>OY728122.1:468775337-470025337 GCA_963277665.1 Viscum album | reverse complement strand
TGAAACTATGAAAATTTGTAATAATAATACCATTAGATTTTGTGTTTATAAAGAAAAATAGAAAATGTTAATAAATGTAGAAAGGAGAAATGATGGCCACAAAAAGTTGAGTTGTGCCTTTTGATTCCCATGTATAAAAACATGGGAGGGAGGTAATATCACTGGTGTTTACTCAAGTCAATGCTCAAGAATATATTCTAAATTTGAGGCTTAATTAAAGTAACCTATATTGGAATTTCAAGTTAGTGGAGATCCCTACATGGTCAATATAATCCAAGCCACTCTATAAATATACCAACCTCACACACTATACAAATAGGTAATATTATAGGGTAATAATCGGTCATGTATCTGTAGAATAGTGACATACACTCAAAATTTCTCTTCATTAAATGAAATATTTTTTTCCATATTTACATTTTTAGTATTATGTAATTTAATTTAATACACATGAATATATGATGATGTTATCAAATATATATTGGGTGAAAATATATCATAACTATATTTTAAAAAAATATATACACAATAATATTAATCCTAGATATTCTGAATAAAATTTATTTTTATGAAATTATCATATAATAAAATATTTTTTAAAATATATTTGATAGTATATTTTTATAATGTCCTCCGAAATTTTAATAACTGTCATAGAGTAGACTATGTCATAAAAATGGTTATTTTTTATAAATAATTATTGTGTAGTTAAAAAATATGATTCCCATATTTAAAGAATTATTTTTATGAAATAAAAGTTATATTTGAAATAATCACATCAATATTATGATAGGTTTCAAATTTTATAATTTTCCATAAGATTTTTTTAATGAATAGTAAAAGTAGGATTTTTCCTTTTTAGTATGTTTTATGATATTATATATGTATTATTATTTTTAATAATTAATTATATTGAAAACCGAAAAAGTATATTTTATATTCTTAATTATATGAAATTTAATGGACATAAATCAATTTCAAAACCAGTATTTTTTTAGAGTGTGAAATGGAATGTATGATTTGAAAAACAATATTGGAGAAAAATATCTTTTCCACTTGTGAATTAATTTTAAGAAATGTGTTTTGTCTATAATGTATTAAATAATTAAATAAACATAATATATATCTATAATTTTTGTGAAAAAACAATTTTTATACCAATGGATTTTGATTTTCCGCAACATAGATTTCGAAGACCTATATTTGAAAATTATTAAGAAATTCCTCTTTTTATGATAAATACCCTCCCAAAACACATTCCACTATTAAAAATCCATTAACTATTAATTTATGCTTTGTTTACCTCCCATATATTCCCTTCAATGTTTCATTATGGTCTCATGGGTCCATACTAGATTTTTAGGAAGAAACTCTTCATGGAAAGACAATTCTCACCTTCAGCATTTCTATTCAACAATTTATTTTATTGAATCATGTAAATTTTGTAATAAATATTTTTCATGAAACACTTTATTTTATCCCATTACATAAAAAATAATGGTCTTCCAATTTTTTTCATTTTTACCATCTATTTATGACCTTTACTTAATCAATAATATATAATTGTTATGCTACCGAAAACATTTGTTGAGATTACCTCTTTAAAAGTATAATTTCATATATTTTAAATACCCTAATATCTTCATTTTATATAGATGTCCAACTATATGTTAACATAATTTATTTATTAAGGATTTACATGTATGAAAATCACATTCAATTCTTGTTGGTATAAAAATAATTACATATTAATGTATATAAGAACTTATACGCGAAAACAATTTATATAAAAATTATCTTCTTATGAATGGGTTATTGATGATGTGATATATTATGATCAATGTGTGTCACTTGAATTATTTCATTTTAAGGATTAACACTTACAGAGCTCAGATGAAATTTTTGAATAACTAATCTCACGATATGCCATGTTTTAAGATACAAGGGTGAAAAAAATTAGTAATTATAACTTATGACACATTGGTGATAAACTGTATTGATATTCTTATGAATGCATCATTTTTTTATTTCAACCACATTAAAATATTGAGATTACTGATATTACCATTAATATATCTCTCATGGTCTTAGGATCACGGTCTACTGATATTCATATTTCTCACATTCCAGTTATATCAATTTTTATTCAATTATTGGGCTTTATGATCTCCCCTTTATTTTGATGTAAACATGAGGATATGATGTTTTTTGGAATTAAATTTAAAAAACATATGAAGAATCCTTTAAAGTTTATCAAAATATTGTATATGTTTTTTCATCTATTGCAATCTTAATATACATGAAAAAATACTCAAAGTATAAAAAATATTATTAAGTGTTGTACCATTTAATGAATGCTTCTGTATTAAAAAATCTGGGATGGCATAATTTCATTATCATAAATACAAAGATTTACTAGTCAACTAATTTAGGAAATAAATTTTAAATCATTCAAATATAATAATGTAACACATATGGACTCACAGTTTAACACTTCTTGTAAATTATTTAGATTCATAATGTCTTCAAATGATCAAAGGATAGACTCCCCCACATAAATTTTATAATCATTGAGAAATTATAAAATTAAATTATTCATCATATAATAAGAAATTTTAAATTTAATTCTCCTCTAAAAATTATTTCATGTCTTAAAATATTGGTTACAACCATTGATAATAATATTTATATGTATATAGGTAACTAGTTTCTACTTCCATACTAATACTCACTATCACTAAGACTCATTATCACCAATCATCTCCCTTTTTCATCTTCATTGATGGATACTTGATTTTATTTTTTTATTAATGTAATTATTATTCAATATTATTACATATCATGTGAGAAGACATGATCTTCAATTTCCATTATATAGCCTTTATGTCTTTTATCAAAGATTCCTTGTAGATTTTATATCCCACTTAATAAGTCATCACTTTTATTGTTTATAAGAAATAATTTTCTATCTTTGTTATTTTCTGAAATAGTCTATTTCTAAAAAATATAAAATAGTGTCTATGAAAGTACATAAAACAGAAAGAGTTTTATCATTTATAATCTCGTAATGTCTTGAAATTTAATAAAACTTACCTTTTAACCATTTTTTAATTTTTTCAAACTTTCCTTTTAATTTTATCAATAACAGTTGTAGTTTGATGTAAGTTTCAACTTGTATAATAATATTTTTTATAAAACATAGTTTATTGCATTCTATATCTATATATTTTCACACAAATTAAATATAAAAATGATCTTACTTGTATGGATTTCCTTTGTCATATATATTTTACGCCATTCAACCATGTATCATATTTCTTCTCATTTATATTAATTTATCCAATAATTTTTATTTTCTTATGCAAAATTCAGTTATGGTAATAACTATCAATGTATTTATATATGATATTATCATCTATTTATTATTTTTTTATCTTTTGGGAAATATATATACATTATTATCAATTTAAATTTTTTTATTTTTTCCATGCTTGTTATTTAATAAAAATAAAATATGTATGAAAAAAAATTATTCTCTATTTTTCTATACCACCCTCTTTCATATCTATTAATTAGTCATTTATTTTAACAAATTTTCTTAAAATATAAAGTATGATTTTAATTTTCCATTAGGGTTATCAATAAACTACTTAATTGTTTTTATTTTTATTATAATGTATTTTTATAATACTATTTTTGTGTATTTAAATTATTTCCCAAACCTGGAATACATTTAATATTTATTATTTTGGTATAAAGACTATTTCCCATATTTAAAAACAAAAATTCTATACATATTTCCATGGAGAACCTTTGTCACAAAATTAATTTAAATTAATTATAGTTTTTAATTATTAATTCCATTTATCATAATTATCTATATATCATTATATTTTCATTATTTCAATTATTATGCTTTAAATTCGCCTATTGATATAATATTTGAGTAAGATTAAATATTAATTCAATGTCCATATTTTCACATTCAATGAGGTCGTTGTTTTAAGTGACACTATTCCATAGTACTCTTGTCATTTTCATACCTAACCTTTTATCTATTAATGTGATTTTTATTTATAGTAGTTATAAAATTTATTCAATTTATGTTAAATTTTTTTATAAAATCCTTAGCATTGATACTTTTTTAATACATTATGTAATGTCTCCATGAATGTGTTTTTATGTGTTGGAATAAATATGTGTACAATTTCTCAAATTTATTCCTTTCTTATTTCTTATGAAATCGTCATCCTTCACATGTTAGAGTTAATTCTCTTACCTGCAGGGTCATCGAAACAATGGAAAGGGGACAAACAATGACACATGATGTATAAGGATAAAAATTAAAAAGGTGTAGTTAATCCTTTGAATGAAATAGAATGTTCCAAAACCACTGAACCCCTAAGAATCAATATTGTGGAAATTGTTAGTAGCATTTACAAATGAACACATTTTATAATAATGAAAGAAAACATTATCCTTATACAATATGAAATGATTCCACCATGAACAAAAAATTTGATGATGTTATGTTACCATAACCATGGTAGATATTTACCTTTTATAATGAATGGTTGTCTATAAAAAATTTAAATATTATCACCCACTTCTATATATTTTAGAATATATTTTACTTCTTTATTCATCAATACACAATATAGGTGTTCTGGTCACACAAAAAAACTATGTTTTTACTCATCCTCTTATTCTTCTTTAGCTTTTGTTTAAACTAGGATATGTTTTCATCTTATTTATCTATATATTTTCACACTTAAATACAAAAATGACTTCACTATATAACAATTTCCCACACGCACTTTCAAATATAATCATGTATGATCTAGTTCATATTTTTCTTACACAGATAGAGAATCCATTTCAATTTAAAATATTCATTTATAATTCAAATTTCTACTACTATATTACTTTAACCAATTCATAATTTATCTTTATGTTTAATTTTTTTTTCAAAACTCTTAGATAACTTCCTAAAATTACACATTTTAATATATTTACGGAACCATTTCATATATATTTACATATTAGGGGTAAAAAATTCAAATTATAAAAATGGACCTCATATATTAATGAAATAAACATTGAGTTCAAAGAATTTTCCAAATTTCCACTATCTACTCAGGCTCATAAATAAATATTAAAAAACATCCTTCACATATTAGGTTACATACCTTTAAATTGTTGAGACTATTACATTTCTCAATTAACTTCTTTGGGTGAATTTTAATTACTGTGAAATTTTAAATTTATATATTTTTAGGAAACTCAATACATTTTAATTTTATGATATTTCACGTGGTCCACCACAACTTTGAAAATAGTACATATAAGTTTCTTCATTTCTCACAAGGAAGCCTACAAAGAAAAAATCCATCTGAATTACATGTTTTAATTATAGTCTCCACACATTCAAACTATTATATGATCATAAATACACGACCATCTAGTTTTTTATTCATGATTATATTATATAATGAAAAATTGACAATATCTTAAGAAGTAATGTCATTCAACTATCTAGACCATCATCATGCTATCTTTATGGTTTACCATATAATTTTTAGATCACCTATGAATCAAAAAACTCTGTTTAATTTCAAAACAACTCCCATGAACATTCAATATCTCCAGAACCAAAAAATTAATGTCTACTAAATGAAAAGACCATGTAATACTTGTGTTTGAACATGAATTATGTGTTAAAAAAACACACGGACTATATAGAATTAACATATCAAATTAGTCTTCTCTATAATCATAAAAGTAATTCAAGGGTACTCTTCTTTTTTTTCATAATATCATTAAACATTCTTTGGCTATCAAAAATCACCATAAGGCCAAATCTAAATCTAATATTATCATTTTTATTATATAATATAAACACAATAAAGATGTACCAAACTATAATATTCATCTTTTATTTCTCTTCTAGTTCATAAATAATAATATAAATTGTATAAATTTTTATCACCATTGTGATGATTATTCATTAAATTAATTTAAAATATAATTAATTAACTGATGTCACCCTATACAATTTACATTCATCCCCACCAATGAATTATTATAATTTTATTATTATTGGATCAAAATCCTATTTTCAAGATTTAGATGAGTCATTTTAATATAATTTTTTTAAAAAGAGTTCATATATATTTTCTTATTTTTATTGACCATATTTATATATGACTTCCAACATCATACACATCCTGGTAAATTTTTAAATTTTCACAGTAATTTTATACATAATGTGTTTATAAAAATAAATTAATACCTTCTTTTGATAACATGAAATTCTTTTTTTATTTGATATATATTATAAATAATAGTGTCATTTTTATATCCCAATACAAATCCATGTAGGATTTTCCCATTTGAAATTTTATTATGCATCATCTAATATTAAATAACATTATTTTTCTGAATTTAAAAGAAATTTAAATAAAAAATGTATACATATATAAATTTATATATGATATAATTATATTAATTTTAAATATGGTAGTGATATAATAATCTATATACAACCTATATGATAATTTCCTTCTTTTAGGAATCTGGTTTCCAAATGGATGATATCTCTATTGGATGAGGGTGATTAGTTTGACTATGGATTTTAAATTCATCTATAAATACCACATTTTAATAATTTCTTTCAACCTATTGTAAGGAACAATATTTAATAAATCATCATTTATGAAATTTCCAAATAAAAAAGAAATATAATCAAGAATATAAATTCATTAACTTAATGTAGTTCATCATCTAATACGGATGATCATTATCATTGAAAAATGATTAAAATAATGGAATAATAATAAAAATATTTGAACATTATATATATTTATTTATAATTTTAAATAGTGGAACTAATTTTCATGATTCAAAATCATTATAATGTTAATATATAATGAAGTACCTTCTAATTTATAGTCACTCTCATAATCATCCCACTAACTATTTTATGAAACCGAAACAAATTATAGGGTTTTCGAGCCATTATAATTAATTTTTAAATATAAACAAATTCCTAAAAAGGGTTAACAATGTTGTGAAATTTCTATATAAAATCATTTTTATTATTATTTAGTTTTTTCTAACTCAACATTAAATCTAATATTCCATAATTCCATGTTCATTATATATACACTTTTCACTCATATATATCAAATTCTTCCCTCTACACTATCTTCCTTGATGAATCTGTATTCATATTTTTTATTACATAGTGTGTTATTCTATTCATTAATATGGATGATAATATCTATTGTTTTAATAAAATCTTAATTCATTAATAACAACATCAAATCTTCCATAAGAATCCATAATGTTTTCTACATTGAGATTTTTCAAATATATTTCCGTAAAAATATAAAACATCGGCACCATCTAGCCTCCTTGAAAATATTATTACATTCCACATATTGATATATAAACCAATTATTCTAATTAAAATTACATGTAATGAAATTAAATAAAAATATTTGTTATAAAATATGATTCTTTAATTGAAAATATTGGACTACAGAAAATGATATGATACATTTAGATACACGTAGTTTTAAAAAAACTAAATTAAATACACATGTGTACAGTAATGAGTTTAGTAATTTCTCATGATATCCAATTAATATTATCATTATAAACACTTCTAAATCATGGTACTTATACATTGGAATAAGGGTATTCACTTAAATATGTCTGATAAAATATTATAATCATTCCCACATGGTTCTCTATATATCTCAAAAAACTCAACATATATCCCATATGAATCACAATTTATCAAAAATAACTATTTAATGTTACATCATGTATAATTTATTAATTAAGATCCTATATAAAATATTCTCAAAGGTAATTATTATTTTAGAAATCATCTCATACAAATCACAACAAGTAGTATTTCTTATTGATTTATATTTAAAAAACCATATACTATTTACAAATATAAAACATTTATTCTCATCATATACCCACTCATGTCATGTACTACTAATATGTCTATGAAATTCAATTCACCTATGACATTTCTCATAGCCAATTATAAGATTCTTATACAATTTAATATACTAATCACCATTTTTTACTTCATTAATATATTTAGTAACATATCTGATGACTATTGAGTAACTATATAGTAAATGATAACAAACATGAAAAACATTTCATCCATCAGTACCCTAAGATTCCTCTCACTCTATATATTATACCTTTAATGAAATTTCATAAATTATACTATTTATTGACAATAAGATCCAATACATAAATATTTCATGGATATAAACTATAAGAATACTATCATCATTCTTCACCAATAATACTTAACATTGTTTTATAATTATTTATAATTATTTGAATGAAATTCACCATAACAAATAACCATCATTTATAACATACTCCATAGGAAAAAATGGGCTATATATAACCCCAAATAGTAAATAATAAAGTTGTGTTTGAAAAAATGGTACCATATCATTTCAGAAAATTTATTTATATATCTTTTATGTAAGGTGAACATTTTATTGTAATGGCAGTTCACTAAAACTCCACATGTCGCTGAGGGTATGTTTGGTAAAAAATATTTTACAAGCCAAATAATTTTCTTCTAATATTATTAACATTAATACAACCTAATTTTGTGTGTTCCTATTTTTCATATCATCCCTATCCGAGTTAGGTAGAATTCTGACATATTAGGTTTCACTGCATGATGTGAAGTGTTCCAACTCATATATGATAGGAAACCATCTAGTTGCGATGGTTTCATAAACAACATGTGAATATTATTCAATATAGTATCACAATATTTAGTAAAAATGTAAATAACCAAATATTGATAAATCCAAAAACCACTATAGTAATAAATGTTATTTATAGTGGTCTGTATTATACAATTTACATGACAACAAGGTAAAGAATATATCCATATGACAGTTGAATGTCCTATATTCAAACAAGATCAAATTATGGTCAATCATATACAAAACTAGAAATGATATTTAACAAAAATAAATTGAGGCACAATAATGGTATTTTCAATCTCATTTGAAATATCCTTCCATCCACAATGGTCACCTCAAGATCATATATCATCCTTATCGCCAACAATTGGATAATTGAAATCAGCATTAAGATCATCATGTTCACCAACATGTACATTCAAGGTGTTATCATAAAATATAGTATTCCACCATATATAGTTTTTTGTAATAAATAATAATTAATATATGAAGTCATGTATTTGATAAAATGTTTTCATGACCAGTCCCCTAGGTACTGTGTCGTGACTACCCCAAGACCACCTCCCAAAGGCCAGGGGCTGGTGAAAAGTGCTGAAGGCTTCAACCTACAAGTGGGGGAATTTTCCTGGATACATGTACACACACACACACACACACATCTGACCATTTCCCAACTCATAAAAATGAAATAGAATACCACTTAAAAACTGAGTACAAGTAGAACTGAAATTAATGGTGCTAGAATATAATCCCAACTGAATGAAAAATGACTGCAACAAAAATTATTTATTGAGATCTCTCTCCCAGGATCCTACTAGAAGGGTAGGTATTACTTGTCTCTGTAGCTCCCCACATTAACCAGTCTTCCCTGTGTACCACCTAGTCCTGCTTCCCTAAAGTCTCATCCATGCATCTCGTCGTCTTCACAAGACACAACAATGTGCGGGAGAAGCCCATGATGGGGTGAGTAGAATAGTACCCAGTAGGGACCTTGAGACCCCCTAATGTCTCTAGGAATTCCACAAAGTAAAAAAGATGAATCATGCTCTCAATCACAAGGTACAAAGAAAAAGATTCATCTCAAACCAGATATACAACTCAGAGATCAAGAATAAAGATTATTATCCTTAAGCTATAAAATTTTATTCCTTTAGGATGTTTACACAAATGAACCATGAAGGTGTTGTTCCATTGTCAATCCACCTAGGGTCGTATGTCACTGATCCAAATGGAATGCTCTGTGTTTGGTCCACATTGGTGGCACATTTTTGATCAATACAGAGTCTCTTTAATGCTGATCCACATTGGTTCACTATGATGTTGATCCATAGAGGGTCGCTATGATGCAGATCCACACAGGGTCACTTTGATGTTGATCCTCACAGGTTGACTATAATGTTGATCCATAGAGGACCGCAATGATTCTTATCCATATAGGGTCGCTATGATGTTGATCCATACAAGGTTTCTTTTCGTTTGACATCCAGCCACAGGATTCTCCACACTCGGTGCACTTGAGTTTTGTAATATCTTCTTTTCAAGATATCGGACGTGCCACATATTCAACAATGTTCCAAAAACGGATTAACCCATTGATCCTCCATGTCGTAAGGGTCCCAATTCAATAGACTTCATGTCAATCAGATGCCTTGTCTATGAGTTATAAGAATTTTTTATACCAATGGACTAGTTGGATTCAAGTTCGATCCAACCCATTAGTACTCCAAAATTCCCTAAAACACGGGTAAAGTGTCTCAAGAGGACCTTTTTGTCCCAAGGATTCCTACGCAATAGACGGTTCATCAAATGGATTTCTGGTTTGTGATATACGACCTTTCATGAGAAACTGGGTCAAAAATCTTTGGATCCAGTCCGACCCGGGTAGACTCACCCACCCCACCCCAACCTGGGCCGAACCATCCCGGATCTAGCCTATCTCGACCCAAACTAATAAGACTGGCACGAGTCAGTGGGACCACTAGCATGGCCCGCTGGGCCATAGACCGATTGGGCCCGCCTAAGCTGGGCGCGTCAAACCGGGTAGCCCGGACCACTGGCTGGTGCGCACCCTAGCTCAGTGGCCTCAGCATGGGTCTTTCCCCCTCCCTAATTAAAAAAGTTCCATTCAGTTTTGCATCGACATAGCCATGGGGAACCCCCTCCCTATCAGCAGGATATGTGGGGCTTGACTCCCCTCTATCGTGTCTCAATGTCGCAACTTTATTCCACAGCGCACGATGGAATGCCTCCCTACTGCCACTATGACTGGACAACACTGGATACCCCTTCTACTTGTCAAGTGTGCTCTGGTTGTCCCTTTTCCCTTCCATTTGGTCCTATGGACCTCTCAATATGCTTTTGTCAATGCGTGGCTCCCAGATTAAGGGTTCCTTCGAGTTGGAAATCTTCCCCCAAAGAACGCAACAAATATGAAGCGTTGGAGGGTCCATTCCCTTATTATTAGTCTATGACCTCTATGTTAGCATCATATCATGTCGGTAGTTAACAAAAACATCATATATAAAATGATAAAATCCCATTTAAATTTCCTGTAACAACCACCCACTATTTCATATGAATCGCAGATCAACTGGTTTTGGTTAATTTGTGTTCATCCTGATTTTCCTGAATGAGGAATTGAATCAAGAATTTACTTGAATTTAATAAAACCCCTACCTCAAGTTTTATGAAAGGAATTGCAGAAGAGGACGGATTTTCCACATCTGAAGGTGTTCGTCGGTGTTTTTCATCAGCAATAGTTTCCCCCAATGACTGTCACTCGATAACATTCTTTATTGGAGAGAAAAGTTGTTGGCTCATCGTCAGAGCTTCCTCTTGTAGCTCTCTAAAAACCCAAGACTGATCTCTAATTAAATAGAGTATAAGAGCGGACCAAGGCACCAAAAAATTAATGAGGTTCATGAAGGAGTTTCGTTATGGAACCTGTTAATTTTTTCTAATGGTGTGGTTACACAACCTAATAAATACTCCCAATGGTGTGCTTACGAAACATATGGGTCAAGAAATTAATGGTATGAATTTTCACTGTGGTCCCAGTACCGTTTGTCCCATGATTGCAAAAAATAAAATAAAATAACATTTAGTTATTTTATTATAATTTTTTTCAAAGTCCAAAAGATAACTTTTTTGTCTTACCCTTTCTAGTCGATGATAAGTCTCCCTTAAGTGAATCCTAGTTCTTCAAATAAAAATTTTCCGTCATATTTTTAATCTATGCACTAGTTCAAAAGATATAAATAGATTCCCACACGTTTACTAAATGCACCTTAAAAAAATTTCAAATATTATTAATAGTCACCCTCAACCCGTGCCGGTCGAGGATTGACTTTGCCTAGGGGAAACACTCCCTCATGAGGTCAACTGTACTCTCAGATTTCCAATCCGAGTTACTATTTTAGAGTTGTATTTTTTATCAATAAAATAATTTTAACGTAATTATTTTATTTTCAGCCAAAAACTAACTTCCACTATAGTCCTGCACCGGCCAATGATTGGATCATCCTAAGGAAATCATACCATCACGAGTTCAGTGATCGTATTGAGATTTTAATCTGAGTCACCATTCATGAGTTATAAGAATTTGAAAAATAAAATAATTTTATTTAATTATTTTATTTTCAGTAAAGTAGTTTTCTGGTTTTTTTACTTGAGCCCTACGCCGACTAAACATAAGTCAGGCCTAGGGAAAAAACCACCATCCTGAACGTAATGGTGACATCAAATTTATGATCCAGGCAAGAGCTTATGATTATTTCCGCTTTTTCAAGAAAATTACTCATGCATGATATTTTATGCGTAAAACATTTTTATAGACCATTCTTGTCATTTATGTCCTCAAAATCACATGGAATCAATTTTCACAATCTTGTAATATTTCAATTTAATATAAATAATTACACGGAGTTTCTAGGTCTTTACATTCTCCTCACCTTAGGGATTTTTTTCCTTGAAA
This sequence comes from Viscum album, assembly GCA_963277665.1. NCBI lineage: Eukaryota > Viridiplantae > Streptophyta > Magnoliopsida > Santalales > Viscaceae > Viscum > Viscum album. The sequence continues at coordinate 470,012,602 of OY728122.1, read as the reverse complement.
TCAACAACAATACTAGGGAAAAAATAGGGTTGTTGAGCATGTATATGAGACTCTATCTCTCATGTGGTCTCTTGGAGATTCCTAGGTTTCCAACAAACTCGCACCGGAGGAATCGACTGCCCCCAAAGGATTCACATTTTCCAATCCTCTATCTCCACCAAGAACTCTACAAATGTCTCCCCATTATCGATGTTCAACTCTCCCCATTCGATTACATGTGATTATCATGAATGCACCTTCTCAGCTGCGACACATGGAAAACATTATTCACTTGATGCATCTATGGGGGAAGATCTAGATGGTACCCCTCCTCGCCCACTCAGCTAATAATCTGAAAAGGTCTGATAAACCTCAAAGATAGCTTTCCACCCAAGAACAATATCTCCAACCCTCATCCAGGTGATACCCAAAGGGAGACATGGTCCCCCTCCTCAAACTCCAAGGGTCTCCATCTGTGGTAGACATAAGACTTATACCAGATCTGTGCAATCTTCATTTGCTCTTGCATGATCTGCACCTTCTCTGTGGTAGTCTATACCAACTCTGGACCCATAAGTGATGACTCCCTTTGGTCTATCTAGCATAGATGTGATTGAAAACGTCTCTAGTTTAGGGCCTCAAATGGCGGCATGCCAATGGTGGAGTTATAGCTATTTATTTTTGAGAACTCCACCTAGGGATATTGGTCCTCCCAATAGCAACCAAAATCATGGACACAAGCACGAAGCATGTCCTCAAGATTCAGTATGGTCTGCTCTTTCAGAACCATCTATTTAAGGACGAAATGTGGTGCTCAAGCATAGCTGAGTCCCAAACTCCTCCTATAATCCCATCCACTAAAACGATTTATAATGAACATAATGGTCTAAAATGATCATCGATGTCACCCCGTGAAGCCGTACAATCTTCTGTACATAGAAGTGTCCCATGCCCTCTATCATTCATTGCTCTCGGATGGGTAGGAAGTGGGCAGACATGGTATGTTGTTCAACGATCACCCAAATGGGATTATGGCTCCTGGAAATATCTGGTATCCCGATCATGAGTTACATGGATTTTCCATTGCACTTACACTCTGTTAGCTCAACTGGTTGTGTCTAGCCTGCTAGAACATGGTGCTTGGACTTCACTTGCTGACAAGTGAGGCATCATGAAACGAAGTCCCCCACTTTTTTCTTTACCCATGGCAACCAGTAATGATGGATGTGGTCCTGGTACATCTTTTCCACAGTGGGATGTACTTCCAAATGGGATGTGTTGTACTCCCTTAACACCTCCTCTCATAGAGTCACTGTAACCATAGTGCATCCTTTGAAAAGGATGACATGCTTCCCACATTCATAAAATCTGTTAGGAGCCAGTCCTAATGATATCTGAGCACGTCAGGCCTCTTAGTCAACATCCCCAAGCCGTGCCTCCCTAAATCCCTGAAGAAGTGAGGGATTGGATTCCATAGACTCGAGGTAAGCTACTCCATCACTATCCATGGAAGATATTTTCAATGCGGTTAATTGCTCTGTCGCTTCACACAAAAGGTGAAGACCTGACATCCTACATAGTGCGTCTGATACTATGTTTCGACTCCCATGAGGGTAAACTTTCTCAAAGTTATATTCCTATAGGAAGTCCATCCATTATTTCTATCTCAGTTTCATTTCCTCTAATGAGAAGATATACTAGAGACTCTTTTGATCGGATTGGACAATACTCTATTCATCCAAGTATACACTCATCTCCCAGATCTTCGTGGGAACCATCCAATATGCATTGGTAGATATTGGTGTTGACATTGGGTAGAAGGAAATGGAGATGTTTTTCTCCCTTTGGGGATGTAATCCTAGAAGCATCTTTTGAAAGGATGTTCTCGAACACTGCCACTACTGTTGGAAACAGAAAACACAAAATACCTACTGCCATGAGTGTCAGGATAGCCGACTCAAGAGTTATCGGTTGTACCCTCCTATGCATGAGTTTATTCCATGCTGCATGGGTTTCCTTTTTTTGACCAATGAAAACCCTATCCCAACACTATAGATATACCATAGCATTTTTTTCCTAAAATGGTCTATTTGTGCATGATCTACAGATGTCCAGTTCTTACCCAAACTAATCTTGTATGGCCTCAACACTACCTACAAGAGGGTTCGACTGAAACTATCGCCTTAAGTGTCAGATCACACCGTCAACGTATGTGTGATTTTTGAGTCTCCTCCCATAGGTATCTCTAAACATAAGGGTCAAGTCAATGTTTTAACATGAAACTATAGGTTTTGAACAAGATTCCTGATATGGAATGATCCAAAATTATTTTTATTAATACAAAATATAGTATTATACGTAGACAATACCTAAAATCATTCTTGGAGCCCTTTGTTCACAATCCTTAACCTCATGTTGCTTCTACCTTCCCCTATTCTTCTGCTCTCTATTCCTTGTGGGGACCACATTATGGTGGTGTTTGTAACATGTCGAAACGTATACCACATATTTTTACTCCCCTAGCACCTATTCCATGTCTACTACACTGAAGATTCACCGGTCCCTATCACTTCCTCTTATTGAAACATTTTACACATCCAAGTCTTTGAAACTGAGGTTGGTTTCCAACTTTCCCACTACTGACCTTCACTAGTCGCGTCCACCAGACCAAATAATTTTCAACCACAAAGGATCTCTCTAGCACCCTAACATGAGTAGGAATTCACAAAGGAATAATGATGCCTTATATATTTATAAAAATGTCTTACTTGTAGGTCAGATCCTATAATCACTATTCATATCGTATTCATCGAGTACGTGGAATGGTTGGTACACCTCGAAAAATACACAATTAATGACATGTGGTCCTTTAAAAACTGTAGAAGCTCTTTGGAACACATACACCGTAGCTTTTCCTAGAATGAGACCCCCTTCTATAAGGATGGTTCTCAATCTCCGTTCACAGAAAAAGTCACCTCATCATAAGATTGGGATTATCTAAACTCTTCTATTTCTCTGTGAAGCCATGTATAATGCTCACTACCTGGACAACCAACTGATATAATGGTGCCCTAGCTAGATGGAAACTCTGTCACAACCTCAGGCTTTTCCTTTGTGGATAATGAGTTAGGATCACCTCGGATCCTAATGGGTATCTATCACTGAAACTCTTGTAAGGGATTGAACATTCGTGTGTCCTCTTTCGGTAGCTCTGGTAGTAACTGCCGACCAACGGGTAGTGGTATCATTGGGACATAGCCCAAAGGTACCTTCTCGGGAAACCATCCAAGTACTAAATCCTCATCACCCTGTGGACCATCCTTATGGTCATGATTCGGAATCCTGATTGGATGTCTGTGTGAAAGAATCATGAAAGAGAATCAAGATGAACCATGGACAATAAGTTAAACCAAGTGTGATGACATTGAAGAGATCAAAAGAAAAACATTTATAAACACACACAATATGTGTTTCTGTGAATCTAATTAGAAAATAGAATTCAGGGTCCCGGTTATTAATACACCATCCACCATGAAAACACTAGATTCCATGGACTGAAATACAAACACTAGACACATAACACTATTGCTCGATTGAAAACATAGAGTATTTGTTCTTCTGGTAGAACTGATCCCCTTTGACACCACTTTTTCATGACATGTCCCCCAGGGCCCATGCCATGACTACCCCAAGCCTGACTCCTGATGTCCAGGGGCTTTAGAACTACTCCGAAGGCATCAACATGCAAGTGGGAGGCAATTTATTGGATTTATAGACACACACACACATCCAACCAAGTCCCATCTCATAAAATGGAAATAACATACCATTGAAAAACTGAGTATAAGTACAATTTAAAGTAATGTAGCCAGAATATAATCCGAACTTAAAGCAAAAAAACTATAATAGAAAACATATCCTGTGAACACTCTACAAGGATCCTACCTGAAGGTTAGGTACAACCAATATCTAAAGCTCTCTACATCAACAAGTCAGCTCTATTTATCGCTAGGTCCTGGCTCCCTAAAGTCTCAGCCAAGCTGTATATCATCTGCACAAGACACGAAAAGTTGTTAGTGAATCCCATGGAGGGGTGTGTATAGAAATTACAAGTAGGGACCTCGAGACCCCTAAAGGTCTTTCAAAATTACATAATGGAAAACCAAAAAGTACGATCTCAATCACAAGGCACAAAGAAAAAGAATTATCTCATACTCGTTATACAACTGAAGATCCGGAATAAAGATGATTAATCTTAAGCTATATCATTTTATTCCATTAGGAAGTTTCCAAAATTGAATAATTAAATAGTTGTTCCATTGTCGATCCACATAGGGTCATATGTCACTGATCCATGGTGGGCCGCTCTAAGGCTGGTCCTTGATGGGTCTCTCACTACTGATCTCCATAGGGTTGCTAGATTTCTAATCCACATAGGGTCACTATGTTGTTGATCCACATAGGGTAACTATGATGTTGATCCTCACATGGTATCTATGATGCTGATCCACATAGTTTTTCTATGATGTTGATCCACATAGAGTTGCTATGTTGCTGACTCCATAGAGGGTTGCTATGATGCTAAACCACACATGGTCTCTCTTCAATTGATAGCCAACCACTAGATTCTCCGCACTAGGTGCACATGAGTTATGTAGTATCTACTCCTCAAGATATCGACCGAGTTTCAAATTCCATGAAGATCCAAAAAGGATTAACTCAAAGGTCTGCCAGGTTGTGAGTGTCCCAACACTACAGATGGCACGTCAATCAGACACTCGATATGTGAGTTATAAGCATTTTAGAACCGAGGGACCGGTTTGACTACGGTTCGATCCATCCCGGCCATACTAAAAATTTCTCTAAAACCCATGTGGAGTATCTCAAAAGGGCCTTCTTATTTAAAGGATTCTAGCGTCGTATAAAGTACGTCAAACAGACATCTAGTTTGTGAGATACAACCTTTTAAGCGAAACATGGTCAAAACGGTCCAGATCTGGTCTGACACGGTCGGACCGACATGACCCATCCCCATTCTAGGACGACACTACCTTGGTCTGTTACAGCCTATCCCAAACCAGATGGGTTGTCCTAAGTGGGATGGACCGCGATGGGTTCGGCCGGGCTGGGCTGGGCACGACCGAGCGGGCGGCCATGCCCGCTGCGTGGTACATTCCCCAGCTGAGTGGACGACATGGGGGTCTTTCCCCCTCCTGATCTGACAATGGTCCATTCGGTTTTGAAACAACAGAACCATGTGTCATCACCTCCCTATTTCTAGGACATGCGGGGCACATGTAACCTTAGCCTTGGGGCGCGGGTCCCCTCCGCTGCGGCTCAATGCCTCGACTTCCTTCTGTGGCATGCGACGACATGCTGAACTACTATCCCCATTTCCAGGGAATACCTTCCGCCACTACTGGTGACCATGGAACCTCTAGGTTTCGACTCTCCTATGATACTTTTTTCACTAGGAGGGCTTCCTCGGGCCACTAGTTGAGATTCGGTGGTTCGTTTTTCCCTTCTGTTTTTTCCTAGGGACCACCCGAGATGCTGTCGTCACTGCGTGGTTCCCAGATTCAAGATTTCATCTTGTTGGAAATCCACCCCCAAAGAACACAAATAATATGATGTGGTGGAGGGTCCGTTCCTAGTTCAATTTTCGTGCACCCTCCGTGTTAGCATCATATCAAGTGATTAGTAAACTAAAACATCATATAGAAATGATAAAAAACTGTTCAAATCTCCCCTAATAACCACCCGCATTTTCAAAAGAATCATCGATCAACTCATTTAGGGTGACCCACATTCAACATGCTTTTTAATAATGAGTAATTAAATCGAGAAATTAAATTAATTTTAAAACCAACCCTACACCGAGTACGTTGGAAGGCGTTGTAGAAGAGGAAGGAGTGTCCACATCTGGAGGTGTTCAATGGTGTTTTCCCTTTCTCATTGTTTCCCCCAATGAGAGTCGCTCGATCACATTCTTCATTAGATAGGAATGTCGTCAGTGCTTTTTCAGAGCTTTCACTCATAGAACTCCCAAAACCCAAGCTCGAGCTCAGATTAAATTGAGGAAAATAGAGGACCACTACACTGAAAAATTAATGATGTTCATTAATGAGTTTAACTATTGATCCTATTAGTTTTTCCAAACGGTCCGGTTACAGAAGTTAATAAAAACTCCCAATGTTGTCGTTAACAAATTCAAGGGTCAATACATTAATGGTTTTAATTTTCAATATGGTCCCACCATCGTTTGTCCAATAGTTGAAAAAAGAAAAATAAAACAACCTTTAATTTTTTTTGTGAAGTCCAAAAAGTAATTGTTGCATCCAACCCTTGCATGTCCAAGTTATGCTTCTCTTAATAGAATACATGCACTACGAATTCAACGGTTCCCTCAGATATTAAATCCAAGCACCAGCTAAAATGATATAAATCTCTTCCCGCACATTTACTGGACAAACCTTAATAAATTTAAGAAAATTATTACTAGTCACCCTCGACCTGCACAGACCGAGGTCTGGCTCTACCTAAGGGAAACATACCCTAGTGAGATAAATGGTACTCTCAGATTTCTAATCTGATTTACTTTTTAGGTTTTATTTAATTTAAAAATAAAATAATTGTTACTTAATTATTTTATTTGTGGCCATAAACAAACTTTCATTGTTGTCCCGTTCTAGCCAATGTTCGGATCTACCTCAGGAAAGCATACCCCCACGAGTTCATATGTGGTCTCATATTTTTAATCTAAGTCACCATCCGTGGTTTATATGCATTTGAAAATTAAAATAATTTTATGTCATAATTTTATTTAATTTTATGCCATTTTCAGGTTTTCTCACTAGAGGATTGCACCGACCAATCTTAAGTTGCGCCTAGGGTAAACCCGCTATCCTAAATGCAATGGTTTCCTCCTATTTCTGATCTGGGAACCATTTAAACGTTATTCCACTTTTTGAGTAAAACTACTCACTTGTGCTATTTTAAATATAACACTTTTTTGAGGGATCATTCTGGGCACTCGAGGCCTTATAATCATATATCATCAATTTTCATTGACACATAATAATTCCATTTAATAAAAAAATTAAATGGAATTTTAGGGTGTTTACAACAGTGATATCAAAATTTCATATTTCTATATCCATTTCAAAATTGGAAACTCAATGATTCACCAAGATGGTAAAAAAAATATTTGATTTAGCAGTGTCAGAATAAGATGATTCTCTCATGGTTTGAATCGAACATGGGTTAAATCCCAATAACCACAATAATTAATAGAAAAGTGTATGACCATTAATTGTGAGAAGATATAGGTTGAATGATTCATCATAAAATAATTAAAAATGTTGAATTAAATATCACTATAATCATATCCCATGGTGTACAAGGAACAACCAACCCTAACATATATAAGTGTTATTTCATGTTAAATGATTTATCACATTACTAGAAATAGGGGTACCAATTTATCTTTTGGATAATGATGTATCACCAGAATATAACTATGTGGTTCAATTAATTCATTCAATGTGAATTATGTACCAGAACACAATAAAAATAACATAGAAAGATTTATTACTTATTGAATGATGAATCAACACATTACAATTAAATGGTAAAATGATATATCTACCAGGGAATGCTTTATTAACATATAATATTAATTTAGGTGAAGTATTTATATCCTCATTAATGGTGTATAAAAACCTAAAAACATGATGAATTATATATCTCTTTATGAAATACAATATCTAAGGTGAGAAAAATAAACAATGTAATATAAGGAAAAATATAATTTCAATACAACCGTAGTGAATAATTTATCACCAAAATCATTGGTTCAACAAAACCAAGGAACCCATTAGGAATCATCTTTATATAGATTTATACTCATATGAAAGATATGTCATACTTGGTCTCCCAATACTGATTTATAATCCCATACAACTACACATATCACTAGGGTTATTGTATCATTTCCACTCAACATGATAATGGCCCATCATAATTACTGATCACAAAATATCCTTGCTAAAACATGGGTTTTCATAATAAAAGGACAAAAAATATATTATTCAAGGATGAAAACTCTATTGATGGATATTTTTACCACGCCAAAATTCTTTTTATAATTATTTTTCTCTATTTCAATGCTAACGTGACCATTTACAACCATATTCTATGAAAATAATTTTTAATCATTATATAAGATTTATTGAGTCTATTATCATTCCCAAAGAAGAAGCAGCACCACCATTAACTTTATTATGGTTTAAAATCTTTGACCCATATACAATTTCCTCATATGCCACCAAAATTAGGAAAAACCAACACTAAACACTTTCTATTTCATTATGCTCATATAAAAAATATGGATCCTTTTTTGGGTCTCTCTTAAATAACTGATGAAAACATTCTCTAAGATATAATAAATTATATTTTTTAATACCCTCACATAGCTATGTTTCCATTAGTGTCTATGTAAAAATTTATATCACCAATGAAAATTTTATGACTCCTTTAGGTCTCCAAAGACTTTTCTAATAGAATAAAACCCAATCAATCTTCTATCTCAAGTAAATAAACCCACACACCATCTATAATAATTCAGAAAATTTGAATACAATATAATATAGTAATATTAAACACCACCAAATCCAATAACTTATTTATCCCCTATAGCACCCTTTCCTAATCCTCCAACAACACTATTACATATCTTAATCCACTATCTCATCGAATATAAATACATATTAATTAAAAAAACATATAAAAAAATTCCCTATTAATTCAACACCTTTCATATAGACATAAATGATGTAAAAATCATCATATGTTCTAGTCTCATTGAAACCATGATCATTTTGTTGTGGTCCAATTTATGCACTCCCCTATGTCCACATTATGAAAACATGGAAAAATTTATTTTCCATTAAAATATAATTTGTTTCCAAATTTTACTAATAGTATGTAATGATTAATCAATTGGATTCAATTTTGTTAAATCAAATGATTGAATATATGATCATCCTATCACATACTCCTTTATGATTCTATGATAAAATTCCATTTACTACAACCGGATTCTAGTATGCACAATTTAATTAACATAAAATCAATAAATCTAGCTTGTCGGAATAAAAAATGTTGATTAGAATGTTAGTGATGATATAAATACAAAATACCTAACCTCTATTGATAAATCCAAAACCTCTTATTTTCCACTGATCAATGTTGTGTAAGGATAGAGAATATGGTTACGTAAAATCCTTCCACACCCTGCTCGGATCGATGAAAACCAATATCTCAATATCTTCATAATTTAAACACCATATTATAATATAATGAATGATGAACCATAATGTTATGACCTACATGGCAACAATGAAAAGTCACATTCATGGGATCCCTGACAACTTCATAAAGGTTTATTATAATGTGTCTTCATGAATAATTGAGAAACCACCATATTTGAGAAACCAATGAAATATATCCAATTTATATTGTGAGGTAATGTGGCCTATAGTCCAATATACACAATTTTGGTATGAACTATTTAAGGAAAACTACCCTGGCTACTGGTCACTATTCAATATGAACCTATTTACCATAACGTAATTATTATCTCTAGGTATGCACCAAAAAATCATAATAATCCACCTCTGAATGGTTAATGATTCATGATGGAGCCTCATCCACCAGAGTAGGCTATCGGAAAGAGGAAAACGTGTTTTAGTGTGACCAACAACCTATTTCAAAAATTTCTTCTCAGGTATCCACTTCCACTCTTTAATTCCACCATTTATTGTGTGATGTTATCCCTATAGATAAAATTCAACTATAAGTGCATCAAATTCCTAAAAAAACCAAACACAACATAAATAAAATATAAAAAAAAACTATATTTAAAATGTCCATGTTTTGCTAAAATTTTATACCATTTTGTTCATTGGAATATATAAGGTGTTATATCAGTGTATGATTAACTCAATTTTTTTGGTTTAACATTAACTACAACAAGACATTTAATAAAAACTGATAGGACTATAACTTCTCAATATTTCCTCACCAATTCTGTGAAATACCCATGTGAATAATTAATGAAAATAATTTTATTATTCACATTTTTATATTTTTTATGTGATGGAAAAGTCTATTTCCCAAAGACTTAAAATTTGATAGTATATGATTCTCAAGTGATTGATCCCATCCACATGAAATTTTAGTGAAAGTAATAACTTTATTCTAGGAAATAAATATCCCATGATGCTTCTAATGTGGATATTTGATAAATATTACATAAATTATATTCTAGGAAATAAATATCACATGATGCTTCTAAAGTGGATATTTGATAAATATTCCATAAATTATAATCTCCATCGAATATGAGATGATGATTCTTAACTAGATTCTCTTTGGAAACCATGGATATAATTATTCCAACAAGGATGATTCTAAAGTAGCTTATTTACAATAAGAAAATAGTTCTTCTCATATAGAAATACTTAAATGTAATATGTCCAAATATTAAACTATTATCATATCCAAAACACATTAATAAATTATTTTTAATATATATATATATATATATATATACATATATATATATATATATTTGATTATTGTAGGGAATGTGGTGGGTTAGGGGTGCCCATAATACAAAAAACAATGGATGATGTAAAAAACCACTACCCACACCATATTATCTACCAAAAATAATAATAGTTCTCTAGTATGAGATTTATATGTATTGTATTTCACATATTTTTCTCTATATATAAAACAAAATACTAGTGGTCTAGTGAAAATCATTGACAAAGACACTCAATCTTGTACCCTAAAATCCAATATCTTTAATATCTCCACAATCTCTCCAATTTACAATAAATTTATTTTAATTAAAATGTTTGAGAGCATAAATTTTAGAGTTATATAATTTATTGGATAAAAATAACATTAATATAAAAAAATAATGTTTTCTTAAATATTATTTCACAATTGATTAGAAAATTCATGAAAATAACCTAAAATGAAAATTTCTAGAATCCCATGGAAAAATACTATTATAAAAAATATAAAAAATTGCAAGAAAACTCTAATTAGTTTTAATTATTAGTGGATCCACTATACCATTAAGATTTTTATCAAATGAATAGAAATAATGGAATGGGGACCACATTCTGTGATTCACTTATGATATATAATGTTTTACTTATAAAAAGAGGTTAACACATATCCTTATATTGAAAAGGTGGTATATTGATTATTTTAATTTTATGGTTTATTCATCATTAAAATTAATTTAAAATAATAAAATTATTCTGAAAGTTAAATCATAAATTCATAATTTTGAGAATGGAAGTAGACATGGATAATTGTGTAAACAAAAACATTTAATATTAAAATAGGGAGTCATTTTCATATCATACATAAAATTATATATTAAATTTGTTATTTAACCATAAAGACATTACATTTTGAAAATGATAAAACAATTTAAAAAATTTTAATAATAGAATGCATAAGTTTTAACAATATTAAGGATTAAATTTTCATTATGAAATGGATTTTTCACAGCCTGTAAAATCCATGTACTAACGACATGACACTTACTATCTGAGTTGATAAATTTTTCCTGATTATTCTATTGTCCTATAAATATAAATTTATTGTTCATCCTAGAAAACCATTAAATGTTTTTTTCAACTTTATAAATTAATGAGTTTTAGTAAAAGTCCAAAAAAAAACTTATGAAAACTAAATAATACCCATAAATTTTTAAAAAATTAGATGAAATTTTAAAAAATGAAATTATAAATCTTATTGGTCAATTCATTACATTCTTAAAAAATATGTAAAAATTCCCATACTAAAAAGTATTTATATTACACTATATATTGTATGAGACATGCTGGATAATCAATCCAATATAAGGGAATAAATACTATAAATCCAATATCAACCATATTATATAATTTAAAATTTCAGTTATCCAAAATTTTGGGACATCCTTTAATAATAGTAGACATATCTTTGAAAATTGATTCTAAAAAAATTCTAACTATAATATTCTTAAATTTTAAAACAATGTGCCAAAAACAACTTCACAAACACACTCCCCAAAACGTATACTGATACAAATGGCTAACACCATTTACATATAAATATCAATCATTTTGTTAAGTGTAAATTACATATTCATGATCCAAAAACACCAAAGTCTTTTGATAAGAACTAATATATGTTACTGTGATTTTATAGAAATTTTAACATAATCTCATTCTATAATACAATTCCACAGATATAAAAAAGTTTCTTCACATAAACATGGATTTTATTGTCCTTTATATAACTATAAATAAAATCTCTGATTTTTTTACTATTTTAATAGTTTAACATAATCACAATATCGAATAGTTTTAAAATAACATATATATATATATCATAAAAAATGAAAATTAATTATTCCACACAAATGATGACATGAAAATTCAAATATTATATGGATTCCTATCATAATTGACTAGTTCAATCATTTATATATTTATTATTCCATATAGTAATTATTATCATCAATAAATGTTTATTTTTTTGCATTATCAATCTTTTAAAAAATCATTGTACATATAGATATTATTATTAGGGTTTTGTAAATATATAGGTGACTGTGTAACAAAATAGTATTTTAGAAATAGAAATATATTTGGTCTATTCATGAGAAATTAATTTAATCATAATTAAGTGTAAACGAAGGATACGACGTGTAGGAAAATCCCAAAAATATTTGGTCATGAACCCCATTTTTATTTTTACTTTATTCACCCAAAAATCATTTGTTTATTTCTAATTATATTTTATTTTTTATGAATGGATTAATATCCAACTAAAAAATTTTATTTTAAAAGCTATATATCTTAATAAGTATAGAATATAAAATTTTAATACCAAAAAATATATTTTAATGGTATAATATATTATATGAAAATAAAATAATATAAAATATTTTACAAAAATATAAATATCTATTACTAAAATTATATTATGAAAAAAAATATTCATCAAGAATCTATTTTGGAAGTAAACATATACTGACCTATAAAATTATATTTCCAATGTTATAACACTAGAATATATTAATGAAATTGATAACATGCAGTATTATGTCCCAATGATGAAATTAGATGAATTATAAAAATCAATTAATGGTAAAAATATGATGTCTAATGAAATTATTTTTATATTCATTATCAGATAATATATAAAGAAAATCATGTGGGCATAATTTAGGAAACTATTAATCTTAGAAAAAATACCCATACAAAATCATCAATATCAGTGATAAAAATAACAAACATCATGTATTGAAAAATAAAAAATCCTTTATTAGAAATGTTTTCATAATTTTATTCACTCTACATTTATATTCTCTCTCTATTATTTTTACCATTTTTTTATCTATAATGATTGAATAAAGTACAACCCTATTTCTAGTTAGCATTTGATATTTACTCATCCCATATGTAGCCTCATTTTCTTCTTTAATCTATTTTTGAAACCTCTTCAGTAACCTCCTCTTTTCATAAGCACAACACACCAAGCACTAATAGTGATATCATGCCCCTTATTCATTATTAGACCACTTATTTAAGGAATTTTTTATTTTTTATTACAATGAATATATAAAAAAATATAAAAAAAATCAATCTTTATAAGTATTTATTATTTTAAATTATGTACATGTAGAGACACTATAAATAAAATTTCATGTATTTAATTTGAATATTCTTGGGTTTTTTTATTTGCGTCAAATTTTTATTTTTGGTTGGAATGATTTTTGTTTTCATAGATTTGTTTTTATTTTATAAGTATATTTATAATATTGAATTTTTTAATCTCATAATTTATATGTTTTAGTAAAGTACACAAATGTTTTCATATATATATATATATATATATATATATATATCTGTGTGTGTGTGTGTGTTTCTTATTAATTCACCATAGAAAAAAATATCTATCAATCTCTATATGTGTGTGTATGGTAATATATAAAATAGAACAACACATTTTGAACTAATATGTCATGATATATGATATGAACTAATACTCTAAAAAATGATGGTGATTCGAAGAATTTAATACATATTTGATAACTATTATTTTAATTATTATTTTTGTTATTATTATTATTTGAAAATTTATTAATTTTTACTGATATATTATATTTAAAATAAATTAATTCTAATAAATTTTAGAATAAATTTTTTTATTACTTTTTAAAGAAAAATTGAATCTATAATTAAAATATATGATAAATTGTATTTTATATTATTATATATATAGTTAGGGTGATTATAATCCATGTTTGATTAAGGAAATGGAAGAAGTGATTAATTTCCTAAACGGGGTGGATGAATTACTAGAATTTTCGAAATAAATTCCAATAAGAAAATAATTTTTTAATGTCAATCCCTGATATGTGTAAATAAGTTAAAAATATGTTCATGATAAATAATGAACTTTTAAATTCAAAAATTATTATTATGAGTTAGATTCTTAAAATATTACATGCAAAATATAGTAACGTTAAATGTATCATGTTAAAAAAAGTCCTTCATATTGATAAATATTGATTGGATATTGAATGTAATTGATATTATCAATGTTTATACCCTTAAAACCATGAATAATTGAAATATTATATTTGGAAGATGAAAATCCCCAATGTATAATTTATATTGATTTTATGGTAATATAAAAAAGATTGAGATTTAGAAATGAATTGATGATATAAAAATTTTAGGAATTTAGAATATAAATGCTTTCATAAATTAATAAAATACCAGATTAAAATATTTTGGAAACAAGTATCATGTTTTATATAACTTTTTTATAATAAATAACATGCACATAATAATTAAATATGTGTTTTATAGAGAAAACACATAGATAAGTTACATATTTCTACTAATGGAGAATCATCATTAAAATGAAAAAAGGTTATCAAATTGATTCACCTCTTATACCATTTAACACACCTCCAACTTTTATAATTTGGTATCTTCCAAAAATTCCTTATTGAAAGCATTTTGGATTTCTTTAAAATAATTATAAATGTTTAATATGACGTTAAAATCATAAAAAATAAGGTATAATTTTATATCATCTAGTGGATTTTATATAATGGAAGTGAATTCAACTAATGTTTACTTGTTTTCAAAATGATTTTATAAATATCAAAAATAGACTGTGGATAAATGGAATGAATACATATTAATTTTTTAATACCCAAAAAAGTTTGTAACATGTTTTTTTATAATTTATAAATTCTCACCAAAGATATTCATGAACTAGATATTTGATATATTGATGTTAAATATTTCATGAAAAAAAATCATGAAACTAATTTTGTTTTTTACTTAAATTTTTTTATTAAAAATTTAAATTTTGTATTCGGTTGAAGAGGTTAATAAATTTTTACCATCTTATGTTTTTTAACCTTTCAAAATTCAATGTGAATTTCTGATTTATTATTTATAGGAAGGGAATAATTTTAAACAATGATTTATAATTAAAATAGTAGAATTTGGAACACCTGAAATTGTTGTTTTAGAAAGGGATTTAAGGCTAGAGAGGTTTCTCAGATATTCAGATGAGTATCGATGGCATCATGTACTAAAAACATTGTTTATGATAAAGAAAACAAGGGAGAATAGTTGGTGTAAAGTTAGTACAAACCCAGTTTCACCACCATGAATTTGTTTTTGTATATTGTTAAGGCTTTTTTAAATCATAAACCCTCAAGGAGAGACCATTTGAATTTGGTCAATGGAGATAATGGGTTAACACTATTTTTTCAAACTATCCACATTGATATGAAAAAAATAATATATGTCTACTTAAAAATGAAGAGGTGATCATCATGGTTCCACATGGTTTAGAAAACCATGTTTCTAGAACACCCCCTTAGTTCCACTTTGGTACTATCACTACATGGTTGGATCTTGGTTAGACAAACCATGTAGCCAAACCTTTTGGTTCATTAAAGGTGGTGATTTTATCATGTTTCTTACACATCATTATGAGTTTATCCTCCATTTTCTTATCCTCGATGCACATAGTATCCCACAACTAGACTCCACCCTTGAATACCTTCCATGGAGTAGAGTGATCCCCCACATTGAAACTTAGAGTAAAGCTTCATCGATCACATTTGATAGGCCTTAATACGCTCTCAATTATACCTTACTCTTATTTAGTTCTCACTTTCCATATGAAATGATAAATCAGTGCCTGATCTTTTACCCTATTATTGGTGTGTCTATCTATTTCCATTATTTCTATCAGACAATATTGAATTAAAGGATGATAATTAATGATTAAAGAAATATAATAAAATGTTTTATGGGATCATTATTTTTCATTAAATCAAATCAAGATTATAAACTATATCCCTATAACACAAGACAAATTCTATATCAGTTGGTTCTAAAATGAGAAATAAATCATGCTAACACTAATATTCTAAATCATTTTAACCCCAGGTATTTAATTCTATTTTTCAATTCAATCTAAATCAACAGGATCCACTAGTTTAGGTGTGTATTTAATATATAGTGACATATGAATCATTTAGGAAATTAAATCACCCAATCTATGTGTTGTTTCATATGATTTATTTTTAATTTTATCGCTATATTTTAATAACCTTGGTAATAATATTGAATTACTAAATTCTAAGAGAATCATATGATGAATTAAATTTATTAATATATGGATGGTATTTCATGATTTGTTTTATAATAGACCATCATATGAGGTTCACTATATTATTCGTTAAACGTGATAATTTAATTGAAAAGCATGAAATGATAGATGAAATGGGTTTCTCTATGAACTTGTTAATTAACCATAAATGGAATTACCCTAGCAGTATAGTTGGATTATGTTATTCCATTTTTATGGACTTGTCATCTTATAATATTATTTATTTATTGTGATATTAGTGAATATTTTCCCTTTTTGTTTATGAGACTCATGAATGTAATACCTTATGATTTATGACACAATTGCATAGAATCCCTTTGGATTTAAGAAATTCGAGCATGGTGTTTCATATTTATATATGATACACATGCATGAATTACCCTATTTAAATGTGAAACAGGGGTATTGAATCCCTATTTAGTGGCGATACTCAAAAATGGAGTCCCATTTTAAATTTTACACCCATAAAAGATGAACCTTATATAATATAATACAGGGGTAAGGTGTCCTGTTTATTTAGGAAATTAGCCAAGGAATCCCATAAGAAGGTGATCCATGGGTATGAAGTCCCATTAGATCTCTGCTTCTTTGGCAGGAGATCCATATGAGTTATGAAACTCAATAATGGAAATATATGAATAGTAACATCATGTGTAGGGAATCCATTGATATTCAATGAGTTATTTGTGACTATGCATGGACATCTATGTAATGCCAAGAGTCCTATATATTCATTCTATCTATAAATATTTTAACATATTTCAATACATATAGAGTCCATATATACATAAATGTATATATATATATATATATTCACATGTTCATAGGTATTTCAGTTTAAGACAGAGCATGTATGGTTAGTGATGTGACAATTTATAAAACTGTAGCAACTGGTTTTTGTTCATTTGTACACTATTTTTTTATTATAGCTTCACACTAAAGTACCTTACAAACATAAATTAGATATAATTATAATTTGTTTTGTCATACTTATATTATGTCACACCCCTTTTTCTACCATATGGTATGTAAGTATAACTC
Organism: Viscum album; assembly: GCA_963277665.1. Lineage (NCBI taxonomy): Eukaryota > Viridiplantae > Streptophyta > Magnoliopsida > Santalales > Viscaceae > Viscum > Viscum album. The sequence continues at coordinate 469,994,797 of OY728122.1, read as the reverse complement.
TGTTTTTGGGATTAGGAGTATAGATTATTCTTGTTTCATTACATTTATACATGGTAGTATAAGAGCATATGACAGATCATATGGTCACGATTCATGTGGAGAAGGCCTTTGAGGATTATTTATTTATATTTTTTTTATTACATTATTCATGATTACTAATTCAGATATTTTAAAATATAATGTACATTCATTATTTTATACTTGGTATTTTCTATTTTATCAACAATTGTTATCTTCTGATTCCATTCATTTATTATATTTCCATTAATTATTTATATATATTTTTCTACCATTGTGGAACTATAATATTAAATTCATAGTATTCCTAATATAAAACCATTGGACCCTCACTACTAGTCAAATGACTTTATTATATTGTGAGGCGTGCTTGTGGCCACATAAAAGACCTGACCGGGAAACCATTTCAGAGGATCCTGGGTCGAAAAATTTCAAATTGTTGTAAGGGGTTTATATTCCTTCTTCATACCATTTTGGGATGGTAGATAAGAGAGTAGTAGTTTTTTAGTACGTGATAAATATTCATGTCTGTGATTGATCAAAACATTATTGGGGAAAACACTAAATGGTTAAGGATATGACTATAGTTCATGATTTTTGTTGTTAAATTGGAGTATTATTTACCATTAAGCGATTAATTTACATTATTATACACACTAATTAATAAAATCCATGTTATTTTACCATCAACCAGGTATATAAAGGATGTATCGTTAAATGAATCATTATAGGCACATAGATATTTATATTCCATGTATATGCCATGGAATGTATCTTTCATTCACAGAATGGAAGATATTGTGATATGTTCCGTGAGTGTATGACAAGAGCATGTAATTATTTATTCTGGTTTTGTTTATACTATTATATGTGATAAATTTCTAAAATCACTTAAAAAAATTTCATTATGATAGAATGAACTCATATAACTATTTTAAATGAATGGTTATTAATGTATCTACCTCAAACTAGATTTTTTTTCCAATATATTATAATGGTGACACCTATACTAACAAATCATAAATTATTTGAGAAATGAACAATTGGTATCATGGGTTATAAAATTTTTGTTTGAGATTAAATTTATGCCAATAATAGTTTATTCGGTGTATAGGCCCTTATAAATTTGGAATTGTAGCCATTATAATGACACCATTAAATAAGTACTTGTTATATTCTAAAATCAACGATAAAACATGGTTGCAGATAAAATAATTCCAATTTTATTTTATAAAGGCATGTAGCTTTATTATTTTGGAATTTTGATTCATCTATATCTACAATTAAGTAAATATAAAATTTTCAAAAATATGAGCCAGAAATGACGCATTTACTTATGGATTATATATAAGACTTGACACAAGTCGGTCATTCTTGGTCAATTATTGATGGGAGATAAACATTAATTGACCCATGTAGGTTGGTCATGGTGTTTATTTCATATCATATAAACCCACTATGTGTTTTATGAATCATTAATAAATTATATAATTTTGGTTTTAATTTAAATGGACCCAGGATGGAATGATGGGACCCTCATAGGTATCATTACATCTTTACTTTCTTTGTACAAAACGCCATGGGGGTATATTCATGATATATTGGAAGGTTATTAAAAGTGTCCACAACCAATTATATTTTTTTTATGTATAAATATATTTTGTCATCATACATGACTAGTTCCCATTTAATCAGTAAAAACCCTTTTAATGTATTTTTTGGATTTATTAATATGAGGAGTAAATTAATGAGAATGTTAATTACAACATAAAATTAGTTTTAATATATATCATTATATTATAATTTTTATTCATCCAGACATATATAAGAGTCATTATTTGTAAATAATGTTGAAAAATAAAAATTGGAAGGATGTTCGATATAAAATTCTAATGTTTCCTTATGGTGTTCAGTAACAAAGTACCAACTATAGTTCTTATTCATTTGATTAATAAGGTGTTTCTTAAATTATGACTCATTAAATTCCTAAAAATAAATTTTCATTGATCATAATTAATGAATTGAAACCTTAATGTTGTGTTAATAGTTTTCGCCATCATGTTAGTGTAGTTTAAATGATTCCATGAAATTCTCTGGAAATTTATTGTAAAAAAACATGATTATTTATAGTAAGATTATTCTTTTATCCATTTATCCATGATGATTGGTGGTATATACTATTGAAAATATTAACATGACTCTAATTTAAAATTTGAAATCATTTCTAATAGTGGGGTTGGAATTATTTTGTATTATAGTTATTTTTAAAAGTTTTTAAAATTTTTGGTGGATTCTTAGATGCAAGGTGTTGTTTGGGTGTTGGCTATTCTGAATATGACTTTTAGTAATGAAGAAATACCCAGATGTTGATGGGGGTTCATTCAATATGTTGATCCTTTTTAATAGAATAAAAATTTTGTAATGCTAAGATTTAGTGTGATAGATATTCATTAGGAATTGTCAACTACATTATTGGATTGATGACCTTTTTTATTCTTCAATGATGAATGATTATGATTATCATTATCTATATTAGTAGAGGAATGGGAAAATAATACTCTCTTCCAAATATTTTGTACATACCATAAGATATTGGGATTCATAAGTTCAATAGGAAAAAAAATTTATGAAAATTTGTGTTTCTATATTGATAAAAATCCAAGGGTATTACATATTGACACATTTGGTGCGCATAAAGTTGTTGTTGTGGTATAGAGAACCAAATTATTTATTGGGAATCATAAAATCCTTGGAAAATAACACAACATTCTTGGGTTATCTAAAGAGTAGACTAACTAGGGGTTAGAGGGAATTAGGTAGTCCCGATGTTTGAGATAAGATTTTAAAATACATCAAATGTAAAGACCCTACTAATCTGAAATAGTTTGTAATATATGATAGATTCTAAAGAGATTATTTAATGAGGATTATGATAGAGTTATTATTATTTCTACAGTAAATCAGATCTACTTTTCTTTTAATCATTTGGGTTCTTATCATTTTTTTTGGAACATGGGACGTCATATTGGAAATATCCTGATCACGTGTTCAGTGGTGGATGGATCCTAGGCCATAGAAATTCCATTATTCTCATTAAATTATAACAAGGACAATCCAATGTTGTTAGCATCATATCAATCATGGAAAATTGTTTCTATCCAAGTAGAGGGGTTACAGTAGTAAAATACCATTTGGGAGTGGTCTATTTTATTATAAAATCATTTGAAGTTAATAATTCGAGTTATATATCCCTTAATATGATACTCAAAATAAAACTCAGTTTTGGGTTCGGATGGAGTCTAGGAACTTGATTAATAATTGGGGTATGTAATATGTCCACCATTATAATTCATTTTAGGAGTGTTAGTGCTTTCTAGGGAGAATGAAGATAAAATTGTTGTCAGTTTATTAAATAATTTAAGACACCATTTCCTGGGTTGTAGTTCTACTATTATTCTTAAAAAATCAAAAAATTCATTAGAATGGAGGGAATAATAGTTGTATAATGTTTATTCATCAGTCGTTTTAGCTAAGCTTTTTTAAAGGAAGTTATATAGATTCAGGTCGACATAACCTTCCCATGAGTGGCTGATAATGGTTGGTTTACAACCATATTATTCCCTTTCATCTATGATATGATGGGAGTGTCACATTTTTATTGATAACTATTAATAACTACTTAGTGGACTTTTCAGTTAGTGACTATCATGACACATATTATAAGATCAACATGAGCACATGAAGAAAGTGTCGATTATACAATAATATAATGAAATTAATAATTAATTTTCTCATTGGCTTAATTAATAGACTTTTTTATAGTTTCACTTATATAGTGTGAATAATCATAGTGGTGTGACCTTTCTGTTGGGATTCTTAGATTACCTTATATGAAGTCCATCGATATACTCAAAGGAACAAGCTGATTCCATTTATCAATATTTAGGATAGATAGTTTTGTTGGACTTATTAAATGGTCCTGATATTTGGATGTTTCATCTATATTTTGGCCTCTCACTTGTAATAATACATTATAGACTAGCTTGGATGATCTACTTGGACTTCCATAGTTGATTATATGGTTTCCCAAACGTCATTTTCACTCTGATGATATGTTTTCATAGTGATCATCAAGGGGTGGTGGATCAAGTACACACCTATGATAATGTTGTGACATGACTATATTAAAGAATGGTTTGGTAAATTGCCTAACCAGAATCCAATTATGGTCTTATGTGAACATGATCTGGAGAAACCTCAAAATTCCATATGACAATGACATTATACTAATATCTTATATGAATTAGTGGATAATGTTGAGCGTTTTCAATGGTATTGATCTTGTAGTGGAATGCCAGGTTTTAAATTGATTAGTTTCATGTGTCCAGTGAGAAACTACATATAGTACGTCGAAGGGATGAGGCCAGTGTAGTTCAAATGTTTTACAGGGTTTTTCGTTTCCCAAAAAGGCTCAATGACGTTGACTTGGAATCAACTGTTTGATCTATTTTAGAGACATTCTAAAGTGTGTTGTTTGAATACTATGGTTATGATTAAATAAGAAATTTTAATGGTAAGAGTACCATGTCTAAAAAATTTTCTTTCAGAGTTATAAAAAATAATGGGGAGCATTATAGGAAGGTGGATAAAAAAGATGATGATGTGATTGTGTCTCGTGTTAGATAAGATCAGGTAAGTACTGTGTTGAGGTTTAATTTATTAATATGATTATAGGCTCGAGGTTTAATGGATTATATACTTTACACATAACATGGTGATTGGGAATGTGTAAGTAATACGGTAATGGAAAATGATTGTTAGAATTATACTTCACAAATCAAGTAGTTCGAGGGTTGTTATCTTTTCACTCTGTGAACATACAAGGATAATATGTTCTATGGTGGTGATATTATAGAATTATGTGTTTTTGGACCATAAGAAATTCCATGGTAATTTTAATTTTCTTATTTGGTGGATGGGATGAATTTTCAATTAATTTTAAGATGGTAGATTAATGTATTGGAACAAATCATGCAGTTGTTTTTAAATGGGGTTTAATTCTAGATTTTTATATCATGTGTTTAGATGAGTTTTCGGAATATCATGGTTTAAATTTTGTTTTTGATGATGATGACAAGGGAACACAGTTAGTGAATGGATAAGGAAAACCATGAGGCAAGATCGTTTGTCACATTTTATATAGGAACAAAAAATATTATACTTTGAGTCCCTCAAGGATAAAACAAGAAACTTGGACCATGGGTGCTAAGGGCGTATCATTATTTCATCGAACCATCTTAGTAGAGGTGCACAACCATGTGAGACATCTGATGAAAAATTTAGAGGTCATCCACATAGGTTTCACTCAATGAATAAAATTGTGTGCCTATCTTGTACACTTAGTCACATTTGGGGAGTGGAACCACATTGTTCGCATGAAGTCATCAAAACCATGTGTATGCTTAAATGGTAATTTCAAACTTTTTACCATCTACACTATATGTTTTTCTCCCCCTTTTCCATATCCTCCATGTGTAAAACAACCCTGCACCACACTCCTCCTTTGATGCTCCTCCTAGACATGAAGTGATCTCCCTTATTCGGACTTAGAATCTATATCTTTTGGTTAATTTGGATGTACCTCATTGATCTCCCAATTTCGCATGTCTAATTTAATTTTACAATTTCATGTTAACTTAAAAATCATTTTGGTATCTTTCTCCATATTTATAGGTATTCTATCTATTTAGTCTATTCTATCTTGAACTAGGTCAAATCATGGCCCAATAAAGGATTATTAAATAATCATAAAATTATGTTAGGTCGTCTAACTATTTTCTTGTAATGTATGCAGAGTTTATAATGTAAATCTCAATTTTTCAGGAAAAATTCTATATGTTTCACTGCTAAAATATGTATTTAATAATTCTAATGATGGGTTTCAAAATTATTTAAACCCCATTCCCCAAATTCCATCAATGATAGTCGTCTACCAAAACTAGAACCAACCCATTGGCTATATTGTTCATATTTGATAACCATTGCCTATTTTATATAACTAAATGACACTGTCAAGGAATAGTTTCAAAATCAAGATTTATAATTTTCTTCCAATATTTTGATCCTCCTTGAGGTTTGTTAGATGAACTCAACCATAAAAGCTGTAGGAGTATAATTAAATTGAAAATAGTAAGGATTGAATTACATTCGTAATTTCATTATAAAAAACCTCTACGTTGTGATCAAATCATAATTAATAAATAGTTATAAATAGAAATTCATAAAATATTAAATTTATTGGTCCATTCCATGGTTTTTAGTTACACATAAATTGAATGAACTGAGTAATATAATTTAGTAGTGATATGGAATGTTTATAGAAATGGACTCTTATTATCGCATTTATTTCCTATGATATTTTCGGAATAGAATCTCGTAATATTTATGACACTCCATAATGGCACACCTATGACGTATGAAAATCAGGAAATTTTTGCCTTATGTTTTATGACATTTATTCTTGGGGTCTCTATATTTAATGTGATACATGGGCATGGGGTCTTCTATTTAAATTTGATATATGGGAATGGATTCACTATTAAAATTTGACACTAGGGAATGGTGTCCTATAAAAAATATGATACTTGTGCTAGATGTCCCATATATAGTGTGATACACAAGAATGGAATCCCATATACATGTGATAATTGTTGATGGAGTCCTATAGGAATACAATCTATGGGAATTCCAACCAATGTGATCTATGATACATCGGAATAGAGACACATTTTTTTTTAAAACGCTGGAGTGGATACCCATATGAATGGTGACACAAAATTAATGGCTACCATTGACATTTAATGAATCTTTAGTGACTATTCCTGGACACCTGAAAGATGTCACTTTTCCAAACTCATCATTGAATCTTCACTATCGATTTATATGTCACTATATATGTCATCAATTATAAATATATACAATTATATATATATAGGTGAAGATGTTAATAGGTACTTCGGCTTATGAAGAAGTAGGTATAGTCATTCGGGTGTCCATTGAGAAGCCGGAGCTAACTGATTTACTCTCATTTTGGAACAATTTTATTATTATACATGCATCTGTACTTTATACTGATAGTATATTTATAATTGGACTCCATTTTTCATGGGATAATGAGTTTAACTCAAACCCTATTTAGGACGTTGTTTGGTACCTGAACATATCCCTTGGTGGAAGGTTTAGTATCACAGATTATGCTTGTGTTGTAATTTTTATACATCTAATAATAGGTTCATACGACCGAGATAGATCTAGAGATTCTCATGGAAGAACAATATGAGGATTTTGTCTCCAATTTTGTATTTGTTTGGTTTATTGAATTCTATATGATTACAACATTTAAAATTGTAACATTACATGGACATTCATGGTAATATACTTGGTGTTGAATATTTTATCAATTATGATTGTCTTCTATTACCTTTCTTATATACTTATTCTATTGTGTATTTATTTATTTTGATTATACCATGGTGCCCCTCTGATAATGTGGTTGTAATACCTGTATTGTATCACCATTGGACCCCCACTACTAATCAATATCCTTTGGCATATGAGGATATTCAGTTGAGGCCATGAGACAGAATGCCATGGGGAGCCATTTCGGTGTCTCCTACATCAAGATGTTATAGAATTTTAAGCATATAAATATATATTATTCAAAATATAGAAGATTTTTTAATAATTGAATCTTTATTTGGATAAATTCTTAAATGGTACAAATGATTTATAATATTTATTGAAGTGATGTAATAAAAATGACTATGTAGTGAAAAAGTATTCCAGAGATAACAATTATTTTTAAAAATTGGACATCCATGTTGAATGTTGAAAATACTTTTTTTGATATAAAATATGTTTTTAACAACATGTTTTTTGGGAGCCAATAAAATGATCAGCTTTTTGAAAAAATATTTTGGTAACAAATAAGAAAGAAAAAAAAGGGAAATGATAGAAATATATTCAATAAATCACTATTCTTATTTGATCATCCATTATAGATATTTCCATTTTTAAAATATATTATTTAAAACACCAAGTATTTATATAAATGTTGATAATTATTTTTAATATTAATTTTTATTAATTTAATATTGTTGGATTTTAAATTTTAAATTAATTTACTTTTTTATAATGCGTGGTTGTGAGACATGGTTGAAGTGATGGTGAAAGATATCCATATAGGATGAAAATTTATAGATAGTATGGGATTTATGGTATCATGAATGATATATATGAATGGTGATTGAAAAATATTTTTTCATAAAAATTTTAAAAATATTAATTTGGAATTATGATTTTGTAGATGATTCCCTTATTTGTCATTAATGATATTTGGGAGACAATTAAATCAAGTTACAACCAAAATCTACATATTTCCTTTTTCACCTAGACTAATCCTTCTTCATTCCTTAGTGATTAATAAGTATTGTTGGAACCATTACTGTTCTATGCCGGAAATGGATTTTGGTGTGAGTTTTTTATCAATCATCATTATAAGTTGATTCAAAATTGTAGGTGTTATGGAAACTAGTGTGAAAGGCATATTTTAGGATCAGAATGTTGAAAAATAGAAATGGCATGAGCTACGTGAAAAATCTAGGGTTGTGCACTGAAAATGGTTCATATGTGAAAAGCATTACATGCTGAATGAGAGGTTTTTCTTGGAATGTTGTGTTTTTCCTGTAGGGGTCGACGACGCCTATAAATAAGAGGTGACCCCCTCAATCTGTATGGCTGATGACTTTGGAAATATCTGAGTTCATATGCATGTAATAGTTACGTGAAAAGGGAGTTGTGTGGAAAAGTTGAATTTTCATGGAAAAGTTAAAGTTGATCACAAAACTTCAAGTTGTGCAGAAAATTTAACGTTCCTTGTAAAGGGTGTAGTTGAAAAAAATATTTTCTATGCAAAAAGAATATCCTTTTCACATAGGGTAAGTGTTTCTTGAAATTGTAAGTATAGGCTAAATACATGTTCTGAATATTTTTTTTAGTGGTTCAGTGCTTTCAAGTGCATCATTCAAGGACATCGATCCAAGAAGCATCTCATGCTGAACAGATATAAATACATTAATACAAATCTATTGAAGGGACCTTCACCTCCATAAACTGAGTGTGACTTAAACTAGGGTAGTGATCTAGGGGGAGTCAATAGAAGTGATCTAAGGGAAGCAGTTCGCTATCCCAGAACTTTTGTAATGGTAGTGTTCTTGGAACAGAGTGACTATACCCGAACCATGTAATCTATAAAGTGATGTTTAGTGGCCTTAGGTAAAATCGTAAACCTATCGGTGTATGATCGTTGGACGTATCCCTTATTGGTGAACTAAGTAAAAGTATTGTGCAGTCTCTTTGAATGTGATTGTTTGCCTTCTGTTCCCTTCAGTCTTACAGTTTTAATGACTTCTTACCATTGTGGGAACAAAATCATTGTTTTAAAAGAAAATGTTGGAACCCTAATTCACTTATCCCAAATCAGGGTGTCACGAGGTCCTATATGTGGTATAAATGGGTGGTTTAATGTTACTGGTTGTAGATATGTCCTTCTATGTCAAGGAGAATGCTGTCAATTCCAACAGACTCCCACTCTTCGATGGAATTAATTTTCAGAGTTGGAATAACAAAATTATAACTCATCTAGTATCCCTTGGAATGGATGTCCTCTTTTCTACTATGCAAGGAAATCATGTTACTTGTACAACTGGGCTTTCTATGACTGATATAGATAGGAATGTTCTTGATTCAGATTCTAATCCTCAGAATTCTATCACAACGTCTCTTTCTGATTAGATATATCTAAAGGTGATGACTTACTCCTCATCAGAGTCTATGTTGGAAAAATGTGAAAATATTTATGAAGGAGATAACAAAGTGAAGGGTTAATAACTTCATTTCCTTCACAACAGGTTTTAAGATCTGAATATTCATCCTTATAAGAATGAAAATTCCTTCTTCAATCGAATTGCTAAAGTTATAGGAGAAATTTGAGGTCCTGGAGATGAAATCAAAGACAATGATATCATAATGAAAATCTTGATAAACCCTCTTCCTATATACAATGAAAACATTTCATCCTTGAATAAGAAGATCCATTGAAACTCTCTCTGGTTGATATGATGTGTAGTATAGTTGCCTATGAGATGAGAGTCAAACAAGAAGATGCTACAACTCATGTTAGCAAGGCAATGGAATTCAAATCCATGGAAAAACTGAAAATTTTAGGAGATTGTGGTGGTAATGATGATGATCAAAATGAAATTCATTCATTTATTTCCAAGAATGTTAAGAAGGGAAAAGGTAAATTTAATGGTAAGTTACCTCCTGCATTTTTTCATTGTGGAAGAGTTTGGAACATTTCTTCTCAGTGCCAAAGAATCATCGACGATGAATAGAGAGAAGTAGAAGACTTTGAGAATAATTAGAGAAGGTTTCTCATAAAGTGAGATTTCAAATATGGGATGATGGTACAGAATAGTATTTTTTTGAAGAGTAAGATGATGATATTGAACTCTGAGAAGAACAAGAACCAGAATTTAAAACCGGAAACCATGCTTCCATGATGGCTAGCATTGAAAAGTCAAAACCCCAAACCAATAAAGGAATGTATAATTAGATGAATCCAAATGGTGATCTCATGTTTCAAATTAAGGATACCTTTTACAAGATTTAAAATAAATGATATATATGCAATAAGTGGGAAGAAAAGGATGAAGAATCATTAGAATATGTTTATGGGCATGAAGATGAAATTGAATGTCTAGAAGAACTAGTTAATGTATAGTCTTAAATCCCTAAAATCACCGATGAAATTGTGGAACTATGGGATTTAATTGAAGAATTGGAAAAGGTCATAAATGACCATACATCCAGACTGGAAGAGAAGTCGAAGACTATTGAGGCTCTTTAGAAGAAGTTGCTACTCATTGGAGTATACGTTAGTGTTAATCAAAAACAATATAGGGAAAGAAAAAAATTAATTTTAGAAGATTATCATATGTAGAATTACTAATAAGATAAATTCATGGTTCATATGTGGTTGAAAAATTATTGGGTGATCAAATACTCACTTGCATGGGAAATAGTGGAATCAGTTGTAAAGTTAAGACATAAATTGCTGGAAGTAATGATATCCAAAAAGAAAAACAAAAGGAAATTTAGACATGTTGAAAAGGTCCCTCATGTGATGAAAAATAAATCCTCAGTCCAAACTAAACAAAGAGCGTAATATTGTACTCAAAATTTAATAAATGATAGGTAGTGTAACCATTTTACAAGGAATATTGCATTAGATGAAATATAGGTGAGAGGACATTTACCCTCATGAAGTTTCATTTCTGTGGATATCGGGGTCATACAATGTAATATTATGAAAAGGAACGGAGATATATGAATGGGGAAGATCTCGGAAGTCAATAAAGGAGAAAAATTTCAAATCCAACATCTTATAGAAAAAATAGGTTCTTTGGATACTATTTTCACTGTTCTAATATTTGACATAAAGATATGTATTGCAGGAAAAGGTATGATAGGATAAATTCATACAACTATTAGATACAAGTCAATACTAACCATCCCAATGGTTTTTATCACACAAATAGGTTTTCTCCTTTGGAAGAAGTTTATGGGTATGGAGAATCTGATTATGTGTCAGAAAAAAATTAGAAGTCAATCACTATCCTATGATCAATCAAATATCTCATGGAAAGAGAAGAAGAATATTTTGAAATCCTATCATGTAGAAAAAGACCTCAACGATACAAAAAGTAGTGCCACCATGATTATTTATTGTCAATGCTCATTCCATATGAGAGGAAATTATGGACTTTTAAAGAATATGGAAAATAAGGTTGATGGAAGAGTGGGGTTTGTTAATAACGGTGCATTGAAGATTTATGGTAGTTGAAATACAGATCTGTCTAATGGTGTGCTGATGAATACTGAATTTCTTAATGTGTATGGTCTACATCATAATCTCCTCAGTGAGAGTCAACTCTATGACTCAAGTATCACAATAACTTTCAATCAAAAATGAAGAAATACAATTTTATAAATAGGAAATCATCTGATGAAAGGCTATAGAATAGTTGGAAACTTATATCAGGATGATAGTAAAGAGAACTCTTACTATAACTCTATTGAAGAAGAAAACAACATATTTCATCAAATATCAAGGCTCATTAACCAAAAAGACATCTAAATGATATATAAGCCAAATATAGTTATGGATATTCCCTTTCTGAAACATGATTGGGAGAAGACATGTGATTCTTGAAAACGGGGGGAAGATTGTATGTAGTTCATATCTACCAAAGAAGAATAGGGCATCAAACCTTCTTATTCTCATCCATACAGATGTATGTGGCCTGATAAATTTTTATGGGACTCATAGAGATAGGTACTTCAACATTTTAATTAATGATTATTGTAGAATGGATTGCGTAATGGTTATTCACTGGAATTGGAAAGTCCTTTATTGCATGAAAACATATCACTGAATTGCATATAATGATACTAGATGAGAAATCATTTTTATGTGTTGTCATAGTGGAGGAGAATACATGTCCATTGATATTGATAATTTCATAATAAACATGGAATACAACATAAGATTCCTAATGTGAGAACTTAGTAGAATAATGGAGTTGTTGAGCACTGGAATCCATATGTAAAAAACATGTCCAGGATTAATCTAATTGAGAGTCATATCACTTTTTATTTTTGGAATGAAGCTATTGAAGCTGAAGTGCACATTCAAAATTGAACAGGTCTTTATATGGGAGAAACAAAGACAAAATATGAATTGTGGCATGAAAATAATCCTTCTTTGAAATAAATTATTGTTTTGAGAAGAAAATGATTCATCCAGAATAAATAAGTAAATCAAGGGATGTTTTGTGAAAATGCAGATGGGGGAATATTTATTGGATATCCAATGAACATCAACGCTTACAAGTTTTTCAATAAGCAGTTGGAGAGGATTGTGGAAAGGAGTGATGTTATGATCATTGAATACAACACCAAAAATTCATCAAATAATTCATATGATGATGAATGTGAAAATGGAGTAAATGAAAATTCAGAAATACATGATGGTGTATAATAATCTTAGGAGTCACATCATGATATTTACTTTGAAAATGAATATGAAGATAAAACCGTAATTGCAGAGAATTTAGTTGAATATCAGATGAGGAATCAAAGAGCAGAAATTGGTCAATCCAACATCATTGGGGATTGGACTACACCCACGAAAATGAGGAGAATGAGGAGTAATTAAAATTCTTTATTTCTATTAGTTTTGGAACCATCCTCTTTTGAATAAGCTACAAACGATAAATCATGGGTGAAGGACATGAATGAAGAGTTTGATTGGATGGAAAATAATCAGACATGGGATCTGGTCAAGAGACCTGAAGGTCACAATTTTATTGGTACACAGTGGAAATTTATGAACAAATATGATGAGCATGGTAGTGTGATCCAAAATAAGGCATGACTGGGGTGCACGGGATATTCATAGATTGAAGGTGTCGATGTTGAGGAAACATTTTCTCCATTAGAAGAATAGAGGTAAAATTGATTTTTCTGGAAATGGAAATCCTAATAGGATATAAAGTATATAAAATTAATGTCAAGTAAATAATCTTGAAAGGTATTCTCAAAGAAGAAGTCAACATTGATCGACCAGTGGGTTTTATTCTTAGTACAGATGAAATAATGGTATCTAAACTAAAGAAGGCTCCCTATAGTTTGAAGTAGGCACCACGACCAAGTTTTTATGAGGTGTATTCTTATCTCAAGATGCAATAATTTAAAAGAGGAGGAGTAGGTCCCAATATCTATGTAAAGAATTCTCCACAAGATCATTTCATGGTTCTAGTTTACATTGATGACATTATATTTTGTGACAATAGGCTGAAATCAGTGGATTAATTTTCCAATCACATGAAATCATAATTTTTAATCTTGATGATTGTGGAGATCACATATTTCATAGTGTTTTTGGTGATTCCATAGAAGTATTACAGATTAATTTATTAGGAAAAGTATGCAAGAGATCCGCTGAAGAGATTTAATATGGATTACTCCAAACCAATGTCAACACTAACTGTAGTTGGAACCAAACTTAGAAAGCATGAGGATGGGAACTCTGTAGATACCACCATGTATAGGTGGATTATTGGAATCTTATTACACCTAATGGCGACACGACCTTATATTGTCTTTATAACATGTAATATGGCCCGATATCATAGTAATCTAAAGAAAGAACATATAAAAGCAATAAAAAGAGCCACGAGGTACATTCATGGTACTGATAATTATGGGTTATACTTTGATATAGGAATAGAAAGTGAATTATCATCATTTTCTAATGAGTACTTGGATAAATATGTAGTAGACAGAAATTCCACCAGTAGTGGAGCATTCTGTATTGGGAAGAAATATGTTAGTGGGTTGAGCAAGAAACAAAATGTACTTCTCTTAGCACTGATTAAGCTAAGTATATTTCTTCTACAAATGAATGCACTTAACTACATTGGATGAAGAAACAACTGATAGATATTGGTGACAAGGGGAAATTACCAATGGTTATTTAATGTGATAACAAGAGTTCAATTGATCTTACAAAGAATCTTTTTCAGTATTCTTGTAAAAAAACAATTGAAATCAGATTTCACATTATAAAGGAAAATTTTAAACAAGGCATGATTAAAAATAACCATGTGGGAACTAATGAGTAAGTGGAAAATATGATGACCAAGACATTTTTAGTGGAGTTGTTTGAGAAACATCGTTTGAACCATAGTTTTTTGGCACCTTCCAGTGCATAAGGATGTTACAAAATTACCCTCTCCCCAATTTTGTCAACTTTTTTAATATATTTGCAGATGTGATGAAGGTTTATGGGGGAGATACTATCTAGGGGTGTTTTGAGCAGTTCAATGATGAAATAATGGCTTTTGGGTTTATTTTAAATGAGGGAGAGTGATTCAATTTAGGACATTTGAAGGATATGTAATGCTTATATGACATGATGAAAATTTGGTGATAGGAGGAGAAGGATTGCATTTGGGGCATGTAAGGCTTCTGTGACAAAGTAAGAGAATTGGTTAGGAATCATTAATAATTCCAAAAAATGGTAACCCAATTCAATATTCCTCTCTTGTTTTCTACACTAAGCATTACTCATATAGACATAGAGTGCCGACTGAGTTGTTTCCTATGTTTTATATTTTTTGGTGGATGGTGCTGTATTGTTTTTATCTGGTGATTTCCAACAAACCAAAAGGGGGAGATTGTTGGAACCACAACCATTCTAGGTAGGAAATTCAGTTTGGGCTTATGTGTTTTCAATAATCATGGGATGTTCAAAATATTTTCCATGAAAGGGATCTTACAGTTCAAGTGGCCTAGTGTACAGAAGGTGGCATCGTTTTCTAGTGTTTGCCAAATTTTTGGGCCCCTAAATTGGAAAATAGAGAAAAGTGTGTTTGGGAAAGTAAGTTGCATGAAAAATTGTAGGTGTTATTGAATTTTGTGCACAAGGGTTGTTTTGGGATTAGATCATTGAAAAATAACAAAGCCCTGAGTAGTGGGAAATATCTAGAGTTCTCCATGGAAAACAGTTACTATGCGAAAAGCATCGCACACAAAATGAGAGGTTTTTCTGGAAATGGTGGTTTTGCGTGTAGGGCTCGATGATTATTCTAAATAAGAGTTGACCCCCCTCATTTGGTATGGTTGATGACTTAGAGAATATCCATGTTTGGATGCATGTAAAAAATGGGAAAATAGGAGGTTCACAGAATAGTTAAAGTTGCGCGCAAAATTTATAATTTCGTGAAAAAGATCATTTTCGTGGAAATTTTAAAGTGGTGCATAAAGGGTGTAGTTGAGGGAAAGGTTTTCCTCATGAAAATAAAATCATTCATTCAAAAGTATGATCTTGCGCGCATAGGGTACGCATTTTTCACAATTCTCAGTGTAGGCTGAATACATATTTTGAATATCTGGTTTAGTGGTTTAGTGCTTTCAAGGGCATCATTCTATGACTACAAGGAAAACAGTGTCTCATGCTGAATAGAGATAAAGACTTCAATGAAAATATATTTAATGGACCTTCATTTCCATAAACTGTGAGTGACATCATCCGGGGCAGTGCGCCACGGGGAGTCAATAGAAGTGATCTGAGGGAAGTTGTGAGCTACCCCTGATCTTTTGTAAAGGTAGTGTGTCAGGGACATAGTGACTATACCCGAACCCAGTAATATACAACATGTGATGTTTAGTGGAATTACGTATGAATTTAAACATATCAGTGTATGATCATTGGATGTAGCCCTTAGTGGTGAACCAAGTAAAAGAAGTATGTACTATATTTTCATGTGATTGTTTTCTTTCTGTTCCCTACAGTCTTATAGGACTAATGAGTTCCTACCAACATGGGAACAAGATCCCTATTTTAAAATGAAATGTTGACACCCTGATTCTTCCCTCCCCTCTTAGAGTTTCCTAGGGTCCTACACTTTTAACATCCCAATATATTCCCTTTTCTCTATTTATATTAATCATCATCCACTATGATATTCTATTCTATCGAATCAAGCCCAAGGTTTGGGTTTATTATTACAAAATTATTTTTATTATTTTACTTGATATATCATAAAATAATTTTATGTTCCTAATATTCTTCTATTAGATGAAAAAAATCAATTTTATAGGATCTTTCTAGATGAATCTGTTACATGTTGTCTATTTTCCTAAATCAATAATTAATAAATTTAGTTAGTCATTTTAATAATTTCATTAAATCTATTTATGTTTAGGTTTTTAAAAAATAACACATTTTTGTAAGACAATACATATAAATATATATATCATTTTTTTCAAATACATGAGATTATTTAAAAAAAACTCATTTTTATTTTCAAGAATTCAATTGGGAAATGAATAAATTGAAATTTGTGCTTTCATTGTTAGGTTTTATATAACAGATTATTTGGATTTAGAGTGTTTTAAATTTGATATTATAATTCATTAATGATTATATAGTTTTATAAAATAATTTTTTAGATAACATTAAAAGTGTTTATTAGATTTTGAATTATCAAATGATTCTCTCTTTCAAAGTTTAAATTATGTAGGGTGAAAATATAATTAGGCATATAGAATATTAATTATCAATGTAATGGGTTGTGTAGTTTTGATTGGAGAATTAATTATTGAAATCTAATTATTCAATTTTAATTATATATGTTTGTTCATTTTTTAAAACCTCTTGTGTTTTTAGGGACTAAAGGATTCCTAAATAATAGTGATTTACTAGTTTTATCTAGATTTTATATTATTTAAGCATTCTGCCTATCATTCATATATCTACTAATTTAATTTCCTTGTTATAATTGAATCCCTAATAATAAGGTTGTTCTATTTAAGAAATTAGAAGTTTGATCCCTAGATCATAGTAACCCTTGATGATTGGGATGTTGGTGATGGATTGGATTATTAATTTATTGATTTATAAATTTGTGGGTGTGTTTTATATTTCTTAGTATATCATTTTAAAAATATTCTTCGATAACCAAATGAAAAAATAATATGTTCATTATTAATTTTACATAAGAATTTTATTCTTTTAAATTTTACATTTTTACGTGTTACAATTACATTATTTTAAAAAATAGACATGTTTTTTCTAGTATTTTACTCGCGACTCAAATAATACTTGTAATAATCCTATTGGGATTTATTCTTAATCCAAATATTAAATCATTTGTGTTAATGTAGACATAGTTTAATATTGTATTGTGTTATTTAGATATCTAATTTGGTGTGATGGAGGATTTTATTTTTGATGGGGTCATATTGAAGCTGGAATTTTAGGGATAATCATATGTTCGTTAGAGGTGGATGGTTTTGAAAATTAATTTTGAATTTTTTATATATAGTTTTATCATCCCATATCACTATGTTTCCTTATTTATTAATTAGTTTGGGATTATGTAAATTTCTTACACATAATTTATATATGGTGAATGTGATAATATTTATTATTATGTTCAAAATACTAGTTGTTTATTTTTTATGGATTATAGAATCTATAGAATTCATGATATTTGTAAGGTTTTATATCCATTTTTAGTATTGAAGTAACTATTATAAAGATGTGATTTTTAAATTATATGTAAATTTAATGTTATATCCGTAGTAGGAATACATTAAATCTTTTGTAGTTAAACCAATGAGGAATCATTGAGAATTAGTATAATTGATTCCCTTTTAACTGTTTACCACGTAATGCTGATCAAGAATACACATTAGGCCATGTTATAGGTTATATTAGGTATTACGATATGATTAATCTAATTAATTAGAAAATATATAAAATCACCCTACAAAACTATGTTCTTTTGAAACTATTTTGGGCATGTGATAGGAAATTAGTAACTCATGGGTAGGTTTTAAAGATGTTTTCGGAAATACATTTTCCTAATTATCCTTGTCATATCATTGGATATAAAACATGTACATTTTTATTTAATATATATTATTATTAGTATTAATGTTTTTAATTATTAAATCACTGATACTTATTTTTATTAGGGTTTCATGGTCTTTTTAAATCAATTATTGTTATATAGAAAATAGAATTAATTTTCTTTTCTTATAACATGATGTAAAATTATATAGAGCATGTATATGGATTTTGAATGTAACTGTAAGGCTTATAGTATTATTTCCATATACAACCTATTTTCCATGAGACAATTCATTAATGGTAATTAATTTTTTGGATATCATATTTTTAATTTATTCTTTATTTTTGTTCAATTTTTAGAAACATTTATATTATGAATAATTTAATTTAAGTTATTTTATGATATTTATAAAAATTAATGATATTATTTTCATTTAATATGATTCTTTAAATGTTATATATTATCGTATTATTTTAACAAGACTTGTATTTTTTAAAATTTAAGGGGTTGTGTTACCAATAAAATTCCTAGTGAACCTTAAGGAATGAGAAATAAAAAATTATTTCACAAGAAAACCCACTTAGTTAAAATGGTTTTTTCAAACATAATTTCTTTGGTTATATAATATGTATAAAAAATATCTTATCTTTTAACAACTCAAGTATGATATCCGACTCTATAATTCCATAGCTAAAATCCTTGAATATTTATATTTTATAATAATTACATAGAGGTTTTAAATTGACTAGATTTGATTGATAAAATATTTAATTTGGTAAAAACACTAGAAAAAGTGAAGGTCGATATAAAAAATTGTATGTTCAAAAACCCTAATGAAAATAGTGTGAGTCCATTATTCAGGCATTGATACATGAGGATATAGCATGAAAATACCTAAAATTTTTATTTTCATAGTAATTTTACCCCCATAACGAAAATTTAATGATAAAAATGATGTTTTATATCATTAAAATATTATTTCATTGGTGATGGAGTATGTGACATTATTTTTCTTGATTCTGAAGTGTGTTTATGATCATTTCAGGATCACATATTTGTTAGATATATATGTTGAAACATATATTCACATTGTCACTCAATATATGTTTTTTTTGATTGGGCTTAATTATTTTATGAAGTGGTTAATATGCCCACTATATTAAGGACAATATGTAAGATATTTCTATATTAGGTTTTTTATCTAATACACTTAGTGGTAATGAATGTTTGTTTACTCTAAAGTAGATGAAATGTGATCGGTTTAGATAATAAATTAGTGGGAATTCCATGACACCATCTAAATCTGGTTCCTCAACTCCTATGGTATTCATGACTCAAATGAAAAAAAATACTTATAGATATTTTAACACATCCATTTTAGTATATTTGGATGACATATTTATTTAGTCTAAACTGAAGTTGGATCATTTTAATTATTTATGGAACATGTTCGTAATTCATAAATAAAAGAACTTGTCTGATAAATTATCAATGTTTTTTTAATTTTCATATTAATACTAGAATTCAAAGAGTATATTTTTTGAATAATATTATTACATAATTCTATAAATTTTTTCATCATCTCTTGGTAGAATCCCAGGAATTACTTTTTTATTCATCTTTATGGAATTACATAAATATTAACATCTATTTCGGCGGAAATTATCAAATATGTAGTGACCCTTTATTTCTCATACCTATTAGGTGGAAATGTTTATATATGGTTTTGAATTTTATTACTAATATGATGGATTTAGATAAATTTTAACATCAACTACTATTTTGGTCATTTTTGGACCAATTGGTGGCTATTTTATTTGATATAATAATTCTTGAAGATACTTTGGTTTTATAAATATATGGAATAATGACATTGTGAATTATGTCTGTCGATATTTGTAACTAAATAAAAATCAGAAAAAAATCATGATCATAAATTGGATTTCAGCATGAACAGTTTGAAATTTTGGAGAAACTACATGTTTGGTGAGAAATTTTATTTTTACAATATTACAAAATTTTCATTGTTATATCTTTTCATAGATATTTTTTTACTGAAGAGGAATTGAATAGAATATATTTAATTGGTGGATACTAGCCACACTTATATTTACTATAAAGGGGATGTTATTGAAAACTATCATATGAATAATTATCCAAAAAGGAAGTAATGAAATACTTTCATTAACATAGTCATAGATTACCTCATGAATTTGTTTACTGATGATGAAAATATTAATTTTTATGAATAAGATAATATTAATGTAACTGATAAGATCCTCTCACTGGTGTCAAGAACCATCAGAAGGGGAAATGTATTTACCATGGTATAAAAACCATAAAATGATTTTTTTTCAAATTGTTCACCTAAATTCTGTGATTCACTTGAGAATCTTAAATTGATGTTATGATTGAATAGGTGGTAAGAAAACCATTATAAAATAATATTACTTTAAGGGAAATCGATCGTAGACAAAATGAATGGAAAATGTTTCAATGAAATTATTTTGATTTAAAATTATAACTCTTAAATATGGTATTTTGTAATGTAAATATTGTTATGGTGATGTGGAAACTTATAAATAATCTATAAAAAATATCATAATATATGATTATGATGATGATGAGAAGATATTTATTCAAAGGAATAGGCACCAAATTAGGGTTATTTTGATTGAATGATGAGAATAATCCTAGGAATGTACCTAGACAACTGATACATACATATATATATATATATATATTCTTAAATGTGAAGGAATGACTTAGAGATTAATGTTTAAATCTTAATGAAAGATATGATGATGTCCAAAAAATACCGATTGAAAAATAATGTATTTTAAAATAATTTGAGAGATTAAAACATGATAATTCAACAAAAAGTAAGACCATTGATGAAATAACTTCATATATCACTCAAAAGGTGGAAGGGGTTGATAGGATAATGATGAAAATTGTTGATGTTAAGAAAAATCATTAAAAATTGAATAATAAATACTAAATATCTCTATTAAGATCTAGTGGAATCCCTAGGAAAATTATGATTCCAAATAATGCTATAGTGTAATTCAATATGTTGCTTATGAAATAATAATAAAAAATGAATGATTATTTTTCTCACAATAATTATAATGTCGACTAATGAAACACCTAAAAAACATGTATTTAGAAAAACCTGTTGAAAACCCACTATATATGTAATATAAGATGTATTATTGAAGGGAAAACCATATTAATATCATTAAGAGAATAATTTCAAAAACAATATTCACACTACAAAATATTACAAAATAAGGGTTCTAAAAAGGGTTAGGTGAAATCATCTTATTAGGTGTCTAAAATTGAGGTAGTGCAGAAAAACATAAAATATAATATTTATTATAAATGAGGCTATTGCTACTACTACTATTATGGTGTTTTTATATATTAATTGTATATTTTATAGTATAATATTACTTTACCGATATGAAGTGGAAAGAATGAATAATGGGGTAGAAAGTAGAATCATAGAAAAAAATAGTTATAAATGTATGATTAAATGATAGTGGAGAATCAACTAGGGACTTAATGGATTATGTTGGATGAAATGGTCAAATCATAAACACTTATACTAAATTTACTAATTTATTTTTAGAACAGTAATATAAAAGTACAATGATCTGTGAATGTTCAAATAAAAATCAATCCAAAATACAATCAATGAATTTTTATGTTTCCTTCATAGGATGAGAATCTAAGAGAATATTTATTATTAATTTTTGTATCTCTCTGAACATTATGGTTTAATAAAACAACCTAATTAATATAAATTTATATATATCGTTGTATTATTCATTTTTAAATAGTATCTCATATAAGATCAATGGTGTTAGAGTGGATAAAATTTTAAACAATCAAATAAAATCAAAGAATTTATTATTTAATGAAATTATAAGGAATAATATTTTTGGTGTATTGCAATATTGTGATGATAGAGATTATGTTTTATTTATATTAAATAGGTAATTAGGGACAATATTGAAAATATGGAGTTTTGATATCAATATGGTCGGGGACCTAAGGTAACTTGTTTCATGATAGAGATTCAAAAACATATTTCTCCATGATTTTCAATTAGTGAAAAAATTATAGATTATATTCCTTGGTAATTCAATAAAAAATGAATAAAAATTTTTATTAATGAATATTCTATGCGAAAAGTTTTAGTTTTGAAATAATAAATTATAACTTTTTGAAAAATAAAAAAAATTAAATATAGAGGTAAAACATTGTAAGGGATTTGATATCTAACATGACGATCATTGAAGTTAGTTAATAATGATATTTTTTAGTAAATGAGAAATAATTAAATTTGTATAGATAAATATCTCACCACAATAATGGAATATTTCACAATAATTACATATATTATGTTGATGACATAAATAAAAATGAATGATTATTTGTAACAGTTCTATTAAACTAAATAAGAAAAAACATATATTTATTTGAGGAGTTTTAAATCATAAAACAAAAATTAAAATGATATTTTTATAATATATAGAATAAATTGACATAAATCATTAGATTAATTCTCCACACACTAAAAAATAATACAGATTGGTTTATATTAAAATCCTGATTGTAGATGATATGGTTGGTATAATGATAACTAGGCATAAAATAAAAATATTTTTTTGATCCAAATCTATCAAAACTATTAACATTATTCCAAAAAGTCCCTTATTGTAGAAAATTTAGATATAGATTAATATAAATTATTTTTAATGTGATGAAAAATCTAAGACACTTTATAGAAACTTTTTCCCTATCATTGATTAATATAAAAGGAAACATTGGTTGAATTATGATATGAAAGTAGAAGATGTGAGTTTTCATTTTTACACACAAAGTGATTAGCTTATGTATATGAGAACTATATGATAAAATTAAATGATTAAAATTAATTTTTATTATGAGGATATCATTAGTGAATAAAATTAATGGTTATAAGAAATATTTCAAACTATAAGAGTGAACCACACTAGTCTGTATTCAACAATTTAACCCCAAATTGTTGATGATGAATTTTAAAACACATTTTAGAATTAGTAAATGGTTGTAAATTAGTTAAAATTGGAATTGTTGAATCCCAATAACTTATACCATGGCTAAATAGGAATAAAAATTTTTCATTAATTGGATTCCTAAAAACCATCTAATTAAAAATAGAGAGGTTGAAGGAAATACCACAACATTAGTTTGTATGATGTATTAAAAAATTGTTTGAATTGAATTTGATATTATTGTTTCCCATGTAAAGGGACCTAAATATTACAATTTTACTTTCCATATCAACATGATGATAATTCAATGTCTTTAAAATGAATGTAAAGTCATAATTTATAAATAGTGAATAAAATGATTAATAGTTATAAGTATAACCTAAAGGGGTTATTTAAGATAATGATTGAATAATTCTTCCAAAATAAATTAATACTATATATGGGTTAAGGAAGGCCAAATATAATCATATATCAATATATATTAATTAAAATATGAACATATAATTATATAATAGATATTTGTAAAATTATTTGTCTGTGAAAAAGACATACACTATTTTATTAATTATTATCATATATATTTATGTAACAATCATTTATTGTAATGATTATAAATCGTGTAAATGTGTTCCCATAAAATATGATGATGAAATTTGAGATTTATCCAACTTTTGAGATGATTTTTTTTGTATTTAGAAACAATCCGAACCACTAGTCACATTTTGATCTCAGATGAAAATTATGATAAGGAGATACTTATAAGGATTTGAATGAAAGAATCAGGAAGAGTGTTAAAAAAATAAATAGGGGTAAATATAAATAAATGAAAATGAATTAATGTTTCTAAATGGGAATGAACAAATAATGTTGATTATAAGTATTTTTAATTTAACTTTTTTTAATTTACTCTTTTCGGTAGATATCCATAAATTCCATACATGTAAAAAAATTATTATATAAAATATAATTTTCAAATAATCATGTATTAATTATAATTATGAATTATTTTGTTAAAAGTATGGTTAGATGGAAATAGTTTTTTTCAAAGATATCGACTGGTCTGGTCATATTGAATATAGAAATTAAACATAAGGTAATGGATTATTTATTAGTGTAGCATTATTGGTAGGTAGTTATGATAGTAAATTATTAGTATATTTAATATTCCCAAAAAAATAATAACATTCCTTCATCAAAGGTATTTACAAAATTGATATGGAAAATCACTCAATCTGAGGATATGCCTATTATTATTTTGTATCCCACTATTATTGGATATAAGATCTAGAATTATAAAAATAAATCTGATTACCCAATTTAATATTCATGATAAAAATCATTGATATAGTGTATTATTACATGATTGAAAAGTTGGTTGAATAAATTTTGATACTGGAATTTTTCCCTTTCATGTTAATATTGTGAATATACAAAGAACCCCACTCAAACAATGGAAATGGAAGAACCAGGGTTTCGTATTGGTGTGTATCACATTACCCAATATAACTGATTTGTGTATAAAATGTTTTTTGGGAATGTATTTGAAAATTATAAATATAATATTTTTTATTTGGAATCACATACCAATTTTCTTTATAGCATAAATTGATGTCTTCATTAATCAATTCACATTTCTACATTGAGTTGAAGAATGTAGATTTATATTGGATTTATTAATGGATAATTATTATATGAATAATTATACCATTTTTATAAATTATCATTTATTTTTTCACAACAAAGTGGGGAAAAGGGTATTACATTTGAGTTTCAGTGGTTGATGGGGAAAGGATCATATTTTGGAATAATGTTCCTAGAAAAAAATGGAACTAAAACATATGGTATTAAAAACAAATACATATACTGATATTATAAAACCCATTGAGAATGTAGCTTTATTTTTCAGTATATTTCAGTGATTCTATAATTAATTTCATATTGTAATGACTATTAGAAAATTTATTAGAAGTTGTATTGATAAAAGTGGAGAAAGATGGATTTGAGACAAAAAGAACATTTATCTATAAACAATAATCAAACCATTAATATAGAATTGTGTGGAATAATTCGATTTTATGTGGAGTTTTTTGGAGATTAATATATTTTAAGGCATTTCATGTTATTTGAGATGAATTAAAGTGACTATGACCGTTTTTCATGATGTGATAAAATTAGTAAGAATGATGAATGTTTTAGAGATGTTGTTTTTTTATAAAATTAATAAATTTTTGGTATTGTAAGAGTAAATTGAAAATATATAGGTCTAAATCAATTGAAAAGGGGATAATTCTAGAAATAAATTTTTTTTATTAAAGATTATTTTAATAATAAATTATCTATTACAAAATAATCCATGTGATGTATCAAAATAAAACTATTTAAACAAGGGTTTCCTCCAATTAAATAAATTGTATATAATGAACGATGAAGCTTGAAATATCTGTATAGGATTTATTATATTTATCTAGTGATTAATCATATAAATGAATCAATATTATATTTTTGTTAAATATATATTTTTCTATTAAAGAGAATAATAAGTCATTGTAAATAAGTCTTAACACAATAATAATTCATGGTATTAATCATTCATGTGTTGAATAAGTATTGTGAGTTATATATATAGTCAAAAGAGAGATTTACATGTAATTAAAAATAATTAAACGGTAAATTATATAGATAATTAAAAATTATTATTTTTTTAGTAAATTATTGAGGATAAAAAAGAAGACTTTCGTATATTTATTATTTTTATAAACATGTTTTTTCCTAGAAGATATAAATTAGTAGTAAAGAATCTGATTATAATGTTTAATATCACTATAAAAATTTAATGGTAATTTCCATATAAAAATTATATAATATATCGATGATATTATTCGTAGAGTATTATGTGTGGAAATCGTGTGATGTAATTAAAAGTGAGAAGAGAAAACTAAAAAAATTATTATAATGATAATAATTGTGAAATATTTTTTATAATTTATATGATGAATGTGTAGTAAAGGGAAAAATAGCTGGGATGTCCATAGATTTTTAAGTATTATCAGAATTTTTTCAATCATTTTGGAGAATTACATGTTCATTGGTGAATATTCTATAAAGGTGTTCTGTGATTTTTTCTTTATACAATTGTGTTCTTGTTAACTTATTTCTGTAAAAAAAAATATGTAGGATAAAGGATATACCCATTTATATAGCTCCATAATAATTTTAATGGAGTATTTTGAGGTTTTTGGGATAGTAAGAACCATACACCAAATATATAATGATTCGTATTATGGATAAATAATTCTGAAAAAATGTATCAACACTAATGGAGTTCCTCTTATAGTTTTGATGATGATGTCATGTGACCCTTATAAAACTATAATATTTTAGTCTTCTATAAGGTGAATTTTTTTTATGTTCCTTATTAATCAGTAATAAAATATTAGAGGATAAAAGTAAAAAACCAATTAGTATTCTTTATACCACAACCTTTCATATATTGAATTTGGATGTATTGTCCAACTGATTTTTCATTAGATCAAATAAACATCAATATGGTGAGAATTTCATATGGACGATCAATGATAGGTTTCTGAAATCAGCTCACATTTTCTATATAAATTTTTTTAATGTTGAATATCATTAATGGTTGTATGTATATAATATTTTGAATCAAAACCAAAATCATTAAAGTATCATTTTCAATAGAGTTTCCCATTTAGCATTTATGTTAAATAATAATCTTCAAGGGTCCATAAGAATTAAATCAATGATATACATGACATATGACCATCAAAATAATGGTGAAATTAAAATGTATATTTATATCTTATTATTTATTCCCCAAGATTTTATGTATTATTTTTGAGATATTTGGAAAACTCTCTATTACTAATAAAATTGACATATAATAATAGTTATATTTTTTAAAATATTATTCTGTTTAAATAATTATATCATTGGAAATGATTTCCAAAATTTTATTATTCAAAAGTTGGGGATTCATAATAGGTGGGATTGGGATGTGTACATGAGACTATATATAGGATTTTATTGAATAGAATGTGATTAGTGACAACCTAGTTATTTGAATAATCATTAATCAATCATCAATAATGAAATTTATTATTTACATAGTGTATCATTTATTTGAATGATTTTCTCCTAAAATATGTGAATGAGTTGTGAGCCCATGGATGTTAATGATATAATATTTCTGCTCAATTGAGATCATTAATAGACATATTAAAATTTATATCATTGTGCATTAATACCCTATATTAAATACCACCATAATGTTTTACTACACAGGAGATGGTGAAATATCAGCGTTATCCACCTCATATTTTTTATTAGAGGTACCTCAATGTAGATAAACATAATTATTTTGTAGTGAAACCAATAACATTTATCTTTAATCATGATAATTTTCAGTAACTAATAACTATTATTATAGTATAATGTGTTTTTATAATAGAAATGCATCCCATAATATAATGATTCTAAATTTATTATTACAAAATATATATGTGATTTTATGTGAAAAGGTTATGTGACACATTTATAATGTAATAGTATATTTTATTAATTTAAGACCATTTTACATTAGAAGGTCTATCTCAAGGAAGAAACAAGTCGGTGAGGAGAAATGTGACCATAATAAAGTTAATAAAAGGAATATATTTTTTTCATTATTCTATTTTTCATCTGTTCATTAAGATGGATTCATGATTTTGAAAGCCTGTTATATATTTTTCTAGAATAGATTGTTGAAATTAATTCCTAATGAGATTGAGTGTGATTAATTTACATGGTGAAAATTTTTAATTGCATGTTATTCACAGTTATATATATGGTATAGGAAAACATAATGTTAGGCCATGTATTTCCATTAAAATTTAATAATATATAAATTATAAATTATATATTTTTTAATTTTTTACCATTTTTATTTTATTGAATTTTAGTATTATATAATGGAATAGCCATCTAGCCTTGATTTTATCACCATGATACCGAGAGTGATCCCTTATTCCTTTTTCACCTCACAACATAATATTTCTAGATCTTACTTTCTAAATGTTTTCCTTTTTCTTATTCAACTATATTTCCCTTATCGAGGCACTATAACATTAGAATATAAATAAAATGTAAATAATTTAAGGGTTTCTTTGTTCTATGGTATGTAAATCATGTCAATGAAACTTATCATCTTCTATGGTATAAAATTAAAAAAATTAGACATTCAATAGGTTATTATATTCCATATTCAATAATTACTAGAATCATTAATACTGGATCATATTCACTTATTTTATGAAATTTTTTATATCTCATTATACTTTTATGAGTAAAAAATTATGAGTTATTTTTCACATATATATAAATTTATATCATATAAACATTTAATTGTATTAGAAAAAAATCATTTGTATTGTAGTGATTTCAATTTGATGATGATGAGAGATACTATGGATTATTCTATATAGATTTATTTTTGAAGGAAAATTTGGTATGAAACTAGTTTTTAAATTATTTTTATAAAGAATTGGGTTTTTAAATGTTTAGTAATTTATTTTTTAATATAATAAAATGTTATTTTTATTTTTGAAATCTCACATGCTTCTACCCTAAATTCATTCAATTATATATTATTCGGTGAACTGTTATGCATAGAAATTATAAGACATTGAATAGAATGTACTAATCTTTTGGTGAGTAAAATGTGTGTAAGTATATGTGGATTCTAATCGAATTATTTATGTTTTTATATTTTTCTACAATATATCATGTAATATGTACTAAGAGGGTAACTAGAATGTATTTCTCCACCAGTTTGATATTTTTTCTTTTCAGAACGATTCCAATAATCGCTATATAATTTTTTTAAGTCAATTGTGTATGTAAGATCTCATTACTACTACCGTTTTATTACAATTAATCTATATTATATATTAGGAACGTGGATATTTTCAACCAATCAAATTAATCATGTTAGGGTTATGATTGCTTTTTTTATTTGAGTTTTATTTTAAAATTTTTTTGATGTATTTTATATTTTTGACAAACTAATTTAAATAAATGATATTGTTTAAAAAAATGTTAAAAAAATTTATTTAATGTAACTCTTCCATTTCTATAAATTCTTAATTTATAAAACATTATATCTTTAAATTATTATTCCGAAATATATCACGTTTATTTTTGTACTTAAGTGGATGATCATAAAATATTTGAAGATATCATGTTAGGATTTATTCTCATTCACTATATAGACAACTTGGTTCATAAGTAGACATAGTTTTCCTAATAAAGGTTATTTAAGCACCAAAGTTTCATGATGGGAGATATATTTATTTTATGGGGTCATGTATTTTCATTCATGTGAAGTGAAATGACATGATAAATGGATGTGGAATATATTGGGTTATTATTGACTATATATTTTGAATTTATTTAGAAAATCTTATCAAGTATGAATCTATTGGGTTATTTTTTGTATTGTTTTTATATAATAAATTTTATAACCTGGATACTTATAAAATAATTTTTTTTATTCAGGAATTACGTAGTCCGATTCATTATAAATTTATAATGAAATAATTTGAATTTAAAAGAATTAATGAATTTATACTGATGGAATAATAACTTGTCATTGAGAATAGTAATTTGGCCAATATAATAGAAACCTCAACAAATAAATCAAAATCAAAATTTATCTATCTTGTTTGTAAAAAGAGGATATATTTATATTATTGGAAAAGTAAATAATTTTTTGGAAACTTATAAATTAAGTGTTGTAATTTTTGTCGGTCATAAATTTTTAAATAAAATTCTATAATTAATATAATGATTTTAGAATATATATATATATTTATCAAATGGATAACAAAATCATTATTTATTTGTCTTATTATTATAAGATTTTTTAAGAGATTAATTAATTTTTCAATGTGAATGAAGTTAGTAATAGTTTTAAAACATGTAATTTTCAAAAAATTATGATGTTAATTAAAATTTAAATATCTCATATTTGTAAAATTATTTTTGAAAAATTGAGTTAATTTTTGGATTCTAAATTTCATAAAATGTTTGGAGGGAATTTTTGTGATTTTTAAGAAATGCATGAATTTTTTGTTAATAGTGAAATACAATAATTTACAATATATGCTAAATACATTAATTATTGAGTCATGGATGATGTTATGCTGAGGAATAAACCATAGGATAAAACTAACATGAACCAATTACCATATTTAATTATAATAACTAAAAATATTTCTTGTCTTGAATAATAATAATAAATAATGATTAAAATAATGGAAACCCCTATCCTCGACTATTTATAACACCCCTCACACCCTCCACCCCTCACAACTCTCAAGCTTTGATAATTTTCCAATTTCTTCCCAATGTTATTCTCAATCCACTTCCTCATCTATGAGATCTTATCCTCTCACTAAAATTCCAATACCAAATTCTTAAGGAGGTTCTCAAGGAGGATAAATCAATAGGTAAAAATCCTCTTTCATTTTCTTTTATTTACTTTTCAATTTATATATTTTCCTGTATTATATTCACCACCAATTATCCAAGGGTAATGAAAAATAAATTATCTTATATATAATGGGATATTTTATTATTTATGAAAAAATTCATCATCATACTTCTTCTTCTCTCCGTTTCATTCCAAAAATAAAAACATCATCTGTGATGGGTCGATTTACTAGCATCATGGATCTTGTGTTCTTAATTACTATTTCCAACTTCATGGGTGGTCATAAAACCATTTTAATGGTTGAAAAATATTTAAATGTATATGTTATATCAAATTTTATATACAATTATTCAGATATATTAATAATATTAAAATATATAAAGAAACTAGTTTTTGATTGTGGGAGAACAGCCAAAATGATCAAAACAAATATTATTAATGTTTTATCTAACGATTCTTCATCATGTCTGAAAAAATGATTTATGGTATCATTTAATGTTGTGGAAACATATTTATACCATTTTGTTCCACTTCTAGATATTAACATCCATTTCAGTGGAAAATATATTATCAACCGGCCAAGGATACATTGTAAAAACACACATGAAATAATAGAATTAAAAAAATATTAATAAATAGGTGGAATATCATTATATAAAGATCCTATAAGGTGTTATAAAAATAAATATTATTCTATAAAATATTAATAACACTCTTTAATCCATTATGAAGTAGGTTTAAACAATTTTTATGTAAGATGAACTCGAGTTAAAGGAATTCTTAATCCAATTTCCATTCTTTGGGTCAGCTTTCAACTTTATTGATTATGTGGTAAAAATATTATGTGGGAAATAAATTTCTTATTAAATTATGTTTCATTAAGTTCGTTTATAGTGTATACACATATTCAATTTTATTAATTCACACTTCAAATATGTGAAATATTTAAGGGAATTTCCTTTAAAAGCCCATTTTCCATAATATTCTTTTAAAATGAATGATTTATATGATACAAGTATTATATTTTTATGATCATTTTTTGGTTCTTGGGAATTTTTAAGGATGAAGCGTGGGACCCATATCATTCTCCAATGCATCGGGTGTATTTTTGTTTGAGGTCGGTAGTACGGTTACTCCAAGTGTGACTGTGATGGCCACAACATTATGTATCCATGACGACGATATTGTAAGGTAGAGACAAGGGTTGCATTTTAAGGTAGTTATTGGGATACAAATAATAAGGTATAAATTATTGTTACAATATTAAGTAACTAATTTCTCAAGTTAACAATATATTTTATTTATGTTTTTCAATTTTTTATGAAATCTCATATTTTCACAAAGTAACTATGTGATACTTATTATGTGAGAAGTATGTCTTTGTGAAAATGATTTCATATTTTTATAAGAATTCATGTTCTAACAGTTTATATCATTATTTTTATATCACTAATTGATATTTTTATACTCATCCCATGTTTTAATTTTTTTCCCATGGATTTAGGATGGGTATGAGAAATAGAGAATCCCAGATGAAGGTTGTAAAGACTTTTCATGATTATATTTTAGGTATTTATTTAAAAAATTATTATGAAAAAAAGATATTATTTAGCTGTATTCAAAATGTATTCTTATGGGTGTACATTTAATAATTATTTCCTAACATTATAAAACTCTATATTGAAAATATCTTTGGGAATGTAAAAAGTTTAGTATAATTGAATTAAATAGATTTTGAAAATTTTATGGATGGATAGTTATAGTTTGTACTGAGTACATTTTAGATATTTGTGGTGATTATGATGATGTTAATATAATTTCATAAATGGTTCATAACTTATGTTTATATTGAAATGATATAGAATTTTAAGATTACCATGTAGCTTCATAAAAGATATGTCTTTTTAGAATGGGATTCTATTGAAGAAATTGGGAAGATGACGTTAGAAGGAACATAGAGGCTGATATAATTCTAAATGTGAAACCTGGAATTGTAGGGATTGGAACTGATTAATTTTTATGGTAATGTATCAGTTGTAGAATTAAATAAATGGTGTTATAATCTATGCATGAGAAAAACTAGAACTACTACAAAGGGACATGATAAAAGGGGAACATTTTATGAGACAAAACCCTCCTTGTTTTAGTAGATCTTTTGACCGAGTAGTGGCTGATGGATGGATTAAATTTCTTGAAATGATATTCAATTTAATTGGATGATTAGGTAATCAAATGGTTAGTCTTTCCATTCATCATTTTTATGTTAAATATGTCTAGTGGTGGTCAATGGGCAAAAATATTAAGGATAGTGGGGATATTGATGCCTTTGAATGGGATGAATTTATAAATCCTTTCCCTGAAAAATATTTTCCTAAGTTGGTTCGATTTAATATGGAAAAAATAAAATTAATTGATATAAAAGGAGGAATATTCAGTGGCCATGTATGAAGAAAACTTTACTCGATTGGGATGGTACGCTCCAAATATTATTCAAGATACTCATAGATAAATGATTTTTTTTACTTTGGATTGAAGAAAATATATCGAAGGGAATTGTCCTCCATTGAACTCAAATGTTACATAAAATGATCTAACATTCTGAGAGTGTAAAAATGGTGCTTTTTGATGGTCATGTGTACCTTGAAAACAAGTAGAAGAAGAGATATAGATTGAAAGTGATGTGTAAAAATCCATCAATGAAATTTGATGGTAAGAAAGTACAATTTATAGTTTGTGAAAATTTTAATAAAAAGCTCCCAGTGGAATGAAATAACAAAACTAGGATTTGTATTCAATGTAGTATGTTTAGAAATATGTCCATTTATTGTAAAAAATATGATTTGAAGATTAATTATTATAAGAAAAATATAAAGTGTTTTAAATGTTTTGTGATGGGTCATTGTGGAAATAACTACACAATGAATGATATGAATGATGGAAAGGAGCCAGAGTATAAATAGAAAGGTGAGGTTATATCCTTTTCTATCCCATTATGAGATTTCAGTCCATCCAATTAGGTGGAATCATGTACTTTGTCTGTTTACTCATATTTTTCAAATATCTTACATGTTATGGGTCTACACATTCTTTAATTTCTAAGAAAATTTAATGTAAATTTGAAATTTCACCTCTTGAAATTAGAACATAACTTATGGATAAAACATAATGGTCAATTATATAGAAAAATGTAATATAATAATTTTCCATTTGTTTTTTTATACAAATACATTACCTGTAAACCATGTAGATCTACCCTTAGTGGCATTTGATGCTATTCTGGGAATGAATTGTATTTGTTTTGTTATGATACGATTGATTATAGATATAAAGATATTTTTTTCAAAAAAGAGAATTAGTTTGGATAAAATAATAAACCCATACAAATGATAACATATCAGTAAGCTAAGAAACATTTTAAAGATGAAAATTCATGTAATATTTCAAATATTATTGAAAATAAGGGATCTATTTAAATAATTTATGTGCCAGTGGTAAATGAATACATGTATTTTTTAATGATTATATTACTATTGTTATACCTGATCGAGATGTTATATATACTCTCAAATTAGTTCTTAATGGTAAAATAATTTCAAAAAATACTTATCAAATTGATCAAGTGGGACTTCTTGATTCATAAAATTAGTTATAGGAGTTTTTTATAAAGCCTTTATTCATCGTAAAACTTCACTATGGGGTGATCCTGTTTTGTTTTTTATAATCAAAGATTTTATCATGAGGCTTTTCATTGATTTTAGTGATTTGATTAACATTACCATTAATAATAAGCATCCATTCCTTCATATCGATGACTAGTTTGATCATATTTAGAATAAAAATATTTTTCCATGATTGAGATCAGTTCCAAGTACCATCTACTGACGGTGAAGGAGGATAAAATTCTGAAAGAAACATTCTATTCTTTATATGGTCATTATGAGTTTGTTGTTATTCTATTTGGTTTCGAATATACCCATTCTATATACCTATTCATTATTAATATAATATTCAAGGAATATTCAGATAACTTTTTTGTTGTTTTTATTAATGATATTTTGATATTTTAAAAATGTTATGAGAAACATGAAAAAAATTGGAGTATTTTTTTGAAACTCTAATAGAAATGTAGTTATGTTAAAAATAAAGGAATTTTTTTGTTTGCAAAATATTTCCCTTCTTATTGACATTGTAAATAAGAATAGAGTAATATATGATCCTGCAAAAAAAGTGGTTGATAAATGTCAAAGACCATCAAATGTTACAGGGATTCGTAATTTTCATGGATAATTTTGTTATTACTGATATTTTGAAAAAAACTACGAATGTTTATCTATAAGAATAAATATTTGAAAAATAAATGGGGTTAAATTAGTTTGGACAGAAGATTGTGATTTTAGTTTTCAGGAACTGAATATGAGATAGTTGAATGCTCTAGTTTTGGACCTACCTTCCATAAATCATAAGATTGTCATCTACAATGATGATTCAGGGATGGGAATTGGTTATGTTCTAATGAAAAATTATTTGGTAGTTTCTAATGCTTCAAGAAAAATGAATCCTACTTTGTTAAGTGATCCTACATATGATTTTGAATTAGAATCTATGGTTTTCAAATCAAATATTTAGAGGCATAATTTATATATATCTACTATGAAATATGTACAGATCATAAATGTATGAAGTATATATTCAATAATAAGGAATTACACATGAGTTAGAGAATAATTCTTGGACATATAAAGGATTATGATTGCACGATCAATTACTAACTATAGAAATAATATAAAGTAGTGTGTCCCATGATCCAAAAACACCATGCTACATAAACCATGTTATTTTTGGAAAATGACCCATTGATTAATGATTTGAGGAATTTTGTATTGGAATTTATTGGTGCATAAAATTACTCTATTTTCATTAAACTGTTAATATAGTCATATCTATCAGAATTAATTAATCAATAATATAAGGAAGACCCTCAGTTACAGGAAAAGGATGAACTTGTGAAAAGGGGAAAGTTTCCAAAATTTATCATAGATTATGATTGTGTT
Organism: Viscum album; assembly: GCA_963277665.1. Taxonomy (NCBI): domain Eukaryota; kingdom Viridiplantae; phylum Streptophyta; class Magnoliopsida; order Santalales; family Viscaceae; genus Viscum; species Viscum album. Next base: position 469,958,649 of record OY728122.1, on the reverse strand, counting down.
TTCAGATTTGTAAAGAGATTATGCGTGCCTTATTATTCCCAACTGATGAATCAATTGATTTGTGAATATTATAATTCTCAATTTTTAGTTCATCCGTATAGTAATATGATGCAAAGAGACCTTCGAGAGTATTAATTTTTCTATGTAATGAAATGAGATATTGTATATTTTACCATGAAATATTTGACAATTCAACATGTTAATGTAGATAATCAACCAATAATGTGTATTATTTAGATTTTGACATTCCTATAGTGAAAATGTGAATATATATTCATGGACTACATAGTAGGACTACCAAATACTTCTCGATGTAATAATAGGATTTTGGTGATTGTTGACTGACTAACTAAATAAACACATTTCCCTACTATTTGAGATTATATCCCTTTAGACATTCATTCTTAGTTGCACCTAAAAGGGAATATTAGGTTACATGGCGTTACTATTTACATTATATATGAATGAGATCCTTGTTTTACTTTTAAAATTTGAAAGGGCATTCAGATGTTTTAGGGAACCAAATTAAATAATATTATAGCCTTTCGTCCACAATTTGATGGGAAATTAGAGTGAACTATTCCTAAATTGGAGGATATGCTTAAATATTGTTCAACAGATTACTAAGGATGTTGGGATCAATATATTTATTTAGTTTATGTTTCTTATAATAACTGGTTTCATTCTTTTATATATATGGAACCTATTGAGGCATTATATAGAATGAGGTGTCAAAAAATAGGTTTTTTGATGATGTTGGGTAATATAAGTTAATGGGACTAGAATTATTAGATGAAGCAGCTGAGAAATTGAATATGATTCAAAGACAAATGAGGATAGCTTGGATATGGCATAATAGATTTACAGATAAGTGGGGGAATGAATTTTTATTTGAGGTAAGTGATCATGTTTTTTAGAATCCCATTATGTAAAAGTGGAATACATGTTGGAATGAAAGGAAAGATATATCCATAGTTCATTGGACCTTATGAAAATTTTGAGAATGTTGGACAAGTCACCTACTGAGTAGCTTGTCCTCTTAGTTTATCTCATGTACACAATGTTTTTCATGTATCGATGTTGAGAAAGTAACATCAAGATTGATCTCATGTTTTGAGCCTAAAAGTATTTCTGCAGAAAGAGAACCTTTCCTATGAAAAGAAACATTATCATATTCTTCATCAAAGAGGGAAAGTATTTCCGAATATGGTAATCCACCAATCTAGGGTTTTGTGGGGAAACGACATGGTTGAGGAATCAAAATTGGTATCCAAGAATTCTAGGAATTAAGGTGCCCTAAGTTATCTAATAAGTAAATAAAAATGACATGGATTCACTTTCTAGAATGTGAGGATAATTTAGAAACCTAGTTAATTATAAAAAAATTAATTTCATTCAGGAATTAAGGATTCCAATTAATTATATATTTATAATGAAATAAGTGGTATTTATAAGAATTAAAAAATCTATAGTGATGGAATAGTAACTTGTCACTACGAAAAGTAATTTGGATAATGGAATAGAACATCACCCAATAAATTATGAATTAATTTTATCTATCATATATGTGAAAATATGATATATTTATATTATTTAAGAAGTTAACACTTTTTTAGAAAAATATAAATTATGTGTTAGCATTTTTGTGAGTCATAAATATTTAATTAAAATTTTATAATCAATAAAATTATTTTTAAGAAAATATATTTTAATAAAATAGATTCATATATTATTATATAATTTTTTTAGGATTATAAGATTATTTTATGAGGCTTCAATTATTTTTTCAAAGTGTTATAAAATCTGTTATAGTTTTAAAACTTTTATTTTTGGAATAAATTATGATTTTAATTAAAATTTAAACGTATTTTAGTTATAAAAATAATTTAATGAATTTTATTTGTAATTTTTTTAATAGTAAAATCGTTGGGGTGAATTTTGAGATTTTTCTGAATTACATGAATTTTTCGTGAATATTTAAATACATTAATTTACAAAATAAGAAAAATAAAAGAATTACTGGGGGATGGATGATGTTATTCTGAGGTAACCACCATTGGTTAAAAATAAAATGAACATAATTACTATATATAGTAATAATGAAAAAAACTATTTATTATCTTGAACAAAATAATAAAATAATGGAAAATATAATGGACCCCCCCCTCTACTCCACAATAAATACAACCCCGCACCCCCTCTCTCTATCACACCTCTCAAAAATTATTAATTTTTCAATTTGTACCTAATAATCTTCCAAAGACTCTTCTCAATAGCCAAGACCATCTAGTCTCTCCAAATTTCCAAATCCAAAGGCATTAAAGAGGTTCTCATAGAGGATAATTAAAGAGGTAAAAATCATCTTTCATTTTATTTTATTTCATTTTCAGTTCATTTTCTTATCCTATAATCCCTTGAACTCACCTTATAAAAGAGGCATAAAAATAGAATTACAATATATATATAAAATAATTTTATTAAGATTATGGAAGAAAATAATCATCATACTTCTTCTCCTCTCCCATTAATTATACATATAAAAACATCCACTATGTGGTGTTGGTTTACCAACATCGTGGAAGATGTGTTCTCAATTTTCATTACCACCTTCATGGATGGTTATAAAACCATTTTAATTGTGGGAAAAAAATTATATTTATTATATAAACTATTTTATGTTTTGGAATTAACATATGTACAAAATGTTACATTATATAACAAAATAAGTATGTGATTATTGAAGAACCAAAAAAATGATCTAAACAAATATCATTAATGTTTTATCTAATAATTCATCATAACTTCTAAATAAAATTATTTATCATATCATTTTATATTTTGGAAAAATAATAATACCATTAAATTCCACATTTTCAGTTTTTCTTCCATTCGACAATAAAATCATTACAAACCGACCATGGACACCATGTAAAGAAAGCTCCCAAAATAATGGAAATAACAAAATAATATTAATAAATTAGAGGAATTGTGTTATAAAAATGTAATATATTTGGTCATATAATATATATATATGTAGAATGTTAATAACACTATTTTAACCATTATATAATAGTTTTAATCACATTTTAAGTAAGATGAACACGACATAGGGGAATTCCTAACCCATCTTCTATTCTTTGGGTTAACCGTATAATTTAATGACTTTTTGGTATTGAGATTACTTTAGAAATTATATATTGATTATATTATTTTTTATGAGTATTTATATTGTATACCAATATTAAACTCATTTTATTAATTCCGAATTCATGTATATGATACTTTCAAGCGTATTTTCTTAAAAAATCATTATTTATTTTATGTTTTTTCAAAGAGAATGATTTATATGATGTATTTATTCCTATTTAATTATTATGTTCTGGTTCTTGGGAATTTTTTATGATTAATGGTGTGGAATATATCTCCCTCCAATGTAATGGGAATGTTTATTTTTGAGTTCGTCCTTATAGTTACTGCAAGTGTAACTGTGATGGTTTCACTATAAGGTAGTCATGCCTATTACATTATAGGGTAGCCATCAGGGTTACAGTATAAGGTATCTGTAAGGGTTACAAATCACAACATAATAATGATGGTTACAATATTAGGTAAGTAATATCCCAAGTTACCAATATGGTTTATTTATGTTTACAAATTTTTAAGGAAATTTAAGTTTATTACAATGTAACTATGTATTACTTATTAGATGAGTAGTAAGTATTTTTCAAAATGATTTCATATATTTATAAATAGACATGTACTAACTATTTTTATCCATGTTTTTATATCACTTACTAATATTTTTTGTTCAATCGATGTTTTGAAATTTTTATCACATGTTGTAAGGACGAGTAAGAGAAATTAAGAATCCAAGATGAATGTGGTGAATAATTTTTATGAATAGATAACATGTTTTTATTAAGAACATTATTATCGTAAAAAAATTCATATTTTTTCAATAGTATCCACTTTATAGGCATATGGTTTTACATGGATGAATTATGTATTAACATTCAAAATCACTAAACCAAAAAGATATTAGGGAAAGTAATAATTGTATTCTAGTTAAAATAACTATATTTTTTAATTTTTATGCATGACTCCTTATAATAAATGGAATATACATGATATATATGTTGATTATATTTTTGATAATTTTGATGAATGGGATGATAGTTTACTAGAGTGAATATTTATGGAATCTTTTGTATTCAATTTCTTTTTAATTTTATATTTCAATATTTATTTTATTTTTTATTGTTTCACATGTGTGATTAGATTTATAAAAAAAACCTCAAGTTGGATGTTTTAATATATTATTTTTTGATCTAATTTTTAATTTATGAGATAATCAATTCAATGTTGAGTTAGTTCCAATAGAACATGTTAATTTTTTATGATAATCTGGAGAAATTTGTACACCATATAATGGGTCAAATTAGGTATCTTGATTGGTTGAAATGGAATGGTTTATTACTATATTTATTCCATTAATGTTGGGAAAAATAAATTCATTATGTTTATGGGAATTTTGTTATATGTAAATGTAAATGAAATATATATATTTAAAAATATATTGGAGATTGAATAAATACAAATTTTTATAAATACAATTAACAAACTAATCATATTTTAGTGTTATTCCCTCCATCTTTTTAAAAATTAGCAAAAAATGACTAAATTAGTTTTTATCAATGTTTTAATTATATAAATGTAAATCGTGGTTATTACTAAAATGAAAAATGTATGTTCCATCAAAATATTTGATGTTTATATTCATGAAATCTAATTATTTTCAGGTTTTGATGCATTAGATATCATTGGAATCATTTCATGTAAAATGACTAGCTATTGTCAGAATAATTTTTAACGTTAAATGTTTCCTTTATCCAATCCATTATTAGAAATTAATTAAAATAATATTAATTTAATTTATTGGAGAATTAATATTCCATTATGTTCAATAGACTTCAGTAATTTTCTATAATCTCTATTTTTGATACCTCAGCACTAATAATTACATATTTGGCCAGAAATGATGTTTTTATGACATATTCATTAATTTTTAATATATATTTTTATTGATATATGAATATTATTAAGGGATACATTATAAATATTGATTGAAAAAAGGCATATATTTTTGAAAATAATATCTCCCAGATGATGGATGAATTATATATAGACTAATTATGATATTTTGAACATAACTTTTTTAATATAATTCTATGTGGGCTTCAAAATAATTGTTAAGGGATCTTTTATTTCAAAATATAAGTATATTTCATGTATTAAAATATTAGAATAATTTCTATATAATTATAAAAAAACAAGTGAGTTTCAAACAATTATAATCATTAAAATAAACACTATAAACTATGATATCAAAATTAATGTGATATGTGTCTCATGAATGATCGTATTAAAATTTAAAATTAGCGAACATGATTAATGTTAAATCCTCATTAGAAACAATGGGATAGTTGACAAGCATACCATGTTTCAATTATATCACATGGTATGGACATGACTTCATATTTTATATATGATATTTGAAAGAACATGATAAGATTAGTACCAAAAAATGGTTACGAAATGGTTCTAATAGAATCATAGTTTTTTAATGCATAAATTATATAAACTAAATATATATAGAAATTATATATATATTTATTTTAATGATAAATTGGAGTTTTTTAAATATTTTTTCTATTCTTACTGTCGACTATTACTTGGATAATGAAAACATTGGTGTTAATGTCAGCAAATTATGATTTATATTGTAATATGTTAAAAGTTGGGGATATGATGTATTATAATTATTTTGTTCCATAATTCGTTAAACAAAAATAATGTTTCTTAATGAAAATATATTTCGTTTTGTCAAGAAATATTATATTTTTACATTTTTGACAAAACTACCTAGGGATAATTATAAAAAATCCATAAACATATATCATGCTCTAAAAATGATCCTTAAAAATGGATATTGTAATGATTATTTATTTAATTATATTTGAATCCATGTTGAAATATATAATTATTTCAATTTACATTTCAAATTATTCAATTATCCGAATAAAATATTTTATGAATATATATTTAAAATAATTAATTTAAAAATGTTACAATTATGATAGTATGAATGTTCGCATTTTATTATATTTAATTAATATATTTTCATTGAATTTTGTTTTGATATTAATTTCACTTATAATTTTTTCAATTAATAATTATATTTCATATTTTTTGATAAGTTATATGTGTAACTAATTTATTATTGATACATAGAAATTATTTAGTTAAATAATTTTTGTGGATGTATCCCATTAGATTGTCAGCTCATCTTATTTTTGAAGAAGAAGATGTCTAGAGAATTAAAAGTCTTCGATGTAGTTTTACATAATTTATTACCTTATCATGGGTTTAGGAATATAATATTATTTAAAATTAATGATAATTGATAAATTAATGGTATAAATGATAACATAATGTAGATATTTTCTTGAAATGAGTGGATAGGGAATTATAGAATTCTTACATCCTCATTCATTGAGTCTTAACCAAAAGACATGAGATCAATAATAGGGGACTATAACCAAATATTACATGTAATGAAATACATATGACATTTGATATACTTTATATACAAGTGATTAGATAGAGGTAGTTGAACTATTTCATAGAGATATGTTGTAATTTAAAATATTCCTTGACTTGAGAATATTTTTTTTTGGTAAATACATGAAAATCGTTGAAACAATTATGGATTTATAGATTACATCACAAGGAATAAGTGTGCAACTTATAAAAAACTACATATATTTATTTGGAGTATAATATTTATTATAAAAATTTAAAACATATTTCATTGTTCAGAGAAATAAATTTCAACAATTTATTACATCATAATTGAAAGTCTTAAAAGAGATCTCACCATGACACCCTGGCTAACAAAACATATCATTGAACAATTTTTTGATAGGAACATAATTTTTATGGGGTATATTATCAATATGAAGTTACGACAGGATATATGTTAATTTCATATCTCAAATAAGGAATTTAATTCCTCCCTCACTATGTAAAATTGAAATGGGAAGGAACAAAAAATCATTATATAGTCCTTTTAGAGTAATTGATCGATGGAATTTAGAATATTTTAGGGAAATAATAATATCATTATTCTATAATTTATTATTTAATTTTCTTATAATAGTATAAAATCATAAAAATTTTATTCGATTTTCTTTAGGAGTAGATTAAACATTTATTCTTCAAACTCAATATTAGGAAGTACATCTTCATAGTAGCTCCAGGATGAATGAAAAACCATACCATATATATGTATACATGGATAGTGGAAGTATTAATATTTTTTATGTATAAGTGGTTCAATGATGTATGGGAAATATATGAGTGGAAATTTAGTTTAATGAATAAAAATATTTATTTCAATCAATATACTATTGAGTAAAATAGATCCATTGTCACAAACCAGCCAGGGTACCCTGGTAACCCAATAACCAAGCCGACCCTGACATAGCCCGAGGGGAATTCCCGAACCCCATGGGTCGGTGAGTAGCACCTGGCATCATACGACATACAAGTGGGAACGATTTTTACACAAGAATGTGGAAGCAAGAGTAAAACAAAATGGTATGAATAGAAAAAGAAACTCCACCGGGAGTGTATACCAGAATACAAAGAGGCATAAAATGCCGAATTACTACAACCCAAGTACAAAACTGGATAACAGTCCCAAGGTCCCAAAGTACATGACTGAACAAGTCAAGATATCAACAACTGGATCCACCTCTAAGAGGTCCATTCCCTTTGCTAGATCCTGGATGAAAGAAATCTACAAACACCCTATGACAAAAGTTGGGTGTGAGCCTAAGCCCAGTAAGATGCCACCAAAGATTCCGTAACAAATTCCAAATATAGATTATCCAGATAAAATCATTCCATTTTCAAATAAATAGGTTTGGCATTTCAAAAAAATATTTTAACAAAACATGATATACATTTTCAAATGATTGAAAAATCAATTTAAACAAAGGTTTTAGAAATGATGGAATATTTCTAAATTAATGGCTTAAGTAAAACATTTATATGAAACAATTTATATAAATTCAGAAGGAATGTAAGGTAGTTCAAAAGCATTGGCATACATTTATATCTCAAATATAAATAAACAAGTGAGAAACATGGTCATCTTCCATAAGGTAAGATCGTATTAACCAGTTATAGGATTCACACTCTCTATGTGAACTCAGCAAAATGTGTATACACACTTCCCTATGAAACTGGAAAAAGGAGACTCGTCACCAACCTCTCGGGAATGTGACACACTACAATTATGTTTTAGACCATTGATGTAGTGTATAGTTTATCCAAATAACTCAGTAACTACCTAAGACATGAATGAACTCTTACATGATGGGCAAACTATTTCAAGAATGCTTAAAAATACGATCATTCCCATTCTTCCATTTCAACAGTTCCAACCTCATTTCATTTAAAACCAAAACTAGTTTTATTCAAAACATTCCTTTTTTACAAGATAAAACCAATGGGTTTCTATCAAATAATTTTTTTCCATTTCACCAGTTTGAAAATACATTAAAAAACCAATTCCATCACTTCACAAATTCATTTCCACAATTAAATTCAAAAATTTAATTGAAATCATTTCCATCAAATCCACCAATTTAAATTAAAAAATTTTAATCGGCCAATTTCTATAAACACACCCAATTCAGTGGGATTGAGGTTTTCCAAATATTCATGCCAAACCCATTTCAAATTTCTCGATTAAATGGAGTCATGTTTCGATCAATTTATTATGAAGCAACATGAGCAATTAAATTTAAATCAACCACTGAAATAAACCAAGAAATACAAGGATAATAAATTTGGAAAGACAGGACAGAACCACATACCTCGATTTATTGATGGGAGTTAGCCCAACGAGAAATGCCAAAAACCGAGTGGCACAACGATGTCGATCAAAAACTGGATTTAAATCCTTAAAACCAGAATTATGATCAAAGGAATTCAGATCTTGAAAAACTAGATCTAGATTCACAATCCTAGATCCATACCTCAACTCATAGGTATAGATCTATGTAAACAAAGTAAATCTCCCATGAAAACAACAAGGAATGATAGAGGAATAAACGAGAAACGTAATAGGATCAAATCCACTTACCGGGAGGAGAGTGAATCATCAATTTGAGCCTTTAATATTGATGCAAGATGTTTGGATTGACATGGAATCTATGTAGGAAGCTTTCGAAAGACCTAAAATGAGTCATGAAAGAGGAAAGGTCAATCATATGGGATTCCCAGGGGTTCGGGTGGTTTTAAAAATATTTTTCAGAATTAAAAACTGTGAGCACGGTTTACCTGGGGAGAGGCGCACAGTTTGTCAAACCGTGCGCACACCGTACGGATCTCGCTGTCTAGAGATACATGGTCTGCATGGTTTGGTCCCACGGTTTTTCAAACCATGTGCACACTATGCATACCTCTCTGTCCAGTGCGTCTTGGTTGGCACGATTTGGTCTCATGGTTTGTTAAACCGTGCACAAACTGTGCACAAGCCATTGCCCTTTTGTTTGACGTAAAAGTTCACCCAAATTCACCTCAAAGGCACTACTACAAAATAGAAGTTTTTAATAACATCAAAAGTACATGTAAACGTAACGTGATGTAAAACCTCCCCACCATAAGTTCTTTTTTTCCCAAAATCCTATGATGAATCCTCACATCAAAAAGATGAGGCAACTGATATCTCATTATTGACTCCCTTTCCCACATCTCATGATAATCAGAACCATGTTTCCATATTACACGGACCAGAGGTATCATTCTCCCATGAAGTACCTTGGTCTTAGAATCAACAAGCATGACTGGTCATTCAGTAACAAATAAATTTGGTTAAATTTCATGATCACTCCAGCTCACAACATGAGATGGATCAGAGAGATACTTTCATAGATGCGATACATGGAACACGTTATGTATCAATATCAGTTGTGGTGGTAGAGCTATACGGTAAGCAAATTTACCCCCAAGACCAATAACCTCAAAAGGTACCAAAAAATGAGGAGCAAGCTTCCCTTTCCACCCAAGCTGTCGATGACCTAATTGTGGTGAAACATTCAAGAACACCTATTCACCAACGGAGAATTCTAACATTCTTATGTGATGATCAGCAAAAGACTTGTACCGACTCTGTGCTGTCAATATTCTCTGACAAATCAACTGGATCTTAGCTATCGTCTCTTGGACCAAACATTGTCCTTCCAAAGAGATTTCACCAATCTCTGACAAAAATAAAGGAGATTTACAAGGACAACCATACAAAGCATCCAAATGATCCATTTTGATCGCAGATTGATAAATTTTGTTATATGAAATCTCAACTATCCCCAGATGATCATCCCAAGACACACTAAAGTCAAGAACACAAGTGCGGAGCATATCCTCAAGGATATGAATAGCTCTTTATGTCGGGCTATCTGAATGTGGATGGTAGGCCACACTCAAATGAACCTGAGATCCCCGTGCCACCTAGAGGCCTCTCAAAAAGGGATAAGTAAACTAAAGATCCCTATCAGAGGCTATAGCAAACAGAATTCCATGAAAATGAACAATTTATTTCACATAGATATTTCCCAACTCCTCAACTTTGGTTTTATCTCGAATAGGTATAAAGTGAGATGACATGGTCAGCCTATCGATCACAACTCATACTGCATTTTTCTTCCTCTGGGTTTGAGGTAACCCAACCAAAAATTCCAGAGAGATTTCATCCCACTTCCATGGAGGGACTGGAAGTGGTTGTTGTAAACCCGAAGGTTTCTGGAGCTCGGATTTCACCTGCTGGCATGTATAGCAATGAGATACAGACTCAGCAATGTCCCGTCTCATACCAGGCCACCAGAACTATTGTTGCATATCATAGAACATATTCATGGTTCCTGGGTGCACGACCACTGAGAGTTATGATAATCCCCCATCAAAGCCTTCCTTGACGATAATAGCACAACATAATGGTTTCGATAACACAGAACACCCTCTTTAGAGTATGACCACTGGGTGTGGGTCTCCCCACCATAAAGTGAGTCCCTAATGCTATGGAATTCATCATCCAGTTGTTGTTCCTGAAGAATTTACTCAAGGAGAGTAGAAGTCAACTGATCACTGGCTAATGAAATTTCATTCCCCTTCCATTAAACGTCAATATTCAACTGAGCAAAAATTTCCATCAAACTCCACTCTTCTAAATATTCTTTCACTACATGTGATGGAAGTTTCCTTCTTAATGCATCCGCAACTACATTTCCTTTCCCCATGGTATATGCAATGTCAAAGTCGAAAGATTTCAGGTACTCCACCTAATGCCTTTGGTGAGGATTCAAATCATTTTGAGAGAAGATATAACTCAAGATCTTGTGGTCTGAATACAAATGAAAATCTTTTTCCATAATGGTAATGTCTCCAACAGTTATGTGCATGCATAACAGCTACAAGTTCAAGGACATGGGTAGGATAGTTCTTCTCACAAGCCTTACGCTGACGAGATCCATAAGAAACAACATGATTACCTTATATAAGGACACATCCCAAACCTGAACATGATACATCACAGAAGACCATGTAACCTATCCCAGCCTCAAGAAGAGTTTACACTGGCATAGTAGTTAAGAGACACTTTAGCTCAAAAAAATAACTCTAACATTTATCATTCCAGGAAAACATCACTCCCTTTCTAGTCATAGCTTTCAATGGAGAAGCTAACTTTGAGAAGTATTTAACAAACCTGAAAAACTATCATACTAAGCCCAAGAATCTCCGAATCTAGAAAACATTTCTTGGTTGTTCCCAAGTCATAACAGCCCTCACTTTCTCAGGATCAACTAATATAGCTTGTTCTAAAACCACATGTCCCAATAATTTCACTTCCCGAATCCAGAAATCACACTTTGAAAGCTTGGCATAAAGTCTTTGATTCTTTAGAAGACTCGGAACTGTTCTCAGATAATGAAAATGCTCCTCTTTAGACAGGGAGTAGACAAGAATGTCATCCACAATGACCACCATGAATGTATCTAGGTACTCACTGGAAATTGTGTTCATCAAAGCCATGAAAATCGTAGGAGCATTTGTTAGGCCGAAGGGCATAACAAAGTACTCATAATGGCCATTTATACTCCAAAAAGCGGTCTTATGAATGTCAAATTCATTTATCCTCAACTGATGGTTACCATATCAATGATGAATTTTTGAAAACCACTTCTCCCCTTTCAATTTATCAATCAAATCATCAATTCATGGTAATGGATATTTGTTCTTTATCGTAACTCAATTGACATTATGATAATCAACACATAAGCGAAGAGAACAACCATCCTTCATGTCAAAGAGAACAGGTGTTTCCCAAGGTGACACACCGGGGCATATAAAACCTTTCTCAAGATGATTGTCTAACTGAGACTTCAGTTCTTTTAGTTCAGTTGGAGCCATTTGGTAAGAGGGAATAGAAACCGGTTGAGTACTAGGCATTAAGTCGATAGAATAGTCAACCTCTATTACTGGTGGAAAACTAGAGAAGTCTGAAGGAAACACGTTGGGAAACTCAGTGAAGACTGGAGGAAGATCCCCACATTTTGAATCTCTCTCTAGATCAAAGGAAAACACTGATATAACTTTTCCCAACTCCAGAAAAGAGGGTCTGGATCTTCAGGACCATGGGTCCCATTCTCCTTGAAAAACAAGATGAACACCTTAGGGCGTAGTAAGGTAGACACATCAATGAAAAAAATTGATCCAGAATTTATTGAAAATGATCCAATCCATCCCAAAAATGACATCAAATGATATCATGTCAAGAACCAAGAAGCTCCAAGCATGATCCACATCTGATAAAGAGAAGACACAAGCAAGACTACGAAGACCCTTCTTTCTCATTACACCATGGGGTGTAGTAATATCCATCTCACAGGATAAAATTTCCATTAATAGATTTAGAATATTAACAATATGGTTTGAAATAAAAGAGTGAAATGCACCAGTATCAAAAAGGGTTGTCACTAAAGATGAATCTATAGTGATGGTACCTCTCACAGTTGCAGGACCTGCATCAGCTACCTCTGGAGACTCTTCCATTGCGTGAAGATGATTCTTTCTATATGTGTGGGGCTAGAACCCCTTGGTAAATGAAGCATTTTATTGCCCCACTGTTTCTGGAGGTCCTTATGATCTTGTTCCACCACGTGGAGTAAGGAAGTGATGGCAGAATCTCTGCAAGTTCCCTAAATTTCCACAAGATATACAGTTCTTGGGAACCTCAGTGCAACCACTCTTATAATTTCCTAGATCCCCACACTGATAGCAAGTCAAAGAAGCCCCTCCTGGTGCTACCGGAGGTCTGGAATGACTCTGATGTCAAGAACTACTATAAAGAATGTCATGCTTCCATTTTCCTTTAATGAAACCAACACTACCACTAGGAGGGAAAAGAACATCCTTCAACCCTGACATTCCTGCCAAGTCCATCTCAACCATCATTCCTCTATCCAACACATCATCATAAGTGGGTATCTTCTATAGGTAAACCTGAGAACGGATATCTGATCGAAGTCCCAAATTGAATCCTCGAGATTTCATCCTCTCATTAGATACAATCTCAGGAGAAAACTATACCAGCTCAGAAAAGTGATTTGAGTACTCAGTCATGGTTTTGTTAGCCTGTTCAATCTTGAAAAACTCCACAGTCTTTCCCAACACCATTGATTCTGGATAAAACTGGTTAGTGGAAATAACCCTAAAGTATTTCCACTCCAAACCCTCATTTTTTCCAGCCGTCACCATTGTGTCCCACCGTGTCCTACTTGGTCCCTCCAGTACGAAGGTGGAACACTTCACCTTGATCACCTCAGGTGTCTCCAAGAACCCAAACAGGCGTTCAATATTAATCAACCATTCCTCATCATGTTGAGGGTCAGTGGAGCCTTTGAAAACAGGTGTCTTCTGGCATATGAATTCTTGAGAATGACATCAGATATTTTCACTATGAGTATCTGTAGCAGAAGCCTAAATATATACTAGAGGTGGTGCATGTCCCAAAGCGTGGACAGTGTGAACAATCACCTCAACCAGACTCGGATCCACAATAGGACTCGCTAGCTGAGGTTTAGTAGCAACCTCTTTTTGGATCTGAGCTCCACATCTTCCCAGAGGCATGATGCTACACAGCATAAAAAGACATAGATTAACACCTAAACTGAGTAACAAGGAAATATATTCTCAATAGAAGGTATTAACATGATTTTTATTCTACTATATACAAATAAAATAGGGAAAATACTATAACTAAACCACAAGTCATATTTCCCTAACAAACCCTGGTGACTTAAGGTTCATTGTGGTGAGAGCTGGCCAGGCACTCAATCACAAATACCTCATAAGTCCCGACAAGAAAACTCAAACGCATACTATCATCAAGACAAGATGCTTAACCTCCCTCTAATACCACTTTGTCACGAACCAGCTCGGGTACCCTGGTAACCCGATAATCGATCCATCCCTGACATAGCCTGAGGGGTGATCCCGATCCCCACGAGTCGGTGACAAGCACCTGGTGTCGTACAACATAAAAGTGGGAATTATTTTCCCACAAGAATGTTGAAGCAAGAGTTAAAAAAAGGTATGAATTGAAAAAGAAACTCCACCGGGAGTGATGTACCAGAATACAAAGAGGCATAAAATGCCAAAGTACTACAACCCAATTACAAAAAAGGAAAATTTTCCCAAGCTCCCAAAAGACATGTAAAGACCCATAAAATTGAAGGAATTTTTTTTTTATTTTTTTCTTTCTTATATTTTTATTGGAATTTTACAATAGCGTGGTTTTTGACGGCACCTGATTCCGAGTCCCGGTGTGCCCGGAATCATTTTCTGAAGTTTGGCTCGGGTACGTTCAGTGAACGGACGAGCGGGTTTTTCTAACTTTTGAACCAGTGCTTGGAATCGAATTCTGAGGGCACCGGCGGAATCGTAGTGCCGGTAATTGCTTAGAAACACCTTTTCCGGAGTTGCGCTTTCTCGGGTGTGATTTTTAATTTTTGGGGTTATGTTAAAGAATAAAATAAAAGTGGTGCGACCTTTTTATTTTATTTTACTTAAATCAGACTTAAAATAAGTTAAGCGGATAAGGTGGAACCCACAATATCCTACCCACTTGGTAGGATATTTGTGAGGTGGGACCCACATGAGGCCCGCCGTTTCTTTTCTTCTAAGTAACGCACCCGCGCCCCATTTTTAATTAAAGTCAATCGTGCGTTTATTTGGGTTAAGAAATGCCTCATTAATTGGGTAGGTAAGTCATTACAATTAATTCATTGAATTAATTGTATGTTTCTTACATTTGAATTTCAATTGTTGGCATGGGGAATAAAATAAGACCAACACTTGGTTTTTTGAGGGGTTTCTTGTTGAGAGGATTTGGAGAAACTCTAAATCTTGAAGATCTTCATCCTCCTTCTTTGAAGAACGTGAAGAATGCGAAAACGTCGGCCGTAGACGAAGGGCGACGAAGAACACCGAACACTCGGAGATCGACGACGCGACGCCATGTACCGTGACGCCGACGATCCTCCTTCGGTGACGTTTCTTCCGCGACGATCCTTCCCCCGCGACAATCTTCGATCAACAACCAATTGAGGTTGGGGGGTTGTGGTTCTTTTAATTATTTGTGAATTATATCCTCAACATGGGTTTAAATGGTACAATTAAATTTGTGTGATTTTAATCCTCGGAGGTTGGCTACGCAACGCCGTGTACCGTGACAACAGCGACGCCCCTTCCGCGACGCGACGATCCTCTTCATCCGAAACAGTTATTTCCACGACGATTTGACGTTCAACGACAACGTTGAGGTAGGGGTATTTGTTCATTTTAACTTATGTGATTATATATGCGGTTTGTTTAAATATTTGTTGGAAGACTTTTAAAACCCCTAACGCAGTGGTTGTGGACCGACGAACAAGTTTAAACCGACAGTCTCTTCGTTCTTAGTGACCGGATTGGTGGGTGATGACAAAGAAGGCCACGCGGGTGATGTGAGGTCCTCGTAGTGAAGGACAGCCCCCTGGAGGGCCATTGACGAAGACGACACACAATTCCGACCACTAGAACTCATCTGGTGGTCCGTGGAGCGGCCCGCCGGCATGCCTCCGGGAGGAGCCGCCGCGGTCATGCGACCGCGCGAGACCAGAGGGGGCGGGACGCGGAAACTGGCCGCGTCCGCTGGCAAGGGCGGCCCCAGGCGGGGCCGCTGTATCTCCACGTGGGGGCAGCGCACCGCCCGCTTTGCTCGGCCGTAACGACTGAGCCTACTCGCTGGCCACCCGGCCAGTGCCAGCCGGGTCGCACCCAGGTCGGGCCGGGTCGCGCCCAGCCGGGTCCGACCCGAACCCGGGTTGGGTCGACCCGGTGTGGGCCAACCCAGGGGGGTTGGGCCGGATCGGTCCGGGCCCAGACCCACCGTTTTCGGACCCCTTTCGGTCTTTTTCCCATATCTTGGACTAAGGACCTCTGGTTGACGCACCGTCAGTGGTGATGAAATCTTTGGATCGAGAAGGTCGTTTCAATATATTACAATCAAGGTTTCGGAGTACTGTGGGTTCGCCCAGGTTGGTTCGTACATGAAACCAACCGGGCCCTCGGAGCGGAAACGCTCATAACTTGAGCTTCGAACGTCTGATTGACGTTCCATTGACCATGATGGATTCCTCTATGTGAGATGGATATTTTGGCTTACTCCGCCTAAGGTTTGGACACAGGTGGAGTACGGTCGGGTTGGTTTTGACTTAAAAACCAACCGGGCCCCTGGGACAAAAAAGCCAATAACTCTTAGACCAGGCGTCCGATTCACACGCTGTCTGTGGCATTGAGTTCATGTTGATGATACGGAACTTTTGGATACATCAACTCTGGACTACGTGTCATTTGTTGTATCAGCCTCTCGGCTTGTGGAGCAGACCCTCCCGAACGAGCTTGCAATGTGCGGGAACCCTAGAGCCGGCTGCGACTACGATGACGACAACAACTGTACCGAGATCCTCATTAAATTCCACGACGACGACGACGACTGTACAGAGATCCTCAGTGGATTCGACGACGATGACTACAACACTCAGTGATCCTACGTGGATCTGTGCTACCGATCCTGTGTGGGTCCAATCCTGTGTCGGTCAGCGCTCAACAGTCCTGTGTGGGCCAGCGCCTACAGATCATGTGTGGGTCCGATCATGTGTGGGTCTTTGCGGGGGTCAGTTACCTATCGATCATGTGTGGGTCAGATCCTTTCTGAGTCATTGCGGGGGTTAGTACATATCGATCCTTTGTGGGTCCGACGACATAGATGAATCAGTGGATATATCTGATCATTTCTATCGTCATACGAAGAAGTTTACCTGTGTGAGATGAATCCTATTTTGCTTTACTTCGTGGATTGTGTTGTGCTATCCTGTGTGGATTACGTTTTTTTCCTCTATGGACTCGGCTGTACTTGAGCTCGGATGTTGGAGCTGAGCTGGAATTGATGACTTAGGTATATGTATGGGCATATACCTAAGTAGATTCAGATTTTACTTTTTTATTGTATCTTTCCTTTGTGGATTCTGGGAGACCTTCGGGGGTCTCGGGGTCCCTACTGAGTAGCTTATACTCACCCCTACACCGGTTGTTCCCGCACTACGTTGTGTTGGTTGCAGACAACGGACATCGTTGACCGTGGTTGAGGATTGCGGAGTAGGACGGTACCTGGAGGTGGACCACTAGGTGGGACGTACTCGGAGCGGGTGGTTGGACCCGAGGAGCTGTGGAGGCTATCTGTACTCATCCTTCAGGTGGGACTTCCAGTGGGTGGCTCGACGTTGCGGCTTTACTTTCAGTTGTTGTTTTCCATTTCGATTTGTACTTTACTTTCAGTTTGGGTTTGTATTCTAGCCCACTTACTTTTCGGCACTTGCTGTTGTACCCAGTGTTTTGCTTAGTATTTACTTCTACTGCTTGCTTTCTCTATGGTGTTTGTTTACTTTACCAAGGCAATGACTTCCCTTTTTTACCGGGAATTACGCCTTGGTGCAAGTCACCCGCCCCTTGGCCTATGGAAGGCGGGCATGGGGTAGACACGACACGGGCCCTGAGGATGGGTCAGGACAAATTGGTATCAGATGAGTTCGGTTCTACCGCAGAACTCAGGACTCTAATATTTTTCTATGTCAAGAAATAGTGTTAAGAGTATTGAGTATGTTTATCAGTCCAGGGAGTCCAGTGTTGGTGCGGCGGCCGATGTATCCGTTCACCAGGACCCTGACTTTTGATTTCCGACTTAATTCATGAAAACATTGATTGCATTTGTGTTTCAAGTTTTCTCTGTGATTACTTTGTGTCAGCTCACCAGGTATACTGTTCTTCCCGTGGTGCACCTGTATCTTTCAGGATGGCCCCACGACAGCAGCCTGCTAGGGTTCCAAGCATTGTGCGGGACGACAACCCCCCGAGCGACGAGGCCTCGGTACAGGGCCCTTTGACAGCAGAGGCATCGGCGGTCCCTCTACCCTTCGAGCCACCGATGCTACCAGCCCCAGCCGCTGACGGTGCACATCGCCTTAGTGCACTGCACGAGCTTCAGCATCAGCGACCGCCCAGGTTCTGTGGGGAGACAGACCCTCAGGCAGCCGAGGATTGGCTGGAGGTAGTTGTACGAGTTTTCCGTTTGGTAGGGACACCAGCTGACCTTATAGTGGTCCTTGCTGCGAGCCTCCTTCACACGGTAGCATGCAGATGGTGGAGCTTGATGCTCCAGGTGCATGACAAGGCATCTATGCTTTTGACGGACTTTGAGAGCCTTTTTCGCTCAGAGTTCGTCCCAGCCACCCTCCGAGCGGTGCGCATCCAGGAGCTACTACAGCTGCGGCAAGGCAGCATGACAGTAGGCCAGTACGCGGCGAGGTTTACCGATCTCTCGCGCTATTCCACGGACATGGTACATGACACATTCTTCAGGGCCCGAACCTTCGAGAAGCGGCCCGAGAAAGAGATCAGAGCTTCAGTTGTTTCTCACAGCTTTCCGACATAGACGAGGGTGTTGGAGCGAGCCCTCTTAGTGGAGAGTTTCATTGCTGAGCAATCTCCAGCAGTAGGACCCACCACTAGCCGGCATGCGCAAGAGTCTTATGCAGCAGGCAGTAGAGAGATGACGTAGAGGTCTAAGAGGAATAGACCTATAGGTGGTCAACCGCATGACACATGATCTTTTGTGCGAGGCACTTGGGGTGGAGAATGACTTACCTTGCGCAGACAGTGTTACTCCTGCAGCGGGGTCGGTCAGAAGGCCCGTGACTGTCCGACCCTCCATACAAATGACCAGTAGATAAACGAAGGACCTCCCGGGCGGAGGCATAGGTTCGATCGAGGTGGATCACATGGAATAGGAGACCGTGGAAGGGGAGCTGGCCGTGCAGTTGGAGGTGGACGACGCTTGGAGGCCTTGCCACCACCACCACCTGGGAGACCTCCCCGACCGCAGGGAACGAGTGGACAGGGAAGAGCTCATCTTCAGGCAGCTGAGGCCTACGATCACAGAGCTCTGGGAGCAGATGGATAGGAGTGGTACTAGCACCAGACGTGGAGACTTTTGTTCCTGTTTCTTCTATCCTTGTTGATGTTGGTTTGTAGATGCTTTGTACTATGAGCTGCAATAATAAAAAGACATTTTACCTTGTGGCATTTACTTTCCTGTCCTCTCTTTTTGTTGTTACTAAGAGGTTCTGTTTTAAAAAAAACCCGTTCACTTGACCCTAACTTCTGTGATACCTACTGGAGGAGACCCAGTTACCACACACTGATGCTGACAATATGACTCAACCCATGGAGGCGAGAGTAACAGTCAGATCTCTTGGTAGTAGCGTCGAGGCCTTACGACGTCATCCTTGGTATGGATTAGTATCATCCATGATAGGATTGACTGTATTAGGTGAAGAACGTGGTTCAACCAGGGGATGAGACCGGATTTCTCTTTTCGGCAAAGAAGAAATCTTAGCAGCTCTTGTAGAACCAGAATAGGTCCAAGTCACCCAGGAGTGGATGCTGACAGCTCAGATCCAACAAAGGACTTATGCTGTCAGGAGGCGGAGGTCACTAGAGTTCGAGGATGGCGACCACGTTTTTCCTATGGGTCTCACCTCAAAGCGAGTTATGGAGTTTTGGCCAGGGCGGCAAGTGGTCTTCTTGCTTCAATTAGACCCTTCTAGGTCCTCAATGTGGTAGGCGGGGTGGTTTACCGCTTGACCCATCCACCTCAGTTGCACTGAGTACACGACGTCTTCCACGTATCCCAGCTGAGGAGATACGAGCACGACCTGACGCATGTCATCGACCATGGGGAGTCAGACTCTGACGATGGGGCGACTTTTGCAGAGGATTCAGTAGAGTTTGAGGAATGATAGGAGTGGGTCCTACGGGGACAGTCAATTCCTCTTGTGCGCTTTTGTTGGCATCACGGGAACCTCCAAGAGAGCATAGGGGAGCGGAAGGCTCAGATGCGTTCTCATTGTTCGATGAGTATATAATCACATGTAAATATGAATAATGGTCATTTAATTTTCATATGATATAATAAAACCAAATAAGTTCATGTGTTTCTTTTTTTCATATTATATAAAAATTCATTTAATTAAATGTAAAGGGGAATTTTATCTATAATAGATCCACTCATTACAGTGATGAAAATTTAAAAATTTTCAAAACTACACTTATTGAAGAAAGTATGTAGAAAATGTTGAATATAGTTAAGTTTGATAAGATGAAAAATGTCATGAAATATAGTTTTTTAAGAATCAATATGAGTTGTAAGAAAAAAAATCTAGGTTTTATAAGAAACAAAGTTATTTATGAAAGATTAGAGAATAATTCAAAAAAATATTTGTGGTAAAGGAAAAAACATTAATATATTTTTAAAATAATAGATTATAGACATATGTAGTTTCTTTTCATGAAATTTGATAATGTATATTTTATTATATTAACTTTTATAAGAATGATTTTTTATAGAACATATTTCACTAACAAATATTTGAATTATTTAGGAATGTATCCCCCTAAAAAAAATTTTCTTTATTTATTATAAAATAGAAAAAAAATGTTCTGAGTAGTTTTAATATATGTCTGAACGATCATGATTCAGTGGTCACTGTTGGTGTTGTGTAGTTTTTGGACATAGATCATATTCTTTTTTTTGAATCATATCTCTACTAGGAAATATGTATGAATCAAGGGGGATCTATAATGAGAAAATAATATCAAATTTTCTGGAAATATTAATGATACGATAAAATAATATTTATAATGTTAAAAATATTAAATCATCAACAAAGAAAAACGAAAAACTAAACAATTTTTAGTATGTTAATAAATTTAATAATTATAAAAATTATGAGAGAGAAAATATATTATTTTTATTAATATGTCGTTATCAAATTTCATTGACATGTGTGTTAGTAGAAGCAAACAAAGTTAATGAAAATGGAAACATTAAGAAGTTTTTACAAACTCTCTATA
Organism: Viscum album; assembly: GCA_963277665.1. Taxonomy (NCBI): domain Eukaryota; kingdom Viridiplantae; phylum Streptophyta; class Magnoliopsida; order Santalales; family Viscaceae; genus Viscum; species Viscum album. The sequence goes on along the minus strand of OY728122.1, from coordinate 469,937,010 downwards.
AAAAAAAATTAATACAGTTTATGGGAAGATTAATGCTTCATAAAATTATTCTTAGGAAGATAAGAAACTTGTTACGAAATTTTAGAATGATGAATATAAGGATAAAAACACATCCAATGAATAATAAAATAAAAAATAGAAAACGTCAAGACTAAGAGAATATTCTAGTTTTAAATGTTCCATCTATGAAACGACCATAGTTCCTGCATATATAGAAAATATTTTTTTATCGTTACTAACTTCTAGGTAGTTGGAGGTGTTAATGTAAGGAAGATGGGTGTTTGATATAGATATTTAATAAAAAGAATAATTTCCATCAGTGAATAAATCAACCATGATAATAAATTGATGACTACACCATAGGGGAAGACAATATGAAGTTGAGATGTGAGTTTTCAATTTATATTTTAAAAATAGTCACAGGGTTACCTAGGGGATATTTCATTATGGTTTCATTTATACATATATATTTTTCTATTTTTTATAATGATTTCATGATATTTTTATCTTAAAATATTTTCCAGATTTCCCAAGATATGTGAATGAATAAAATAGCATTCATAAGCTATTATATCAATATTTTTTAATTGGAAAAAATTGATAAACTTGATGATAGATTATTTTTTTGAACTAGGTTATCTAACGTATAGATAGATATATTTAGTTAATGTCGATTTGATAAGAATATCATGTGATACTAATATTCTATAAAATATGAATTTCTAGATTCATTAGTGGCCCCAGTGAATTTAATCTAAATTATGGGTGAGAAGGAAAATAGGGAGAGGAAGAATAAATAAAATGAAAAACAAATCTTGGATGAAATATGAATATATGTTTTTATTTTGAATACGATGTTTTGGGAATTGAAAACAAAAACAAAAGGGGAGAATATAAGTGTTGTGTAATGTTATTGTTTTAATTTTTTTAAATAGATCAATATATAGCATGTCAAGAGATAGAGATGAGGAGAAATGGTTTAATGATTTTCCGAATAGAAATAGGTATTTTGGAAAAAAAAATTCAAACACAGTCTTCGACCAAATATATTATGTCGATGCTTTGAGGATCCATTGAAATTAAAAATACATAATGAAGTATCATGATACATTACTAATGTTGTAGAAGAAAATAATTGGTGATTTGTTTTGGTGTGTAATATTCTAGATGAAAAACATCGAATATCAAAGTTATTGAATGCTTTTATTATAGGAATTGTGATGAGTTATAACAGTTCTTGGTCGGCCAATGCATATGATGATAAGATAAATTATATGGGACCAATTTATTGAATGAGATTTAGATATCAATCAATCAATGAGACATAGATAAAAATATATAAGAAAAGAAGTATGAATTGACCCATAATATGGTTGGTTGACAATGATAAAACAAAGGGTTTAGAAAATTTGATGCATAAGAGTTGATGGCAGTAATTCATTTTTCCTGACCATAGAAAAAGTTGGAGTTCATTTTTTGAAATATATATCATATGATTAGTTTGAGAAAACATGTGAATAATGATATAGTATTGATAAATTAATTAATTATTTGAAAGGGGATGACTTTTCTACCGAATGGTTATGGGAAACTAATTTCTATAGAAGTTAAAAAATTTAGTTACAATGTTTGATTTGGTTCAAAGCATCATAGTGTGAATTCAAATTCTTTAATTATTTTTATTTCAGTTAAGATAAATGGATGTAGAGTTATAATTTTGTAGTTATGGTATACCGAAACATCAAATGATCTCTTCATGAGAATATCCATCAAAAACATTTTCAGTATGAATGTCCATCAGAATGAATTTTAAGAATAACGATCAATCGGGGTCATGGAAGAATTAGAGATCAAAATCAAGTGATCATACTAAAGAATAGTTTTTAAAATTCCTTATGTATGATATTTTGAGAAGATTTAGGAATCCTAGTGAAGGATTTATAAATATTTAGAATAGTTTAAATAGTCAAAATATATATTCACATTTCATTGAATTTTATATTTATGGATTTTTGTGAAGTATTTTATTCTTGATATATTTTCTGGAAGTTGTTATTCATCATATTATTTTTTATTAATAATTTATAGTGTGTATCAATAAATAAAATATTATGAAAAATGATGATGTTATTAAGTAATGAAAACAGTTATAGTTGGTCTAGGTTACATGTGGAGGAATTGGATGTAGTAATGATGTGAAATAGAAATGAAGAAGAAAGAATATTATAGATGGGGGTATAAGGTATTATTGAAAACTATTTTTAATGGGGATTATAACATGTTATGGTGAAATGGGAAGTGAAAATTATACATGTAGGTATAACCAACAATAGCCGAAATTTTTGAACTGATTTTTATAAGTGTTTGATACCTTTCCTTCATATTCCATAAGTATTTTACCAAAAGGAATCCATGAGGGTGGAATAACTAAAATTAATATAATTATACCGATGTACCAATCCATAAAAATAACATCTTCTACAACTTTATATCTGATTCCAAAAATTATTTTGGGTGTTATTCATTATTGAGTTTCTCATAACTGTAATTATTTTTCAAAAAATTATTTTCTCCTTATGTTGAAGTTTCAAAATTTTCTTATAAAAAATAAAAATAACCTCAATTTCACCCATAGCATTCTCAATCATATATATGAACTACAATGTGAATTTTCTTCCTTGGTAAAGAAGTAAATGATTATTTATGATTCTCTAAAATCTCGTTGTATCTGAAATGATAAGATGAATGGGATGTATTGAGAGTAGATAAACCTTACTATCCAGAATAATTCATGTTATGTTTTTATTATTGATCTCACTCTATCAACAAGTGGCTATTTTTTTAACATTGAGGATGAAAATGATTTTAATTCAACGGTTATCTCCATTTGGGATGACTAATGATGCATATTTCTTAGGATGAATCGAGGTTTTACGTGTGACTTCACTCAATAAAATAGAAATAAAATTAGAGAACATGTTTCATGGAGGTTTTTATAGTTTTTGGGATTTGAATATGTTATTAAATTCTATTAGAACATGTTTTCTAATATAAAGAATCAGGTTCATGGAGTTTTATAGAAAAAATTTATAACTATTACTTAAAAAATATATCATAATATATTAGTTTCGAATATGTAAATGACAACATATAATAGTTATTTTAATATGAAATTTTTAAATAAATATTAATTAAAGTTATTGATTATAGATGTCTCTAATAATATTATCAAATAATATAACTATTTTATGATTTTGTTACTATAAATTTTGATCAAAATATATAATATCTCTAGGTATTAGTGTAATTCAAAAATAATTATTTATCTATAATGATAACATGTATTTAATGAGTTTTTTTTTAAAAAAATGTAAAATTGAAATTGGAAAACATTTTGGAGTGTGAGTTCCATAATGGTTTCTCGATGAGGTAATCAATGCATAAGAGAAATTTGACTGAGATAAAGTTTCCATGAGGCTATGGTGTGCTATGATAATTCCGCTTTATGTTTTTTTTTGGGAGGAATTTTGTTCTTGTACTGTGCATTATGTCCAGTAATAGGGTCAGACCTCATGTGCTTGTATTCACCAATGGAATGTCTGGGCATGTTTGATACTTGTTTTGTGGGGATCATAGTGGTCTATTATCATTATAAGGTCACTTTGATTTGGAGGAACTTCTTGTTATGCATGAGGATTCATGATTGTTGTTATGCAGAACTAGGAGAGTGATCCATGTCTCATGGATGGATTGAGAGTGGAGGTTTGGTTGGTTTCACTACCCTATTTGTATTGGTTACAGATTGGGTAGCATGGTGAGAGAATGGTAGGATGTTTTTGCCTTTGTATTTACACCTAAATAATTTTTGGTCATGTGGAATGATTGTGGAATAATGTGGATGCCTTTATTTAAAATGGGGGTTCCAAGTGTGAGCTGTCCTGTTGGATGTAATTGACATCACGTAACACCCCATAATTTTTTGGTATATTTTTTGTTAATTTATTCAATAGCATACACTGAACGCAACACCGAGCTAAAACTAAAAAAATAATATTCTATTAATATTATTATTTAAATGCATTATATCCTATCCATTAAATTTATTCTGAATATGATTTACTATCTTTTGAAAATAAATAATTAAATTCATTCGTTACCAAATAATGAAAAATAAATATAAAAACTAGTTTAATATAAACAAAATGTTTTTATATGAACTATTATTAAATTTCAATGGTGTTTTATTCTAATAAATTAAATACATTAAAATTAGTTTATAAACATAATTAAATTTATATAAAATTTATTTAATTTAATGATTATCATTAATCCTATGTTTTTTCTAGACATGATGAAAAATAAAACCTATTTTATGCATAAACGATATGTTTGTATAAATATAGGTTTGCCGTCTTTAGGTGGGACACATGTTTCAAATCTATTTTTGACACTTATATAAATTATATTAGTCAAAATAAAAAATATTTCTTTAAAATTTTACATAGATATTTACTTTGGTTGTATTTTATGAATTTTTCAATTATGTTTCATGTTTTTATAAATAGTAAAAAATACAGAAATTTTATTATAAAATGATTTATTATCTAAATAAATTTTTGTTTATAATTATAATTTAAATTGATTATAATTTTTAAATATAATAATTTTTAATCATCTAATCGGATTTTGGTTCTTATAATCAATTTCACATTGCATTTGATAATAAAAACATTCCAATATTTTGAATGTCTTCATTTAAAAATACATTTTCTTTTTCCAAAAAATAGGATAAATTTTAAATTAATTCTATAAATTTATATGTTTTGAACTTCTAAAAATGTAATAAATTTTTGTAATTACTGTTTACAAATTATATTAATATGTTTCCCTTCTTTTTAGACAGCATGAATAGTAATTTTAGTAATGTTTTATTAACACAGTGACATGTAAATTGAGTATTTACATACACAATTAATATTATAAATATTATAAAATTTCTATAAAATTTGTACTAATTATTTGGGATGGGTGATTATTAAACAAAGTCATCATTTTCCTGATTTGATGACCTCTGAGAGCCAATCATATGCACTTATCCCTTTTATAGTAATTTATTTTAATAAAATCCAAATGCTTCTTACAATGATTTTAATAATTATGAAAATTTTATATATTTTTATTCAGAACATATATTTAATTAGAAATAGTAATTATAAAGCTATTATATTTATCTTCCCATTGGTAATTTATTATTACATTTTTTGAAATAAATAATACTTTAATGTCTTATGAAATCAGGAAACAATAATTATTTAATTAATAGTAATATGATATAAATGATTATAACAATATTAAAATAAATATATTATGACATAATAAATTTCATAAAAAAAATTATATATAAAAAATATAGTGATTTGTTTGAAATATTGGTTCAAATATATCATGTATTATTCATTTTTTAAAATTCAATGTAATGAATGGAATCAATATTATCCTTAATTTTGTATTAAAATAAAAAATATTTCCAAAAATAATATAAAATTCATAAAAATATAAAATTATGATTTTTTATGATAAAGTACAAAATTTCCTAAAAGGCTCATTTATTGTTTATTTTGGAATTCCAGTGTTTCTATATTATCCTTCAAAGAGTAAAAACATATGTTGACATGTTAAGTGATAAAGGGATTAAATTAATGTTAAAACCAGAAGATAAGTGTAATAATGGGTTTGAGAAATGTATGAATTTTTTTGAAAGTATTTCTACCCATACAGACCATATAATTGAAATAAATCATTTTGGAGAAATTTTTAATTGAACATTAATTTATATTAATTTAGTATTTTTAGAGGATCCAAAAGAACCCCTCATCTACATTATAAAATAGGACCTCCTATCACACTACCTGACACCACATTGATCCTTATATCTCAACCAAACACATCCCATTTCTCCTAAAAACATATGTAGTCATATTATCGAGGTCCTTTCCTTTCTAAAATACCAACTCTAAATCCATTGATTAGTGATTTAAAGGAAGCCATTCGAAGAAAAGGCAATTGATAAACCAAACTCATTTATGTTCCTTTCATCATCTACATTATCATCATGTGTTTTCATATAATAAATTAATAAAAATATTATAATATATATTCTTATATGTTATAAGGATTATGGGATTACCATATTCTAATTTTTATCCATCATATGAAAAATGAAAGCACTTCCCATGTGTATATATGGCTTACCAGCTCCACATCGTTGTGTATTTTTTATTTCATCAAAACATTATTTTGATGGGTATAAGGATCGATATAATGTATGTAAGAAATAAAAATTGCATGATATTGATCTTGATAATTAATATACCTTCCAATCCCTTACCCTTCCGCCATTAAAAAAATGATATTGTCACTTGAGTGTTCGTATGATCAACCATCTCCAAAAACATGATGTGAAATATTATCTATATTATCCATTAAAGAATAATTTGAAAATGAATATAATGAGTAAGTATGATATATGTGAACATAAACTAATTTTGGAGATGAAATAAATAAGTCCTATTCATAAGAAACAAGACAAACATGACAATACATGCATAGGAAAATGAATCTGTTAACACCCAAAACAAGGGGAATAATGAAATATAATTAACAAAATGATATTAGAAGATCACATAGAATAAAATTTATTTGTATGTGGTTATTGAATAAATTAATAAACTGGTTCTGAAAATTATAAAGGTGGTTGATGTACATTCAACTAATTTAAATTATATGGTAAGGGTTAATTTCTTAATTTTATTATTACCCAGGATAATTTATACGTTTTTTCTCATGGGTAATATTTATCATCCATGTGCTTGTTTAATTATATTTTTTTCCAAAAATATTTTCACCATTATCCTATGAATTTGAAATTTATTTTTACCCATGATTTAAATTTTATAAAATGGTTTGAATGAAATCATTTTTTTCATATTCTAAATGAGTTAAATTATGAAATTTTTGACAAAAATACAAGTGGGATTTTTTTTAACATATATGGAAAAAGAGTATTTTCCACAGTCCCGAAACATTAATGTCTATTAGCTTCCTTTAGAAGCATAAAATATTCATCTCAATGAAAATTATTTTTTAAAATTTTGAACCATTTATTTATATTATATCAAAGTTGAAATGTTGTATTTCTATCAATAAATTTTTGATGATTTTATTAGAGTATTTCAATCTATGTCAAAGACTATTTTTGAGATATTATGACTGATATAAGATGATATATTAGGATAAAATATACTATTTTTTTGAATTATTTTTTAGCACCCCTAGTTTCAAGTAGTTAACATTTTCATTTGGCTTTTTGGGTTTTTAAATTATATAGGTGATGTTTTGGAGAGTTTGGAAAACATTTGGAGTTTTTTGGGGGGATTTTATATGGGTTCATTGTTATAGAATGGTTTTTTGAAACTATACAAGACCAAAAAAAATCTATGAACAATGAGACATTTTTTAATGGGAAGGCACAAGGGCAGTGCTCAATTTTCCCAATACTTATGTCCGGTAAAAATAAATTGTGAAATATGATACAATTAGCATTGTCATGGTTGACGCATAGTTTTGTGACCATTCCATAAAACCATGAGAGGTTCATTCTTGAGGTAGTGACTGGAAAACTGCTAGTGAAATATTTACCTTACCATGTGACTAACCATGCATGGTTTTATGATTAGATTCTAAAATTTTAGATCTCAAATGTTTTGACCTATATGGCCCTCATTTTTTTATCACGCATCCCAAAATGAGGACTATCTATTCTCAAAGGCTAAGAAAGCTTCTCCTATCTTTCTGAAGGAGATCTATAGGCTTTAATTGGTGTTGTGAAGCTATATTTTTGTGGTTAGTCATCATTTTTTATAGTTGTTCATCATTTTTCCTAGATATACCTCTCTATATCTCTTTGTTTCATATATCTACTTCCTCTATGGATGTATATAAGGTGGTTTATTTGAAATATTATCATATTTTTTTTATTGAAGATAAGGGTGGATATTTATATTGTGTTTATGTTAATTTAACTACATTTCGTTGATGTTTTCCAAGACATTTTATGTTATAGTAATTTTTTCCAAGGTTTCTGTCTTCACTCAAATACTCTATTTAGAATATGAAGTCTTAGTTTAAAATTGATTTTTTTCTTGGAATTAGTTTTGAGATTGATGTGAATTTTTTATAGTAAATCCACTTTACAAAATACTTATTGAGTTTTGGAAATTGTGGATTTTTGTGGAAAGTGAAATTGGTATATTGTATTAAAGATGATGATCTTCATATGAATGTATCATTTTTTTCATGGAAATGCAATTAAAATAAAATATTAGTACTATTGTGAATGTTTTTTGAAATTTTTTCAATAAACGTATTCTTTTCTTGAAATGTTTGGAATTCGTTTTTCTGGAGTTTGTTTTTAGCATAATTATTTAGTGTGATCATTTGTATTTGGGGAGGATATGGGGAATGAGTATCCCCCATTATTAGTGGGATGGTTAAGGGTCATGTATACCCCTCATCAAAATATTTCTTTAAGTAATCATTATTAAAAGGATGTCTCGCCACTTATGATAATAGTGAGGTCCGAGTATTATGAATGGTTTAATATGTGGAATGGAATGGATTATTCCCAAATGGAATTTATGAAATGGGTTTAGATAATTTTTATTACATTCCAGAGAACTTGATATTGTTTTCTAAAAACTGTTTTGTTATGGAACGGTTTTATCTTATGAAATAAACTATTTTATAAATTTTGTAATAAAACTGTTTATATAAATGTTCTAACAAGTTATTTCCAAGCGGGGTGAGGAGGGAATTAATTTCAGGAAAATATATTGAGTTTCATTAGTCACCCATTCTTAGGAACATCTCAATTTTTATAGATGATATTTTTTTAGTCATGGTAATATCTCAAGTATTAGATGTAGTTAGTGGTGACTAGTGATACTTGGGATGTTTTGTGTAGTAGAGCATGAAGTAGGATGGATGTTGGAGTTATGGTTGTCTTTGAATTTATTGGTATTATAGTCTTCCATTATATACTAGGTTATTTATTATTTTTTGTTAGTAGAACTCTTTTGAGTTGGTCTTGATATAACTCTTATGTGTACATTTTATTTAATTTTATTCATGCACAATGTTGTGGTTTATTTGGTTGTGGTATGTTTTATTGGTTGTTTTATTTTCATATGGAAATTCATCCCCCAAATGTAAATGAATCCCTTTTATTTCCTTACCTGCATTTATCATATTGGGGATGTATCTTAAGGACTTGTAACATCCTCTCAACTCCTCAACACAACTATGAGGGGTGGGATGTTACAAGTTGTTTCAGCTTGGTGATACCTATATTTCAACAAGAAGTGGAAGTAGTCATGGTATTTGACCTAGTATTGGTTATCAGTATTATAGTCGAATTAATTCTTTTCTATTACACCAGTTGGGTTAAATGAAAGGAGTAGAATTGTTGGGACATTAAATGTTGAGAATAAAAATATGTAGATTCCATTTTATGAAGAACATAAAGGTACCAGTGAGTTGGGTACATTGGTTTTTTGGAGGAACATATTGGTTTTGGAATCTCATTTTCATGAGTACAACCAATGAGATGTTCATTCCATACACTAGATAATGACTTACCACTAAGAGTACATATCTCATTCTGAGTAATGATTTGATAAAATTTGTTGAGGTTTTAAAAATATTGATGTTTTTCTAATATCAAAGATTTTGAAAAAGAGAATCATTGTGTTATTTTTTAAATAGATATATTTTTTATAGAAAGTATTGTTTTTTTATTATTTTTCAAGGAAAATGGATCACTTTTAATAGAACATTTAGGATAGTATGATGTGGTAGATTTATCAATTTTCACCCATCAGTTAATAGAGTGTGATTCTTATAGTGTTTGTTGTTTCTATTTAAAAAGGCACCTAGTAGGAATTGAAGAATCCAACCATAGGATGCTACTGATAAAATGGTTTCACCTAATAATTGGTGAATCATTAACAAGTTTAGAGTATTCCCCAATTGAATTAGGTTATGGACCATGTGAATGGGTTTGATGAGCCACGACATGTGGATTATTCTGTCTAGTTCCAAAAGTCGAATCCACAAACATTTCAGGGTGATCTGGGAATAGAAAAGGAAAACGTATTCCTAAAAAAAATTAATGATATCTTTGATTTCAAAATCACACCAGTATATTTGAGTGTCATGTTAAAAATGTATATACAAGAGGACCTTTCATTCCATTAGTGGGATTTAGGTATTCAGGAAAAATTAGACTTCTAACTTGTATTGGAGTATTTTTAGGAATCTTTTAACAGAAAAGTCTATCATCAATTGTTTGATATTCAAAGAACAAAAGAGTTTCTCAACTTAAAGAATGAAATTATTTTTTTCAAGAATCATGTGGATAAATGTATCAATTTATTTGGATATTCAACTAAATATTATTCTAGTTCATCAATGAATATTCACAACCACTAATTAGTACTAAGGTGTATGTTTCACTTAATGATTGTTGTGATCAGTGTTACAAATTATAAATAGATAGTTAATTGAGTGATGATGGAGGAATGCGATATCTCAGAAGCTATAGGAGTGGGATGTATATCGATACCTATGAGTAATGGTTGGAACTCTAATATTGGGATAAAGTGGAAGAGTGAAAGCTATTTACAAAGTCGGAGTATGGCTTAGAATGAAAAGGATAGATTGAGGAATCTTCCTTAAAAACCAAAAATCCAGCCTGGATGTTTTCGATAACGATCATCTATCCACATGAAGTATAAATTTATAACACCACCTAGAGTAGTCCATAATTTCATTAAGGTAAAAAATCTTCAGTGTTATTGTCATTGTGCTCTAAAGTCTGGTGACCGGGACACTTCACAGGTGTCCCAAGCATCATAATATTCAATGAGATGATGGATAAAAAACACATATCATCAATTAAATAGAGCATTCCATAATGATTCTATGAATACCATGACTCCTCAGGGTGTACAATCTCAATAGGGAAAATTTGAACCAAGCGTAGAGTGAAAGATAATATTTGGATATATGTTGGTTATTATTGATAAGCAGTCTAGACCATTGATGGTGTGTGGTATGATACTTTGTATTTCAACCCTTATGAAATATTTGTTTGATATGGTTGTATCATAATCCACTATTTTCTATTGTGCTTTTGATTTTTGGATTATAAATGTATATTTTTTTCCTTCAATGTTAAGTAATTAAAATATTATTGGTTATGGTGAATGACGTTGTTTTGTTTCTTCAAAATGTTCTATAATCATTTATTTACCATATTTGAAATATGATTTCTCTATTCTTTAGATGTACACCTATGATATAATCCTGAGTATGGATTGGGTGACATGTTCATGGATCACATTAACTATAATACATGAAGGTTCTATTTTACATCTTAAGATGGAATTCTCTGTCACTTTTTAGGAGAACAAAATGTAATGGTTGGTGTGAATTGTTTTTTTATAAGATGTATTTGGAATGATCTCATACTATTGGGATGCATTGTCATTGACATCGATATATGAGATAGAGAGTAAAGAATTCTTGGTCGTGGTTGATCAATTTATGGTTGTGTGTAAAAATATTTATCATGGTTTCCACCTATGAGAAAAGTTGAGTTTATGATGGATCTACTTCGATGGTCTAGTCTTATTTACTTTCCAACTAATATAATGAAACCAATAAAAAATAGAGTATAATGTATAGTTGGGGGATCTAGAAAGCATGGGGTTCATTTGTCCCATCATGCCTCTATGGGAAGAACCAGTCTTGTTTATCATAAAACCATATGTAACTCTTTGACTATGTGTGGATTATAATACGAATTACCAAGCTATGATATAAAATAGGTATCCACTTCCATGAATTGATCAAATGATCAATCACATGGGATATGTTCAATTCATCACTAAGATTGACTTGTGATCAGGATATGACCAATTACGGGCTCGGAAGGAGAATATTCCAAAGATATATTTTATAATTATATATGGACACAATGAATTTGCGGTAATGCCTTTTGGACTTATGAATTAACTATTGGAATATATGAAATTTTGGAGTCAAATATTTCATAGGTATATAGATTCTTTTGTAGTTGTGTCCGCGGAGTACGTATTGAATTATTTAACAAAAGGGGATACACATGGGAAATACGTGGATAAAATGATGGGAATAATACAAGATCATCTAATGTATTCTTAATTATCCAATTTATTATTTATACAATAGGTATGTTTGATTGGAAATGTAATTTTTTAATGTAGTGTTTCTATGGATCCTAAAAATTTAGAGGCTGTAATCTATTGGTAATAAGCAAAAAATGTCGTCGAGATATGGAGTTACCTTAGTCTTACTGGATTTTACTGATGCTTTCTCCATGATTTCCCATGAATAGATTCTCCTATGACCTATTTGAAAAATATTAATGTCCTATTATTTTCTATTGATGAATGTCAATGTCTTTTCTAGAGCCGGAATTTCTCCTTAAATTAGCACCAATCCAGATCATTGAAAAATCAAAAAAGGGTATGTGGTGTATTGTGATTCATATGTATCTGTGTTGTGAAGTTGTCTTTGGAAGGGAGATCATGTTATTTCATATGGATCAAGGATGTTGTGGTTTCATGGGATGAACTACCCATAAAATGATTTGGAGTTAGCTATAATCATATATGCTTTCAAGTCTTTGTTTCATTATCTATTTGGTGAGAAATTTACTCTCTTGATAGATCATAATATAATTATATATATTTTATCAAACAGATATTTTAACCAAAGACAAGGAGTATGAAAGTATTATCTCCAAATTCTTGAGAAACATTCACCCCCCATCCCCTGGGGCCCATGCCGTGACTACCCCAGGACCTACTTCCATAGGCCAGGGGCTGGCGACTAGCACCAAAAGACGTTTTCCATAAAACTGGGATTGAATTGCCTTTATAAAATGTAACCTCGTGTAATCAAGCACATATTAAGATACTAACACATGAAAACTGTTTAACCTAAAGAGTGCTGAATGTAAAGGGGCCTCATTACAATCCCAACAATAAATGTACAAATACAACTGAAATACAAAACAACTAAAGAAAGAGAAAAGACAACTACTAGATCATCCTTCGAGGTTCCTACCCGATGGGTGGGTACAGATCACCTCCTCTGCATTGCACGTCCACCTGTCTCCTCTGCATAATGACACGCCATATGGTCCACCTCTGGGTATCATCCAGTCTTGGTAATCATAGCCTCAGTCAGTGTTGTCTATCGTCTGCATCCATCACAACAAAGTGCGGGCATAACCCATGAATGGGTGATTATAACAATACTCCTTAGGGACCCTGAGACCCTCATGGTCTCATAAATCCACCAAGGATAAACCATAAAGATTGAAATCAACAAATAACCCTACTTTGGTATATTCCTAAACATATACCTATGTAATCAAGTAATCCATTTCAAACATGGGGAAAACATATAGATACCGACTCATCTCACACCAAGATTTATTCTAGCGGTAGTAACAAGTAACATCTCCAGTCACATCATCAAGAACCTAATCTAATATAGAACCCCTCATCTATCAAGTATAATGGGCCTTCCGCCTCACATAGAGTCACTTCCCACTAATCTTGGGGTGCAGAGGTACTCCTCTTGTCATGTACTATGGATATGCAGCATCACAAAGAGTTGTTCCCCGCCATGGGTCTACCATATCAAACAGAGGCACTCCCCCTCATGACCTGCTGACATACTCCACCTACCGAGTACTGTGGGTCTTTCACGTTATACAGAGGCACTCCCCACATTAGCCTGCTGAGATACCCCTCCTGTAGAGTACTGTGGGTCTACAGCATCACACAAAGTCACTCCCCACTGTGGCCTGCTGAGGTACCCCTCCTATCAAGTACCATGGGTCTTCTGCATCACATATAGGTGCTCCCCATAGTGGGTCTTCTGCATCACACAGAGAGGCTCCTCACTGGGCCTGTCAAGTCACTCCGAGTCGAAAAGGTCAACAGTCGTTAAGTATCATCCAGTTACTGGGATCCCACCCTATGCTCGCTTGTCTCCGAGAGGATCCGCTGAACGAGATCTTGGTTGATACACCAACTGCCACATGGTCTCATAGGGAATTCTCTCAATGGTGTGCCATGTCATAGGGTTCTCACCGCAATAGATGGTGCGTCAATTGGAAGCCCAGTCGGTGAGTTATTAGCCTTTTAGTCCCAGGATCCCGATAGGATTCAAGCTCGATCAAACATGACCTTTCCCCATATTAATCCAAAACTCTAGTGTGGAATACTCTAAGGGACCATCTCACACCATGATTTTTCATTTCCACTGACGGTTCATCAAATGGACGTCCAGTGGAAAAGATATGGCCAAAAGAATGTAAATGGGTCTTATCAGGTCTGAGTCTGGTCCGACCCGGTCTGACCGACCTGACCCGACCTGGCCCGGGTCGACCGAGTTCCGAACATCCCGGCCCGACCTGCTGGGTCATGCCTGGATCTTGGTGTGGCCCAGCCCGCTAGGAGGCCCAGCAGGAAGCGTGGGCTGAGTGGGCCATAGGTACCATGGGGAGGCAGAGGTCACAGGTCGGCTCGGGCGTGGACGTCGGCTCGGCCATGGGGGTGCGGCGAGGGTGCGAGGAAGTTTTTCCTGACTCGAGGCAGCTTGGAGAGGCCACGAGCGGTGGGGCTGAGTAGTACGAAGGGCCATGGGAGATGCGTCATGCCTGCTCGATGGTCCGCGTGCAGCTCGGTCGGGGCGGCTCCGAAGACCGCAAGCGGAACAACTGGGGCATCCCGTCTAGTGGCTCGGCTGGAGGGCGGTGGCTCGATGCATGGTGATGATTTCCCTGCAGACAGTGGTGGTGGATTGGTGGATGACGGCAGGGGATCAGCGTGGTAGGTTGCGATGGCTCGGCCCGGAGAGCGGTGGCTGTGTGCGGCATGGCAGGGCCGTGGGTGGCGGATCTGCGGGGCACGAGGGTCTTGGGCGCCATTGAGCGGCTCGACCGTGGGGGTGCCGCGATGGTGCAATGGTCGCGAGGTGGGGGTGGCCACAGTGTGGCGTCATTTCATCTTTTCCTTCGTCATGTTCAACACTACAAATCATCACAAAATTTGCAGAGCGGTCAGGTAATGTTTGTTTAGCCCGTACCATCCACGTTAGGGTGGTAACAAATGGCTCAACAGGAACACGAAGAAGTATGTCAAGCATTAAAACCTACCACAATAATTTATTCCCAAACCCGAAAAATAGTTCAGTGGAATAACATTGTAATGGTATTCATACACAAATAAACCCCTACCTTGTTTGATTGTTGACGATGAAGAGAGAAGTCGAAGTTGTCGATGTTTGTCTTGTCTGTCACACTCATATGATCCCGAGATCGTTTGTCAGATAAAAATTCTTCGATGGAGGAGATTTTTATTGTTAATGATGTCCACCATTATAGGATGTCTCGAGGAAGATGTTTGAAGTCGAGGACGACGATCTTTGTTGGCTAGCTTTCTCCAAGAACTATACCCTTTGCCAAGCCTTTTCCCCAAAATGAAAGTGGCCAACTATTGTATTTCCCCAATTTTTAATTTTTAGATGAATTTCAAATTGGATTGATTATGTTGGATCCACATAATTAATTGATGATGTTGGAACAAAATTAATTAATGGTGGGTGGCATAATTAATGTAGGAGGAGTTGAAGAGGCTCCCCATATTTAATAGA
The DNA here is from genome assembly GCA_963277665.1 of Viscum album. Taxonomy (NCBI): domain Eukaryota; kingdom Viridiplantae; phylum Streptophyta; class Magnoliopsida; order Santalales; family Viscaceae; genus Viscum; species Viscum album. Next base: position 469,921,179 of record OY728122.1, on the reverse strand, counting down.
ATGTTTGAGGGTTTCAAGACTCGGGTAGTCCCCACCACCATAACCACTCATGGGATGTTTTACTAGCTTGGGTGGTCCCCACCACTAAGCATTCAATTTGGAGAGTAAAACACCTGTGGTCCCCACCTCCACAATATCCACAATTGGGTGGTTACAAAAAAATAAAATATAATGTGTTATTTTTTTTATTATTTCCATGTAAACCCAAAAATTATCTTTCACCATCAACCAACTGCCATCAAGGTGAATGTCTCCTTAAGTGAATACCGATGGTTCACGTTCAATGGTGTCCTCAGATTTTAATTACATGCTCCGATTCAAATTTTAAAAAAACCCGCTCATACGTTTACCAAACGTTACCGAAAAAAAGTTCAGAAATTCATTTCAGTCACTCCGGGCATCGAAATCAAGCACCGTAAATTTTGGTGCACTCCTAAAATTCCCATATATTAAAAATAGTTTACATAGAAATTTTGGGTCTTTACATTCTCCCCACCTTAGGGATTTACATCCCCATAAGACACAATCTAAAATAAGGAAACAAGTGGGGGTACTAAGCTTGCATCTAAGCCTCCCGCTCCCTTGTGTTCTCTTGTTGGTTCCCATGCTGCCAGCGAATGCACACAAGAGGTCTTGACCATCCATGAAGGACCCACTCTTGTTGATCCTTATTCTCTAATGAATCCTTTGGAAAATTCTCCCCATCATTGACGTCCATATATCTATGTTCGATGATGTGAGAAAGGTCGTGCACGTATCTCCTCTGCTGGGATATGTGGAAGACGTCGTGCACCCGGTGCAACTGAGGTTGAAGAGCTAAGAGGTATGCCACCTTTCCAACTCTGCTGAGAACCTGGAATGGTCTAATGAACCATGGATATATCTTGGTGCCTTAACCAAATATCAACAAACCACATCAAGGAGATACCTGAAGAAAAAATGCGGTCACTATCCTTGAACTCTAGAGGTCTCCGTCTCCTATCACCATACGACATCAGCATACTATGTGTAGACTTCATCTAATCCTGATTGATCTACACCTTCTCTTTGGTAGCCCATTCCTTCTCTAGTCCCATGCATTCTGACTCCCCTGTGTTAGTCCATTACAAAGGTAATCCACAAGGTCGCCCGTACGATGCCTCAAAAGGTGCCATACCAATGGTGGAGTGATAGCTGTTGTTTTATGCTAACTCCACCAAAGGAAAGTGATCCTCCCAATTTCGACCAAAGTCGAGGACACAAGAACGCATCATGTCCTCGCGGGTCTGAATGGTCCGCTATGTCTGGATATTCATTAGAGTATGGAATGTGGTGTTCAAATGAAGCTACGTCCTGAAAGTCTCATGAAACCTATTCCATAGTTAGGAAGTAAAATGTGCATCATGATTGGAAACAATCATCGAGGGTACTCTATATATCCAAATAATCTCTTGCACATAGAGGTATCCCAAGCTCTCTACGGAACCATACTCTCTGATTGGTAGAAATTCGGCCAACTTGGTGTGTCCGTCGATGATCATCCAAATTGATTCATTCCCCCTAGATGTATGTGGATGTCCTTTCACAAAGTCCATGGATATCTCATCCCACTTCCACTTTGGGACCTCCAAAGCCTGAACCAATCCTGATGGTACCTGATTCTCTTCCTTCACATACTAACAGGTGAGGCACCAAGAAACAGACTTTTCTACTACTTTATTCATTCATGGCCACCAGTGCTATTGTCGGAGATCTTGGTACATATTCTCCACTACTAGATACACCACTAGAGGGGATGTGTTGAACTCCCTCAATAAATCTTCTTGAAGTGACATTGGTAACATGGTAAGTCCTCTGAAGAGGATGACATGCCCCACCATCATAAAATTCATCAGGTTCATATCTTGTGGATATCTGATCATGTCATGTATCGTAGATAGTGTCCCCACATTTCACCTCCCAGACTCGTAGAAGAAGTGGGTAAGTGACTATAAGATACTGATGAAAAACTTCTCAATCTCTATTCCCTAAATGATATCTACAAAGCAGCTAGCTGCTCTGTCGCCTAGCCTAAAATTTGTATACCATATCTCTTACTAGGTGCATCTGTAACAACGTTCCCCTTCCTAGGAATATAGACTATCTCGAATCATAGTACTGGAGTAACTAAAGACAACATCAATGTCTTAGGTTTAGGTCCTTCTGATAGAAGATATACATGAGACTGTTGTGATCAGAGTACACTATAAAGCGCTCGCCCATCAGATATGGTCACCACATCTTCACGGTGAAGACCACTGCTGCTAACTCCAGGTCATGGGTTGTGTTGTTTTACTCATGTTTCCTTAGCTTTTGAGATCCATATGTGATCACTGATCGCTCCTGCATTAAGAAAAATCCTAGTCTAGTCCCTAATGTGTCATAGTGAACTACGTACACTACGTCCTCCTCAGGAAGCCTCAAGATGCGGGCACTAGTCAGCCTCTGCCTCAGCTCCTGAAAACTCCACTGGAATTTCTTTGAACAAATGAATGGTTGGACCTTCTTTTTCAACACTGACATTGCTGCTGCAACTCTGGAGAAGTCTAGTACAAGCCTTTGGTGATATCCAAACAAACCCAAGAAACTCCGTATCTCCATCACACTCGTTGGTGGTTCCCAAGAAAGTACCACCTCAATTTGTGCTGCATGAACAACAACACCAACCATTGAGATGTTTTTCCCCAGAAAGTGAACCTCTTGGATCCAGAACTGGCACTTCGAGAGCATACCATAAATTTGGTTCTCTCAGAGTGTGTCTATTACTACATGCAAATGATAGGCATGCTCCTCCTCCATAGTCGAGTTGATCAAAATGAAATCGATGAAGACTACTAAAAAGATATCAAGGTATGGCTAAAAGATCAAGTCCATGAGTCCTATAGACACTATTGGAGCATTGGTCTTGCCAAATGGCATAACCAAGAACTTGTAGTGGCCATACTGACATCTGAAAGTTGCCTTCGTCACATCATCATCTTGCATTATGAGCTGGTGATATCCTGATCTGAGGTCTTTCTTCAAGAACCACTGTGCTCTCTTCAGCTGATCAAAGAGGTTGTCAACCCTCAAGAGTGGGTACTTATTCTTCACAATCACCTGGTTATGGCACTAATAGTCAACACAAAGCCTCAAGCTCCCATCCTCCTTCTTGGCGAAAAAATCTAGGTTTCCCAAGGGGAAACACTAGGCCGGATGAATCCCTTCACCTACAAGTCCCCTATCTGTATCCGCATCTCACAAAGCTCCGCAGTAGCTATCCGAAATGCTGGTGTAGATATTGGTGTCGTCCTGGGGTACAATTCAATGTAAAAGTCCACCTCTCTGTGAGATGGTAGACCTAGAACATCATCAGCGAAGACATCCGTGTACTGGTCCTCCACTACAGGACAACTTAACCTTTCATGATCAACAACTTTCAGGGTAAGGTTATCCAACTGATGTGTGATCGGCTGCACTCTCCTCTGGGTAAGACCATCCTGCCTTGCAAAGGCTCCCTTCTCACCTGTGAAGGTAAACCCGATCCCATCCATGAGGACACACTACAAATTTTTCCTAATATAGTCTATGTGAACATGGAATGTAGGTAACCAATCCATACCCATGATGACGTCGTAAGGCCTCGACGCTGCTACTAGGAGATCCCAGCTGGAGCTCTCGTCTCCTAGAGTAATCTCACACTGCCGACACCAGTGTGAAATCATAAAATCCATTCCATTAATAATTTCTAGCCCTATGGATCGAGCCAACGACTCCGTCCGAATCTCCGAGCTCCGAACGGGGGTTGTGGCAATAAAATATTGACTAGAACCTATGTCTTTAAGTACTGCAGCTATGGTAGAGTAGACACAGATCATAACTCATATCATCTTTGGAGTTCCATGATAATAATCCTCAGCAGCATGGAGCTGAGCTCTCCCATATCCACCCGATCATTATGTTCGGGGTGGACCTCCTAGTGGTGGTGGCGGTAACAGCTCGAATCATTTCCCACCACCAACTACACGACCAGCTCTTCTTCCACGCCCGCCTGCTCCTTGCGGACCACCTCGATCGAACCTCTGTCTCTATCTGGGTGGTCCCTCGACCATCTTCTGATCATCCGTATGATGGGTCGAACAGTCACGAGCCATGTGACCCTACCTACCGCATGTGAAACACTACCCACTACTGGTATAACTGGATCTACCTTGGTTTCCCCGCACAAACGATCCGAAGTCATGTGGTCATCCACCTACAGGTCTGATCCTCTTGGACCTCTATGACGTCTGTCTACTACAGCTGCAGAAGTCTCCTCTATGTGATGACTGATAGTGGGTCTTGCTGCTGGTGAATGCTTGGTAAGGAAACTATTCACCAATAGGGCTCTCTCTAACACCCCCAAAAGTGTCGGGATGCTAAGTCAGATCATCAAAGTGCTGATCTCTCTCTTGAGCTACTACTCAATGGTCCGGGTCCGGATAAATGGGTCATGATCCATATCTATGGAGTAGCATGAGAGGTCTGTGAACCTCGATGTGTACTGAGCTACAGCCATGAAGCCCTACTATAGATGAATAGGCTCATATATGTGCACTATGCAAATATTCTCTAGGACAAAATCTACCCAAAACATTCTCTCTTAGTCTGCATAGAGAAGAATCACATTGTCGTGAACATGGAGCATCAAGCTCCACCATCTTCCCACTGCTGCCTGTAGAAGGCTGGAGACAAGGATCACCATGAGATTGGATGGTGTCCCTACGAGTTAGAAGACTCTCACCACAGCCTCCGAAAATTCTTCAGCCTCTTGTGGGTCTGTCTCTCCCCTGAACCTAGGTGGCCTCTGGTGATGGAACTCAAGAAACGCGCTCAAGAGGCGTGCACTCAATGTTGTTGGGACTAGTGGAATCAGTGTCCCAATGGGTAGTGGTACCACTGGTGCCATTACTAGAATAGGGCCTTGCACCGAGGCCTCGTCGCTTGGTAGGATATCTGTGCGTACAATTCTCGAACCCTAGATGGCTCTCTACATGGAGGCATCCTGAAAAGAAACTGCTGCACACCGGCAAATAAGATATACCATGTGAGATGAATCTAGAGATAACAAAGAAAACTCTTGGAAACACACACGCAATCAGTATTTTCGTGCACTGAGTTAGAAATCAGATGTCAGGGCCCTGGTGTATAGATACATTGGCCGCCACACCAACACTGGATTCATTAAACTAATAACCACACTCAGAAAAATTAACACAATTGTTGTTTGAAATAAATATCAGATTCCTATGTTCTACAGTAGAACCGACATCTCTGATACCAATTTTTCATGACTCATCCCCTTGGTCCCGTGCCGTGACTACCCCAGTCCCGCCTTCCATAGGCCAGGGGTTGTCGACTAGCACCGAATGGCGTTTTTCTTAAAACTAGGAATAAATTTCCTTCGTAACCTGTAACCTAACATAACCAATCACACAGGAAGATACGAACACTAGAAAACTGTATAACCAAATGAGTGATGAATGTAAAGGGGTTATAATACAAGACCAATAGTAAATATATAGATACAATTGAAAATCAAAACAACTGAAGAAAGAGAAAAGATAGTTACTAGATCATCCTCTGAAGTTTCTACCTGAAGGGTAAGTAAAAATTTCCTCCATATCACTCCACTTCCACCCATCTCCTCTGCGTACCGACACACAGTATGGTCCACATCAGGGTACCGTCCGGTCCTTGTATTCTCAGCCTCAGTCCACGATGACTATTGTTTGCATCCGATACAAGAAGTTGAAGTCATATCCCATATAGGGGTGAGTATAACAATACTCAGTAGGGACCCCGAGACCCTCAATGTATCATAAATCCACCAAGGATAAACCAAAATGTATGAAATCAACAGATAACCCTACTTTTGTATATACCCAAACACATACCTAATTTATCAAGTAATCCATCTCAATGAAGACGAAAACACATAGATACTAACTCAGCTCACCCGATGATTTATTCTAGGGGTAGTAACAAATAACTTCTCCTGTCACATCATCAAACACCTCGGCTTCAAGATAACCACTCCTTTATCGAGTATAGTGGGCATGCCGCATCACACAGAGGTGCTTCCCACTAATCGTCGAATGTTGAGGTATTCCTCTTGGAGAGTAATGTGGGAATGTTGCATCACACAGAGGATCTCCCCACCATGGGTCTACCACGTCACACAGAGGTTCTCCCCCTCTTGACTTGCTGAGATACTCCTCTGGTCAAGTACTGTGGGTCTGTCGCGTCACACAGAGGTGCTCCCCACCATGGCATATTGAAGAACCCCTCCTATCAAGTACTATGGGTCTGCCACATCACATAGAGGTTCTCCCCACCAAGGAAAAATGAGGTGCCCATCATGTCATGTAACATGGGTCTGTTAGGTCACACAGAGGTACTCCCCACCTTGGGTCAGCTGCATCACACAAAGGCGCTCCCCAATGGGCCTGTCAATTCACTCGAAGTCGAAAAGGTCAGCAGTCATGAAGTCTCAGTCAGCTACTAGGATCCCACACTATGCTCGCTTGTCTCCAAGAGGATCCTCTCCACGGGCTCCTAGTCGATACTTCAACTTCCATGAAGTCCCACAGGGAAGTATCTCAAAGTTTTGCCACATCATAGGGGTCTCATCAAAACAGAAGATGTGTCAATCTGACACCCGGTCTGTGACTTATTAACCTTTTAGTCTCGGGGGCTCGGTTGGATTCGTAATCGATCAATCCAAACTATTACCCATCATAATCCAAAACTACAGTGGGGAATACTCTAAGGGACCGTCTCTCTCCATGATTTCTAGTGTCGCTGATGGTTCACCAAATGGACATCCAGTGCGAAAGTTATGGCCAAAAGAAAGTAAATGGGTAATATCAGGTCTGGGTCGGGTCTGACCCGGTCGGACCGCTGGGAGGTCCAGCAAGCTACGAGGGCTTTGAGGGTCACGAGGGGTGGAAGAGGTCATAGATTGGCTTGGCTGCCAACGAAAGCTCGACCGCGGGGGTGCCGCCAGGGTGCTGGGTGATTCAGACTGACCCATGGAGGCTCGGAGAGGTTCTGGGCGGCACGGACTAGGCGGATCGGAGGGTCGCGGGCGGCGTAGCCGGGGCAGGTCGGAGGGCGATGGGCGGCGCAGCCGGGGCGGCTCAAAGGGTCACAGATGGCTCAGTCGAGGCGACTCTAAGGGATGTGGGAAGATCAGCCAGGGTGGCTCAAATTCCCATGGGTGGCTCAGGTAGGGAAGCTCGGAAGACTGCGAGCAGCGCAGCCTAGGCGGCCCTGCCAGCGGTAGCAGCTCTGTGCACATCGGCGGTGGCTTAGCAGATGGCAGCGGTGTCTTGACCTGGTCGGTGGTGGTATCTCAGCCCGAATAGTGTCGGCGATGGGTGGCACGTCGGGGCCATGGGGGAGGATCTGCGGGGTGCGGTGGCCATGCATGCCACATAGTGGATCGGTCGTGGGGGTTCCGTGAGGGCATCAAGGTCGAGAGGCGGCGGTGGCTGCGGGGCAGTGTCGTTGCTGTATCGCCTTCGATGTGTTCAACACTAAAAAGCATCACATCATTTGTGGATGGGTCGATCCATGTTTGTTTGGCCTGCACCGTCCAAGTTAGGGTGCTAGCATATGGCTCAATAAGAACTTGAAGAAGAACGTCACGATTTATAACCTCCCATAGTGATTTATTTCCAAACCTGAAAAAGATTTCAAGTGAAGAACATGGGAAAAGTATTCATATCCAAATAAACCCCTGCCTTGGTTTATTGTTGATGACGAAGAGATAAGCCAATGATGGGGACATTCATTGCGCCCATCACATGCCTTTGATACCAAGCTCGTTTTTCGGATTAACGTTCTTCGATGGATGTGATTCTTCGTTGTTGAAGATGTCCACCATTGGAGGATGTCTCAATGAAGAAGGTCAAAGTCGATATCAGCGTTCTTCGTTGGCATTCTTCATTGGTGGGATTTCTACAAGAAATCTCCCCATTTCCATGCCTTTTCTCCAAAATGAAAATGGCCAACTGTTGTGTTTCTCCAATTTTTTTTTGTTGGAACAATTTAAAATTGGAATAACTAAGTTGTCTCCACATAATTAATTGATGTGGTTGGTGAAAAAATAATTAATGGAGGGTGGAATAATTAATGTTGGAGGAGTTGAAGAGGCTCCCCCATATTTAATAGGATGTTCAGGGTTTCAAGCCTTCGGTGGTCCCCACCACCATAACCTCTCATGGGAGGTTTTACTAGCTCGGGTGGTCCCCATCACTGAGAAATCAATTTGGAGAATAAAACTTCTATGGTCCCCACCTCCACAATATCCACAGGTGGGTGGTTATAAAAAAATAAAATAAAATTTGTGATTATTTTATTTTATTAATTCCAAAAAAAAACTAAAAAATTATAATTCACCCTCGACCAACTACTGCCGAGGTGAAAGCCTCTTTAAGAAAATACAGAAGCTACGAGTTCAACGGTGTCCTCAGATTCCAATTCCAAGCACCATTTCAAATGTTATAAAAACCCGCTCATACGTTTACTTAATGTACCTAAAAAAAGTTCACAAATTCATTCTGGGCACTCCGGGCCTTGGAATCAAGCACCATAAATTTTCGCGGACTCGTAAAACACCCATATAATAAAAAATATTACATGGAAATTATATGTCTTTACAACATTGACTTGATGTATACACTAGGTAATGGCAATAAATATACAAATTCATTCAGAAAAAATTCATATTCTCTATTAGAAAAAGAATATTCATATCAGTGGTAGTTGATGTTTGTAACAGTAGATATGAACATGTACTGTGATGAACGATGTGATGTTGGAAATTTTATCTAGTTTCCACGGTTCCTGATTTGGTTAATACTGTTAATGAGGAAATGAAATAAAATTCTGAATGTGTGTCAATGAGGTAAACACTAAATAGTGGGGAGAACATTGAGGGTTGGATGTAATATGGGAGTTCAATATTGTCGTTATGAAACTAGTTGGTTATACATAAAGATTATTGAAAAAAACTTTTTATTCTTACCCCATTCAAAAGTGGTGGTTATTCCAAGAATAAAAAAGATGTATAAGGAAATAGATGTAACGTTTTGGTGGGTTAGCATGTAAAGGAAGGTGGTTGAGTTTTTTTCAAAATGATTGACATGCCAATTGGTTAAGGCTGAACATCTAAGACAAAAAAGTTATGTTATAGTCTTACATATTCTTGTTTAGATGTTGGTGAAGATAACTATGTATTTTATTAGATGTATTCCATTAATGTTTAATAAACACAATTCCATAAGGGTGATAATAGATAAACTCACAACTTCAGATCATTTCATCCATATCCATGAATCTCATACGGTAGAGTACATGTCAAAAATCTAAATACATGAGTGCTAAAAAGGCATGGTATTCCATTTTATTAGGTTAGACAGAGATCCATGGACTGTTTATTATTTCATGAAATCCATTATGTTATACCATAAGGCTCAATTGACTATGAATATGACAATTCATCTTTGATAGACGTCGAATCCAAATGGATGATACAAATATTGGTGGACATGTTATGAGATTGTGTAATGGATTTTGGTGGCTCATTGGAAGATTATGTTCTATTATTGGAGTTCTCGTATAACAACAACTATTGTACTTTAATACATATAGTTATATTGAAGCATCATATTGGAATCCTTAACGTTTTCGACTTTGTTAAGAGGAAAGTGTTGGGACTTCATAGATTGAGTTGTGCCTTGTCCAATAGACAACAAAAAAGATTAATTTGATCTTGAAATTGATGGAGATAGAGAAAAGTATTTTGAAATCATATGCATATTGTAACTAATTACTATTATTATTTAGAATTTCCATGATAATTCAGGGGTGTGAATAATTTATTCCATGTATTGTATTTTAATAAGTATGATCTTGATCATGACCATATTATTTTATAGTATTATATTGACATGGTGGTGGATGCTTCAGTGGTGCACATGTTAGTGAGGGTTTTGGATAAGAAAGAGAATGTATTGCACGAAAAAATAATTACTCTCATGTGGATATGGTGGAAACATGGTTAGATTCATGAATAGAATTTGGGAGGAGAGAAGGAAATAAAAGAACAATGTCTTTAACTGTTTTGATACAATGATGGATTCCTTCTTTCCATGGAAGGAAAGTACAGTGGTGGGGAGAATGTTTCACCCATAAATTTATACTAAGTAACATTTCTTTATTCTCAATATGTTTATATAGTATATGGGTCTTGTAAGGGAGATTTTGGAGAACGTTTGGAGAGTTTCTATATCTTTATTAGGTTGAAACATTGGTGCACAGTTTTTTGAAACCATGAAACACCTTTTGGAAACTATTCAAAAAGGGAAATGGGCTGAAGGGATAGTACTTGAGAGGCCCAAACCACGCATCCAACATGGTGAAACCATGAAACCAAAGACCAATCGATATTGAAATATTAGTGGATGGCTTGTTAAATGTGTGATGTAAACATGAGTGGTTAATCCTTGAAGAAGTGGCTAGCATAACGTAATCATATGGATTATATAATTGTATAAATAACCATGACCAGCTTAAATATCAGATCCTAATATTTTGGATTTCATATGTTTTGACCTCAAAATCACTATTTTTTCTTTTTTATGGACCCATAAATCAGTATTTTCTCTTCCCAAAAAAGTAGGAAGCTTCTCCCATCAATCTAGATGTTATCCAATTGTTTATCTTTGTGTTTTGAATTTGGATTCATGTGGTAAGTCGCAATTATTGGGAGTACGTGGTGATTTTTCATTGATCTACTTCTCTATATCTCTCATTTTTTATATCATCATCTATTTTAGATAAATAAATTTTATTTGATGATATATATTATTATATTTGGGTTTGTTGATGATAGGAGAATAAATGAATATGGGTTTTTGGAGATTCATCCTCGTTTCATGGACATTATTTGTTCTTTTTTCAATTATCACCATGATTTATGAGGTAAGTGGCTTCACTATAAACTCCTATATTAGGAATATGATGTCTTAGTTTCAAATTGATTTTTTTCTTGGAAATGGTTAGACATTTATGTGATTTTATTTCTGAAAATATTTTTAGAGAATGTTTATAAAATTGTGGAATTTTTTCTTCATTGTGTAATGTTAAATTGGTAACTTTAAATTAAAATTATTTTTTGTTTTTATTTCATGGAAATTTTTTTTAAAAAATAATTGTTTTATTGAAATGGTTTCATCATATTTGTTTCAACAAATTTACAGTCTGTTGAAATGGGTTTTTAATAAGTTATTTAAAAAATGGTTGTTTGTGTTCTTGTGAATTTGTGGTGGTTAAAATTATGGTTTCTCCACCATAATTAGGGGGATTGATAAGGGTCAGGGATCTCACTATCAAATGGTTCATTAAGTTATAACTTTGTGATTGGATGAATCACCACTTGTGAGTATAGGGATGTACATGTTTCATGAATGGTTGCATATGTGGAATTGAATGGATTATTCCAATATTGAATTTATGAAAAGGTTTTATAGAATTGTTGAATACATTCATAGGAACTTGATTTAGTTTTTTGGGAAATGTTTTCTTATGGAACCTATTTAAATTTTGATATGAAAATTTTATAATTTTTTTATAGAATTTTTTTTATATAATTATGGTAACATTTTATATCCTAGTTGCATGAGTATATAAGTCATTTGGGGAAAACCTACTAAGTTTCATTACTAGACGATACCTTGGCCCTTTCATGCTTTTACTGATGTTTTTTATTTAGACCTGAAAAATGGTAATGTATCACACATCTGTAGTGGTGCATAGTGATACTTCAGATATTTTTTTTGGAGTGGATCATGGAGAAGGTTGTAGCATGGAGTTATGATTGTTTTTTAGTTATTATTGGTTTATAGTATTCCATGGTGTACTTGATTGTTTTTTAGTCCTCATCTATGGTACTTTTTTGTGTTGGTTTTTCTATAAATAGAATTCTTCAGTTCTCTTTCATTTATATCATTCAACCTACAGTGGTTTAATTTTGTAGGGAATCTTTGGTTAGTTGTTTTATTATAAATGGTAAAATTTTCCCCCATATATTAATGAATCCCTTAGAACTTATTAACATATATTGGTGCTTTTGGGATTTCACTGAAGGCCATGTATCATCTTCCTGTATTCTCCATCCAATGAGGAGGTGAAGGATGTTATAGTTTATCAACAGTTTGACTATAGAAGTGCTATTTTAATACCATTCATGGTTTATGTTTAATGTATTCACATTTCGTCTTCAATTTTTTCAGTAAAAATGTTTATTTTTTTTATCTTTTCATATGAGGAATTCATTAGACATAGTATGTATTAGGAGGGTCCCAAAATAACACTTTGATTTGTTAGTAGGTCTCATGGAACATACTAATTGTTTATTTTCTAAAGTTGTATCCATTTACGTGTTGTTCCTGGGATGAAGCATTGATGGTATTTATATGACGTCTATCATTATGCATTCAGTCATTATGAGTTTAGTTAATAATTATCAATGTCATTATACATTTTTTGGAATATCCAATTGATAGTTTTTTAGTATTTTCATTCATTCAATCTATATTATGATCAGGATTATTATTAAATGGATTTTGATTCATATATATATGATTCCATAATGTTTATTCTTATTTATTGTTCATAAATTCTTTTTTACAGTTAACATTATTGATTATATAAGTTCACCCTTTTATTTTTTATCATTTTCCCCAGGATTCCAAGATATATATTATGACTGATATTTAGGGTTATGATAGTTGAGTATTGGTGCTCTTAAAGGATTGACTATGTAAAATTTAATAGTTTCAATTGTAATGTATATTTCTTGTATGTAATGTAGTTTTAAAAAATATAAAATCTATTGGTCCATAAGTATTTGAGAATTGAATATATGAAATTTTAATAATGTAAAGAACTTATTTTGGGCTACTAGGTTCATGGTCAATAATGTTGGTGTTAGGGAAATTTTTGTATAAATTGTGGGAACTATATTAAGGAACTAATATATTATAGAGTAAAACCCTATAATAGAATTTTGAAATATGACCAAATAAAAATAACTTATTTTTAAGAGATTATTCATACCTATATTTCAAATTATTGGTTTGTGATTCTCCAGTCATGAGAACATATATTCAATTTCCTAGTTTTTTAATCTAATCTAGTGTATATATTTTTTACAGATATCTCATTGTGGGAGGAATGAAAACCATATGAACAAATTTAATCCATGAAGGGATTATCATCCTTTGAAAGACAATGACGTTGGATCTGGAGCAACAACTGATGATGATAAAATCATAAATTAAATGGGAAAACAAACATATGTTATTAATAATAACCATTCCATTAACGAGAATCATAATAAAAAATGGAGGAACAATGTTTTATTGATTAATGATACAAAAAACCCCATCATTCAATTGGAATACAAATCCGCATTTAGATGAATAATAGAAAAATTCCATAGAGAAGATTTATCATTATTTATGATGTAACGAAAGGGAAAATGTTTTGAAGAAAATTTATCGTCTCTCTATAGATGTGGATCAATCGTCGTCATTGATTCAAAAAACTAAAGCGGTAGGGGAGATAGAAAAAATATAATTGAAGGATTTCAAAAAAACATTGATGGAAAATATTTCCCTCATTAACAGAGAGAAGATATGTATAGAAATTTCATTAATCTACAACAAAATGAAGATGACTGTGTCAATAAATAAGATTTAAACATTACCAGAATAAAAATTAATGATGTGTACTACATACATAACCCATGGAGTATTATTGGTTATTTCTTTTATCGGTTAAATCCATTTCTGCAAAATGCATTGGTCACCCAGAATGTCTCATCAAATGATGATATAGTCTCCAATTCTATCAATAATGGGAAATAATTCACTATTTCCAATAACATTAATAGGAATTAACATAATAATTGAATGGTTTAAAAATAAGAAGATAAAGGGGAAAATGAAAAAAAGTATTTTCCAAAATGTGGTAATTTTATAAAAAAGACCCTTGTTCATTCTTGGAGGGAATGTGAGTTTGATATAATTTGTGAGAGAAGGGTCACGTAAACTGTTATTGTAAGGGAATGAAAGGACATGAAAATGTGAAAGGATTCAATTTTAAGATGATAGGACACTACGAAAGTGAATTTACTATGCATCAATGAAATATAGCTTATAAAAATAAAAGAGATCATGGTCATGTTTATGTTGTTACTACAATTTAAATTAAATAATTAATGTATTTGTGATTTTGGATTCAAAAATTACATTATGATATTCTGGATTATGTGTCTCGAGGTATATTAGGATTGAACTATTGTAATTCTTCTTTATTGATTTGGAAGAAATCATGTTTTCGTTAATTTTTTATGGTGATAAACATATTTATATATTTGGAATGTGATAGAAAGATTTAATTTATGTTATTTTTGGAAAATATTATGTTAATTTTCTTTTTATAAAATTAGTGACAATCCTTAAAAAAATTTGGTCTATGAATTTGAAATTTTGTATTTTGTATGAGCCTTAAGGTTCAAATGGATTTAGTTGATCATCAGATATTATTGTCTACATTTGAAGTAAGATTTATCATATTGGGTAATATCTGATAACCATTTTAGTTTAATTAATAACATAAAATATGAAGGAATGACTCTTGGAAATTATAATTCATAAATGTGCTTCTCGGATGAAAAATTCATTTTCAAATTTCATTTCTAGGTGTTAGTGATGAAGTGAAAATATATCAAAGCATGACCAAAGCATGAAATTATTATTATGTCAACGAAAAAATCAATTAATTTATTATATAAATAGTAATGTAATCATTCTACTCAAGAAAATTATTTTAGAAAAAAATAATTATCTGTATACTTTTTGTTTATGAAAATCATTTGTTATTTTTACCAATCACATATTTATAGTGTTGTGATTGTTAACATTATAAGGACCATGTTATCTATCACTCTCTATCAAATCATGACAGTTTTGTTTCCCTTATATGTCCATTTTTTCTAAAATAGAACCCTAACATGTGTTATCTCATGTGACCTTCATATTTTCATTACATTATTCTAAAGTGGATGTTTCTTTAACCTTATTTTGATGTTTGTTTCCTAGAAAAGAATTTTCATGTATCAATAATTTATTTATGATTTTAAATTATAAATTTTGAGAATTTAATTCATAAATTAATTGGAGAATGTGACACCCCATGATTATATTTTATTTATTTATTTTTTATAAATAGTACATTCGATATATTACATTGCGCACAACACTGAGATTAAATAAAACCATGATATACAACTAATATTATTGTTTAAAATTCATCTATCACCAAGATGTTAAATTATTTTTTATGAGTTGGAATAACTATATTATGAAAATATATGATTTAAATCATTCATTGTCCAAAAATTAATAATATATATATATAAATCAATTTAATATAAAGATATGTTTTTATAAAAACTATTATTATTCACCAAAAGTATTTTATAAGAACATGTTAAATTATTTGAAATCAATAAATGAAATTAATTAATTTGTATTTAATATATTAAATATAATGTGTAACATTTATCCTATGTGTTTTTTAGATATGATCAAAAAATGAATCCAATTTTTACACATAAAATGGCATATTTTTATAAATGTAGTTTTCTCGCCTTGTGAGGGGGTACTTGTTTTAAATATAATTTTGAAGCAGTTTTAAATCAACTTCAAAAAATAAACTTCTTATTTTAGAGTGGAATATAAAAAGTTACTTTGGTTGAATTGATGTATTTTTTTGATATGTTTCATGTTTTGATGAATAAAAGAAATACAAATTTTTAGTTTAAAATAACATTTTCATATAAATAATTTATAGTGTCAAATTATATGAATAATTTTTTTAAAGTGTAATTAAATTATTTTTTTATCAATTAATACAATGAAAGTCATTATAATCAACTTCACATTAATTTAAGTTATAAAAATAATTCATTCTTTTGAACACTTTCACATTAAAACACATTTTCTCATTCTGATAATGGGATTAATTTTAAATTAATTACTAATATTTCTTATTTGAATTTTTAGTAATGGATAAAATATTTGGAATCAGTGGGTCCAAATTATGTATATGTGTTCCTATTATTTTTGGACATTATGAAAATTAATTTTATTAACTTTTTATCAACTTGGTTATAGGTAAATCAAGTAATTAATTGTAAATATAATAATTTAAATATTATAAATCTACTGTATCACTTTTAATAATTTTTTGGAGAATTTAATGTGAAACAAAATATTCCTTTGGAAGATTTTATGTCCTCTTCGAGCAACTTTGGTGAATCTGACCCTTTTATAGTATTTTATTATATGAAATTGAAAATATGTCAAAATTTTGTTTTTAATAAGTGTTAAATTTTAATATATTATTATTTAGAACATATTCTTTACTATAAAGATTCATTTGAAATATGAAATATTTATATTCACTAGGAAAATTTATTACTAAATTTTAAGAAGTAAATAATTCCCGTAAATGCTTACACAAAAATAGTGCAGTAATTATTTAATTATTAGGAATATCAAATAAATGATTATAAAAAAATAAAAAAATAATAATTGGAAATAATAAATGTCATCCACATAATTTATAGACAACTATTTACTTTTAAGGATATTTTATAAGTGTTTGTTCAAATATACATTATTTTATTATTTTTTGTAAAATACAATGTAATAAATAATATCAAAATTATCATAAATGGTATATTGAAGTAAAAAAAATTTATTAAATGATTTAGAATTCATTGAAATATAAAATTTATCATAATTAATAGCATAATGTAGAAAATTACATCAATGACATATTTATGGGTTGTGTCACGAACCACCCCAGGTTGACTTCGAACCGGTCTCCCGAGCCGATCTATGGCAAGGCCTAAAGGGAGATCCTGATCACTATAGGTTAGACACTAGTACTGGGATTCATTAAATTGTGCAAGGTAAATATTTTTCCGAATAAATAATCTATAACCTACAATAGAATTAATCCAAACCGCCAACTATATTTATAAAAATAAGATGAACATAATTTATACACAATCTGAAAATTTATAACAATAGAACAAAAATCCAATCATAATAAAGGAAAACACTATCTCCAGGTGACCTCACTTCTCACTCTCCAACACAACAATAACTCACTTCCCAAGGTGACTTAATTTAAGCTAACACTTGCCCAATTGCTAAAAATAGGAAAAAAAACAAAAGGCATGGGTATTAAAACTGAGTAGTCTAGCATGATAATCTACTTCCAATGAAATTCCTTTAAAAGAAATGAAACATAAAATCCAACTTTAAACTATAATATATAAAAGAATACATTTCTACCGATTTTACATAAAGAAATTAAAACTCGCTGCCATTATTTATTTCCAAAACCAGACACATTCTATTACCACGACACTATTATTTACAATGGGAATGTGATGTCTAAGATTTTAAAATATCATGAAGGGGATAATTTTATTTTATTTGTAAAAAAACATCATAAGATTTATTTTCATCTAAACATAAATTTCCTAGAAAAAAATAACAGAATAATGCACTATAACAATGACCCAACAAGGGAAATTTAAATAATCATATAAGTGTGGCATTCATTGCTGTAAGATACTAAGAGCCAATAATCATGGATAAAACTAGGAGATCAGGAATAATCTAGAATAAAACAATAACTGAGACCCCATCTATGATATCATGCCAATCACTATGAAATAAAAATTATCAATATGCTTGACCATCCTTTCTATGGGAAGGTCAAGGGAAAATCCCATATTAATAAACTCAATATATCCACCTACTTGGGGCCAATGGTCAGTATTGTTACCTACTAGTAAAACAATAATTCTCATGAAATTATTTCAATATACAAGTTTACCATGTATCACGTATTTAATGGGGGTGAGGCAATTAATTTCATCCAAGCATCCAATTAAAATATATATAATAATTATAATTTATAACATGCATCACCCTGGGTCAATTGAAGTGTAGACCTCAGGCCACATAAAAATCAAAACACAAAGAGTCTAACCAGAGGAACTCTAACAATTGATCACATGTATTCCATAGCAAGGACATCACTTCTAATCGATACTCATACAATGCATGAGAAAAACTAAATGAGCTTTCCCATAATAATCATGTTCACAATTTTCACAAACTTTCAGTACGGGCATTTATACATTTCGCAAAACCAACATTTATCAATGGTACAAAGTCACTTTTTAGAAAGAGTTGTGAGCACACTATATTCAATATATAAACATTTAAATAAATGCATTAAAACATTGTGGTTACCCATTTAAAATACAAAAATTTGTTAACAAAATTCCAAATGGACCTTCTCTTCAACAAAACATTCCAAAACAAGATAAAAACTAATAACCATTTGTTTATAAAATTCTAAACACATTTCAAAACCATATAAGGATACCAAAATATCATTTTTCATGCTTCCAATAATTTAATAAATTCAATAAAATAATTTTATAACGAAATTTCCACTTCAAATCCAACTAATCACTTCAAAAAAACCAAGGCATGCAATATTTACCCAAAAAAATATTATTTAACACTAAAAAATGTGTTAAAAAAATTTCATTCCATAAATTCATTTAAACTTTTTAAACATGTTTTACGCATAAAAACTTGGTGTGAAAGAATACTGGACACTTTATGAGATAGATGGAGTGGACATTTTATAAAAAACAACACTATGTTTCATAAAAAAGGCATAATGCACAATTTTATTAAAAAAATTATCCCAGGGTTTCACAACAACAAATATTATATAAAAAAGGTTCTAAGATAATTAAAAAAATGATACTTAAATAATGAAGGCATGTTCATGGGATATCCTACCTCAAGTCTAATGTGGAATGGGATCACACACCCTAAAACACGCACGGTGAGTTCCGAAACCCTATATCTATGATGAAAATACCTAAAAGAACAAAAACCCATAAAAATCAAGTGGAAAACTAAACCCTAGGATATGCATGACCATGGTAGAAGATAATACTTATAAAAATGGAAGAAGAAGGAAGATGGATGGAAGAAGAGATGGAAATCACATTGGAAACCTGCTAAACCTTCACCATTCCATAGATATACTCCATTAGAGTAGAGGGAATAGATTATGATTAAATGGAGAGGCTATCGGGGTTAGGGAGAACTAGGGGAATGAATTTTGGCTAAATTTATTTCTATAAATCCTGAGGGGAGTTGGAAAACTAAAATTTTAATTCATAGAAGACTCACATGGTTAGTCAGCATGGTTTATAAAAATATGCACCAACCCATTGGCATACAAAAGAGTGACCTCACGATATCTCAAAATTGGATGCACAAAAATGTGCCAACCGTGTGGTAGGTTTGATACCTACAGTAGGGATACATTTGTTCGGTCACACAATTTATCAAACCGATAGACAACTATGTGTAGGGCCTTTTAGGAAAAAAATTACATGTTTTATCCCAAAACACATAAAAAAACCATGGACCATACAAGAGGGAAATATTAGACAACAAAAGAACATCCCTACATAACACTTTTCAAACCTAGAACCTGATAAAAACACTGATACCCCCACAAACTGGATAAAAAACCAAACATGAAAACCTATGTGTGAAAATTATACCTACAATTAAAACTATTAACCCCAAGAAAGCCATTCCACATTCTAGTAGGTTGATCAATACCTAATGGTTCCTTGGTAACAAGATCTACGATCTTAAACCATGAATATTTTACAAATAAAAAATTTAACAGAAGGCCATTTCCTAATGAAAAAGAAACAACTCACAAACACTTCCTGAGAATAAACGATTCAAATCAACACACCAAATCCACAACAAAGACAAGAACCAGAATGTGGGACTTGCCCCAATGATCCCAATGACCAACCAAACAAAAGAGTAGTCATGAAGTCAAATAATTTTAAGGGAGGAAAGAACAGACACCCAAACATTAGAAAACAACAACATTTGACACATCCATTAAAAAATATCTATGAGACCTGTGATGGGTGTCACCTAATTAAGGACCAACTAGAAACAACCAAATAAGAATTCAATGTGAGCCAAGAATAGGCCTTACCACATAGGCCAAAAAAATAACCCTTAGAATGACCAACCATCCCTGGACAAGAATAATTCAACTACAAATTTTAAACAACCCACTCTCGAATGGAGGGGAAAAGGACTGAACAAAAAACCCCTGCACGAACTAGAAATCCCCACCACAAGAGGTGGGGATGGTTGTGGCCCAATGATCAGACTATTGAAACCAAAAAAGATATGCAGTATAGATTCTCTGCAACACAAGATCAAATATAGTGTCCAGATACCCCAATAAGTCCCTAGAACTACCACACTACAATGGTAAAGGCACAATCTTAGGAAGACCACGTAATCATCTTGGATTCCATACTATGTGTCATATTCACTTTGAGACTAATGGTTGTAGCTTTGATGAATGATGCATCTACTACCTCACATTCATGAAAATCTAATCCGAAACTGGAAAATGCATCACATGATTAGATAAAAGAAGAACAGCAGAAAACTCTGGAATATAATCCACACTTCCATTGAAAACATGAGTTCAAAAATACCTACAACATCCCTTACATCACTAAAACCAAAACAAAATCGTCACCCCCTCCATGAAAAAGTATCTCTTACACTAGATGGAATATTACAGTAGGAACTTTAAATAACTTTCCCGCAATAGATGTCTTCTAATAATTTCCTCTTTTTACTCGGATTTCCACACTAATATCATTGAAACACATTATTCACAAAAGTAGAGGATGAGAGATCGCAATGTATTTTGATTCCATGACCCACCCCATCAAATTTCAACCACTTCCTCATATCCTATCCAGAATCAACAGCACTTATCCTAGGAATTGAATGAGGGAAGACCAATTTTAACAATTATGCTATCACGACTTCAACATGAAAATCTTTCCTCCCCACAATGGAGAAATAATATATATTAATATCGAACACCTTCAACTGAAAATCAGAATGGAACCCCGCCTCGATGCTTCAAGAAACGATGTAGTCATCTGCATCATACCCTGAATCATAATTGACTTGATCCAAAAAGTGAAGGAAACACCCCAAAACCAACTCATCCCCCTGTTGAAAGCATCCTATCTCTATACCCTTTCTTACCCTCTCTCTCTCTTAGAGAAAAACTCATAAATGAAAAAAGAATTGATTAAATCTCATGTAAGATTTTCATGAGTCTTATTCCATGATAATGACTTCAACCACATATATGGAAAACCTTCAAGAATGAATATTTCTAATAGAACATTCAATGAAATGGGAAAATATATGAAGATAATGTTCAATTCAATGTTTCAAATCAACTCTTATGTTTCTAGAGGATCTGATTGTCTACAAAAGAGTGGTGGATCTAGCATCAGAAACTCAATAATGAAATACCTAGGTTGATAAACTATAATTCATGCTTGTGGGGAATCACCCATAGCCAAAATATAATCACCCATAGACACTCCATGGGGACAACCGATGGACACAAAAAACTAGGAACTAAATCAAGTACAGCATCGTAATAATAATCCTCATGAACAAACACATCATTGGTGACATGATTTGAACATATGAAAACCATACACTATAAAATATAAAATTTGGTTTTGAAAACATTCTTAAATTTAGACAAACATGAGGGGTTGGTCACTCTCCATTAGCATTCTTTATAATCTTACTCTCATGCATGTTTTCGTGCCACATCGAGCACCCATTCACCATACCACGCGGGGAATCCATTTACATTCCCAAAAAATAACAAGCATATAAGAACACATATTAACACCAAGGCTGAAATGAAACATTATCATTTCCCAAAACGAATTATTAAACACATTTTAAAATCATGATCCTTCTGAAGGTTCATTAACCACTATGTCAGTACAATTTATGATTCACACATCAAACAATTTTACCATAACTGAAAAAGAAACCACAAATATTTCCACAAAAAATCCAATTAAATTTTATAAAAACATTTTCCAAAATTTGAACAAGCCTCATTTCATCAAACAATTTAATTAAAAACACACTCATTTTTCATTTAAAACAACATCCAAAACAAATATCGCTTCCTAAAAACACAAAAGTTCATTTTATAAAAACCCATTTTCAAAGGTATTCCAAAATTAGATTCTAAAAATCATTTTCCCAAATTTCAAAAAACAATAATTACCATTTAAATACCCCTTTCCTCAAATACAACATGAGTTTTTTTCAATTTTTTTTAAAATTCATTGAAAACCAAAATCAAATCACAAAAGGGAACTTGAGTCGGAGGTGACATTGCCAAATGGTTTGTGTAACATCCTGGGTAAATAAAGAATAATACCTTTTCATATTTATTAATATTTGGGAATTAAATGTTAATTTTAATTTGAAGGTGATGCTATGTTCGATGGCTTACCCGATACACAACAACAGGTTTCTTTGAAATCGTATATTGCATTCTTATAATATAATATTATTATTTTAAATGGTACTTAATGTCGAGCCATTGTATTGGTGGAAATGAATAGAACTAACAAAAATATTATTATTTATGTTTGTTAAATGTTTTTACATTTATCTAATAAAATTTAGAGGCTTAAAATAAGAATGTAATTCGATTTTAAGCATAAATACTCTAATATTCATTAAAGTGCCGATTTACCGCATTATGATGGAGAACCCTCTTTAAATATAATTTTTCGTCATTTTTATATGTTATATTTGACAAAATAAAATTCTTCTTTAAAATAGTGGCATCAAAATCTACTTTGAGTAAAATTTTGTTATTTTTCTGATAAAATTCAATTTTTTGATGAATAGTGAAAAATATTGTATTTTAATTCAAAAATGTGTTTTAATCTAATATATTTATATGGAAAGATTATATTTTTAATTTGTTTTAAGGTTTAATTAGAATATATTTTTACCATTTAATCCAATTTTGGTCATTGGAATTAATTTCATTTTGAAATTGGACATAAACAAGTGTCAATATTTTGATAGTTATTATTTCTTAAAAACATGCTATTTGTTTTAACAATGGGAATTAATTTAAAATTAATTAATTCCATATTTATATTTTGACTTTGGAGAAATAGAAATCATTTTTTAATTCGGCATATCAAATAAATATTAGGCTTAATTTTGGGTATTTTTCATAAAAACATCAATTTTTGATGAATAGTGAATCCACTTAGTAGTAGATAAAAAAGTGAATTTTGCATTTAACTAAAATTTTACCACTTCTGTGAGTTGAATTTCAAAAAATCTGAGATACACGGTTAATATCAAGATGTAAAATGTGGATCAATGTTATGAAAATAATTTTTGCTGAATAGTGACTTTTGACTTATTTACCACAGTTAAAGGTAAATAGGGTAATTCAAGGTAAAAAGTATAATATAATAACACAAAATTACCTTAACAATTGTCCTAAACTTATTTTATTAGTCATGGTTGACCATCGGTATCCTTGGGTTGATTTTGGGACCCCATGGAGCCACTTGAGAGTGATAATGACTCTTTAGATTAATTAATTTAAAGTAAAGACAGAAATGACACAAACAAATATCTTTTAGTAAATTAATTTTTACATGGGGTTATATAATCTATATTTTCGACTATAAATATTCATTGGAATTTTAAAAACATTTCCTATATCTTGGTATTTTTCTTATAATTTTTAGACATCAAATAAATTAAATTATTTATGACACAATAATAAAGTAGTGCTTACCTCATTAATAAATGATTTAAATAAAAAAGATTATAATGATTAAAATATTATCCAAAACATGTCTAATTCTAATTGAATGATTTTATTTCGAATATTAGTCATCTTATCTTAGACTTTAATGAGTTTTGGAGCTTTCAAAACTGAAGATATGTTTATAATAAAATAATACTTTCACAGCTTCCTAAAGAGCCCCTCCTCTCCCTTATAAAAAGATACCACTCACAAACAATTTTCCATACCTCTCAGGCCTTTTTTCTCATCCAAACACTACCCAATTAATCTACCTACATCCCAATATTTAATCTAGAAGCATTACTTTATGCATAAGTCACTTCAAAAGTATTTTTGGTTCAAACCAAAGGGAGTTACCCAAAATAAAAGTAATAGTTTCTCTTAAATTCATTTCTTTTATTTTACTTCTCCTTCCCCATGAACTATTTTTATTCCATTATTTTGTAACAACCCCAGTATATAAAATATATAAGTATGTTGTTATAAGAAGTATTTTAACTACACTTACACAAAACTCTATCTAATTGGTGAGGAATATAATGTTTTTTTGGATGACAAACTTACACCTCACGAAACGATGATTGTTGGATTATCTTCTACCACATATTATGGTGGACATTATGATGGAAATGTATTTATATATTATTTATATTATGTTCATGTTGTCTCTATGCTTCTATAATTTTCGATTAAAAACACACCAATATACTTTCCAATATGTCTGACCACGATAATTTCATTTGAGGAAGTGCAGACTACCGCCCCCTCAAGTTGATATGATTCGTTCATGACATTCATGAACCGTATAAAGGATAGAGTAAATTGAATTATTTAAAACATATATCACATGATATTACATGGTAATTATAATATACCTATTTATCATTATTTTTTAATTTCATTAAAATAAAAAATTGAAATGAAAGTAGCGTTCATGCATACGGACGGCTTACCGTCTCCATGAATGGTGCATTTCATTTCATATCTCCAAATGTTATGTACTATTATAAAATCATATCTATACGGGATATATAATATTTATATGATATCAAATTAATTTATATCATTCTGGAGATAATGTAATTTTGACTACATGGACAAAATGTAATTATAACAAGTTCATTTTTGTCTCAAGTTCTGAACATCAATAAAATATCCAATATGAAATAAAATAATTAACTATTTATTATAGAAAGGTAATATGTTATATAAATAGAATAATAAAATTGAAAAGTGTTCTTAATCATTTAGAATGTAACATAAGTTTATTATTCATGACGAACAAGGAAAACAGAAGACAATTCGGATTTGAGGTAAGGGGTTTCTTATCTAACTTTTAATTCTGTGGGATTTCCATTGTTCACCACTTATTTATTTCATGTGGCATGTGTACTTCCAATTATTGCATTCATTGTGTAATATAATTTAATTTATGGATATATACATCATCGTTGTATGATCCTTCTTTCTTGGGTGTATGTCTCTTATGTTACCAAATCGATAAGGGAATTTGAAATTTCAATTTCCACTCATTCGGCTTTATGAATACTTAATTGATAATTTTACTCCATGATTATGTGTGGAATCAATATTCATTTGATTATGTAATAATTTCCACTCCCCTTTCTTTGGATATACTTATGATAAACATAATCCCTTCGTTGATAAATTCTCATGTCATCGATATGAACTTGATTGGTGTAATTGTAACTCAATCTCCATTTATTGATTTAAGCATCCAATTCATTAGTGTTGTTTTTACAAGAATATATGTGAATGTCCTATGATTGAATTACAATAAGTATCCAATCATATTGAGTTCATTTATATTTGTCACACATAATTATATCATTCATTTATCCTTATACCTAAGGATACTGTCTTTATTAGAGATTTCATCTCAATTAAGATTCCATTGAGAGTTCTTTGTTGTTATACACAAAATCACTTTGATAAAGAGTATATAATGTACTTTGAAATAGTATATCATGAATCCATTTATTCTCATGATATTAGAATGTTTTTATTACCTCAATTATTTGTATTCATGTGTATCTCTTTTGGTGACGAACTGTAACTAAAATATCATTTTAAATATTTTAAAGATTTATTATTCAAAATCATTCTCATTAATGTCCATGTTTTAAAAATGGTTTTAAGGTTTCATTTATATGGGCATTAATTTTTTAAAATTAAATTTTGATTTAAAAGTTTCAAAGTGGTATGAGACCCTTTTTTTCAAAAATTTATTTTTAAACAAATTCATGACAAATATTACGACTTTTAAATGTTCTCAAGAAAAAAGAGATATTTCTCTCAATAGTTTGATGATCATTTTAATCTATGTCAATATCCTTAATTTTTATCGATTGAGGTTAATCTATTACAATACAATCTTCCACATTGTATTTAATGAGTTATGTTTGACTGTGGATGTGTTATTTTTATACCATTCATGGTTTTTTAGAAAGTATTGACATTTCATATGCTAGTTTTGATACGAATGTTTTTGTTATGTTTCAAACATTTCATATAAGTAATGCATTGTACTTAGTAAGTGATGGGTGGAGCCCGCTATAGCTCCTCGATTCATCGGTAGGTCTAATGAGACAAACTAGTGTCTTGGAACAAGGCCATGACAAAATCTTATTCGTAGTCTTAGCAGAAGGCCTTGACTATGTGGTTATGATAGTCTAGAATTATGCATTCCATCATTATGAATGTGGGTTTTGATATTTCATGTGATTATTCGACTAATAGAATATCTATGTGAATAATTAAATGGAATTATTTCATTTTTTTCCATATTATGCTGTTGTTCAAGTTTAAAAGGCCCTTTTTAGTTATGCATTACCTTAATTGTTTATTCTTATTTATGAAAGTTATTGCTATATTGTTATCCTTAATGAGAATTTGAGATCACCCCTTTCTATGTTTTATTTATCCCTGGATGTGAAGAAGTTATTTATGAGTAACTTTTATACATAATCTAGGAATCTTGGATTTTTCTAATGGAATAATTTAGTGTTGTTTTTATTTTAAAGTTGTAATGTTGACCTTATGAATGTATCTAGTATTTATAAGGCTACTAAACTGATCGGTCATTCAAGGGATGATTTTATTGTATCATGCCGATGTATTGTAATAATGCACCAACTATGGGTAATTGGGGTTTGGGCATTACAATTTGTGGCCATATCCCAAACCATCCACCAATACAAATATCCTTCTAGGACTATGCCCATATCTCCACTTGGATTTCATGAACCTATGTTCTAATTAATACTACTATCATGACTCCATTTTCTTACCCAAATCACTAATAAATACTCAATGACCAAGAAAATAACAAAATTGGACATCCCGTGGAAACGAGATCATCAAAATACGAAAGAGTTCGCAAAACTCTTCCCACACCTACCCCTCATGTCTTGACAATAATACAATGTGGGAACTATGAAAAGTAAAGTATTCTAAAATACAACCTCCATTAATACCATTTTTTCATGAACCAACATAGGTTGGCACTAAAATGGTTAGTTGAGGCGATCTGGGGAAAGTCCTGAAGTGTGTTAATGAACCCCAAAAGCTATAAAAGAGTGCTAAGAATTATAATAGTACAGAAGGAAATTATTCCTCCCAATAAATAAACCATAACCAATAGCCTAATGAAAAAAACCTCCATCTATATGTATAAAAATAATTTGAACATATTTTATTCAAAATATGAAAATAAACAACAACTGCACAAAACAACCAACTAGAAAGATGGAAAACTGTATATTTGTGTGACATTGTTGGTTACTCTGCCTCACAATGATCACTCACCATCCAATGTAACTAAACTCAAGTTGAAACCTTCACTAGGAATTAAAAAGAAAATAATTATTGGTGTGAGTATTAAAATATAGTAGGATATCCTGATAATATATTCCCAATGGAATTATCTAGAATAAAATAAACATCATTTTCAATTTTTAACAAAAATAAAAAAACATCTATAAATTTTACTTAAAAACAAATTACAACACATTACCCTCGTTTACTTTTAAAACCAGGCTCATTCCACTAGTGTGACCTTGATATTTTCAAGGCAATAGCAATGTAATTTTTTTTTCAGATTTAACAAAGGGGATCAAAAACTGTTCTTGGAAAAAAATATTTATATGACCTATTAATATCAATGCATAATATTCCAAGAAAAAAATTACCCATGAATGAAATATAATAATCAGACAAAAAGGGAAATTGAAATAATCTTGTTAGTATCACATTCAACATTGTGTACGACTACGAGACAGTAGACATGGGTCAACTGATGAGATAAAGAATAATTCAGAAGACACCAATACCTTCGACCCCATCTACTGTAACACTCCACACACGATGAAATCCAAATTCTCAATACAGTCGACCATCCATTCTATGGGAATCCCAGGGGAAAACCCCATGGAAAAACCCAATATATCATCTAACTATGGGCTACTTGACACTACATTGACCTATAAATGTTGCAATAATTCTTAGAAAATTATCTCTATATACTATTTTCCCATGTAACCCATATTTAATCGGTGTGAGACAACTGATGCCACCCGAGCATCCACTAACAACTTATATATAACAATAATTCACAACAGACATCACCTTGACTCACTCCAATGATTGATCTCATGCCACATAACAAACATAACAGAAGGAGTCTAACCCGAGGCACTCTAAAAATAGATCATAAGGTTTGAAAATCAAGGAAATACTATACATTATATAAACATACTATGGATTTGAACATCCAAAAGAGGTATTTCATAACAATTAGTTTCACTATTTTCACAATGTTTCCAAACAGGTATTTATGCATTTTATAAAATCAACATTTATCAGTGGTAGAAATTTCTATTTTCAAAAAGATGTGTATACACACTATTTGCAGCAACCAAAAATTTAAAAAAACCCCTTACAACATTCATGTTAAAATTCCAATATAAATCCATTTTTTACAAAATGCCAAATGGGCCTCCATTTTGCAACAAAACCCAACATGCTACAAACCAATACAAATTTGTTTATAAAATCAACACCACTATTTAAATACATAAAAGGGAACAGAAATATCACATCTCACACTGAAAATACATTAATATATTCCAATGAATCATTTAATAGGACACTTATCATTTAAAAGACAACTGTGCACTTTTCTAAAAACAAGGCATGTAATATATAATAAAACAATTTATATTTTACAGTCATAAAAGGTGTAATGAATCAAATTTAATTCCATAAATTCATTTTATCTACTATATCATTTTTTACAAATAAAAATTATATGTGAAATCTGAAATAACATTTTATCAAATAATTGGACTATATATTTTAACCAAGACAATACTATGTTTCACCAAACAAGGTATAAACCCCCAATATCACATTAATATACTATACCAAGGGATTCACAACAATAAATATCACATATAGTAGGTGATAAAAGTATGAAAAATATTTAGAATAAATGATAATGTAATTATCATGGGATATCTGACCTCAAAACCATAGAGGAAAGGGAAGAGACACCTGCAAACACACATAGTTGATTCCAACACACATAATATACGAAGACTGCCCATAAAAGAAAAAAACTTATAACAACCCAAAGTTTAATCAATGAAAATTATATTCTTATAATAATATCATATAATCACATGAAATCACAACAAAATGAACTACCAATTTCAATGTGACCTTTATACATAATTTTGTCACTTCTGTGAGTTGAATTTAAAAAATCTGACATACACAGTTGCAATCAGTATAATGTTTAGTATCTGATAAGGCCAACATAATTTCTAGTGAATAGTATCGTACCCTTATAAATTTTATTTTTACCCATATTAATATAAATATGACCCTTATTAATAGTAAATCGTCCATGTAAATATTAACTTTACCGATGAATGTATAAATAAAATTTGTCCTTCTAGTCAGTAACAATGTGATAGTATTGGTATTTTTTTTAAGTTAATAATATTAAACTAAAAATTTATGAATAATTTAATAAGTAAAATAGAAAATTTATTTTCATGATTGGTATTAATAAATTATTTTTTTGAAATATTATGATTCTAGGAAAATTTAAGATACCTTAGATAAATTTTCAAAGTATTATAAAATCAGTTATAATTTTTGAATTTATATTTTTCATGAAAATGATGATTTTATATAAAAATTAAATTTACCATATTTGAAAAATTATTTTTTCAAAATAGAAATTATTTTTGGATTCTACACATTCAAAAATGGCTGGGGTGATATTTTCACATTTTTCTAAAAAACATGAATTTTTGGTGAATGATAAAATACGATATTTTACGTTGAGTGCTAAAGCCTAGGTTTTAACATCTTTCCTGAGTCAAGTATGATGTAAATTTCCTTTTGATCAAACTAAAATGCACTTACTGCTATTTTTTGGTTATTGAATCATCACTATTTCATTCCTTATAGAGAAATAATAAACTAAGGGTTAAAATATTAAGAAAACCCTACTCCCCTCCACTACCAAAACCACCCACACTCCCATATTCTTGTCACTAATATCAAGCCTTTTTCATTCTAAAATTATGCTCAAATATTTCCCCAATATCCTCCCTCACGTACATCATCCCTTGGTATCTTCAAAAGACCATATAGTCTCCCCTTAAGAGTCTCTCATGAAAGATAAATTTAATAGGTAGAATACTCTTTTCAATTCATTTACTTTCCTTCGTAGTTCATTTGTATTCATTTCTATCCTTACCTCTTATCATAAAAATGTTATGAAAACTCTAGTACCATATATGTACGGTAATTTTGTTATGGTAAAGGAATAATTTAGTGTCATCTCTAATTTCCCATCCTTTTATACTAGTTGTAGAAACACCATATGAGATGAGTTAATTTACCACATTCAAGGATAATGGGTTTTCAATATCTATTACCATCTTCAATTATAAAAAATAAACCATTATAATGGTTGTATCAGACTCTAATGTATGTATTATGTCTCATCTATGGTTCTGGAATCTTTCTGTACACCTGGTATTTTAAACAAAGTGCGGTCATTTCGATAAAATCCCACCAATTAACCCAAACGGCTACCAGTAATGATTTATATAATGATTCTTCATATATACAAGCAACCCAATAAAATTTACACCCATGTAGACATGTGGATTTTCAATTATAAAATATTACTCAAATTATAGATAATCATCCTCATTTTACATGAATATCCATTCATTTATATAAGTCAACCAATCATGAATCAAATAGATCCGAATAATGAAATTGAACACCATAACCAATCATAAAGGATATAAATGAACTCAAAAAGTTTTTACCAAATAAATTACATGTAAAATTGGTTATGTGATAATTAATTAACAAGCCTATTTTTATTACTCATATAATTAATGTCATATAGATAATACCATCAGACTTAAGGTAAGGTATTATACCTGAACCTCCATTATTCCTTCAGGTTATTCTTACTATCTATTAACACAAACGAAATACTATATTCTCTTTATTTATATATTCAGATAAATGATTTTATTTCCAAAATCATTAATCAAAATCCATTAATCATTATATTTCAGAGATATAAATTCATTTAAGTGATTCCCTTCTCAATAAATCTCCATAAGCAAGCCCGTTTTAAGGGAACTTCCTAGAATATTACCTAATTTCAAGTGAACTATATCATCTGTTTTAAGCAAAAATTGTTTTAATAAAATAATAATTTTTATTATTAAACCCATCATAGATCACTTCTATTTTTATATAACTGATTATTCCCATTTCTAGTTTAAATTTTCATTAGTATTTTCTATAAAACTGCACTAAAACGTTTTAAAGCTAAAATTTCTTAATTACTTTTCATACACGATGTGAATTATATTTAACATCACTTACCATATTATTTTTTTATTCTCTATTATGAATGACCATGTAAGTTTTAAATCCTTTATTTCATGGAAACTGGTATGACATTCCCATTCATTATGCATTATGACTTGATTATATTACCCATTTATTTCCATTGGTACCCTTATGTTTATGTATTACTGATTATTCATGATTCTATATGTGGAATGGATATTATTGAACATGTTATGATGGGGGCACTCATATAGAACTCCATTGCATCGAGTAATGTTTAGTCTCGAGTGAAATTATGTGAAATGGTCTTGGTGGTTAACCTTGACACATGCTAACATGTACAATGGTCTTGGTGGTTATCCTTGAATTGTTCTCCTCTATGTGAAACAAGCCTTGACTCATGATGAATCCATTTTTAAGTGGATTCCGCATTACTATGAATTCATGTTTATATGATCCCAAGTTTATATGTTATAATTCCATATGTTCCAAGCCTTTTTTATATAATTATGTTATTCATTATAACCTATGTTCTAAATCATTATTCTTATGTTTATTCCCTTAATAGGCTTTTTCAGCTCATCCCTTTATACATGTTACTTCAGGTTATCCTCTGAAGATGTAAGAGCACAATGGAAGTTATGATCTATTTATGTTGACTAAATAAAGAAATGTTATATTTAGTCCCATATTTTGTGTTTTATGTACATAGTCTACCAAGACAAGAGACATTACATTCTCAATCTTGTAATTTGACTATTTACAATGCTTAAAATAATGTATGGAATGTGAAAATGGTTAAGATATATATAGTTTGAATCAAAAGATGTTATACTTATTTTCAGATATTACGAATAGAGACCTTTAGTAAGAACCATAAGAATGAGACTATGTATAAGAAACATCCAAAATGTATTGTATGTATAGAGTAAGTGGTTTATTAAGAAAATACATCCTTGTATGCACATGAGACTCATCCCAGTTGGTGAGGTATCTCTAAGTGAATCCACAAGACCCAGGTTCGAAACTATGTGGAGGAATAAGTTTGGGTGTCGTATCAGTACTGTAGAATGCACTGTAGAAATACTGTGTGGGTATTATAGTAGGTAAAATTAAGCACTATAGCAACCCGAAGTTTTCAACTTGGGCCACCAGTTTGGGCCTGGAGCCCTTAAGGCCTTCGAGCCACCTCATGGACTTCCGGCCACCTCAATACCTTCAGGGCAACCTGCTAAGCAGATTCGGAGACAGATTCTACATGGAACTAGCTCCAAAGGGGGTTTCAAGAGCAGGACACATTCACTAGAATGACGATAAAAGATTTGGAAGAATGAGAGGGTATGGCATTGCCATCAGTAACAAGCATGGGAATCTCTGCACATGACAGCAAGCCAAACATCAATACAAATGTGGATAGATTATCATGATGGAGATTCCTGGGAGGGGAGGATTCATGTAGTCATAGTCTTTATGATTTCATTAAGACCCACAAGTCCTGTAATGTCTCCAAACCTATGAGAAATGTATTCACTAAGCCTATTTTCCTTGTAAGGGATCCCTATCATCCCTTGAAAGGGGGATTATCAGAAATTAGTAAAAAATAAGGTTACGGGACATTCATCCAATTGTCTCTATCTAGATACAAATAGGTAGAGGGGGATTTGGAACATATGTATCATGGGGTTAAATCTGAAAACACACCGTTGATCTAGACTTGAATGGGAACAGGTGAACGATAATGGTCCTTACTGCACTCTTGGGTTGACATTTACATTGGATATGCATTGGAAAATTCATGAGCCTGGTATAAACCATTATCAAGGTAATAAAAAAAGATCCCATAAGTATATATGTTACAAAATAGATTAAGGATAACCTTGATTTAAAACTAGTGAATCAAAAGAAAGGATATACTTTTCCTTTAAAAGATTATACTTTTATGTTAATGGTTTCCTTTTTTATACTTAACAGCTATGTATTCAAGTCCTCTTATTGTATGCTCAATTTCATAGTTACGGGAAGGAAATAGAAGATCAGATGCCAACAATCAATGTGGTAGGGTATGTGAATATATTCCTATTTAATTACCAAATATGATGGTAATAGGTGGTCAAAACATCCTGAATTTACATTATCAACTGACTCATGTATTTAATAATAAATTTAATAATGTGAAACACCATCCCCCTCTATGAAATGGTCATGTCTACATTAAATAATTCATGTAGAAATGTCCTACAATGTTTATTGTATCTTCTGATACCCTCCTCAATGAATATTGGATTAACTAAATATAATAGTTATTCTCTATCCTCAAATTATCATAAGAAGAGAAAGTTATACTGGTGGTCTATCATTTTGATGTGGAAGATGATTAGTGGTTGGAAAAGATCATGAAATCAATGTCCCAAGAGGAATTTGATTCTATTTATATGGAGGAATTCATGATGTTTTTTTCTCAATAAATATTTTTCCAAAAACCTTCACCTCACGATGGAATGAGAGTTCCTTCGACTCAAGCAGAATGAAGATGAGTCCATTGGGGAATATGAAGAAAACCTCACATGGTTTTCAAGATATTCCTCTAGCTTTTTTAGGAACATTTATTGAAAGGTGGATTTCTTCATTATTGGACTAAATCTATGTCTATGAAATGTAAGTGAAATTTAAGACTTTGAATGTTATTAGGAGACTATATGTTGTGCCCTCAAGGATAAAATGGAGATCGAATTCTCACAATGGTCTCATGGGACCAGTGAAAAAAAGAATAATATGGAGGCTAATATGGGTGGTACGACAAATTAGTCCCATGATGGAATGAAGATCAAACGTCCCACATGTCAACATTGTGGGAAGAATAATCATGTTTACTATATACAGGGAACCCAAAATTGCTCCAAATGTGGAAGAATGGGACATCTGGCTAAAAACTACTAAAGGGATATGAAGAGTCATGTTAATGTGTTCTATGAAAGGTAGGTTCATGTAAACACTTAGACAATGGTACTATTTTACAATTATAATGAGTAAGGTCATTATAAGAAAAATCTCCATAATCCATGTGTTTCAAGAGTAAATCAACAACAGCCACCAAGGAAACAGGGAAGGGTTTATGCTATCACTACTAATGAGGTTGATATGAATAGTGATTTGGTGACAAGTACACTATTTATTCATTCAATAATGGAAAACATACTATTTGATTCTTTTTTATACGTTCTTTAATATCATGAATGTTTAGTAGAACTATTCAAACAGAACCTCAAAATAAAAGGATAATATATAAATGATGAAAAAAATGGTGAAATCATTTAATACAAGGTTTGTAAATCCTCCTTGGTATATTTGCAGTGATTTAACCTCCCAAGAAATCATTTCATACTTCCTTTAGTAGTGTTCGATGTTATATTGGACATGGATTGGGTATCTTTATACATAGACAATGTCAACAATGAGGAAATGTAGATCACTCTACACAGCATGATGGATCCTCCAATTATCTCCATGTGTATAGAGGAAGATAAATCAAATTTAGAATAATTTTCTCAAGTGTTTGTATTACTTCCTTATGATAAATAATTTTTAGCACAAATTATTGAGAAAAAGGATATGATTCTTGTCATAGAAATTCCTATTGTGTGGGATTACAATGATGTATTCCCTGAATAATTTCATGGGATTCCTCCCAACCGAGAATATGAGTTCGCAATTGAACTTTTTCCTTGGTCACTACCTATATCAAAGTCACCATATTTAATGGCCACCATAGATATGTACGATCTAAATAATGAAGTTATAGGAGAATATGGAGAAGGTTTTATTACCCTAATGTTCTTTACCATTGGGTGCACTAGTCCTTTTTAAAAAGAAGAAGGATTGTTCAATGTGACTCTACATTTATTATCATGAGCTCAATAAAATCATGATAATGAACAAGCAACCCCCTTGGATAATATGACTAGTTCGATTAAGTTCATGGTGCCAGTTATTTCACTATGGTGGACCATCATTCAGTATCTCACCAACTATATGTGAGGACATAAGATATTCCCAAGACTACATTTTGAATGTGGTATGAACAATATGAGTTCATAGAGATTCCCTTAGAGATCACCAATTCTCAAGAAATTTTCATGGACTTATTTAATAGAGTCTTTAGATATTACCTAAAAAAAAATTTGTAGACATTATCAGTGATAATCTATTTTAATCCAAGAGAAAGGAGGAATACATGGATCATTTGAATATTATGATAAAGACATTGAGAAGGGAGAAAAGATATGAAAATTATAGTAAATGTGAGTTCTGGATGGAGGATGTAACATTATTAGGGAATGTAATCACTTGAAAAAGAATATTTATAGACCATTCCAAGATAAAGGCAATTGATGTGCAGCCCAAGACAACTTCTTTATCCAAAATACATATCATTCTAAGTCTATCCAGGTATTATTGATGATTTGTGATGAATATATCATTATAATGAAACCCAATAACCAAGATGACATGAAAGGTGGTGATGATTTTCTAAACTCAAGAATGTGAAGTCTTTTTAAAGGAGTTTGAGAAGAGTCTTATCGCTACCCCAATACTCACACTCCCGACATGTGGAGAACCCTTTATGGTGCACAATGAGGCTTAAAATAAGGGATTAGGATGTGTGCAGATGAAAAATGATAAAGTGATATCCTACGCCTCAAGGAATCTAAAAATCAAAGATCAATAATATCCTATGAATTAACTGGAGTTAGTGGATGTGATCTTTACATTGAAAATATGGCAGCATTATCTCTATGGGGAGAAGTGTGAGATATATAATGATCACAGGAGTCTCAATTATATATTGACACAAAAAGAGAATAATATGGGCCTATAAAGATAGTTAGACAAAATTAAGGATTATGAATTCTAAATCCAGTAGCATCTCAGTAAATCAAATAAGGTGGCATATGCTCTATGTAGAGAGGATCATGCAACTTTTTCAATTATGATAATTGAAGAGGATATAATCCTCTTATATTTTCTGAGGATAGACATGTGAATCATCAAGGTAGGAACATTATAAATACATTCTCAAATGATTTTTCAACCATCCCTTTTGGAGAACACAAATGATGCTCAATGATATGATTATTAAATTTAGAAAATGGTGGAAGCCATTAGGTATGAGAAATCCTCTGAGTTCAATATTCATAATGAAGTAGTTCTAAGATTATGGTGGAAATTATGTGTACCATATAATCCATATATAAAGAAGGAGATAACGAATGTCGCACATATCTCAACCTTCTCTATTTACCCAGGGTGCACAATGATGTATTGAGGTCACTATGATAACACATGGTGGGACTATATAATGATGTATATTTCTAAATGTACATCAATATTCCTAGTATGTCAATAAGTTAAGGATGAAGGATATAAGTCTAAAGGTATGATGCAACCGCTACACAGACCAAAATAGATGTGGGAGAGCATAACCATGGAATTTTTAACAAGACATCCGAGTACATCTAGATGATACATTGATATAAGGGTCATTGTAGATCATCTTACAAAGACAACTCACATTATCATAATTTTATAGGACATCTCATTGGATAAAATTTCATAGATATATATCAAATAGGTTGTAAGGTTTCTTGTATTTCCTCTATCTATTGTATATGATAGAGTTATTGCATTTACCTCAATGTTCTAGAAAATTATCGAACATTCTCTACAAAAATAAATGAACATCAGTATAGCCTATTTATCTTTGAACAAATTTCCAATATGAGAAAAATATTCAGACACTGTAAGGTATGTTGGTAGCATGTTCTACGGACATCAAAGGATGGTGGGACCAACATCGCACACTATTTGAGTTCTCTTACAACAGCAGTTTCCACTCCATCATCTGATTGGATCCATATGAAGCCCTTTTTTTAGAAAAGGTGCAGAACACCAACATGTTGGGATGGAGACGGTTAGAAGCAGCTTCTAAGACTTTAAATGGTCAATAAAATGGTGGATAAGGTGAAAACCATTTAGAATCACATCAAGGAAGACCAAAGTAGGAAAATGATTTATGTGGATAGTTTTTGATGGGACATTGAGATCAATGTTTGAGACATGGTATTCCTCTACATATCTCTATGGAAAAACGTGATGTGGTTTTGTAATAATGGAAAACAACATAATTGGTACATCAGGCCCCTCAAAATTCGTGGTCATGTTGGATTTGTCGACTATCGACTAGCACTCTCACCTACCATGCCTAAATTTTTTGATGGATTCCATGTATCCAACTTAAGAAAGTACATAATAGATCATTCACATGTACTGTCTTCATAAAAGGTACCATTGTAAAATTATATTTCTTACAAGGAGAATCCAGTGAAGTTATTGGATCATAGAGATAAAGTTCTTCGAAAAAAAACAACCCACCTCATCAATTTACTATGGTGGGATGATACGTATGAAGAGGAAACACGGGAACTGGAGTAGGCAATGAAGGAAAAATAAACTCACCTATTTATAGATTTAATGTAAAATGAAATTTCGTGGGTGAAATTTCATAAGAGAGGAAGAATGTAACAACCCAAGGACTAATCAATGAAAATTACCATCTTATAATTATGTCATATATTGACTTGAAATCACAAAACAATGATCTAATAAGTACTATGTTACCCTTAAACATAATTTTGTCACATATGTGATTTTAATTTCAAAAATATGAAATACACAGTTTCGATTGGTAAGATGTTTGATGTCCGATAAGACCAACATATTTTTTGCTGAATAGCAACTTAACCATATGAATAGTAATTTTACCCTTATGGATAGTAATATGATCCATAGGAATAGTAAATCATCCATGTAAATAGTAACCTTACAAATGAAAGTATAAATAAAATTTATAGATATAAGGCCCCAGCCTTAAACCTTACTTAATATTGAATTAAATTAATAATTCACATTGAGGATCTTTTCAGGTTTAGAGTTTTAGAGAATTAGAACATAACTATTACATCTTAAAATATTACAAAGTAGACACTTCTACTAAGTCTCCATAAAATAAAAACTCTTAAAAAGAAAGATGTCTAGATTCCATGTTTTAGATAGCATGAAATTCCCTTGATCCCATCCTTGACCTTATTCCACTTTAAGTCCTGTGAAAAACATTTCGAAAAACTTGGGGTGAGCATAAAAAGCTCAGTAAGGGATACAAAAAGAATGAAAACTGTTAGTTTTTCAAACATCAAGTAAACCATGTATACTATATCAAAGTAATACCTTTACTTTCATGAAGTAGTAAAAACTCTTCACTGAATAAAGTATCATTACTTACCTTTTTGTAACCAATGTATTACCATAAAACCCATGTAAAGAACACATAGAATATATAATGGTAACTTGGGACATAAACATACTTAAGTGGAATAACCATACAGTTGACTACCACACATATCACTTAATGGAATAGCCATACGGCCAATTTCCATACATACTTAATGGAAAAGCCATACGGCCGACTTCCATAACCAATGCATTGGAGGTTATAACGTAACCACCCGTCCTAGTATTCACGGCACCACCCGTCATATGGTTTATAACGTAACCACCCGTTAAAATGTCCAAGTACCAATATAAAATCATAAAACATAAAACCAATATAAAGGAATTATAACATTTCCACATTTCAATCACAATATATCATACATATATTGAAATAATATAATCCTTTAACAAAACCATTTTCAATACCAAAATACATAAATGAGTATATGGTATTTTATTTTATTTTAAAAACATTATGGCTTGTTGAGGAAGCCAAAGACCAAATAATACTCGCGGCGGCGGAAAAGGTCGTTGTCGCCGTGTACGTTAAAAGAAACATTCCTTTTTGTCGTTTTGTAAAACGCTTCGTAGAAAAAGATTCCTTTTGTATAAAAGTGAAAGTCAAAGGGGTTTATACACCGTATAAAAGAAAGTTTTGTATAAAACGAAATATGCCTCAATGAAAGGAGATTGAGACGAAGTCCCTTACCTCGGGTCCGACTTGACTCGATCGTTCTTTAACGTCCTGAATAATAAACTTGAGTTAATTTATACTTGATTAAGAACCTTTTTAAAGTTAATTATTATTTTTATATCACTTATTTCCATGTTATAGACATCATGTAACCATTTAAGTTAATAATGTTTGTTTTGTCAATATTTGGTTCTTAAGTCGAAAGTTGACTTCTAACAATTACATGTCGTTCATGTGGTCAAAAGTTCTTTATATCCAGAATTAAATTCCAGATTTGGATATAATATGTATCATATATATCCAGAATATACATGTATTTATAATATTACATAATCATTTAGAGGTATGAAATGAAATGCACCGTTCATGGAGACGGTAAGTCGTACGTACGCATGAACGCTACTTTCATTTCTTTGTCATATTAGTGGAATTAAAACTAAATGAGAGGTATGTATATTTTAATTCCAGAATTATATTCATCATTTAGATATATAATTAATTATATATATACATTATATACATGTAATTTTAATAGTACATTACATTTGGGGATAAGAAATGAAATGCACCGTTCATGGAGACGGTAAGCCGTACATACGCATGAACGCTACTTTCATTTCTATCTCATACTTTAATGTAAAGAAATAATAATGATATAGAGGTATATTATAATTCCAGTATAACATCATATATAAAATCTTTAAATCCATCCTTTACACGTCCCACATATGGCATTAACGAATCACATCACTTTTAGGGGGCGATAGTCCACACTTCCTTAAATGAAGATATCGTGTTTACCCATAATGGAAACCATAAAGGTATGCCAAAAAATGGAAAATACAGAAGCTTAAAGAAAACATAAACATATTATATATCATATATAAAAATAGTGACATCATAATGGCCACCCTTGAAGGTGTTAAATGAGTATTGAACAATCATCGTTTCGGGAGGCATAATTTCGCCATCCACGGAAACCGTATGTTCTTTAACCATTTGATGTAGTTGTGTGAGAGTGTAGCTCAAATAAATATTATAACAAAATCCTAGTATATTGAAGATACTGGTGTTGTTACAAAAGAAGTAAATAAAAAGAGTTTAGAGGGTTGGAGAAGAAAAATAAAACAAATGAATAAGAGAGAATGAATTACCTTTAAAAGTGTAACTCCCTTTTGATTTGAGCCTAAAGGATTCTTTTGAAAGGATTATGCTCAAAGGGAATCCTATAGGATGAGGAGAGGGATGTGGAGAGAGTAAATGGGCAGGATTTGTCTGAGCCAAAGGCTTGAGAAGTGTGTGAAATGGGGTAGAGGTGGGGGCCTTTTATAAGAGGAGAGGAGGGGCACTTTTGGAAAGTAAAGAAATATTACTTTATTTGAAAATTTGTTTCGGTTTTAAAAGGTCCCACATTGATATAATTCGTGGATAAGGTGATAAGGGTTCGAAATACACTCATCCAATTGGTTTTGGACATGTGTAGGTTTTAGATATTTCATTATCTTTCCATTTTATTTAAATCGTCAAATAATGATGTCATCGCTGCATCATTATTATGTCATATATAATTTAATTTATTAATGTCTAAAAATTATAAAAAATACTATGATGTAGGAAATCTTCTTAGCTTTACAATGAATATTTATAATCAAAATTGGGACTTGTATAACCCCACTCAAAAATTATTTTAGTAAAACAATTTATGTTAGTGTCATTTTCACTTTAACATTAAATAAAAATATATTAATGTCATTTTCCAACTAAAGTGGCTCCATGGGGTCCCCAAGTTGTCCCATGGCTTGTCTTGGTCTGCCATGACTCACCCAATTGGTGTAGGACAAGTGTCACGGTGTTTTCACATTCTTATAATATCATTTTTACCTTAAATTACACTAATTACCTCTAATCGCGATTAAGAACTTAATAAGTTACTATTCACCAAAAAATTATTATAACCTCTTTGAACCACAATTTACTTCTTAATGACAACCATGTATGTCGGATTTTTGAAATTCAAAACACAATGATGGCAAAATTTCATTTAAACGGAAAATCAGTCTTTATAAGTACCACTTAGTGGTTTCACTATTCATCAAAAATTAAAGTTTTTTAGAAAATTACCAAAAATTCACCCTAAGCTATAATTGATATAACGAATTCAAAAATGAAGACTATTTTACAAAATTCAAAACATATAAGTGACATTAATTAATTTAATAATTAATTCCCGCTGTCATGACAAATAGCGTGTTTTTGTGAAACAATAAGTATCAAAAGATTGACACCAGTTTAAGTCCAATTTCGAAGTGAAATTGATTCCAATGACCACCATTGGATTAACTGGTAAAAATATTTTCTAATTTCACTTTAAAACCAATTAAAATAATAATCTAATCATATAAATAATTTAGATTAATGTGAGGTTTTGAATTAAAATACAACATTTTACACTATTCATAAAAAATGAACTTTATCAGAAAGGTACCAAAAATTTACACAAAGTAAATTTTGATGTCCCAATTCTAAAGAAGAGTTATATTTGGTCCAAAATAAATTATAAGAGTGATCAAAACTATATTTAATGACGGTTCACCATTAAAAGGTGATAAGTGAACCTTTAGTGAAAATTAGAGTATATATGCCCTAAAATTGAACTCTTTCCGTATTTTAAGCCTTTATCGTTTATTGAGTAAATCTATAAACATTTAAAAACATATCTAATCACATTTTAGTTATTTCTATCCATTCCCGCCAGTACAACGGCTACTCGTTAACTAACATTTAAAATAATATTATTTTATTACTTGTGTGCAACGTAAGTTTCAAAGAAACTCATCATTGCGTATCGGGTACGCTATCGAACATAGCAACCCCTTTAAAATAAAATTAATATTTAATTCGTAAATATTAATAAATATGAAAATTATTTATTCTTTATTTACCTGGGATGTTACATCCTTCCCCCCTTTTGGGAATTGCGGCCTCGCAATTTTATTCACTTATCAAAATAAGTGGGGGTATTTGTCCCTCATAGAATTTTCAGATTCCCATGTTGCCTCTTAAATCACATGGGTTTTACTCAAAACCATTACCTGATGAATCACCTTATTCCGTAACACTTGCTCCCTATGGTCAAGAATCTGGACCGGTTGTTCCTCATAAGATAGGTTCTCTTCCAGCTGAACTACCTCTGGACTCAAAACATGAGATGGATCTGGCATATACTTTCTCAACATCAAAATGTGAAAAACATTGTGTACCTGAGATAAACTCGGAGGTAAAGCCACTCGGTATGCAACTGATCCAACTCTTTCCAGAATTTCGTATGATCCAACGAACCTTGGACTCAACTTTCCT
This sequence comes from Viscum album, assembly GCA_963277665.1. Taxonomy (NCBI): domain Eukaryota; kingdom Viridiplantae; phylum Streptophyta; class Magnoliopsida; order Santalales; family Viscaceae; genus Viscum; species Viscum album. The sequence goes on along the minus strand of OY728122.1, from coordinate 469,877,924 downwards.
TTCTTACCAAATCTCATCACACTTTTCCAAGGAGAAACCTTGAGAAAAACATGATCACCTACCTCGAAAGATAGATCCTTCCTCCGGTTATCCGCATAACTCTTCTGCCTGCTCTGAGCTGTTCTCATGTGCTTCTGAATCAACTGATCTTTTTTTGCCATATCTTCTACCAATTTTTGTCCCATCAGCTTCCTTTCACCCACTTCATCCCAAAATGCTGCAGTTCGACACCGCTTCCCATATAATGCCTCAAATGGTGCCATCTGTATACTGGAATGAAAACCGTTATTATAAGAAAACCCAACCAAAGAAAGATGTTGGTCCCAACATCCCTGATAATCCATAGAAGAAGCTCGTAGCATATCCTCCAATGTCTGGATTGTTCGTTCTGACTGCCCATCTGATTGAGGATGAGAAGCTGTAATAAAATTTAATTCAGTACCCAACGACTTCTGAAGGCCTTTCCAAAAGTTAGAAGTAAACCTGGGATCACGATCTGATACAATGGAGAGAGGAACTCCATGTAACCTGACTATTTCTTTAAGATACAAACGGGAAAGTTGATCTAGAGAGAAAGTATCTCGTATAGAAAGGAAATGAGCAGATTTGGTCAAGCGATCAACAATAACCCAGATTGTATTATTACCCCGAGATGTCCTCGATAATCCCACAACAATGTCCATGGATATGTTTTCCCATTTCCACTCTGGAACTGGTAAAGGCTGAAGCATCCCTTTCGGTAACTGCTGCTCTTCTTTAACCTGTTGACATGTCAAACACTTCACAGTAAAATCAACAATGTATCTTTTCATTCCATCCCACCAGTAATACTCCCGCAGATCTCTGTACATCTTAGTACTGCCAGGATGAACTGAAAACGGGGAACTATGAGCCTCACATAACAACTCATTCTTCAACAGTGAATCACAAGGCACACATAACCTCTTCCCAAACCTCAAAACACAGACACAAACTTATCCAAGAACTCATTGAAAATTTTATTCATAAGGTCCATGAATACAACAGGTGCATTCGTTAACCCAAAAGGCATAACTACAAATTCATAATGGCCATATCTAGTACGGAACGCAATCTTCGGAACGTCTTCTTCTTTTACTTTCAACTGATGGTACCCCGACCTCAAGTCAATCTTCGAAAAATACTGAGCTCCCTGGAGCTGATACCACTTCATTCGATGGCCCAACATCTGCTGAAGTTGTTGCAAAGGATTTTACCACCCCTTTCTGCTTGTAGTCTGGCTGCATTCCCCCAGTTGAGTTCTTCATTGGACACTCGTTTTCATAATGACCCATTTCATTACACTTAAAACATCTTATTGTTGGCTTTTCATTTCCTGCTTGATCATCTTCCTTACAGTTACGAGCAATATGACCAGACTTACCACACCGAAAGCACTTACCAGACTTGGATAAACATTCTCTAGGATGCATTTTACCACACTTCTCACAGGATGGATATTTGGTTTTCTTACCTCCTCGCTTCTTTGATGAATTCTTCCCCTTTTCCTGCCAACTAGATCTCTTATTATGTTGTTTTTCATAGAACACCTGATCATCGGCAAACTCCACTTCCACATTATCAGCACATCGAACATGTTTTTCATAACTTTTGAACTCACAAGAAGCTAAGGCCCTTCGATACTTTGGATTTAATCCTGTGTAAAAACGATTGATTTTACTATCAAGGTCCCGGATAAAATTTGGAGCATACCTTGCCAATCGAGTGAACCTTTCTTCATAGGCAGCCACTGATTCTTCCTCTTGCCTCAATTCCATGAATTTCTTTTCCATCCTAAGTCGAACAGCCTTAGTAAAATACTTCTCAAGAAACATACCTTTGAATTCGTCCGAGTGAAGATCCTCAATCTCATCACTATCCCTGATATTTTTCACCATCGACCACCACTGATCAGCTTCACCTTCAAAACGGTAAACAGCAAGACTAACCTTTTGATGTTCTGAACACCCCATGACATCAAAAATCTTCTCCAGTGCTTTAATACACCCTTCAGCTTGCACAGGGTTAGATGATCCTCTGAATGATGGGGGGTGTTGCCTCATGAAATGTTCCACCACTGACATGTTCCTCTGCGGTTGATCTGGCTGATCTCGTGCATGGATACCACCACCATTTATAGCCTGAGTCAACTGTGCCATCACTGCAACAAACTGTTCAGTTCCGATTCCGACCATCTCAGGTTGCTGATTTGGAAGGTTATCTTCCTCCTGATGTCGTCCCAACATAGCTGCTTTGTTTCCTCTTCAGAAAACCATTCTGAACACAGAAATATCTTAGGCGAAGCAACATGGTAATCCATAAATGCTATATCATTTCAATCATATTATAATTTAACACTTTTCTAACTCCTAAAGTTGTCTAAACCGACCTTTGATACCAACTATAAGGCCCCAGCCTTAAACCTTACTTAATATTGAATTAAATGAATAATTCACATTGAGGATCTTTTCAGGTTTAGAGTTTTAGAGAATTAGAACATAACTATTACATCTTAAAAGGTTACAAAGTAGACACTTCTACTAAGTCTCCATAAAATAAAAACTCTTAAAAAGAAAGATGTCTAGATTCCATGTTTTAGATAGCATGAAATTCCCTTGATCCCATCCTTGACCTTATTCCACTTTAAGTCCTGTGAAAAACATTTCGAAAAACTTGGGGTGGGCATAAAAAGCTCAGTAAGGGATACAAAAAGAATGAAAACTGTTAGTTTTTCAAACATCAAGTAAACCATGTATACTATATCAAAGTAATACCTTCACTTTCATGAAGTAGTAAAAACTCTTCACTGAATAAAGTATCATTACTTACCTTTTTGTAACCAAAGTATTACCATAAAACCCATATATAGAACACATAGAATATATAAAGGTAACTTGGGACATAAACATACTTAAGTGGAATAACCATACGGTTGACTTCCACACATATCAATTAATGGAATAGCCATACGGCCAATTTCCATACATACTTAATGGAATAGCCATACGACCGACTTCCATACCCAATGCATTGGAGGTTATAACGTAACCACCCGTCCTGGTATTCACGGCACCACCCGTCATATGGTTTATAATGTAACCACCCGTTAAAATGTCCAAGTACCAATATAAAATCATAAAACATAAAACCAATATAAAGGAATGATAAAATTTCCACATTTCAATCACAATATATCATACATATTTTGAAATAATATAATCCTTTAACAAAACCATTTTCAATACCAAAATACATAAAATAGTATATGGTATTTTATTTTATTTTAAAAACATTACGGCTTGTTGAGGAAGCCAAAGACTAAATAATACTCGCGGCGGCGGAAAAGGTCGTTGTCGCCGCGTACGTTAGAAGAAACATTCCTTTTTGTCGTTTTGTAAAACGCTTCGTAGAAAAAGATTCCTTTTGTATAAAAGTAAAAGTCAAAGGGGTTTATACACCGTATAAAAGAAAGTTTTGTATAAAACGAAATATGCCTCAATGAAAGGAGATTGAGACGAAGTCCCTTACCTCGGGTCCGACTTAACTCGATCGTTCTTTAACGTCCTGAATAATAAACTTGAGTTAATTTAAACTTGATTATGAACCTTTTTAAAGTTCATTATTCTTTTTATATCACTTATTTCCATGTTATAAACATTATGTAACCATTTAAGTTAATAATGTTTGTTTTGTCAATATTTGGTTGTTAAGTCGAAAGTTGACTTCTTACAATTACATGTTGTTCATGTGGTCAAAAGTTCTTTATATCCAGAATGAAATTCCTGATTTGGATATAATATGTATCATATATATCCAGCATATACATGTATTTATAATATTACATAATCATTTAGAGGTAAGAAATGAAATGCACCGTTCATGGAGACGGTAAGCCGTACGTACGCATTAACGCTACTTTCATTTCTTTGTCATATTAGTGGATTTTAAAACTAAATAAGAGGTATGTATATTTTAATTCCAGAATTATATTAATCATTTAGATATATCATTAATTATATATATACATTATATACATGTAATTTTAATAGTACATTACATTTGGGGATAAGAAATGAAATGCACCGTTCATGGAGACGGTAAGCCGTACGTACGCATGAACGCTACTTTCATTTCTATCTCATACTTTAATGGAAAGAAATAATAATGATATAGAGGTATATTATAATTCCAGTATAACATCATATATAATAACTTTAAATCCATCCTTTACACGTCCCACATATGGCATTAACGAATCACATCACTTTTAGGGGGCGGTAGTCCGCACTTCCTTAAATGAAGATATCGTGTTTACCCATAATGGAAACCATAAAGGTATGCCAAAAATGAAAAATACAGAAGCTTAAAGAAAACATAAACATATTATATATCATATATAAAAATAGTGACATCATAATGGCCACCCTTGAAGGTGTTAAATGAGTATTGAACAATCATCGTTTCGGGAGGCAGAATTTCACCATCCACGGAAACCGTATGTTCTTTAACCATTTGATGTAGTTGTGTGAGATTGTAGCTCAAATAAATATTATAACAACATCCTAGTATATTGAAGATACTGGTGTTGTTACAAAAGAAGTAAATAAAAAGAGTTTAGAGGGTTGGAGAAGCAAAATAAAACAAATGAACAAGAGAGAATGAATTACCTTTAAAAGTGTAACTCCCTTTTGATTTGAGCCTAAAGGCTTCCTTTGAAAGGATTCTGCCCAAAGGGAATCCTCTAGGATGTGGAGAGGGATGTGGAGAGAGTAAATGGGCAGGGGTTGGCCGAGCCAAAGGCTTGAGAAGTGTGTCAAATGAGGTAGGGGTGGGGACCTTTTATAAGAGGAGAGGAGGGGCACTTTTGGAAAGTAAAGAAATATTACTTTATTTGAAAATTTGTTTCGGTTTTAAAAGGTCCCACATTGATATAATTCATGGATAAGGTGATAAGGGTTCTAAATCCACTCATCCAATTGGTTTTGGAAATGTGTAGGTTTTAGATATTTCATTATCTTTCCATTTTATTTAAATCGTGAAATAATGATGTCATCGCTGCATCATTATTATGTCATATATAATTTATTTTATTTAATGTCTAAAAATTATAAAAAAAATACTATGATGTTGGAAATATTTTTAGATTTCCAATTACTATTTATAATCAAAATTTGGACTTGTATAACCCCACTCAAAAATTATTTTAGTAAAACAATTTATGTTAGTGTCATTTTCAATTTAACATTAAATAAAAATATATTAATGTCATTTTCCAACTAAAGTGGCTCCATGGGGTCCCCAAGTTGTCCCATGGCTTGTCTTGGTCGTCCATGACTCACCCAATAGGTGTAGGACAAGTTTCACGGTGTTTTCACATTCTTATAATATCATTTTTACCTTAAATTACACTAATTACCTCTAATCGCGATTAAGAACTTAATAAGTTACTATTCACCAAAAAAATTATTATAACCTCATTGAACCACATTTTACTTCTTAATGACAACCATGTATGTCGGATTTTTGAAATTCAAAACACAATGATGGCAAAATTCCATTTAAACGGAAAATCAGTCTTTATAAGTACCACTTAGTGGTTTCACTATTCATCAAAAATTGAAGTTTTCCAGAAAATTACCAAAAATTCACCCTAAGCTATAATTGATATTACGAATTCAAAAATGGAGTCTATTTTACAAAATTCAAAAAATATAAGTCACATTAATTAATTTAATAATTAATTCCCACTGTCATGACAAATAGCGTGTTTTTGTGAAACAATAAGTATCAAAAGATTGACACCAGTTTAAGTCCAATTTCAAAGTGAAATTGATTCCAATGACCACCATTGGATTAACAGGTAAAAGTATTTTCTAATTTCACTTTAAAACCAATTATAATAATAATCTAATCATATAAATAATTTAGATTAAAAAGAGGTTTTGAATTAAAATACAACATTTTACACTATTCTTAAAAAAAATGAACTTTATCAGAAAGGTACAAAAAATTTACACAAAGTAAATTTTGATGCCCCGATTCTAAATAAGAGTTATATTTGGTCCAAAATAAATTATAAGAGTGATCAAAACTATATTTAATGATGGTTCACCATTAAAAGGTGATAAGTGAACCTTTAGTGAAAATTAGAGTATATATGCCCTAAAATTGAACTCTTTCCGTATTTTAAGCCTTTATCTTTTATTGGTTAAATGTATAAACATTTAAAAACATATCTAATCATATTTTAGTTATTTCTATCCATTCCCGCTAGTACAACGACTACTTGTTAACTAACATTTAAAATAATATTATTTTATTACTTGTGTGCAACGTAAGTTTCAAAGAAACTCATCGTTGCGTATCGGGTACGCTATCGAACATAGCAACCCCTTTAAAATAAAATTAATATTTAATTCGTAAATATTAATAAATATGAAAATTCTTTATTCTTTATTTACCTTGGATGTTACAATAGATCCTATAAGTGACAATGTGATAATGTTGGTATTTTTATAAGTCAAAAATATATAATTAAAATTTAATGAATAAATTAATAATTAAAATAGAAATTTTATTTTTAAAAAAATGTGTTCATAAATTATGGTTTTAATGTATTACGGTTATAAGATACTTTTATGATACAATAGTTAATTTTTTAATGTATTAAAAAATCAATTATCAATTTAAAAGTAAATGATGATTTTATGTAGAAATTATATTTTCCATATTAATAAATTATTTTCATAAAATTGAGTTCATATTTGGATTATATAGATCAGAAAATGGTTAGGGTGAAATTTCGATATTTTTCCGAATTACATGAATTTTTTATGAATAGTAAAATATGAAAAATGATGATTAGTGTTAAAACCCGAGTTTCTACATCATTCATGGGTCAGGGATGGTGTAAATGGCCTTTGGTTCTAACTCACATGAACCTATTTCTATTTTATTCTAGAATAATCACTATTTCTTTTCTTGTGGGGAAATAATAAACTATGTATTAGAATATTAAGAAAACCCTCCTCCCCTCCACTATAAAACCATATACACTCCCCTCATCTCTTTACTCCCCTCATTCCTTCCTCCATTGTCAAATTATACTAAAATATCCCCAAAAAATTCCCCCCACGTTTATAATCACTTTGTCTCTTTAAAAGTGGAAATCCTCTCCCCATAAGAGGATCCCAAGGAAGATTAATTTAAGAGGAAAATTCCACTTTTCAATTATTTTACAGTCCTTTTTAGTTCCATAGTATAATTTTCTATCCTTACCTCTCATAATAAAAATTTTATGTCCACTCAAGTACATTATATGTACTGGAATGTTTTAATTATAATGAAATAAGTTATTATCTTCTCTCTTTACCCTTCTTTTATACTATAATTAAAAACACCATTCGAGATGTGTTAATTTACCACCTTCATGGACAATGGGTTTTCATTTTCAATTATAGTCTTCAATTATGGTAATGAAACCATTATTATAGTTGAACCAAACTATAATATATTTATTGTGTCTCATATATGGTAATAGAATCTTTTGGTACACATGTTTTCTATTTATAAAACAAAAAGTGTTCGTTGTGATAAAAAACTGTCGCTTAACCCAAAAGTTTATCACAAAAGTATTCTATAATGATTCATCTGCACACCATGAAAAAAAGAAATATAAAACTATGTATCCTTATGTATGTTCAATAATAAATTAGAACTAAAATTTTATAGAACCATCATCATTTTAGATAATTATCTGTTCATGTATATAGTTAAACTGATTATGAAACAAACATTCCTGAATAATGAAATTGAACATCATAACAAATCTAAAAGGTTATGAATGAACTTAATAAGGTTATACTAAATAAATTATATGTAATATTAGTTATAGAATTATTAATTAATGAACCTTACTTTTTTATTTAGGTAATTAATATCATGTGGAAAACCCCATCCGACTTAAGCTATGGAATTCTGCCTAAATCTCCATTATTCATTCCGGTTATTCTTACTCTCTTCTTTCCCAAACAAAATCTAATATTTTATTTACATACATATTCTAATTACTATATATTTTTCCAAACTCATTTACCTATATCCATTAATCATTCACTTTCGGGGATATTCTTTCATTTATGTGATTCCCTCTTCAATACTTCTCGATATGAAAACTTGTTTTAAGGGTACATTAAGAAATATTACCCAATTTCAACTGCACTATATCATATATTTTGAGCCAAAATTGTTATTTTTAAGTAGTAATTTTTAATTTGAAAACATTTTTGTCTCACTTATTGTTTTATATAAAAGATTATTCTCTTTTCTGTTATAAATTCTATTTAGTGTTTTCTTTAAAACCCCACTAAAATGTTTTAATTCTAAAATTCCATAAATAATTTTATTACATGTTTTCAATTCTGTTTGAAATTAAATAACATGATATATTATAATTCACCCATATTAATTTCCATATATGTTTTAATTCCTTTGTTTCATGGACACTTTTTTTAAACACTAATTCATTATGCTTTATGGCATTATTATGATACCCATTTCATTCCATGGGTACCCATATGTTTATGTATGATTGATTATGTATGATTATATATGTGGAAATATTATTAATGAAAATGTTATGATGGTTGCGCCTAGATATCTTACTAATTCATTGGGTAAATTTTATTCTCATGAGATGGTATGTGAAATGATATTTGCAGTTATCCTTGACTTGTGCTACCATGTGAAACTGTCTTGGTGATTAACCTTGACATGTGCTCGAAATGTTACTTGACTCATGGTATAGATATGTTTTATTTGGATACCAAATTACTTTGAATTAATGTTTACATGATCCCAAGTTTTGGATAATTAATACATGTGCACATGATTTCCTTGGAAGAGGGGAATAGTTAGTGAAAACCGTGCATCAACCATGCATTCTTCAACTCCTCATACGGTTGGATGGTTCAGCGTTAAGAAAAATGTTTGTTAACCATGGTCTCCACTACTGTCTCTACAACTAGCTTACACAATCATAGGCCAAACAATGTTCATACCATGTACAACCCATGTTATTTAGTTTTACATAAAAATTCAACAAAACACACCCCAAGCCACTACTCCAAATTTAATGTACCCAAAAGCATCAAAAAGTACATAAAACAAGACTAATATGAATCTTGAAAAGGTTGGGATATTATAATCTCCCCACATTATAACAATGCATCCATGAGCTGCACTCTCGAACTTCTCTAAGATTCCAAGCCATATTGATATGTCCGTTGAGCCCTCATATCAACTTACCATTCACAAGTTTACTCTTGAACACCTACATGATTCCATATAACATTAACTAATGACACTGTCTTTCCCCATAATATTTTCTCACAGTGACCCAACACATATGACAGATGCACCTCAAATAACGCAACTATATCGAGGTTATCCTCTTCCACATCAATAACATGATAAGGGTAGAGGTGATACTGTTACATTTGTGACTCACGAAAAACGTAATTCATTGCACTGAATTTCTATGGTTGTGCTAATTGGTATGCCACCAGAACAATTCTTTTAAGAACATCAAATGGTCTTACAAATTTGGGTGCCAACATTCCCTACCTATGAATCCTATGGTTTCCAAATCTAACAAACACATGAAGGAATACATGATCACCCTATTTAAACCCTAAAGGTCGTCTCCGTATATCATCATACAAATTCTTAATCCTCTATGTTGTAGCCATATGTATCTGAATCAACTACACCTACTCTAATGTCTCCTAAACGAGACATGGTTCCAACAGCACTGACTCACCCACCTGTAACCAACATAGCAGTGATCAACAACGCCTTCCAGAAAGTGCCTCATATGATTCCATCTATATAGTTGGATAATAATTTTTGTTATAGAAAAAATCCAATAAAGCCAAGTGTGTCACCCTATAACCAGAAAAATCATCCCCAAATGATTTCACCATATCCTCTAACACCAATATTGTAGGATCTGACTACCCATCTGTCTGTGGGTGGAAGGCCTTACAAAAAAGAAACTGTTTACCAAGCCCCGTAAGTAATCCCGACTAGAATTTTGAAGTAATGTATGAATAATGATATGAAACAATAGTCTATAGAACCCCACAAAAATGAACTATCTCGCACACTTATATTTCTCCCAACTGTTCTACTATAAAGGTTTCCCTGATCAGAATTAAATGTGCTACCTTTATTACTCTATCCCCAATGACCCAAATAGAATCATTCTTCCTATGTGTCTTTGGTTGACCTATGATGAAATCCATAGTCATGTCATTCCACTTCCATTCTGAATTAGGTAATAGCTACAATAGGCCTCCTAGTAGTTGATGTTCTGCCGTCACCTACTGACAGGAGAAACATCTTATTACGAACCTAGCTATCTCCATTTTCATTCCTATCCCCCAATACTGTCACCATAGGTCACTGAACATTTTTTTCACTCCATGATTTACTGCACAATTTTCAGCATGAAATTCTCACATGAGTTCCTCTTGCATAATCTTAGTCACAACAACCTGATTTTTCACATATATTATTTCATCCTCATCTATTAACCAGTGGGATGGTGTCTCCCATCCTTGAAGGACTTTCCTTAAGGTTAAAAACTATGAATCCTTACATATCCATTCCATGATCCGTTTTAAGAGTGAAGACACCACTGCTACAGAAACTAGAGTCATCCTCTCCTAACCCTCCTAAAATACCACATGAATTTCTTCCAGTGAAGTCATCATCTTCCCCTCATCAGTCAGCTCTGTACCAACTGAGTATGTGTTTTCCTACTCAAGACATCATCCACACTATTCCCCTTTTCAGTTGTATATTCTAGTTCAAAATAATTGGAGTAGATATACTATACCCATCTTCACTACTGAAGATTCATGTTTCAATGTGAAAAGATATACTTCAAGATTTTTTGACCAATAGAAATTGTAATTTTTTCACCAAAAAGATAGTGCTGCCAACACTTAAGATCATAAAACACAACTACCAACTCGTGGTCATGTGTATTGTAATTACCTTTGATTAAACATAGCTTTCAATACCCATATTCAATGACTTGATCCCCATGCATCAAGACAAATCTGAGTTCGACCCCAGATGTATCACAATATACCATGTACTCTTTTCCCGACTCAGGTAAGACCATGATTGATGCTGATGTCATGTTCTTCTTCAACTACTAGAAATCATTATCACACACATCTATACAATAAAACTTTATCCATTTATTTTTCAATCAATAATGTAGTTCTTCCAATCAGGAAAATTCCTAGATGAACCTTCTGTAATAACCATATTATCAAAGAAGATTCAGAAAAAAAATATTGGTCATCACTCAAGAAACCATTACCTGATCTTTTTCTAGGTCCACAGTCACACATTCCTCTAAGATTATGTGCCCCAAAAAGTGTACACTATCAATCCAAAATAGACATTTTGATAACTTGGCTTGTAGATAATTATCCCTCAGTGTACCTAGGATGGGGTCAAGATGTTGGTCATGATCTTAAAGAGTATTATAGTACACCATGATGTCATCCATAAACACCACCTCAAACTGATCTATGTTTGGATGAAATATATTTTTCATCAAGGCCATAAATATTGCGGGAGTGTTTTCCAACCCAAAAGGCATTACAAAAAATTCATAATGTCTATACATTCTTCTAAAAAATAATTATAGGTATATTAGAGGTCCATAACTATCACTTGATGATACCTTGATATCAAACCATTATTTGAGAACCCACAATCCTCCTTTAGCTGGTCAAAATAATCACTGATACATTGAATAGAATATCAATTCTTCATGGTTATTTTATTCATCTTCTGGTAATTGACACAAAAGTGTAATCTCCCATCACCCTTCTTAGAAAATAAAATAGGTGTTCCCCATGGTGACATACATGGATGTATAACCCCTTAATATTCCTACTCCTCCAACTGTGTCCTGAGCTCTTGATGCTTATTTGGTGACATTTTGTAAGGTTGAATAGTTTCTGGTTCAGACCCCGACATCATATTAGTAATTAATTCCACATCTCTCTCCGGTGGAAACCCTGAAAATATTCAATAAAGACATCCTAAAATAGTTATACTACTAGTGGAGGGGTGTCCTTTCTTCTACTCCCATCATTTAGAAAAAGACTAGAAACATGGGATATGAGCTCTCCATGTTGCTGAGCAATTTCCCCAACTTGGGCTACATGGATAACCCATCCTCAACGATGAACATGCTGGTCACACTTAGGAGATAGAAATGTCATGATCATGCTGTAATAATATATACGGGATGGGTATATTACTAGCCATTACATACCTAGAATCATGTTGAATACCAATATTACAAGGACAACGATATCCCAAAAAAGAAATACTCTCCAATACCAAGAGGACATACCTTGCATAAACAGATATCCCTATTTTATGTTCCCATTGGTTTATTGATATTCATCATATTGTTTACCAAATCCACCCCCAGGTTCAATCCTTTAAAAAAATTTGAAGATATAAAGGAATGTTAGGAACCATTTTCAAACAAGGTAATAGACAAATTAGAAGCAACCATAATTCTACCTCTCACTATCGATGGACCAGCCTTGCTCTCCACAAATGTAGGATACGCTGCATGTAACTGTCCATCCCCTTTTTCATGTGGTGTCATCTCTCTCCCTTGATTAGAACCACTCTGCTGATACAGGTACTCATACACTAAAGCACCATATCCACTACCTATACTACCACTACCAGTAGAACACTAGCTGCCAAACCTATATGGTGTATAAGAACCCCATCCCACACTCTGACTCTGAGTAGCTACTTCCTCAGCACCAGCTTGTCATTTCATTCTGCCGAACTTCTGTAGGTACAACATCATGCCACAAAACCGACAGTGCACTGGAGATCGGGGACAATGTATATGATAGTGTCCCTGCCTACCACACTGGTAGAAAAACACATGACTAAAATCCAGTGCAACTACTCCTCCTTACTATCCAACTTGCATTCCACTTTCCTGACTAATGTTGTCGTGACAATTATTTCTACACTCGGAGGTAACACTCCTTGATAGTCCAATGACCTCTAAATATCTAGTACTGGAAGCCTCTTTCAAGATTCCCTATGAAATGAGTGCATGATTAACCTCTTTGGAGAAATTCTTCAGCCAAATGATATTCACCTAGGACATAATTTGACACCTATGTGAATTCTGAATTAATTTTTATGAATAAGACTCATCTTTCGCCAAAGTAAGAGAAAATTTTGTAATCCTTTGAAACACTCAGGGTAATCCATTATGGACATGATTCCTTGGTTAAGATGCATAAAGTCATAGTCCTTCCCATATCTCAGACTATCTAGATAGATGTTCTTCAAGAACATCACTAGAATGTACTTCCGTAACATATCATCACTCTATCCAAATCATATCAAAATGTCTTACTAGAGCCCTACTAACCTCTGTAGCATATAAACAGCCAAACTGACCATCCTCCCAGCCAGAGTCTCCAAATGGTCAAGTTTTATCTCTTTAGATTCAATCCACAATTCATATCCCTCCGGTCCACCCTCTTTAGTAAAAGTAGGATGGTGCTGCAGCTGAAACTCCCTCTTCAACTCAAAAGTCCTTTTTTGATCCCACCTTGGGTACCTCTCCACAAATTCCAGGAAATAAGAAAATTACTTTTAGAACATTTCCCCTCCTCCCTTAGTATGCACTAGAGCTTCCACAAGCACCCTGTTTGGATGTTCGTTCCTGACCATACCCCTCAGTCACTCCCCCAACAAGCATCATGGAGGAATATCTCTATAAATCTAAACACCCGCCTTATGTCGCATAATGAAATATTATAACATTTATGTATGTGGAGAAACTAACACAACAGGTTGAAACTTGTCCTTTCTCCCTATTTCTCACCACACAGTCAACATTGAGGCCTTAAAACCACCGTTAACCATCTTACTCCAAGGTCTTACTTAACAAGGGTATCTTCATTCTCAATATCTAACCCAACCATTAATTAGTCACATTATCATGAATTAATTAATTTAATAATTAATTAATTAATCATGGTAATATCATGAATCTAGGTTCTCATTATAAACCCATTTATTCCCATTTCAATAATTATTTAAATATCACACCAAGAAAAAATAGTTCAAGTTCATTGACACACACATAAATTTTTTTCTCAATAGTGCCCTGAAGGATGCATGTCACAACAACCCTGATAACCAAGAATTATGCATGCAGACTCAAGTATCATGCTTCTGTAGGAAACAAATCAAAATTTAACAACTTTCAAACCAAATATCACATCACTCTAAAAGTTCACAACCCAAGGTAAAATAATATAAAATAGTAACAACAAATAGAAATCACAATAATCCCACCCTGAGTACATGTATATTCCCATGTAGATGGGTTTGCAACTCCCATGTACAAGAAAATTACCAAGCCCTAACCCTTCCATGTCTCTTGTGTACCTTTCCCAAAATAGTACAAAAAAGAAGAAGAATGAAATGAAAACTCCTTTGATACAACATTCTGACACCCTAACCTGGGATCCACTGAATGGTGACCAGAGAATGTTGGCCACAAGCCCTCAAGCATGCATCCTAAAATGACAGAGGGTGCCAAATATAAGTGATATTATAGTCAGTCAATATTAGGGAGACTATACCCCCTTTTATCAGCATCAAAACTCCATGGGATGAAAAATTTTAACCATGTGAGGATGCATTTAAAAAAATAGAACAATACCATGTCATATTCTAATCAAAAAGAAGAACATTAAAATAGTCAACTGAAAGGTAAAACACGATATATCAATTCAATTGTCATGTTTATATAATGAAACGAATTTTAAAGACACAACTCCTCCCAATTGGGTTAGGAAAAATGCCTAGTTCCCTCTCCCATGCTCTAATTCCAAACAACAACCTACCCTAAATACTTCCCCTTATGTTGTCCCACAAAATCAATGTCTGCTCAGATGCCGATCAGGTGGCTTGAATTAGGTGTGATTACGAATTAGTAGGCCACCACCAATGATGTCTAAAATAATTCCATTCAACTGATAGTGTATGCTGTTTTATGAAGAAATAAATAAAATGAATAATAAAATAGTTATCAAAATTTTCATTTAATCATCAATCATGAAATTATTCCCATTTTCAATTCATGTAACCCATTTGAATCATCATTCATTATTTTCATTCATTCAGTATAGGTTTTTATTCCTAACTCCCCAAATATCATTTAGTGTAGGTCTCCATTCCTATCACTCTATATCTCATTCGAGGTATGTTGTCATTTCTAACACCCCATAATATCAACCTTTCACAACTATTTGGAAGGAATGCCTTATCCACGTCCCAACTTCTAATTTTTCTAGATCTCCATGACCAGCACCACTAATATCTCTACCATTTAATCATTCTTAAATTCACAAGATTTAGCCACATAATTCCAATACTAAACCAAGGATTATATAATCATTTCAAATTCCATTATTTTACTCAAAAATTTACTAATCAAATAACCTATTAATTAATTCATAAATTAATTAATTAATAAAAAAATATCATTACATAATTAATTATTCACAATTAATTATCCTTATCAAATATAAACTTGTTGTAATTAATTCTCAAAATTAATTATCATTGATAAATATTATGGAACATATTTTATTATCATTCATAGCCTACCTCACTTTAAAATTAATTTCCAACAATTAATTATCTGATCATAATCATTTCAATATCTTAATTAAAATATCTCAACACGTAACCAATATCCATAACAATTATCTATTTGTGAACCCCCCCCCCCCACCCTCGTTTGTTCCATGATTTAATTATCAATTAATAACCAAGGGAAATCACAAGTCAATTACACATTCATAATAACTACAATTTTGGAATTCAATTATCAAGGGATGCTAAAACATAATAAACTCACAATAACATATCAAAATCAAGAATATGGGATTTCTATTTTGGCCACCTACCTCGTTTTATTGATGGATGTTACCCCAATAGAAATCCCCAAAATCCAAACGGCACAACATCATCGATCTTGCTTCATATCTAAATCCCTAAACTAAAAATTAGGATCAAATCCAACCAGAACTTGCAATTCTAGATCTAGATACACGATACTACATCTAGATCTCAACTAATGTGTTTAAATCCATGGAAACAGTGGAGATCTTCCATAAAGTGATCCTGGAATGATAATGAAACGTAGTGGAAATGCAACAGGATGAAATCCACTTAATTGGAATAGAGAGGATCTTCTATTCTAGATTTCAATCTTGAAGAACGGTGTTCGGTTCTCTTTGGAATCCCTCCAGAAGCCTCTTGGAAGACATAGAGTTTTTCAAAACCCGATCCAAGGTCAAAATATGGGATTCCCATGGGTTAGGGGGATTTTAAAACCAATTTTTATGTAATTAATACCTGTGCACATGGTTTCCTAGTTGGAGACGCACAGTTAGGGAAAATTGTGCCCCAATCGTGCGGTCATACACTACTCCGACGACCTGATGGCACACGGTTAGGAATACCATGCACCAACCATAATGACCTCCATGTCACCATAAATATTGATCTTTCCAACATAAAATAATGTTAATGTAATATTTATACACAAAATATTACATAGTCCATGCACAAATGCATAGGGAAATAACCCACACATATTACTCAATCACAACCCTCTTACTATTGTAGGGACATACACTATTTACCAATTTCATAACCCTTCTCATACCACAACCCTCTTACTATGGGTATCAAGAGTTGTTCCAAGACACCATCCACCCTGAATCCTTTCCTATCTTGTAGTATGAACCCATGGGTGTTCCTACTCCCCATATGCTAGAATATAGTGTGTAATTATCAACATTTTCCTTCTGGTAATGATTTCACCCTTGATTGAAAACCATAAACATTTCACCTAAATCAAGAATCAAAAAATAAACCATACCTACATCTAAACTATATAAAACAATCATAGGTTAAAAATTTATAGTTTTAATCAAAAAACAAAGCATGAAAAGTAGAGGGGAACCAGACAAACCACAACCAACAAAAACATCGATTCCACAAGTGGGACATCACCCTAATTCCACCTCCACTAACACATCCAAGGGAGGAAAAATAGAAACAAGATACACAATCACCACCACTTAATATAATTCCTTATTTCAATTATATATAGAAATGTATACATACACCTAAGGGAATATGTAGGGTGTGCAATAAATTATATTATGATTCTTGCAAAAAGAGATTCCATGCGATAACTATAGAAGGAAAATTAACTTTCATGTTGTTTATTACAAATGGGAAATTTTTTATTAAAAAAATATAAGAAAAAAATTATTGAGATGTGTGATTTTATAATAAATTAAAGAATGATCCACCATATATTGAAGGCAATAACAACCAAACAATTTCACTATAGGTAATCCGTAAAGGCTCTAGCACATGTGCATCCCTAGTAACCTTGTATGTTAGTGAAATACAATATAGAAACCATAACTCACAAGTTTCTCAATAACAATCCACTAGCGGGGAACTTATACCAGTGTCTAGTGGTATAAAATAAGCATCATTTTTTAGTTTGTGTTGTATTTTTAGTCATTCTAGAAGGAACCGGAGCTCGACCTCATAGATCAAACTAGAATACAAGTCCTTGTCCGCAAAGATGGTTGCCCATGATTCCAGTGATGCTCAATTACACTTTTACCTATCACATAGATCACCACCATCACATAGGAAAACATAATAAAATTAGTGAACATAAAAAACCACAATTTTTTATGAGGAAGCCATCTTTTAAAAAAATACATAAAAAATTATACTAGAAATCGGGCATTAAACCAGTTATATGATTCAGGGAACACATATAAAAGGTATAACATTAAAGGCACACATGAAACCCAAAAAATTAAATAAAGAAAATAATATGTCGACCCATAATCCCCTTGTGACTCTTAAATGATAATTTTCACTATTTAGACACATTATAAGACATATTTAAGAAAAAATCAAGCATTGCAAAATCTTATAATAATGTTTAACCACCAAACTGCATACCTCAATCATAGATACATGCAGTATCTAGTGGAAAAAGAATACAACCCAATAGGAGGTCTATAAAAATGAGATATCACAACATAAACATAAATATTAAACCACAAGAACTATGTATTCACCCTTATTAGGAAATAAAATATGATGGAAATAGAAATCCATGAAATAAAATATAAGAACTGAAGATGAAGGATAAAACCAAGGATGAAGGGTCTTACCTAATAATTATTGAAGAACCACAAGAAAACAACCAAGATTTGAGGTCATAGAGAAGAAAATATGATGGGTGGAGTCACCAAGGGATGAAAATCCCGAGTGGGGAATTTTTTTTGTTTTACGGTCAAAGAGGGAATAGAGAAGTTGAACATTCAATATTTTTTATGAACTAGGTAGGATACACATTTTGGATTCATAGTCTACCAAACCATGTGGAAACCATAATAGCTTCTCTTTCCAAGATGAATCTGACTGTGTTATTTTTCATGTAAAGGTGAATGAACATGTGATAGGACATGCAGCTAGATAGTTCCACTATCAGGGGAAAAATATATATTCTATGATGTTGAATGGTTTACCCTAATAGTGTTTCAATTATGCTCCACATACATCCTATTCTAAAAAACTCCATTTTCACTATGAATTTATAGTAAATCTAATGGACACAAATATGAAAAAATAAACAAATGAATACCTAAATATAAAATGTACATTTTGAAAAATATCCACACCATGAAAACATTCATCCCTAAGAGTTTAATTCCAATGTTTGAATAGAGAAAAAATGGGTAATTCTCTTCCAACAAATATTTCTGCTACCCCGTTTAAGCTCATCAATCCGATACTATAAATGTACTCAAACTAATGGTATGTAATTTCACTATAGCACATTCTTTTGGAAATCCATAGTTTACACTGGTATCTCAGACATAGAAAAAATAATATTTCATATCCATGTAATCAAAATTCATCACGTGATATGTGATTGGATTATACTTATTTAATTTAGAGAAATGGATGTATCCCTTAATTTATGTCAACTAGGATGTAAAATCTTACAAATATTCCACTATTACAACATTCTCAGTACTCTAAAAATATATTAAATACATCGGTGTTATTTTACATTGATTACCAAATAACGGTAACCTAAATGAGGTGACACATTCAGAAAAACCCAACACCAATAGATAATTACAAGTATTAGTTCCACTAATTAGTATAAGAAATTCATATGTAATGCACAATTTAAAAGTACTACATAATAAACATGAATTTACCAGATTTCTCTTGCATAAGGCTCTATCCAAAAAACAGGGCTCTCCCACCTTAGCCCAAGATAAGGGTGAAAAACATAAATATCTGTAATGAGGCTCAAAGGCTTCCATTTTTATCAGGGTTCGGTAACTATTGCTATAAGAAAACACTCAAACCCCAAAGGGATATCCCACAATAATCTCAAATTGATGGCACATTCCTGAAGTCATTCTTTGAATGATATATTTCACTCTCTATATCTAACCTTCCATTAGAGAATGGTATTCCATACACAAGTTGAACTGTGACCCCATTTCCATATTAAGGCCTTACTAGAACCTAGATATAAAACATATATCTCTGGTAGAAACAATTACCTTTGGAACACCATGATGCATCACTATCTCTAAAACATTCATCCAACCGAATTATTCCACATTGGCTAAATACAAGATTGTATTAAATTGGAACAATTTGGTTATACATTCAATAACAACCCATATTTAATTTCATCCACTGGGTGTATGAGGTAATCCAACAATGAAATCCACTGGGACCTCATGCCACATCCAGGTATAAATTCATAGGGGATAAAGAAAAATGGAGGGAATTTGTTTTTTTAAATGAAAACAATCATAACACCTAGAAATGATGTCAAATATATCTGGTCTCATACCTGACCATGATAACCAATATCAAAAGACATCTTTGTAGTCTTGGGGTGAATGAACCAATATTACTAGTGTCTTTCATTCCTCAACACCTTCACAATAGAATCCATACTCTAACACATAATTTGAAACAAATAAATACATCTTAATAGGGATACCAATTATTGGGAAACTCCCCACCATTCATATAATGCATAGACATCTAGAACAACTCTTGTCGAGGCTACTACTTACGTATAAATTCTAGTATGGAGGGAGATAGGTTAAGACTATCCAAGAATGTTCCACCATTGTGATCCTCGGTCACAATATGTATCTTATCGAGAAGCACCATTTAGTTCAACGCAACAATGGACTACACCAAATTTTATATTTGTATCTTTTTTCTCAAATAATATGATACCACATTACCCATTCCTGGGGTATACATGATATCAAATTTGAAGCACACAATTTAATCAGCCCAACGATAAGACATAAAATTCACATCATTCAAGGATAATTTGCAGTGCATTCTCTTAGGATATGAGTATTACAAAAACCACACCATAAGGAGAAAAATACCCCATGTATTCATGGAATTCATCACTGTTGAGAATTATAGGTTATGGGATGGGTAATTATTTTCATGAGGTCCATGTTGACTAAATAAATATTGAACCACATGGCCATCCTACATCAACACACACCAAATACCTGTACATTAATAATCATATAATACCCCATATCCCTTTTAGATTTTGGAATTATCAAAAGAGGTTCTACGGTAAAACACCTCTAAAGATCCTCTGAAAATGCCTAAAATCATGAATACATTCAAACATTAACCCTTTTTGGATAAGAGGAGTCTCAAGATTATTAAGCTAGGCTAAATCTCTAAAGAATCACCTAAAATACCCTACCATGCCCAAAGAGTTTATGATTTCAAAAAAATTCCACATTTACATCCATGAAATAACCTCAATAATCATATTTTGTCCACTAAAATCCACGATTCTGAGATTACATTACCCAAAAACATTAATTAGCCAATATAAAAGGTGAACATGGAAATTATAGGATACATCTATTGAAAAAAAAGTGTTTCCAACATGATCCTAGAATTCCACTCATGATCCTCTTCAATCCTAGTGTATGCCAGGATGAAAACAAAAAAAAATACAGTGAAATAATCATTGTAGTGTTAGAACACACTATTTATGATTTCAAAAAAAATATAGGACAATTATTTAATATGGAAGGTATGACTAAATTCTCAAAATTGTCATACCTAATTTGAGAATCTATTTTCTGAATATCCATCTATCAAACCTTGACCTGGTGATACAGATAATGTATTCATATCTTGAAGAACCACCTTTCAGCATTAGATATCAAAATGGTCATCGATGTTGAGAAATGGATAATTGTTTTTTGAATTCCACTTTATTCAACTTCTGGAAATTCATACACAATTGTAGAAATCCATAGGCCTTGTTGGAAAATAGTACATGGGAAGCACAAGGCGAGATGATTATGTGAGTTGATCTCTTTAATTCTAATTCTTCCAATGGTATATTAAATTTCCAAAACATAGTGGGGGTCATACAATATAAAGGATTAGATAAAAATCATGACCTTGACCACAAATTGATTTTAAACTTGACAACCCACTCTATATAAAATTCAAAAATGTCTTCTCAAAATATATATAAGAACTCATTCAGTATATTATGTAATCCAATTTTTGGAATAAAACAATTATCCTCCAACAAGAGTGATAAGATCTAAAAAATGAGATTTCCATATTTCAAATTTGGGGGTCCAACATGTCCTGAACAAGGATTCCATACCTTCTGATATCATAGGTATTACAATCCAATTCCACAAAACTAACTCTCATTTGATATAAATCTAAGTGAACATGGAAACTCACCTAGCAATCCATACCGAGTATCATATCAATGTGATCCATCTCTAAATAAATGAAATCACATTTCATCCTCACCCCGAACATAGTGATTGAACAAGATAGACACCAGAAACCCTATTGTAATTTCATTAGAAGAGGAATCACTAAAACCATTACATAAGACATGAGATCAGTTGTATATTTCAACACAACCACAAGACGAGAAGAAGAAAGAGAATCATATGAACCAATATCAAATAGAAAAGAAACTATATTTGATTTAATAATAATCCTACATTAAATAATTAAAGGTCCTAAATTATATTTTATTGGTTCTTGGTCCATAGTATGAAGACACCACTTCTCTTCTAAAACCAATGAACTACCACTTACCTACAACACTATCAAAGGATGATTCTTACCTAAAGAAGAACTTGTTATACCCCCTGACCAGGGAATTGAGAAGCCTCTTTCCTAGATATCTCTAACTATGATAATATTCCCCTAGTGGATATAGAGCAATCACAAGTCTCATTTGGGTGTCCCATCTTGAAAAACACCCACATGATCCCTATAGTTCCACCTTGGTTGCATGGTGGAGGTGGATATGAAAAGGATGATTGCATAGGTTTCACCTATCGACACTGATGGAAAATAATTGATCTGTCATCTGATGATACCAATGAATGTCGTCAGGAAGGATGTCCAAATATACCACAACCCATCTTATCATTCTCATCCCACATAAATATCTTGTAATAAAAACAAAAACTACCCTATCCCAGTACTGAAGCTACCCCATAAGAACATGACTTTCCACAGCAGTCTTTCTCCACCATCTAATAACTATCGACCGACATAGTATACGTCATAATAATTTAGAAGAAGACATTGGATTTAGTATCCGTTTAATAAAAAAATACAAATAGGAACTCACCATGTGATGTCGAGTATATGGTCATGGGTGTGACCTATAGACAACCTAAATCAAGGCCTGGTAAAGGCATATACATGCCATGTACTTTTATAAGATAAGAAATGTAATTTTTTTTTGTTTAATTGTATTGGGGTCTTGTCTAATTAGACCAAACACCTTCTTCTTGGCTTGTCTCTTCTATGAGTTACTGATGACAACAATTATTCACTGAGACCATGAGGTACCTTCTGTTCTCCAAATCAACTGCCATCAATTCCATTGGAATCTCCATGGTGAGTTATTCATCTTTCTAGAGTCTCGTTCTTTGATTTCTTCTCTTTCATGAGATATCCTTGGTTGAGTGTTTTTGACATTTTTGTATATCTAATGTGTTATAGGACAATTCAAGGGCCGAAGCTGTATTATATCGATCATACAACACTGAGGTTGGTGGTTCATGCCATTCTGTAGATGGTCCTGTAATTTTATATGAAAAAGTGCCCAATACCCTAGATTGGGGTATTTCATGTTTAGGGATTCTGACCCTGTTGATGCCTGATATGCTTTTATTTCATTAGTTAGGGATCTAGTTTTCAAATTGGGTTATTTTTCATTCTATGGATGTGTTTTCCCATGTTGGTTTTGATATTTGTTATTGGGTTTAAATGTAACGACCCGAAATTTTTAAATAAATTTTGTTTCCTAATTTTATGTGTTATTGTTATACTCAACAAAAATGTTTTATTTGATAAACATGATTATAATTAAAATGAGATCAGTGGGTTTTGACTATTATATAACCATCGGTCAACATGACCGCTGTGAACAAAATGTTTTGATTATTGTCTCTAAATATAAGTAATCTTGGTTAATTATTATAGAAAGAAGATTAGATGGCCTCACCTAGTAGTCTTGGACCGATCGAAGCCCATCTAACATAGCTTGGGAAGGAGGTAGCACCACTGGGCTTTGCTCTGGATCAAATCCAAGCCGAACTTCATCATGTGAAGCTGGAACGAAATCGCCTTCGTGAGAAGTTCAAACTGATAGAAATTACTACTCGGGCAATGTTGACTGAGCCGCCCCAAGCTTCTATCACCCTAGCACACCTTACTCTTAGGTCCTATGCTGGTATTATAAGGAGTTATGTAACGAGACCATAACTACCTTGTGTAATCCTTGTTTTAAATAAAAATTGGGATTTCTTCTTATGATGAAGTTTATGAATTTTGAAATGACCGGATAAATATAGTATGCATATTTTTGATGAATTTTAGAAAAAGGATATTTTAAATATGTTTATGTAAACCCTAAATAATTAAAAATGTGTAATGATTTTCAAAAAAATGGTCTTCTGCAATTATGTTCAGTACTAAATTTAGAGTCTAATAAGATCAACTTGATTTTTGATGAATAGTAAATTATGAATAGTGATTTTATGATTAGGATTAGTAATATGACCAAATGGATTAGTAATCTCACTTAAAGAAAGTTTTAAAATAATCTAGGCACCTTGATTAAGTAATGTGATTCAATAAAATAGTTAAATAACGGTTTCATTAATTATTATTCAAGTATTAGTTTTTTTCGGGTGAATAGTGTTTTTTAATTAAAAATTTAATTAAAAATAATTAGAAAATTATTTTTATCAAAATGACTTTATTTTTGAACTCAGAGCATCGATATTATGTTATGGTAATTTTTGGGGTTTTTTCTGAAAAAAATGAATTTTCGATGAATAGTGTTTTTATTTAAAAATTAAATTAAAAATATATAGAAAATTATTTTTATAAAATGGATTTCATTTTTGAAATCAGAGCATTGATATTTGGTTAGTGTTAAATTTTGGGATTTTTCTGAGAAAGTTGAATTTTCAGTGAATAGTAAAAATACAGTTTTAGGGTTTCGGTATGTTTAATGACATCATAACGGTGTCATGATGATGTCATGAGATCTTTTGAGGGTTGGCCGGCCAAGGGTGATGAATTATTGTTTTGGGGGCCCCATGTGGCCTAACTCCATGATAAATGACAAGGGAGATCACATGGGTTTGAGAAAAGCACATGTGAGGTGTCCCTTGGCCATTAATGCCTTGTCCCCTCACTTTCCCTATAAATACCAAGCCCTCCTCTCATCCATTCGACTCCCCACTCATTCCCAACGAATTTATGGTCTCATTACCTCCCAAGGAGTCCTCCCAAGGTGCCCCCAAGCCCTCAAGGTCCCACCCTTTGAGGTTTAAGAGTTACATTTTAAGGTAAGGGATCCGACTTCTCTCTTTCTTTTCAAGTAATCTCTTTTATGTCTTTTCTTTTATACTCCATGTTCTTATGTTTGAGGATGTTATTTTATATTCATCCTACTGCCTATTTCATGTTCATATGATGAGAGACCCCCCCCCCTTGCTCTCATCAATTCGTTTTAAGAATGTTTAAGTGGCGCCGTTAGGCTGCCGAATTTTTAAAGGATTCTTTCACCTTCCTCGTTTTCAAGTTCTATTTTCATTCAAGTCTTTAAAGTTCCTTTTTGTTATATTGGGGTATGATCTCTATATATATCATACTGGACTCTTATGTTCATATGATGAGATACCCAATTTGATCTCTTCAGTTCAGTATTTTGATGTTTTAAGTGGCGCCGTTAGGCTGCCGAATTTTTAAGTGGTTCTTCACCCTTCTCGTTTTGAAGTTCTACTTTCATGTCAATTATTTCAAGTTACTTTTTGTTATATTGGGGTATGATCTCTATATATATCATACTGGAATCTTATTTTCATATGATGAGAGACCCCATTTGATCTCTTCAATTCAGTATTTTGATGTTTTAAGTGGCGCCGTTAGGCTGCCGAATTTTTAAGTGGTTCTTCACCCTTCTCGTTTTGACGTTCTACTTTCATGTCAATTCTTTCAAGTTCCTTTTTGTTATGTTGGGGAATTATCTCTATATCTATCATACTGAACTCTTATGTTCACATGATGAGAGATCCTATTTGATCTTTTAAAATCATTGTTTGTTGAGGTTTAAGTAACGCCGTTAGGCTGCCGAACTTTCATAAGAGAAATCTAATTTTTTTTCTTCCTTCCATGTTTTTCATTTCAAATGGTATGTCCTTGAAATCTCATTACCATGATCATGTATCCTTCTTATTCTGTCCATGTACTATTTTATGGGTCATTTATGAATGTTTGACCCATTTTACCTCTCTTTTAATGTCTTCTAAAACCTCGGAACATTGCCGTTATGCTGCAGAATTTCTGTCTCAAAATGTCTATCTCTTTTTCTAAAGTCCTTTTATTTTATTAAGTGAATACTCAAAGCTCTTTCTTCTAAAGGGGTATTCACATATATACCAAAATGTTCTATTTTAAATTCTGGGATTTACATATATGAGACCCACCTTCCTTTTCTGTGGGTTTTAAAGTGACGTAAAGATCATGTCTTTAAAGCAGTTTTTAAAACGTTATGATTATGAAATGAAACCCATTTATTTTATGCTATATGGGTTATTTATGAAATGTTTGATGATGATATATGTGGCTCACATGATAATAAAGGCAAATTTAAGGGTGCGCCCTGATAGCGCTCCAATGCATTGGGTAAAGACTTAATCTCTAGAGATGACCATTTTAACGACGCCTTGGTGAATAACCTTGGTAATTTTTAACGACACCTTGGGGATGGACCTTGGTGAAACGAAACGATTGTCAATATTAAATGTTGCAGCCACATATTCATGTTATGAAAAAGTTTTATTTTTATTATGATATGCCTCATGATTTCATTTTCATGCATTAAAGTTCTTTTCATGACTTTATTGATGTATCTCAAGTTCATATGTAAAATGTTTCACTTGTTTCCCTTGCTGGGCCTTATGCTCACCCTTCCTTTTGATGTATGTCCCCAGGTTATGAGATGCAGTAATGAGCCTAGGGTGAACATGAGGAGAAGCCTTTCAAGTGTTTAAGAAGAATGTTTTTTTTGTTTCATGTTTTATGTTCCTTGTTTCCAAGACACTAAACCTTAAAGATCCTCAGTTCCATATAATGGAATGAAAAGTTATGTTATAAAAAGACGGGATGCTATAGTTGGTATCAAAGGATGGTTTAGTTATTTGTGGAAATTAGGATATGAAAACTCTAGGAGGAACCCTATAGAAAAGTTTAATATAGGAAATCTTCCTGGTATTTTGGTGAGTATTGAGTAAGGGGTTGCCAAGCAAATACATCCCTGTCTGGATACGAGCAGGTAGAGGTGGCTCTGGCACAGATGTACATAGGGGTAAAACCCGAAAACACCGCTTTGAGTTAGACTCGAACGGGAACTGGTACACGACAACGGGCCTTGCTGCACTCTTGGTTACGACACTCCCGGGGGATATGCTTTGGTAAATTCATAAGCTTGGTATGAACCATTGTTAAAGGAACAAAGATAAAATAAAATAAAGGTTCACATAATAATATAT
The DNA here is from genome assembly GCA_963277665.1 of Viscum album. NCBI lineage: Eukaryota > Viridiplantae > Streptophyta > Magnoliopsida > Santalales > Viscaceae > Viscum > Viscum album. The sequence goes on along the minus strand of OY728122.1, from coordinate 469,850,559 downwards.
GATCATTCATAACCTAGATGGGAACCTAGGAGATCACAACTTAGGGTATACCTTTCATATACAAGTTATCCTTGTATGCTTTCAGTTCCTTTTCATGATTATTAGCTAAGTACTTAAGCCCCTAATTATGCTTTCTCTTCTTAGTTAATGGTGGGAAATGGAAGAACATGTTCCGACAACCAATGTGATAGGAAATGCGACGATTTTCGTATTAATATGACAGGGATGATTAGGGGATTAAAATATGATTATTATTTTGGAAGACGTTCATTATTTTGGGAACCATATTTGATCGAGGTAAATAGATTACTACGGTATTTTCATTGAGGAGTAAGGTTGACTTATATTTTGAAGAATCGATGAATTTAAGGTGAACTTATAGTAATTTAGGTTACTTATGGGAATGACTAACCTATCTTGGGTAAAATATGTTTAGGTTAGCTACTTTTTTATAAGATGTTAGGAGTGGTTGATGTTGTCTGGAGATGAACAAAGAAGTTGTTTTGGAAGACTATGTTATCAAATCCTTATTGTATTTGGGTTTCAATCTTAGTTTGGTTTGTTTTGAGGAATTTTAAGGACCGTTATTTATGGAATGGTCTATGATGAACTTTGGGTAGTACCATGGAACTTTGATGATTTAAAAGTAGTTTCCATTCCTATGGGATTCTTTCTTTTTGAAGATTTGTTTTACCTTAACCTTTCTGTTTTTGGGATAATGTTTAAAGATAGAAGAAATAGATAGTTAATCTTTTGTAGATTATGTGATTCTATAGAAGATGATTCTTGTGCTTTTATGAGACCAAGTGTTTTTGAATTCTCATCATTTGGAGAAAAGATTAGTGTTGGTAGGGACTTGTTAAAGGATGAAAATCTACTTGAAGGTAGGTATATTTTATTATGTTTTTGTTCTATGTAGTAAATGAAATCCTCAAAATTATAAAAAGAAACGTAAAACAAAAATGTTGTTGGTTTACGTTTCCTACTAGGTAATCAAAGACCGTTTACACACATCATAAGTTTGGGATTTTCTCATGGTTAACTTTCTCCTAATCATGTTCTCTATCACTCTCCCTCAGAACTTGACCCTTTGTTTTTTCCTCCATGTCCATGTTTTCCTACATGGAACCCTTGTGTGGGTTAACTCGGGTGACCATTGTACTTCCCTTTCTTTATTTTAGAGTAATAGTTTTACTGACTCCTTTTCCGATGTGGGACTTTCAATGAAATTTCAAAACCTAGTTTTAAAATTGTGAGGACGCAATTTCTTAAGGGGGGAAGATTGTAACGACCCGAAATTTTTAAATAAATTTTGTTTCCTAATTTTATGTGTTATTGTTATACTCAACAAAAATGTTTTATTTGATAAACATGATTATAATTAAAATGAGATCAGTGGGTTTTGACTATTATATAACCATCGGTCAACATGACCGCTGTGAACAAAATGTTTTGATTATTGTCTCTAAATATAAGTAATCTTGGTTAATTATTATAGAAAGAAGATTAGATGGCCTCACCTAGTAGTCTTGGACCGATCGAAGCCCATCTAACAGAGCTTGGGAAGGAGGTAGCACCACTGGGCTTTGCTCTGGATCAAATCCAAGCCGAACTTCATCATGTGAAGCTGGAACGAAATCGCCTTCGTGAGAAGTTCAAACTGATAGAAATTACTACTCGGGCAATGTGGACTGAGCCGCCCCAAGCTTCTATCACCCTAGCACACCTTACTCTTAGGTCCTATGCTAGTATTATAAGGAGTTATGTAACGAGACCATAACTACCTTGTGTAATCCTTGTTTTAAATAAAAATTGGGTTTTCTTCTTATGATGAAGTTTATGAATTTTGAAATGACCGGATAAATATAGTATGCATATTTTTGATGAATTTTAGAAAAAGGATATTTTAAATATGTTTATGTAAACCCTAAATAATTAAAAATGTGTAATGATTTTCAAAAAATGGTCTTCTGCAATTATGTTCAGTACTAAATTTAGAGTCTAATAAGATCAACTTGATTTTTGATGAATAGTAAATTATGAATAGTGATTTTATGATTAGGATTAGTAATATGACCAAATGGATTAGTAATCTCACTTAAAGAAAGTTTTAAAATAATCTAGGCACCTTGATTAAGTAATGTGATTCAATAAAATAGTTAAATAACGGTTTCATTAATTATTATTCAAGTATTAGTTTTTTTCGGGTGAATAGTGTTTTTTAATTAAAAATTTAATTAAAAATAATTAGAAAATTATTTTTATCAAAATGACTTTATTTTTGAACTCAGAGCATCGATATTATGTTATGGTAATTTTTGGGGTTTTTTCTGAAAAAAATGAATTTTCGATGAATAGTGTTTTTATTTAAAAATTAAATTAAAAATATATAGAAAATTATTTTTATAAAATGGATTTCATTTTTGAAATCAGAGCATTGATATTTGGTTAATGTTAAATTTTGGGATTTTTCTGAGAAAGTTGAATTTTCAGTGAATAGTAAAAATACAGTTTTAGGGTTTCGGTATGTTTAATGACATCATAACGGTGTCATGATGATGTCATGAGATCTTTTGAGGGTTGGCCGGCCAAGGGTGATGAATTATTGTTTTGGGGGCCCCATGTGGCCTAACTCCATGATAAATGACAAGGGAGAGCACATGGGTTTGAGAAAAGCACATGTGAGGTGTCCCTTGGCCATTAATGCCTTGTCCCCTCACTTTCCCTATAAATACCAAGCCCTCCTCTCATCCATTCGACTCCCCACTCATTCCCAACGAATTTATGGTCTCATTACCTCCCAAGGAGTCCTCCCAAGGTGCCCCCAAGCCCTCAAGGTCCCACCCTTTGAGGTTTAAGAGTTACATTTTAAGGTAAGGGATCCGACCTCTCTCTTTCTTTTCAAGTAATCTCTTTTATGTCTTTTCTTTTATACTCCATGATATTATGTTTGAGGATGTTATTTTATATTCATCCTACTTCCTATTTCATGTTCATATGATGAGAGACCCCCCCCCCTTGCTCTCATCAATTCGTTTTAAGAATGTTTAAGTGGCGCCGTTAGGCTGCCGAATTTTTAAAGGATTCTTTCACCTTCCTCGTTTTCAAGTTCTATTTTCATTCAAGTCTTTAAAGTTCCTTTTTGTTATATTGGGGTATGATCTCTATATATATCATACTGGACTCTTATGTTCATATGATGAGATACCCAATTTGATCTCTTCAATTCAGTATTTTGATGTTTTAAGTGGCGCCGTTAGGCTGCCGAATTTTTAAGTGGTTCTTCACCCTTCTCGTTTTGAAGTTCTACTTTCATGTCAATTATTTCAAGTTACTTTTTGTTATATTGGGGTATGATCTCTATATATATCATACTGGAATCTTATGTTCATATGATGAGAGACCCCATTTGATCTCTTCAATTCAGTATTTTGATGTTTTAAGTGGCGCCGTTAGGCTGCCGAATTTTTAAGTGGTTCTTCACCCTTCTCGTTTTGACGTTCTACTTTCATGTCAATTCTTTCAAGTTCCTTTTTGTTATGTTGGGGAATTATCTCTATATCTATCATACTGAACTCTTATGTTCACATGATGAGAGATCCTATTTGATCTTTTAAAATCATTGTTTGTTGAGGTTTAAGTAACGCCGTTAGGCTGCTGAACTTTCATAAGAGAAATCTAATTTTTTTTCTTCCTTCCATGTTTTTCATTTCAAATGGTATGTCCTTGAAATCTCATTACCATGATCATGTATCCTTCTTATTCTGTCCATGTACTATTTTATGGGTCATTTATGAATGTTTGACCCATTTTACCTCTCTTTTAATGTCTTCTAAAACCTCGGAACATTGCCGTTATGCTGCAGAATTTCTGTCTCAAAATGTCTATCTCTTTTTCTAAAGTCCTTTTATTTTATTAAGTGAATACTCAAAGCTCTTTCTTCTAAAGGGGTATTCACATATATACCAAAATGTTCTATTTTAAATTCTGGGATTTACATACATGAGACCCACCTTCCTTTTCTGTGGGTTTTAAAGTGACGTAAAGATCATGTCTTTAAAGCAGTTTTTAAAACGTTATGATTATGAAATGAAACCCATTTATTTTATGCTATATGGGTTATTTATGAAATGTTTGATGATGATATATGTGGCTCACATGATAATAAAGGCAAATTTAAGGGTGCGCCCTGATAGCGCTCCAATGCATTGGGTAAAGACTTAATCTCTAGAGATGACCATTTTAACGACGCCTTGGTGAATAACCTTGGTAATTTTTAACGACACCTTGGGGATGGACCTTGGTGAAACGAAACGATTGTCAATATTAAATTTTGCAGCCACATATTCATGTTATGAAAAAGTTTTATTTTTATTATGATATGCCTCATGATTTCATTTTCATGCATTAAAGTTCTTTTCATGACTTTATTGATGTATCTCAAGTTCATATGTAAAATGTTTCACTTGTTTCCCTTGCTGGGCCTTATGCTCACCCTTCCTTTTGATGTATGTCCCCAGGTTATGAGATGCAGTAATGAGCCTAGGGTGAACATGAGGAGAAGCCTTTCAAGTGTTTAAGAAGAATGTTTTTTTTTGTTTCATGTTTTATGTTCCTTGTTTCCAAGACACTAAACCTTAAAGATCCTCAGTTCCATATAATGGAATGAAAAGTTATGTTATAAAAAGACGGGATGCTATATTAAAATTGCTTGTTACGCTACTTTTTTCCATTCATAGAGCTGTTAGGATGGATTGATTTTATATGATGTTGTGATATTCTTTGTATGCGTTTATCAATGTAGTTCTTGAGGTTTACATTGTCTACATATCTTTGTTTTCCCACAAATTATTCACACAGGGCTTTGGGAACCTAGCATAGTGAGACCATAGGCGGAATTGACATTGAGGAGTTCCCCAAATTGACAGTTATATTTTATCACGCTGAGAGACCACATGGGGGATTGACGTTTAGTGCTCCCCAAGAGTGTCTATTATATTTTTTCACACTACGAGACCATACAGAGGATTTAAATTGAGTGCTCCCTCAGAGTGTCTATAGTTATTGTTACCAGACCATAGAGGGGAATGCAGTTGAGTTCTTCATCAGAGTTTCTATAGTTTTATGTTAAAATGATATAGGGGGAATTGAGGGCGACATCTTTCTCACAGAGTCATTGTTTTCATGTGAAAAAAGGTGTTAGACATTGTGAGCTATCGAGGAGGTCATTAAATCCTTGTATCAGTTGAACTAGAGGGGTTAGGCTATGGGAACATACCCATAAGGTTACTTGAGATTGATTGGTTGAACCATAGGGGATATGCTATGATAACACCCCAGAGGGTTTCATGTTTTCGTTTTGTTGAATACTTTATGAATTTAAATGATTGTAGTGGTAACTGTAGGATTTTTTACTTTTGAGTAATTCCAGGTTTAATGCTTCATTTTTCTTATTTCCTTCCATATATATTCACTGATTGTTGGGCACAGATAATTGGGTGGATGCCTACTGGGATTCATCTCACACCCTGTTTGGGTCATGCTTTTGGGCAGAAACTAATTATATTGGTTCAGGTATAGATAAGGGAATGTTCCCTTATACATCAGGTACATGACTGTTGTGGAGCTGGAGAGCATGGGACTATGCTGAGGCTTTCGATGGTGAGGAGTTGTTTACATTTTTTTCTTGGTACTTTGGTTTAGTATTGTAGTCCAACATTGCGAAGTTTTTGGCTCCTTTCCTAGATACATGTGACATGAGTCATTTTTGATATATATATATATATATGATGTAGTTTCATATTAACCATTAGTCTTATTCTACTACTGTTTTATGGTATTATTACTATTTAGATTATTGTTATCTCTTTCTTTCCACTCTGTTACCCTACCAATGAATGCATTGTTTTCCCACAATCACTACAAAGGCCCTCGCTACTAGTCGGCAGTGTCTGGCATTTGGGGAAATTCACTTAAGGCCATGTGATTAACTACGTGTGGGGAATTTTTGGGTGGCACCAGAAATCAGTACGTTATCTAGTGGTATCAAAGGAATTATTTTCATCTTGACTTATGGTTTTTGAGACTATATATAGGGATTATAAGGAATATGTAGTTAGTAATAAGCTTTTCTTGGGAGTAGCTAACCCGTGTTGAGGGAAAATCTAATATACTTCAATTATTGAATTTTTTTAATGGTTTTCAATTATTTCTATTGATTTGATTTCATCATTTGGTGATTCACATGTTTTTTACTGTTATCATTGATTTGAGGTTCTATTTCTATTGAAACTCATTGAGATTAGTGCGTGCCATATCATGCATCATATATGAACTTTCTAGAAATCATATGTCATGCCATTTAGGGTGCATTAATAATTTCAGGTTATTGTGATATATTTTGGGCTAGATATGGATGTAGTTGTGATAGATTCCCTGATAGAATACCAACTATTTTATGGGGTATTGAATAATGTATGGATTCATTTGGATGAATGCCAAACTTTGTTCCCTGAGTTGTTATGGTCCATCATGTATTGGAATTTTGTATATCATTTCACTGCTATTCTTGTATATGACATGTATAAGATGACAAATGTTGATTCATGTGGAGTATGGGCCCTCACAGATTGGAAATTGGAAATTTAATGTTGTTTTAGTGTTTTTCTAGGTTCCAGAGTAGTTTCTGAGGCTTTCTTTCTAGAATAACCCAGAATAAACATTGTGTATTTTTGAATTAACTCCCTGTAACATTCTATTTGGGAAGGAAATGATTAACTTATGTAAACAATGTGTACTATACGTACATGCCATGTAGTCTCTAACTATGTCACTGGCTGTGTGGGCAGAGAGATGGGGTTGGGAAATCCTTGGTGGAAGACCCCGTGGGATGGACGTATACATTGTGTTGTATTGACCATGTGTTTATCCATATGAAAAATGACATTGGTGGATGGAGCTCATGGTGTACACACCATTTCCATCTTGAATATTCCATGTAGAGTTAACCGTGTAGCCAGTCGTGTGACTAACTACACGGGTCAGTGAAATCCTTCTAGTATATTCCATGTCAAGAACAAACATGATTTGTAGCCTCATTCTAGGAGAACCATGTGGGATAGTCTTGTAGAAGAACTAGGGTCGGGGAAAATGATTCAAGTACATGTCATGTCTTGGGAGAACATGCCGTGTTTATGGGGTGTTACATGACCAGATTTGGCCGGAGTACATGCCAATGTGAAGGATTAAAGGAACACGCCGTGTAGGGTACTCACACGCTATGTATCCGAGTTTTGAAAAATTTTATTGCGTTCTTTATCCCATTCATTTCCTACAATTCTATGATTCAACCCATGATAATATTTAACTAAGGTGTGTTCTTGACCATTCAAAGTCATGACACTGAGACACCCTCTGGTTGTTTTCCATATTCAAGGAAATAATCGGAGACCATACATGGTAGATTATGGACTACCTGCAGATCCTCTCATCGTTCCCATCATGGCCCCATCCATTATTCCAGATACAGGTGGCAATTCACAGTTCTAATAATCCTTCATGAAGATTTTGCAGACTTTTCAGGGAGAATTGCATCCCTCCCCATCTATAGAACAGTTGACACGTGGTTTTCAGTAGCAGCCTCATCCCACTTTATAAGGTGATGGAGGACCTCAGGCTGCAAATTCATGGTTAGAAGACATCATGTCGGTCTTTGAGCATCTAGAGACACCCCCAGAGAGGAGGGTAAAGCTATCTACGTTTATGTTTCTGGATTCTTCCAAGAGATGGTGGAATGTGATCTCCCAGGCTGTATTCCAGTAGGTGATGGATTTGGGTGAGTTCTATCATACCTTCTACGATTAATTATACCCTAAGACATTGAGGGTTGATCGAGTCTGACACTTCATGATTCTAGAGAAAGGTACCCTTTCAGTAATTGAGTAATATTTTTTCTTCATAGAGATGAAGCGCTTGACACCATTTCTTGGGGGTGATGAGTTATTTCTGGAAAGGATGTTTGTGGATGGTCTCAAGAATGATTTTTGATCTTAGATGAAAATATTCTTAGTGACTAGTGTATATGCAACAGTCAACCAAGAACTGATCATAGAGAGAAACATGAGGGATTCTGGAGCTATGGGCCAGGGAAGTTCAACATCCAGATTTATTACATCTCTAGATAATAGGAGGAAGAACCACTTGGAGTCTACAGCTGGTGATTCGAGTAGGCGATATACACCTTCAGGTAGCTAAATAGTATGATACCATTGTAGGAAGGACATGAATACATGGACACATTCCCCAAGAGACCCATTGGAGTGATGATATTCCTGTAGAATGGGTCATCGTTAGAACATCTGTCAGTTTTTCTCACCAGTAGCTACTGACATGGGGTACTCTATGAATCCTCGATTATGATCGGGACCACTAGTTTGTCATCAGTCAGGGAACTGGAGTTAATTCAGCTGTTTAGGCTGAGGTGGAGGTCATGGATGTGGAATCCAATCGCTATTCATTTAGTGATAATTGGGTAGATCAGCTTAGGGTGGTCAGGAAAGGTCTCAGGGCCATGGTATAGGTTAGGATTTCACAATTAAATATAAACTGTAGGAGAAGGATCCTTGACACTCTATAGGTAAAGGTATGATTCTAGTTTCCTCAGTTTTAGATTCTACACTTATTTGACACATGGACTTCTCGTAGTTTCATATTTATTTCTATTTTGGAGATCCTTTGACTCTGTATCTTTACTTTTTTTTATTTCATGAAATTTAAAACTCTGTTGGGGAAAATAATGGCTACTTTATGTAAGTGCATGGAGTTACCTTTTGAGGTTTGTGGGTGTCACTTTTTATGGACCTCTATGTCTTAGTGGTGATGGGCTATGACATCATTCTTGGAAAAGAATTACCAGTTCCCTTTCGGGCTGTTGTCAATTGCAATCATCGTAAGGTGTGTTTCATGTCACTAGAGGGGGAATAGTTTCTTCATAAGGGTGGACGAGATGTCCATGCGTGTAGAGTGGGGCCCGTGAATCATGTGTTGGGAGGAGTTACAACCCAAATTACTAGTTTGTATATGGATGACCTGAGCACATCAATGTTGGACTTTCCTCTAGTGGTTGATCATTTTAGGGATTCCTTTATAAAGGACATTGCATGTTTTCCTCCGGAGCGAGAGGATGAATTTTCAATTGATCTTGTGCAAGGAGTGGCATCGATGACCATTCATACTTATAGGATGGCTACACCAGAGATACAGGATCTCAATAAGTTCTTGGAGGAGTTTCATGAAAAGGGTTTCATCTGACCCAGTGATTATCCTTGGGGTTCACCTCTCATTTTTGTGAAGAAGGTGGACGGTACCCTCCGACATTGTGTGAATTTTCGAAAGTTGAACCAGTTGACGGTAAGGAACTGATATCCCTTGATGAGGAATGATGATCTCTTTGATCAGCTTCAAGAAGCCTGGGTGTTCTCCAAGATTGAAATGAAATCCAGTTATCATCAGTTGTGCATTAGACCATCATATATACCTCTTACAACCTTTCAGAGAGGTTATGGACTATATGAGTATGTGGTTATGTCGTTCGGTCTATGAAATTTCCTGTAGTTTTCATGACACTGATAAAGTGAGTGTTCCATCCACTCTTGGATTCTTTTATGGTAGTCTTCGGGGACGATATCTTGGAGTATAATCACACTCGACACTACCATCACACCCATCTTCATGTCATTTTGAGTACACTGAGGGAGCATCAATTATTTTTTATGCTCACAAAATGCAACTTTGGGATGGACCAGATTCACATATTGGGTCATGTTATCTCAGATACAGGAGTATCAGTAGATCCAGAGAATGTGAGAGCAGCAGTTTCATTGGAGAAACCAAAGAATGTCTGTGAGGCACTATGTTTTCTATGGAAGGCTAGATACTATAGATGTTTCATATAAGACTTTTTATGCTTAACAATGCCACTGAAGGGTCTAATGAAAAAGGGTATAAAGTACATATTGTCATATTCTTATGAGTTATCCTTTTTGGAGCTGAAAGGGAGGTTTAAATCATCACTGATACTAGTTTTTCCAATTCTATCCAAGATTTATACTATTTAATGTGATGCATTATGTATTAGGATGGGAGTAGTGCTTTTGCAAGAAGAAGGACTCGCTGCATACGAGTCTCGGTAGTTGAGGCCACATGAGAGAAATTACCCAACTCATGAATTTGAGTTGGCTATAGTTGTTCATGCATTATGCTGTTTGAGACATTATTTGGTGGGAGAGCATTTTTTATTTTTCACCAACCAAAAAACTCTCAATTATATGTCCAATCAGCATGATATGAATTTGAGACAACAAAGTTGGGTTGAATAAATTAGGTCATTTGATTTTGAGCTTTCTTACATGAATGGTAAAGGCAACAAAATAGCTAATGCGTTGAGCAGAAAGACTCAGATACATGCTATTCACAAAGCCAGTAGTGAGTGGAAGCATATGTCCATTTTTTTGAGATGAATTTTTATGTGCACGATAGATAGGGGAAATTTTTTTTTCATCATTAGTTGTTACCTCTAGTCTTCTTGATCAAGTGAAAATGTGGATGCTATCAGATTCTGAAGGCCTATCCATATGGGAGAGTGTGTCAGGAGAGGACCCTATTATTGGATGGAAAATAGGAGAGGATGAGATCTTATGAATTCATGGACACATATGGGTGTCACTATATGTACGCGAGGAGCTAATCATGGAATTTTCTTACTCAGTTTGGGAAGTTCATCATAGTGTTACCATGATGTATCGAGATCTATCCCCACAATATTGGGGCCAGGTAAGAAGTGAGATGTTGCTGGTTTTTTGTCGAGGTGTTCCACATATCAGCATGTGAATACAGAGCATCAGCAACCAACATGGATATTTAAGAAGTTACACATTCCCGAGTGGAAGTGAAATGATGTCGTGATAGACTTCATGATAGGTTTAATGAGGCCGCATCGAGGTAATGATGGAGTTTGGGTTATTATTGACATACTCATGAAGGTTGATCACTTCTATCCATTCAATGAGACATTTAATGTTGATGAGCTGAGAATGTTGTACATTTGGGAGATTGTGCACTTTCATGGTTTTCCACACTTAATCATTTTAGACAAGGATTCATGTTTCTCGTCTCAGGTTTGGTAGGGACTCTAGAGGGAATTATGTATATAGGTACTTTTGAGGTTATCTTTCCATCCCTAGAAAGATGGCCAATCTGAGTGTATGATTTAGGTGTTGGAGGACACGCTTTGAGAATTTGTCCTATATTTTGGAGCTTCTTGGGAGAAGCGTATACCTCTTCTGGAGTATGCATACAATAATAGTAATGAAGAAAATATTTAGATGGAACCTTTTGAGGATTTGTACAGTATGCCATTTTGTTCCCCCCTATGTTTGTTGTAGGTAAGAGAGGCATCTCTGATGGGACCTTGTCTTGTTCAAGATACCACAGAGTAGGCGGAGTAGAATCAGAAGAGGATGACTACTACACAATAACAACAGAAGACTTATGCTGACTGACGGAGATGACCTCTGGAGTTTGAGGTCAAAGAATAGGTTTTTGTATGGGTCACAGCGAGGTTGTGATACAAGAGGATTAGGAGAAAGGGAAGCATTCTCCGAGATATGTTGGACCATGTGAGGGTTTGGAGTGTGACAGGATGGTTCCCTATTGGTTGTCGTTACCACAGAGGTACCGGGAAATGAATGACATCATCCACGTTTCTCTGCTATGATGTTACTTCTCAGACCCATCTATTGTTTTTCAACCTGAGGAGGTTGATCTGAAGGTGGATGAATCATTTGAGGAGCATCCTACCTAGATTTTTTATCATAGTGCAATGGTTCTCCATGGCTGGTCTATTCCTCTGGTAAAAGTTCTATGGTAGCATGTCCGAGTATAGGATGAGACTTGGGAGAGGGAGGCTGATGTATGATTTTAGTGGTCGGAGCGGTTTGAGGATTCTTTCCTATGCCTCTTTGCTAGGGAAATTCGGGGAGGAATTTCTACATGGGGGGGATTTTTAAGAACCCAGACATTCTTCTTTGGTATTGTTTTTTCTTTTCTAGTGTTTTTGAGAAAAAAAGGAGAATATTGAAATTTAAGAAGTACAATCTATGTACAAAGGAGTACACATCGTGTACCCTGTGGTCACCGATGATCGTGTACGGGCCATGTGATAGCTGAGTACATGGCCATGTGGGGTGACCTGGAGACTGCCTAATGAGTGGCCCAGTAAAGGCCTATATAAGACATGTACTTTTATAAGGCACTCAATGTACTTTTTTTTGATAAATCTGACTGGGGTTACATCTAATTAGCATTAATGCCTTCTTCTCAGCTCATCTCGTCCAGGAGAGACCGAAATCGACGACTCCTGTACAAGCCCCTGACCCACCATCCTTTTTTCGAATCAACCATCATTGATTGCATTGGAATATCCATGGTGATTACTTCCATCATCTAGAGCCTCATTCCTTGATTTTCCATCATTCTTGTGATAACATTGGTTGAACTTTTTGGATGTTCTTGTAGATCTATAGCATTCTAAGATGATTCAAGGGTCTACCCTAGATTATATCAATCGTACAATGCCGAGGTAGGTAGTTTGTGCATTTACATAGTTAGTCCTTGAATTTTATGTGAAAAATTTCCCAATACCCTAGGTTGGGGTATTGATTGTTTAAGTATTTTAACACTGTTGATGCCTGATATCCTTTGATTGCTTGAGTTAGGGATCTTATCTGTGAATAGGATTATTTTCCATTCAATGGATGTGTTTTCCCATATTTATTTTGATATATTCCATTGGATCTAGAATAGCATGTTAGTCCACTTTGTTTTCCATGCCTATTACTATTAGGATGGAGTGATTTTATCTGATGATGTGATATACTTTGTAGCTATATAGCCATGTAGTAATTGAGGTTTCCTTTGGATGTTGAACATCGTTTGGGCACGATTGCTTTACACAGGGCTATGGGAACCTGGTCTAGTGAAACTATATGGGGAATTGACTTTGAGGGATTCCCCTGAGTGTCTATTATATTTAATCACGATTTTTGAACATAGGGAGGATTGACATTGAGTGCTCCCTTGGAGTGTCTATTATATTTTATCACACAACGAGACTTTAGGGGGAAGAAAATTGAGAGCTCCCTCAGAGTGTCTATAGATACCGTTGCAAGACTACAGGGGGAATTGATGTTATTTTCTTCCTTAGAGTGTATTTAGTTTATCATTAAAATGATATAGGTGGAATTGACTGTGATTAAATCATTATAGAGGCTTTATTTGTGTGATACCAAAGCGGTTAGACCGTGTGAGCTACCTAGGAGGTTGTTATATCCTTGTACTATTTGAAATAGAGGAGGATAGTCTATTAGAACATACCTAGAGGGTTACAAGAGATTGATTGATTGAACAAGATGGGATATGATATGATGACATCACAGAGGGTTTTTTGTTTTTGTTTGGTTAAAAATTGATGAATTTGAGTGAAGGTTATTGTAACTGTATGATTGTTTGATTTTTAGTACTTCCTTATTGCTTAATTTTTCATATTGGTGTAATATATATTCACTAAGTGTTGGGCATATATCTTTGGGTGGTTGGCTATTAGGATTCGTCTCAAAAACGTTTTGGGTCATGATTTTGGTCCCAAATAGATTATATTTCTATAGGTATAGGTAAGGTAAGACAACCTTCTACTTCAGGTATGTGGAAATTGTGGAGCTGGAGAGCATGAGACCAAGCAGAGGCTTGTGATGTTGAGGAGTTTTTTACTTTTTTTACTCTGTACTTTGGTTTAGAACTGTATTATAGTATTGTGACTTTTATAGCTACATTCATAGATACTTATTAAATGAATCATTATTGATATATATATATACTAAAATTGTCAATTTACCTTTCAGTCTTCTCCTACGTACTATTGTATGGTATTATTACTGCTTCCACTACTGTTATTGGTTTCTTTCTACTACATTACTCTGCTGATGAGGGCATAGTTTCCACACTATCACACACAAGGCTCTCACTACTAATTGGAAGCCACTGTAATTTGGGGAAATACTGTTGAGGCCTTGTAACTAACCAGGTATAGGGCCCTTATGGGAGGCACCCGGAATTGGGATGTTAAAAGTTTCTCATTGAAGACCACATTAGGTGTGAACCAAACTAACTTAGTTAATAGATAAACATACTTTAACATGTTATTGTCCCATTAGTAAAGATATAAAATCACTCATGTCTTGGAAAATGACAATGTCATTGGAAAATACTACTCATTGATTGTGTCCATGAAGTTCCTCTATCCTAAATTCTCTTGATTCCTGGCATGAACCACTTACAAACACCCCCTTGGATTAGGACCTTACAAAAATAATGAAAAATATTTTACCTTCACTACCTTAGGACTACCAAGGAACTAAAATATCATTCTGTTATTATCATATGCTACTCTACATAATGAAGATATGCGGTTCCCCAAAATGATGGAGGCTTGTCCATGATAAACTTCATATCATTGTCCTCTCATGGAATGGGTTCAACTCCATGACCTCAGAGGAACCAGGGCCCACTCCCCAACCCATGTCAAAGACATCTTGAACCACAAATTTCACTAGAATCTCTTCAATTTGTGAGGGATAACTCTATTCTAACTAGTATAATGTTTTCTAAGGATTTCTCTATGGTGGAATGATGAAAAAATAACTAAGAAACTCACAGAAACCATCAATATCATCATCAAAAATAAATTCTAAAAAATTGAAGCACAAAATAATATTCCAAAGACATCCATATATCAAAACCAAACCGTAACAAAATTATTAAAATGGAAAACCACTCCACCTAGATTTGTGTCCATGAATAGTATGTAGCCTATATGTCTTACCTTGATGAGATGTCAAAAAAAATTCCCACACATCTCACAATGACTCATGGTATATCATGATGTGTGTTCTGCATACACCCAACTCACAACCAGAACCTCAATCCATAACACTCGTAGATCCTGTTTATCAAAACTCTCCCAAATAACATGAGCCATAGAAATTGCGAAACCACTTATTTTATAGTTTTGTCAAGAACTAGTTCATGATTCTGTCAAGTCCAACACCAACTCAGCCTGTAGAATGTCCTAATGCATGTCCCCAATCCTCATAAGATGGAAAATAGTTTCTGCATATCAATATTTCAGATTTTATGAATTATTTTAACTAATTTATATGACAAAAAACAATTCACATGAATCAGTAATCACATAATCATCTATAACCATATCCATAATATATACAACTATCAAAGGTTAACAAGTTAAGATTTTAAATTGAAAACAAAATACCCAAAAACTGAGATAAAAAGCTAGACCACAACCAAAAATCCATTATGAAACAAGAGTCCATCACCCTCGGGAAATAATTATCAACACCTTCAGGAGAGGAACACTAATAACCAAATCCACCATCACCACCTCAAAAAAATTCCTTTACTGTGGTAAAAAATAATATGGACTACATATACTCGAGGGAGTATGTATAGTGTGATAATGTTCATAGTATGACACACTAAAAATTAGATTCCATACTATATCATTATAATATAAATATTTTTGAATTCCATATGAAAGAAATTGGAATAATTTTTAATAACAAAATTATTTAAACTTTTTTCAATAGTTTAGTTATTTGAAATTGAGATTAATGAAATTTTCACTAAATGAAAAATGTAAGAACAACACCACAAGATAACCTTGGGTTATATATGGAGGTACTATAATTTGTGGGATCTTATAAAACTCAGAAATCAGTGAAAAATTTAATAGAAACCATTACCCATAGTGTTATTATGCATGGTCCACTGGAGGGGAACACATCCCATAGTCTAGTGGTCTCCTGTCATCAGAATAGTTTAGTTAGTGTCGTAGTACCAATCATTCTAGATAGAATTGACCCCTATCCCTGCCTAACTAACTTGCATACATATCGTCATCTACCCACAATGATACCATGGATTCACTGATTTCTCAATTTACATTCCACATGTCACATAGATGACCACATTCATATAAACACATCAAACCAGATAAATAAATATGGAGACAACCATTTTTAATATTCAAAACATCCATCAAATCCACATTCACAATAAAACCATTGGAAACATGCTTTGAACCACTGATTCTATACGTAGAACACATCTAAAAAATAACAAAAAAGAAACACACAAATCCCAACCAATTATAGTGAGAAATCAATTTCCAACCCATACGTACCTCAATACCCCTTTAAAACATATTTCTAACCATTTACACACCTCATAGAATACATTTAGGAAATAAAGAAAGCATACCACAATCATCAAATAATAACTATGAATCAAACCACCGACCAAGATAATGGATTCATCTATAATTTGGTGTAAAACCACATCCTCACCACTGGAGGACCATATAAAGGTAAGATAATACCATAAAACACAAGATTCAACACATGGAACCATGTTTCAAAAAATTGTAGGGATCCCAAACTAATAAAAAGACAAATGTACAACATTGAAGAATTAATAACCCATAAAGATTGGAAAATCCAAGGAATAAATGGATTACATGATGATTTCATGAAAATGCCAACAAAAATCTCTGATATTTGAGGTTCTAAGGGATATAAGCGGAGGGTTAGAAGTGCATTGACATAGAAATAACATGTGGTGAATAAAGATGTCGAATTGGGGTCCAATATAGGAAGGATAAAATAGAAATTCAACATTTTTGAGATCTTAGAAACTATTTGTGGTTTTTCCACAGGAACCGAGAAATCATTTAGAAAAGCTTGTGGCATCGTCTATCTAAGAGGAAACCAGTGGAACTATTTTAAAAGTAAAGGTGAACATCCCTGTGGAATTTAATGTGGAATAAAACATTCCACTACATAAAGAACACTGCTTCTTATGGAGTGGATCAAATATTCCCCTTAGTATTCTTCAACGACACACCAACTCTTATTAGGTAAACAACTCCATTTTTAGCCAAATATTCCAAGGAAATCCAAGAGATAAATCTTGAACAAAAAATAGACAATTTAATAATTCAAAATTAATTCATGGATGTGATATAAGGTGATGTCTCATACACTATCAAGAACTGTGTATTATAGAACCATAGTCTCATATAGGGAGAGGCCTCATAGAATGGAACATACCACTAATCATATCCCTAATCCCTCAGATTATGTGAGGCCTCACATAATTTCATGAATTTTATATTTTAATAATATAATCTCACTATGGTGAGTTCAAATACCATATAAAATACCATGTATTATTCCACCACCCACTCACATTGGGAGAATATACTTAAAATATTACATATAAAATGTCTTATAAAAACTAGCACTTTATATTATGTCTCATACAACATTAAAAAACATTTATTGCACAACCCCAATATCACTCGGGGTGGGTCACACAATAGGGTTAGACACTTCCCATTAATTTATGATATGGTTCCATACTAACTATTGAACACTACACTCTATCTCATTGAAAGGTATCATCTATAGTTGAATGAACATGGTTAGACAGAAAAAGAAAATGGTATAGAATAACAATACAATGATTTGAGATGCCCACCCATTAATACCTCAAATATCAATATAGGATAACACACTAAAATCAATAATCCACAGCCTTTTCTAATATCACCATAATAGTCACACGCTATAGAAAAAAATCTCACAATGGCTATAAATCCAATTGGTGATGGACGCCTCATAAGGTCCCAACCTTTTCATCACTCTATGTCAATGTGAATCATATATTAATCATATATAATATTTCCATATTTTTGCCGATTATAATAATCCCTTCATGGGATATAAAAATGGTCTCAATTCGCTAATTAATATCATATTATTTATTCACACAATTTGAACACTAACCATAAGACTAACCAAAGAACTAATAATGGGTCTATCTATCACAGATTCCACCGAGGCCCATCCCATACCACTCATAGTTTATTATATAAACCTTGACACGTATGGGTTCTCTAAAAAAATAAAATTAGTTTCACATGGTGATTTAATTTACAAGAATTTATTTCTCTTCCAAATGATTCATGGAATGCATATCGAATATGCATCAAGATCTACCTGAAGCCTTAACAAAAAAGGATTATTTTTTATCCATTTAATGTCGTAAAAATGATTAACCCCAAACACGAATGCGAAAAAACAAGATTATAAACATATGTTTATGTATTAAAGAGAAGACATATCACCAAAATATCATTACCATCATTAATTCATGTTCTATCATTCCTATACTAATCCATTAATTTAATTTAGACCCAATCATAGGGAACAATTCATTAAAACATATTTATGAAAATTATAATTAATTAACAAATTAATCAAAAAATAATAATAATTTTATATAACTCACCAAGGAGACCCATGGAATAGAAACCATAACTAATGATGTGTAGATGTATTAAATCATGTCTTTGGGATGTCTCTAACAAAAATATCCCAGGAGTAATGCATAAAAAATTACCATTTTCATGATAAATTGGATTATGGTGCCCTATATACACAACACCATGAATCCCAAAAACATCGCTCAGATTTTATAGTGACTCTATGAAATATAAAATGAACCATCGATTGAAAAAAAATTAACTAATTATATTTATGATAAATGTTTCATGAAGATAGTATAAATAGAATGACTTGGTGTGAAAAAAGAATCCAAAAACATCTTGGATTCATTTTCATAATAAGAGGGGAAGGTGGTGGGTAGAGGTTCATTACAAATTTTGTTTAGTTTGACATGAAATTTAACCATCGAATGGGTATGAAATAAGGATTTTAGAAATGTCCTCATTCACCTTCAAAAAAATAGTGGAGTGTAGTTCGGTGGAATGCAAAAGGTGGGTCATGGTGTAACAACCCACTTATTGTTTTTCATTATATAATTACACAATGGGTAAAAGGATAACACACATCCTAATAATGAAGCCCGTGACATATCATCCATGTATCATGGTGCTTATAGTGATTCATCACACAACCAACCACCTAGTATATGCCCAATATTCCACCATGAAAATAAACTTAACAGTGTTACCCTTTTTTGGTGGAATGAAATATATCATGCATGTATCTCTCACAGTAATATATTTTAGATACTGTATGATATCACATATATATAGAATTCAAACCTACACAGCCTCTTAACCATGATACAAAACCCTCCTTGTGGAATCATCCCCAACCCACACCCAAACCCATCCCCATAAAATACATAAACACAATCTGGTTGGTTCCTCTATTGTACAATACCCCCAAATTTTCATGTTGAAATCCCCATTAAAACATATTGATCTTATATTCGTAGATATATTAACTCCCACACCATAAAAAACTACGTATGTATAACTATCAGGATCCATGAAAACACTTAATCATTTTAAAAAGTAAATCATATACATACCCAAATATGAAAATTTAAATTTAAATCTAATTAAAAAACAACACCTTGATATGAAACTCAATAATCAAATTACATCGTGATTTACATAGAATTAACAATTTTGTGGACTAAAAAAACAACAATGACTAGATTCTCATTTATGATATGTTTTTGTGAAAATTATCTAATACTCAATTTTTACATCATAATATCATACCACGAAACATCTTTGATTTTGAGTAGTCATTAATCCACTGCCAGGATTTTCAATCATGACATAATAGGCTTTCACTAAAAACTCATAGCCTATTTCCCCACATGAATAAATATTATCTTGAATGACATAAAAAAGAAAAAACCACTATTCTGAATCCAATTACATATGTGATGACTTTCTAACTACCCTACACATTGACATCCTCAAAAAATTAATTCTCTCATGTAATTCCAAATCTCAATCAATAAGATGAATACTTATCCTGAATGATATTATCAAATACATGACCTTGAACTAGTCTATCGAAAATATGTATTAATAATGGTCATATTAAAAAACCATCAACTAAATGGATTCACAATGGTCATATATAATTTATTCTATCACATCATAGCAATGTTATATATTTTCAATCATTTTTATAGACTTTAAAACTTATATAAATTTTATTCACTCTATATGTAAATTTACATCCCAAAATATCTACTAGATTCTGAATATTTATGTTTCATTGCATAGTTATAATCAGTTGTATAATCCTCTAGGAAATCCATTAGGATTGAGATTTTAATAATATAATTTCTATTTACTTTTTTATGTACTCAATGAGTAATATTCATATTGAATTTTTCTTCTGTTCTCGCAAAATGAATTAATATTCATTTTTTGTAATATTATTCAATTATGAAATAATGATTTGTTTATTTTTATGGTGTTATTTGTGAAACAAGTTTTGTAACACATAAATATTTTTAGCGAAACATGTTTTCCATAATATGGAATAATACATTTGTCATGATGAATTTTTTAAATAGCTAAAAACATATTTATTTACATGAGGATTTAGAATACATAATTATAGAAATAATAGTATTAATTCTTATATATTTATATTAATTGGAAAAAAATTGTCGATATATTTTTTCTGATCAAATAACTCAAATTACATAAATAAGGATATTATTTGAATTAGCCCTAATCCAAAATTTAAATGATCCTAAGATTCACAATAAAAAGTACATTTTAAAATAAATATTTAAATTATAAATATATTTAAATAATTAATCTCAAATAATTTTTTCTAAATGTAAATGAAATGTCCTTGAGTACATAATATTATTCTATTTGTGGTCTTGAATACTCCCATAAACCATGGAACATAAATTTTGAATATATTATTTTATCTAATGGTTTTATACATAATAGTACTGCTAATTATGTCTAAAAAAAAATTACTAAATGATATATAGTAATTTTTGGACTTTATATTGAAGGTTATGTAATATTTGGAACTGACATGATTGGTATTATTGATACTATAAAATATCAGTCTTTTGTATGAGAAATGATGGAATGTGGATTAATAAATACTATTCTAGAATTTTTTTAATATAGGGGATATTAATTATTAACATTTAATTTTATTATAACTATATTAATTAGATATAATAATATTAGATTCAAATATTATTATACATCATTTGACTCCCTTGTTAAATAGTAATTCAACATGGGTAGAAATATTGAATAACATTAATTATATTTAAATATCTTTTTAGTGACATAAATGAATTTCACTAGAATTAATAATAATTTATTATTATAAGAAATTAGTATATAAACTAATAATCCATTTTAGGATTATTACATTTTTATAAAAATAGTCTTTGGATACAGTAGAAGAAAAATTATTTTATTTTATTTAAAAATTAATATCTTATTTTTAAAAAAAGTATATCGAATGTTGTGCTGGTTTAATAGTGTATAATATAATCAATCTGTATATATGAAATTGTTTTTTTAGGATTCGATACATTTATTTGGAATGAAATAATCATACATGTGTCCCTAATTCCATTTAGTATTTAGAATTTATTTCTATAGTTGAATTTAAAAGGGAAATAAAATTGATTATAAAATAGCTAGTTTATTAAAAAAATTCATTTACCAATTATTTATATTTCAATAATATTTAATATTAAAACTAAGATATAAAATTATTATAGTTTCATGTAAAATTTACTTTATACACAAATAATTTTGAGACATGATTATATGATCCAATTATTATAAATTTGTGCCATAAAAATTGTATGTGTACGGCCATGTTGCAATATTATTGATCAATATATAAAATAACTATCAAAAGAGGTGTTCAGAGAAAACTTAAATTTAATGAACATGAGAACCATATAATAAATCATTTTATAATTGTACATCAATTACATTTTAAACAGATCCAAATTAAATTAATTAATATGTATTAATAAGTAACTAAAACAAGAGTTAATGTAACATTTGTGATCCAAATACAACATATGATTCCTAGATCAGCAAGAGCCCTACAAGCCCTTAATGTATAGTAGAATATAATTTGAGGTATCAAAATTGAAATTGGAGAATAATTTACCATATTTTTTTAAATTTTCTATGATTTTTCTTAGTGCAATTAATAATTTGGAATCACTCTTCTATACTTTGGACATTCAAGAATTCACCATTAAAAAAAACTAGAAAAAAATTGGGCCCAGAATAATAATCATAAATAAATTAAAGGAAAAACACAACACATAGATACATGAAAAATAAATTACTGGAAAACATATTTAGCAAAAACATAATACAAATATATAATTTTTAGGGTGAAACCTAAATTACACTATATTAATTTTTTATTGAAGTCCCCTTGCCCATACATATATAGATTACTTATTGGAAGTAATATATTTAATCCCTCATTTTATCATCCCTAATCAAACTAAATTTAAATATAAATACTATATTATAAATCATAGACCGCTTTAAACATATATTTTTCATGGTATGCCACTAAGGGGTAATCCAGTGATCTTATACAAGAATATGTTCTTGTGTAAATAATATGATATCTTACAAAGTTTGATAGATTTAATCATTTTGGTCATAGTCAGTATGGTTTATATCATAGTTCTTAGAAAAGGTTTAGGAAAGATTCAATGTTGATCCATATTCTTCTCTATTATATAATCCTCCATGAAATGCATTAAAAAATTTGAAATCATTTTTTACACAAAAGGATTCATGAAAATGTTTATAGGAATGATGTTCCATTCCATAATAGTATTTTTTTTCTTTGAAACCATGACTAATCATAAAATAATAGATTCTCTCATATTATCCAATACATTACACTTCAATATCCTCAAATATAATGAAATAAACTCCCAAATGTGTGTCCTAATACTTTTGTTTTCAAAAAATGAATGATAGAAACCTCTTTATATAAGGGTTATCTCATTGTTTTCTCATGAACTCAATAGAAACAATCCTTTCTCTAGATGAGTAATAATACATTATGGGAATTATTGTTTTTTATCATTCCTTAGATGATGGATATAATATTTTAACTCTATGTTCCTCATGTATCCTCATTTCAACATGTTACATATGATTTTTTGAACTCCTCTATGCCTCTCCATATTTTTATATGCTCAAAACACAAATTTATTATTTTGTTTCGCCCTATTTCTATAATTTTTATGTGTAGTTTATTTAAATATCTTCATGAATCTAACCCTTCCATCAATGTTTAGGTTGATTATATTCCTATAATTATATATGATTTCACTATGTGTCTGGAATGTATATACATAGTAAATGTATTACAATTTATTTGATCATATCCACCAAAATCAGAGCCATATATTCCCCTTTTTTGAATTCAAACTGAATCACTAATATATTTTTTAAATAAACAAAGAAAAACATCAAAATCATTAGAACATTGTTTAATGAATCAACCCCAACCATCGATAATGTGATCATTCACATTATCGATTGATTCAAATTTAAATAATAGACCAATAAATGGTGGTTGAATCATATTTTAAATTCCATTGAATATCATGGTTTTCTAATCTCATTAATATTGAATATATTAATATCTATAACATATTGTATTGTTTCCATTTTCATCAAAATTTATGTACCAACATCTTCATCAAATCATGAATTATTTCTCTTTTTGAAAAAATATCCTCAATGATGGAGACCCTAGGTCATTAAAAATACCTTATTATATCCTAACCCTATTCATGAACATGTATACCCTAGAGTTATGCATTAATATATAGTGAAAATTGTTTCACATTATTATTGTGAGTTGGATTTATAGAGGGTTATCATCTAGAAACCTCTACCTTTTCATAAATCATGATGTGACTGTAACGTTTTCATCATAGAGAAATAGAATTAATTATTACATATATATATCATACATATAAAAAATATATCACCAAATTGATACAATAAGCTCATTATTTTAATTAATCTAGTTTTGTCGTTGTCATTCACTTTATGAAACCACCACACATCATAAATCATATCATTAACCTCACACAAATATTATTTAATCTCACATAGTGTATATTATGGTGTCGTATATAAGATTTATGGTGTGGAACTTATATTTATTCCTAATATAGTTAATAATAAACAATTATCAATTGTGCCTTTGTGACACCATCTATGGAAAGGTATTCTCATTCATTACATAGGACCATATACAAGTCACACGTTCATTCATATGTAATACACATGTTATGTTGTGGAAAAATTCAATCACAATGCAATACTCTGAATCCATTATCGAATGAATCCGATATAATAAATTAGTTTTTTATTTATCTTTATATATTCTTATTATTAATCTAATGTGGGAAAATATTGTGACATAGTTACTAATATTATGAAATTACATGTCTTCTCATAATATATCTTCCATCTTTTGATGATATATTCATAACATTCCGATGCTTCTTCTAATACATCATTATAAAGATTAATAAATTTTATGCGCATCATTCCTTACTTACATGGTAGAAAAAATATATTCCCATTACACATTCCAATACCTTACTATATTGAAAAATAAATATGGTTCTTAATTACAACAATTAAATTGAAATTTTGGTCGATTATTATCATTGTCACCAAAATTTTCTTAATATCAATAAATCTTAAAGGCCATTTATAACAAATTTGGTAATATTTCAAGAAATATGGTTTTCAGGTAAGGAAGGTTAAACGAAATATCAATATCCAAACATATCTATTCTTATTTAGTAATAATTTAGTCTCGTTTTGAAAATTCTATCATCAATTGTCAAGAAATCCAACAAACAAACTCTTAAAAGTAAAAAGCCTCTAAAATAGATTAAACTAACTAAATAAATGGGTTAAATGTTACATAAGACTATAGTCCCTACCATATCATGATGATAGTATATATAATTTTATTCGATTTATTTTTGGAAAGTAAATGACATTGTTGAAAGAGAAGAAGTTACATATAAGTTTCATGGATGATAATGCTTTATAATAACATACTTTGGATGGTGAACCCATTTGAAGCAGGAAAACCTATAGATTCATAAATACATTGAAGTGAATTTTGCAATATATAATAAGTGTGAATAGACAATTAGAAGAAAATAAATATGATCAATGAATGTGATTCTAGAAGAAAATAATATTGGATGTAAATTTTTAAGTATAATTAAAGGGGTACCAAAAGAATATTATTTTGATAGAATTATATGACTTTACAAAAAGGACACAAAAATGAGAAAAATTAATAACCCTGAGAGTATATATTTTTGAATATTTATGGATATTCATAGAATATTGAATATTAAAGTAATTATGGAAAAACCATGGGTAGAATAATATAAAAGGTGAAGATAAGAAAAAAACTAGTAAAGGATGTATGTACAAATTTAATACCGTATGAAAAAATATTTTAATTAATGAATCAATGTTTACTAGTATGAATAAGTAGCCAAAGGATTCTATAAATTCTCACAATTCCCTAACAGGTAATAATAGTTGACTATAAACACATATTGATATTATTACCATAAAATATTAAATGTAATGAAAAGAAGTACCAAGAAAATTACAACTAAATATAATATTTTAAATAATATGTAAAATATTAAATTGTGTAGAAATTTATGAATCCCATACTATGTATGTTTTTATAAATCTATACATAAACAACTGAAGGAGTTTTTGAAAATAATTCCCAATAATACATGTTAAAATTTGATTAACATAATGGTGAAATTTTTGGATGCCCAAGCTGAGAAACATCATCTTTTAATGGATTTGGAAAAATAATTCAAACTATGATATCTTTTTCATTAATTATATGAACAACACTATAGATGAAGACCCAATAATGATTATTCTTGATTGAATTTACAAATCCCTTTACCAATAAGTAGAGTATGTGTGTATGGAATCTTGTAGTTTTGATGTTACTAGAAGGTGGATCCATGAAGAAAAGAGATCATTGAAGGATTGAGAAGATTTCTTAGTGGTGTAAAATTATTTGGAAAATACAATAATTCATAATATGTGAATACTATAATATCTATCATTAGAAGAACATAGCTAGAATGGACTATTAGTGGCTAAAGTATGTGGTTGAATCTGAATTGATTATAAAAAGAATTTTTTATCCAAATATTTAATTATATGATGGTACATCAGAATGATTCCACTAAGAGGTCGGTTATCATAATGTTTTTTATATTATCAAATCGTGTAGTTTCATAACTTAAGAAAAATAATATTCTAGATGAATATTCATCTATTTTGTAAATAAAATATTTCTAGATTTCCCTAAAAAATATATTTAATAAATTAAATAATGAATCAAAATTATTTTCAATAGATGTAAATTTAGTATAAATAAAATGAAAATTTATACCTCGTATATGTAATTATAGTTTCTGGGATGTTTTAGTTAATTTAATGACATGGTATTTATAGATGAAATATACTGAATTAGTTGGATGAAATTTTTTGAAATAAAACCAAAAGAAATAAAATTTAGATATTCGTAAATGGAGTTTTTTTAATTGTTGACAACATTTATTGGTGATTTTATAATTTTATATTCTATTTTTTGTGGGAAATAAAATCATGATATATTCATAATGATAATGAATGTGATTATTTCAATATAGTTGAGTATTAAAGTAATCTATACGAAAGATAATATTCTTATAAACCAGTCTGTGGAAATCTATATATTTAGGTGAGAAATTTCACTGAAGTTATGCAATGATCAAATTAGGAGATAATGTGATATTTTATTAATTTAAATGAAAGGGAATGTCCAAATAATGACATCTATAATAAGGATCACTAAGGTAAATGTTGAGATTTCTATAACATGGTCTTCTGATGTATAGTGAGTTTTCATGATCAAGAAGAATCGAAGATGGAGATCAAGAATGATGTCAAGAATCAATCTATATAATCTCCAGTTTTGAATATTCATGGAATTTAGATTTATGTAAAATATTTTCTATGATGGATTTGTTGAGAGTTATAAAGTAACATTGTTCTAAAAATTGACAAATTGGTTTAACATGCATGATGAGAACTATAAATGTAAAAAATTTATAAGAATAACTATCCATGATGATATTTTTGGAGATTAATTTATGATTGGTGGTTCTAATATTAAAAACTCAATGTTCATTAGAAGGGTTTAGAATTCACACTGAAATGTTAAGGGGGATTCCTTCCAACCCCACATGTATTCTGTGATGGATATTATAGAAGGGGATCTAGGTTGTGGTGTATAACTGAAATGTAAGAGATTATGATTTTATGAAAACCGATTAAAAATACATATAGATTTTTACAGTAAATTTTCTATACTGAATAAGGGAATTGTAATTGTGAATTTTGAATTATCAAAATAGCCTAACCAATAGTATAGGTTCTATCGACATAATTTAATGATGATTTTATATTGAAACTAATGAAAATTTTGGGGGATGCGGGAGACAACCTGTGAGGTGATTTTTTGGTGATTTGTTGTTTGATGATGGACATGATTTTGGATTGCTACTTCGATCTGAGGGATATCTTCATCCCTCCTTCAAAGTTGGCGGATGCACATGGTGGGATTGGGTTTCCTATGGATGCGTTGAAGAATGATGGAATGAAGCCGGTGACAAACCCTGAGAGGAAATCAGATGAATTGGCCTCTCAGAATACATTTTTCTCTGATTATTGCCATGAATTAGCCTCTCTCACCAAACAAATCACCAAAAATTGTTCGATTTCTTTCATTGAAGTGAGACCAAAGATTTTGGAAGAGCGGATTCAGGAATATCGATTCTCTCTTCTAGCCAGATTGTCGGGAACCCGGAGTGATGTTCCAGTCAGGCTTGATGAAGTGCGAGCTCGCATATCCCAGAGCTGGGCATTTACTGTTTGGAAGTTGATCTCAATTGGAAGAGGTATGTTTCACATTTTATTTCCCTATAAGGAATTGGAAAATGTGGCTGGAGTTTTGGACCTATAGCGATGAAGCCTAGTTACATCATGGTCCAGCAGTGGGATCCTTTGATGAGCCCTCTTGCAATCAAGAACTCCTGTACCCAGATGTGGATTTGAATCAGGGGGCTAAACTGGTTATTCTGGCATCCATCTGTTCTATGGGAAATTGCATCTGCCTTTGGCTGTCCCATTAAGGTTGAAAAGGAGACAGAGTATCCTAGGTATGGCCATTTTTCCTGAGTCCTTGTTGAGATTGTTTTGGTTAATATTCTCATTGATACTGTTTTTCTTGTTGTAGGTGAAATTAAGCTAGATCTCTCCATTCAATATGAATGGATGCCTAACTTTTTAAAATCTTGTTTATGCATTGGTCATATCCATTCACAATGTTGTAGGAGTTTAAAATTCTCCCTCTATAAATCATTGGGTCACACATCTGATCAGTGCAAGAAGAAGCCTAATAAGGATGAATCCAAGATAAAGGACCCTCCAAAGGCAGCCCCATCTTTTGTTGAGGCTATTCAACATGGATTTACCAAGTCTGATGATGTCCAGTATCCCACTTATGATGCCTCTATGGAGAATCATAATTTATTAAGTCTGGACTCATCTGGAATTAATGTTGGAACTGAGAAAAAGGCATGGGCAGATATTGCAAAGGAAGGGAATATATCAGAGCATGAGGTGGCTGTTCAATATCATGATAATCATGAACATTACTATGCTGCAATGGCCCCTATCTCTAGTAAGTAAAAGCTGAAGATTGTTGATAATGAGGGATTTCAGTTGGTGACACACAAAAAGGTAAGAGATTGTAAAATTTCCCAGCAAAAAGTACAGATTGATGATGAGGTAGAAAATCTACCTTTGGCTCATCAATCTGGAAATTCTCAAGGTGATCCAGGGGTGGCCTGTCCACCTGGATCTCCTGCTCACAAGGCAGGCAATCTGGAAGCAGAGAAATCCCTAGTGAAGCAGGTCATTGAAAAGTCCCATGTCTACTATCCCTTGGATCAAATGGAGAGTATAGATGCTGATGATACAAGGGTGGCATAGAATAAAGAGGCGCTAACAATAAAACCAGCTGCCAATTTTTTTTCTATGCTAGAATCTATTAATACCCATGAGTTTGATTTTCTGAACCTTGATGGTATGAAGAATGCAGGTTGTAAAAACAGAATATTAATTCCTGCTGCTGAAGAGGATGTGGAGGGCTCTAAGGAGAAGGAGTATATTGTTCAGTTTGATGCTCAAACAGTGCAGTTCAAAGAGGTGCCTCATGTGGATGTATTTTAAGAGCAATCTCCCATTGCAGTGTAGGTTACTAATGTAGTGCAAGGGGATGAACTGCATGAACACCCCACTATACATCAGAACGATCCTGGACTTGATAGGGATCCCTCTCATGAGGATTCTGATTCGAATAGGATGGAGAATAAAGGCATGAAAAGGGGAAGAGGGCGTCATAACAGGGGAGGATCCAGGGGCTGTGGCCAGCCTAGGAAGAGGTAACTTTGTGGTGATCATGTGTTGGTTTATGGTGTAGTTCTAGGAATGTAAGCACCCCCTTAATCTACTGTATCTTTACTATATTTTTTAAAAATAAATTTTGGGCCTCAGTTAAGAACCCATGGCCAAACCTTCTTGGTATATTGAACCTAATTAGTCAAAATATCATCACTTTGGATTCATATACAACAAATCAGCGAGACACCATGATCCCTTCAGAATATATATTGGAAACATATGTAATATTACCTCAATTAGTGTCTGTATATACATATATATATATATATATTAATTCTGTATTGTGTTTAATGTTTTTTACACAATGTAAAATAAATTATTTATAAAAGAAAAATTTTCACCAATTGATAAGGAATTAAACCATGAGATGAAAAATTTATAATTTATTTATGGTTATATATTTATGATGGTTTTGGAGGAAATACTGAGGAATTTAATGAATATTTGTTTTAAATGAAATAGATGATAACCACTCAAAAACAAAACACATAATATCCCATAATACTAGAAGTAAAATTTAGTGAAATGAATACAAAAAAAGTTATTATAATTTATTCTCAGGAAGAAGAATCTTACCAGTCTATGATGAGTAAAATAATATTTATTTTCTTGGGGAGTTATACTCATAAATAAAATTCTATATTAAAATATCCTTATTAATGTTAATAAATATATACATGAACATACATATGGATGATAAGGTGAAACATTACTACTGGGATAGTAACATGAGTAGAGACATAATGCACTGGGAATGATTTTTTATAATGTAAAACAGTTACGCAACTCACTAATGGTAATGATGAAAATTTATTATATTATCAATAATAGTAGAACCTCTCAAAAAATGATGGTCCAAATAGGTTTCTTATTTTTTTTTAAAATAAGTTCTTATGGGAAATCTCCATGCTCTAGATGACACTCACTATGAAAATATAACTATTAATAGCACTAAATTGAAGATTATGATAATCATGTAAAGGAAATTCAAAATTTTTTCACGAGGTAAGAATGTTTCATAACTAAAATTTTGAAAAGGTAAAATTTGAATGTAAATATACCGTATAATATATTTAATTTAATAAGAATAATATCAACAAAATTTTCCATGAGTTGGACATTACATTTATAAATATGAAATATACTCTAGATGAATCTTTACAATATGTTTAGAGAAGATCAATTGCTAATTTTCTTGAAAAAAAATTACATGAAAAAGAGTCAATCAAATGGAAGGATGAATTTGATATCCTTGATAGTTCCACCATATAATAATTTTAGTAAAAATGTATACCCTTATTTGAAGAATTTGTATGCACTAGATCCCATAATTTCAGGAGTATTCTATATATGTTATAGAAAATGATGGGTGAAGAAATATTTAAAGAAATACACCAATTTTATGAAAGAGGATATAAGAATTTACAATGAAATGAATACACCTTATGATGCCTTATGGAAAAAAAATAACATAAAAAATAATCATGTTGTGTAAGAAGTATCCACCTTACAAAAATTACCATAATTGATGAATACATATATGATTAATTATTGTTGGTGTGGTGGAATGTTATTCCATGTGGAAATAAATTCATAGAATAATATGCCAGGCTGTGAAGGAAAAATAAGGCCAAAATTATGTGGCTTTGAAATGAAATAAAGCAAAAATTAAATTGTGAAATCTCAACCCACATATTAAATGAAAAATCTATCGATGTAGAAAATATTTGAATATCTTGAAATTTTGTGTAGATAATAAATTATGGTATGTCATAGTGAGAATGAATGATTATTCCTTATAACAAGAACAACTAAAACTATAATAATGGATGGATGAAAAAATCATTAGAAAATTTGATTCAATATATGATATAATTTTACCTTGTGGTGTAAATATCCAGTAGCTACAATAAAGGCCACACTAATGAATGTATTTTTTGAAAATGTAAAGACAAAGAATGGATTATACATTTTTGGAACAAAATTCCACTTCATAAATAGTTGTAAACACATCTTGAATATATAATAGATTGGATTAAATATTATGAAACAAAGAAAATCATTATGAGAAATGCCCTATAGAATTTGAGAGGGTAAAGACAAAATCAATGATGAAATTTCTGTTACCTAAATGTTATGATGAACTTGTAAATTACCAAAAGAATAGAATTTGGTTGGAATGTGTATGTTGGTTGAAAACACAGCTGACAACTATAGGAATATTTTTAACCAGATATGAGATGTTTGTAAATAAATGTAAACATTGTTTTGGATGAAACATGTAGTGATGAAAAGACATCGTATAATAAGAACATAGTTGAACATATTATGAAGGATAACATATATGTATATAAAAATAAATTATAGGAATAAAGGAATATTGAGGTAAAATTAATGAATAATATAGAGGCTTAAAAGATGAAGATAAGAATAATACAATACACAATGTGAAAAGATAAGGTAAATGGAAAAAATTTGGATTATTAAATAGAGTTATGATTAGAATGGAAAGGGTGATATAATATAGAAAAACAATGTAAATATAATGATAGTTTTCTAGTTTTTAAAAATTTCTCTTCATTGATTCACTATTTAATGAGAAAATTGAAGATCAACATTACTCCATTATATGCTTTAGAGGTCCTATAATGAAAATTGATTTGTCAGTGATGTAATTCGTGGGATCCCTGATTTTGATATTATTGTGTCCTATGGATTAATCTTTGAATGAAGAGGATATAGTTTTGGATTCCAAAAAAGTATTGAATTAAGGGTTTTTTTCATCTATAAGTCATATTTTCTAAACTCTCATATACTAAAAAAAATAGTAATGATATTACAATGGTGCGGAATTTATTTTGGATGAAAATATAATAATTATATTCCAAAGGGGGAATACTAGTTGTTCATAAGTGAATGTTTTTAATAATTTGCACATGATGTATGATGGAATGTTTTTTGAATGGATATCTAATAAACATACCCCTAAAAGAATGATTTATATAATTTTTTATCACTTTTTAATGATTATTGAATGTTTTAATGTAGAAATTAACCACTCTTTTTTCACTCAATGGTCATGGATAATGTGTAATTAGAGATGGTATATTTATGGATTAGTTCATTATGAAAAGTGATGTTTACATTATCTTAATTATATCAATACATTACTGATTTAATGAAATTAATTGGTAAATGAAGAATGTGTTTAATGAATATTTCTCACAGAAACCATTATTTGAAAATAGAGAACATGATTTCCAATCCTTATAGGGGAAATAAAATTATTCCCTTAATAAAATTTCCCATTAATGATTATAAAAGTGGCATTGGATTTATTTCTTATAGTGGGGAAGGCTGATTGATATTGAAGAGAATTTAGAATCAACATTAATTATAAATGGGGATATTATAGTTCTATAAGATGATTGCGATTTTAGGTTGTCTTTTTTTCTATAGTTTATAGAGAACTAAATATATGTGTTGTATGAGTAGAAATTTAATATAAGTGATCTTTAATAAATTTTTATTTAAAGAATTTAGTTTGTATAGAGAACCTATCAGTTGTTGGAACACATGTAGACTGATTAGGAGAGATACATTAATCTTCCAACTCATTTCCTCGAAGAAATTTATATCAGAATTACATTTATAATTAAAATAAAAGGTTTTATAGAGGAATGATTCATATAGAGGACTTCTATGTGGTTAATGAAATAGGTTTTGAATGAACAATACCTTAAAAATAATAATGAGAAATAAATTAAAGGTATTCCGGAAGGATAAAAGATAAGATCTATAAAAGGATATTCTATATATAGATTGTAGAGTATCTATGATTATTTAATGAAAGAATCCTGATGATATAAAAATGAAAAGAATAATATATAATTATTTGATTCATACAAAGAGATAATAGAAGTATTCTCAATGTTAAAACTATGAGAAGAAAATCATTTATTTTGATGGAAATCAAACACTCAAAATGATGAACCACCCAAAAGATTTGATAATGTCCCAATGAATCATTCATAAAGACTGTAAGGGAACTATCACTTTATAACTATAGTCACATCTACAAAAATTACAAATCCAGGAAGATTTGTACTATTAGAATATTCCAGGAAGAGTTTTATAGGAGAGATAACACCATCTTGTGTTGTTCATGACACTGCCGATTACCTAGAAAAAGACTACATGGCCTGTGCAACCCCAACATGGTGTGTACTACAGAATATTCCTCGACCCGTGTTGTTAGTGACACGGTCGGGTACACGGCTCACTACTACATGGTGTGTAACAACTGTATATGACGTGTTTACAAAAAAAATCTTCATTACCCAATGTTTCTGATCACATTGACAATGACATGGTTTAAAACTACATGGCATGTAGTCTTGTACATGTGGTGTAATCTGGGTTTTTCTAGGCAGTAGCTCAGAAACTGCACTGAATCCCAGAAAACTCAAAAAAACAAACATTAAGGTGCCAAATTACGATCTGTGGGGGCCCATACTCCATGCTAACCAAAACATGGAATCTCCTACATATCAGATACAAGGGAAACAAGTCAATGATCCAAAAAGTTCTGATTCATGAGGGCCCATAACACCTCAAGAAAAAAAAATTGGCATTCATTTAAGCAAGTCACAATACAACAATTCTTCTATCAAAATGTCGGGATTCTATCAAGCCTCTATCACAACAGCTTAAATAATCTACACAATGTCTATCACAACAACATGCAATCGCTGATGCACCATAGATGGTATGGAAAGAATGCATGGAATGTGATTTATAACAAGGGGATATATGATGAATGAGATGTAATACCCTCATCTCATTGGGTTGCAACATAAATAGAACTGAACTAGAACACCAATAACAACACAAGGAATGTGAATAACTCTAGGTGAAATCATATCAACCCTAAACCCTCAAAACCAGAAAACTCCAATAAACTATGAAGATTGTATTTTCCCTGTACACGGGTTATCTAATCCCAGACACAACTTATTACGAAGTACTAATTTTTTCCTATCCATCGCTAAAGGCTCCAAACAGTAAATCAAGAGAAAATAATTCCTCTGATACCACTTTGTTACATCCCAGTTCTGGAAGCCACACAGAGGCACCCTGTACATAGTTGGGCCCATAGGCTCAAGCGCATTTCCCCAAATTCCAGAGGATGCCGAATAGAAACGAGGTCCTTGGGTGTGATAGTGGGGAAACTATGCCCTCATTGGCAGAGTACACAACGGAAGTAAACAATATGCAATAGTGGAAGCAGTAAATATCCAAAAACAATGCACAAGTAAACAACGGAATACTAGAAAAATAAACCACTGGAGCACATATGTATATATGAAATGATGCTTGATACATATCTAGGAAAACAACCAAATAGGTCACAATGCTGAAAATACAAACATTACCAAAGCAAGTTCAAAAGAAAAGATAAACACCTCCTCATCATTGCAAGCCTAAGCTGGTCCCATTCTATCCTTCTCCAAGAAATCAAATACCAGAAGTCGAAGGGTGCTTTCCCTTGTCTATAACTACAACAACATAGTCTATTTGGGCCAAAATAATGACCCAAACCGGGTGTGATACTAAATCCCAGTATGCAACCACTCGAAGATCTGTGCCTAACAGTCAGTGAGCATATAGTAGGTATTAGTACAGTAAGCAGTAAAAAGTAATGGTAAAATTAAGGTAGTAATCAGAAAGTAGTAACAAGATGCTATACAATAGTAATCAATCAACAAAACAACAAGCAGCAGTGAAGAAAAGAACTAACCTCAAAAGGAACACCTCTGGGAAGTACTCACTACCAAACCCTCTGGTCCTATCCAAGAAATACCACAAACATCTTGGCAGTGCACTCAGCCTAGCCCCTCTGGTTTGTTCATATGAAATCATAAGACTCTCTAGGGAAGCTCGCTTGGTCAATTCCCCTTTATAGTCTAGGGTAGTCTGGGACTCTCTGAGGAAGAACACACGGTCTAACCCTCTTATAGCCAAACGGTCGAGAAAGTCTATGAGGAAGTTCACTCGGTCAATTCCTCCTATAGTCTCAGGTCAATCATAGACTCTCTAAGGAAGCTCACTCAGTCAATTCCTTCTCTAGAATGGATTGGTTTTAAATAAATTCAAAAAAGTAAAGACTCTCTGAGGAATCTCACTCTGTCTACCCTCCTGTAGTCTATAATATCCACGACTCTCCGGGAAGCTCACTGAATCTATCCCTTGTAGTATATAATTTCCAAGACTCTCTGAGGAAGTTCACTCGGTCTACCCTACTATAGTCTATAATATCCAAGACTCGATGGGAATCTCACTCGGTCTATCCCTTATAGTCTAAGCCACAAGGTTCTCACAGTCCCATGCCAGTCAGTACATAATAATTATTTAAGGCCAAAGTACACCTAAAGAGCTTCTTAGCTAAACAATCTACAGAAAAACAAGCACGTCATGATTATCACTCCATCCTACGGTCACAAGACATAGAAAGCAGGTATAATGGCCAAAGGATAAGAAGACCCATAGGTCGTTACAAATCAAGGAATGGAAAAACATCCAAACACATCAATTATCATCATAAAAGATCAAATTACCTATACACAAGCATACAAGCAAGATAAGAAAGCAACAGGGGAAAAACGGTAAACACGCAATTCCCCGTTCATGGGTATTGGGGGAAATTTTCACATAAAACTCAAGGAAATCGAAAGGCAAGGCACAAAACACCCACCTTATTGCTAGGATTTCAATATACTTGAACCACGAGGATTGTTTCTCTTTAGAACGTTGTAGATGTACAAAAACGCACAAAACTCTCAACCCACAATATGTTGAAAAAGAGTGAAAATCATGGAATGAAACTCAATAAGAAGGAAGATCTCATCGCTATGGCTCCAATGTAATTGACAGCAGTCAATTCGGAGAACGGACAAAGGATCTATGTCTCAGTGGAAGTCTGCGGCCATACAGATGCTCTCGGTCGAAGAATCCTAAGAAGAAGACGTTTGTGTCGATTAGGCACGACCCCGGTCCATCTAATGAAAAAAAGAAACTATAGGGCGTGTACTTCTGGGGTTCACAGAGTGTATTTTTCCTTTTTGTACTCTGCTTTATGCAGCATCCACATCACCCCTACACATCATGTGTGTGGCCTAGACACGGCCAGCACACAGCCTTACGTGACATCAAATTACACGCAATGTACTTATAAAGTACCCGACGTGTGCTTTGGAAATTCCCATATATTTCTCTTTTTCTAAAAAATGAGCAGAAAAGGAAAAACATACCTGAAACGAAGATTCAGGTTCTTACAAAAAAATTTCATTGAAAAGCCTAGAATGTTTTTATTGTGAGTGACATATTTATTTACAAATAATTTCTATAGTGTGAAATTGATTTGAAGGAGAAAGATGATTTGTACATT
Organism: Viscum album; assembly: GCA_963277665.1. NCBI lineage: Eukaryota > Viridiplantae > Streptophyta > Magnoliopsida > Santalales > Viscaceae > Viscum > Viscum album. The sequence continues at coordinate 469,813,513 of OY728122.1, read as the reverse complement.
AAAATTTTAATAGTTGATTCTAGGATGTTTATGTGGATTTTAATCAGTTTTAGAGAAGAATGATCATTTTGACACTATTCAATGAACATTTTCCTAATGTTTGTTAAAATAAATTTACATTATTTTAATTTCATTTATTGTGATTATGTTCAGTTGGATATTCAAAGAGATATATTCAAATAAGTAAATTATATTATTTTTACACATATTTAATTAATAGTTGATGATTTGTGAAATTAATTTAATAGGACATAAAATCATGATGCTTTTATAAGAATATTTAGTGTTATTAATTTAATAAAGGTGAGTTTGTGGGAAATTTAATATAAATATTATGTAATCCAATATCTAGTAGAGTAAACATTTCTATATAAGTGGTAATAACAAATGAGTTATTTTTAATGAATAAGATAAGATAAAAAGAGTGATATTGATAATAAAGGTGGGGAAGTAGCTGAATAATAAATTCCATTAAAAGGTTAAAAAGGATCCCCGTGGAGATGTATAGAACATGTTGTTTTGTTGAATGGAGAGTTTTCTAGAAAGAAGAGATGCTAACCAACATCGAGAATCTTATTTGATATTCCTTTGACATAAATGTTTAGTGCTTCTATAATTCCACAAGAACATTCTTACAGAAATTAGAATTGAGATTTAGTAAAAAATATTCTTCCAAAAACATAAGGATAGGGCCAACATGCAAGATTATGATTTTTGAATTTTTATATGGATGTCGGAGATCTATCAATTTGGATGTCTAATGTTATTACCTAAATATTACTGGTTCCATTAAAAAATTCCATGGTTGATGAATGTGTGTACAATGAATGCATAAGGTATAATAATGAGTACATCCCACACTACATTTAATCTATGATATATAATAGGGTATAATCTATGTTGGTGATTATATGAATTATAAAAAGGAATTGGAATTTGTTGTATACCATTTGAAAATACTTATGTGTTGTTTACTATACATTATCTATATATTACCAATGGAAATTTGTGTGGGTGAATTTTTAAAGATCCATATATGAAATATAATCATAGAGGTTCAATCAACATAGACGAATGAATATTTTATGATGAACTAAATTAGAACAATATTAGAAAATCTTGATCACCCTCCCCCTGGGATGATTGCATGAACCTAACAGAATCTACATGATAACCTCAATAAAAGGTATGTGATGATCTAAACTATAAACTTAACAACATATTAAATAATCAATCCATAATAAGTGATTCATTGTTTCTCCCTTGACTATAATTAATTATACTCTAAGGTAATTCAAAAAATACATTTCTTATAGGCCAAAAAAATTATAATGGTTGAGACCCTCCTGGACAATTAGTTTGCCAAAATTCTATGTGTTGGGGTATCCTGGACTCATCGATCAGTCCCACACATCAGCTCCACAATCAGCTCCACTAATCGGCTACACTGATCAGCTACACTAATCATCTTCAATGATCAGCTCCAGAGATCTGGTTCACAGATCAATTCCACAGATCAGCTTCACTGATCAGCTCAACTGATCAGCTTCATAGATCAACATCACATATCGATTTCAAAAAATCGGTTTGACTGACCCGTTTCACCAAATTGGTTACACAGATTTCATTCACCAAATCGGTTTCACTAAATTGGTTTCAAAGACAAGTTTCACCAAATCAGTTTCACAGATCGGTTTCACCAAATCGGTTTCACAGATTCGTTTAACCAAATCAGTTTCAGAGATCAGTTTCACAAAATTGGTTTCACAGATCTATTTCACCAAATCGGGTTCAAAGATCTGTTTCAACAAATCGGCTTCGCAAATCGGTTTCACCAAATGGGGTTCACAGATCGGCTTCACCAAATCAATCTCATAGATCAGTTTCACCAAATCGGTTCCAATGATCAGTTTCACCAAATTGGTTTCACAGATCGGTTTCACTAAATCAGTTTCACAGATCGGTTTCACCAAATCAGTTTCATTGATCGGTTTCACCAAATCGGTTTCATAGATCAGTTTCACCATATCAGTTTCACAGATCAGTTTCATGAAATCAGTTTCACAAATTGGTTTCACCAAATCAGTTTCACAGACCCATTCCCCAAATCGGTTTCACATATTGGTTTCACCGAATCAGTTTCATAGATTGATTTCACCAAATCGGTTTCACAGATTAGTATCACCAAAACAGTTTCACAGATCGGTTTCAAAAAATCAGTTTCACAGATAAGTTTCACTTATCAGGTACACCATATCGGCTTCACAGGATCAGCTTCATAGGATCATCTTCTCCCTATCAGCTTCATGGGATCAGCTTCACCCGATCAGCTCCACTGAACTATTTCAGCTATCAGTCTCACCCATCGGCCACAGAGGGGTGTCCTGATTTTCCTTCCCTAGTTATTCCCGTAACGCTACTTTTAGGTCTTTTATCCTTTTTAATGTGGTTTGAATCTATTTTTAGTTCCATAAACAATTTTTTAAACCCCCTAAGGGTGGGGATACCCTCAATTGACCCATTTTCCTTTCTTAAATGAAATCCTTTAAAGCACAACTTTTTTGGCCACCCCTCTGATGTGAGTTATTAAATAAACAATTAATTCCATTGTGTGTAACCATCTAACTATTAGGTGAAACCGTGATCCACCATTAAACCTACTAAAGATCCTCATATCCCGTAACACCGGGACCTCACATTTTATCACACATTAATTCTTTCTTCCCAGTGGGTCTCTTTTCCATCATCTTCTTGGTGTGTTTGGAGTCCCCCTTCCTGAGGCGAGTGGTGCTCCTAAGCTGATGCCTTTCCTTCTCATTCATAGCATCTTCTAAGTTCCTCCCCTACAAGTAGTGCATCCCAAGTTACTGGGGCTAGGAGATGAATTCCAATCTTTGATCATTAATGTAGGACTTTTCCTTTATCTCTCCTTAGTTTGTATCATGCGATGTGGGTAAGCTATTATTTCTATGGGGATGGATGAAACCAAACCATAATAGAAGATAATAAACATAATTCTAATAAATAAATGGGGTGTTCTTGATGTTTCTATTAAAATAATTATCCTTGATTATGTGCTGTGAATTGTACGAGCTTATTCCAACTGAAAGTCATGGCTGTTGCTGGTCTTTTCTTGTGCACTATTGATCCTCTGTTTTTCTGGATATTTATGTGATTGAATGGGTGTAACATGGAAACTGGTTAATCACGTAAACCCGATTGATTAAATGGATGCCCGGTGAATAATAACCCTTGTGCGATCACCACGGTTAACCGAACAAAAAGACCAAAGTGAATGAATGGAAGATTCAAATTTGAAAACTCCCTTGCTTTGTTCTAGTGATATTGATGGTTGATGGTTGGGAAGCGACGTGGATGGGGATGGGATCCTCTGTTGTGGTGAAGTTTTTGGTTTTTGGATCTAAGTCCGTGTGGGGAATTATGGTGGGGCTTGGTTTGGTTCCAATACATCGAGGGGTCTCACATATCCCTTTTGTTGTTGTGACTTTACAAGAACATTGGGTGTGAATGCTTAATTTTTTATTTGAATATTTTCCTTTCCTTGGCTTGTGTTTATGCGTGTTAGTTTCTCAGTAGTTCTGAATTTACATAAATTGAATTACTTGAATATGAAAAAATGAATGGGTTTAATGGGGAATTGTTTTCTAGGAATGACTTATTACAGGGTCCTGGTTGTTATGCTTCTTATGAATAAATAGTAACGTGGGTGCTTGTGTATGGGATGGTTTTGGAAACCGTAGGCTGGGATGTGTTCTTGTAACATATATATATATATATATATATATATTATTTTATTTCTTATGTTTCTTATTAATGCCCCACCCATGTTAAGCACTTCGCGCCGAACACCCACATTTCAAGGGGGTGTTTTTTCCAACACTCCTATGAGTGGAGGGTTATTAGCTCATTTTCTGTCCCTTTCCTGAATACACCAAGAATCTTTGGGTAGGCATTGATGGCCTAAGGTTCATTATAGCCCTAGATTCTTTGGGCAGGGTACGTGGTGGTGGTTGGCCCAGGTGTGTGCGGGCAGGTTGTTTCCCTAGTGACTTCGTGATGAGGCCCACCTGTCTTTGGGCGCGGAAGTAGTTGTTCGGACCTAGTTGTGTGTGGGATGTGTGGTAGTGATTTCCCAGGTGTTTGCGGTAGGGATGTGTGATTGTGGTAGCCCAAGTGTGTGCGGTCGGGGGAAGGTAGTGGGACAGCAGTGAGGATGGGGGGATAGGATTGAAGCATAGGATGTCATCAATAACTAGTGGGAATGTGTCATGGGGTACCCAAGTATCTATGTGCTATTACTATTACATTACATGACTTGCGTTATTTGGGGAGTGTGGCTCGGTAAGGTTTGGGTAGACAGTTTCCTTTCTAGGTGCTCTAGTTATCTCCATTTCTCATGGGGCATTTGACTGACTCCCCAATTGTGCACGAGAGCCTTTGGTTTTCCCTATGAAGTATACCTATATACACACCCTACATATATAAACTGCATTCCGGTTTCGAGGAGGATATCAGGGATCGTGCGGGACCTTACTAGCTCAGATGTTGGGAATGTTTATGTTGCTATTTTTCTTTTCATTGGTACTTTCCTTGTAGTTTTCTTGTACTTTTGTAGCACATAATTTTGGAACACACATATTAGAATGGTTTGTTTATTCCTTACTTTTACTTCCAGTTTTGCTGTTGATTAGGGATGTACCATATTATCTCCCAATTCTACTAAATAAAAAGGGTAATTCCTTCTATTTTGTGTGTGATTCTATACCCATGGTTCTAGTATCCATTTTGAGACCTATTGAAGGCAGGTTTTGGGGGTCATTATCTCTCCTTTAACTAGAAGAAGGAAGGGTTTGGTAATCTGCAGTCCCTTCTCTCATCTTGGTGAAGGTGGGTCATGATAGAATGGTATCATAGGGAAATTGAGAGATATGATGGAGCTCGAGGTTAGGCGCAGTGAGGATTTCATGGGATGGTAGGGCAATAGTGCTAGGCAATCTTGGAGCGTGAAATAGGACAGGGAAGACCAGCTAGGACACATGATTTTAGGGCCCCCAATGATCTGATGCATGGACTATGGGCCTACCGAATGACCGAGGCTAAATTGATTGTAGTGTAGAGACCCTAGGAAAGGTACATGCATCATAATGAATTATGTTCTTTTGTGTCTTGGGTATTTTGGGGATTTGAAATAAATAAGAAGTCTATGAAAAATTTAAACGAACCCTTCTGCACTACTCGGGATTATGAATTCCTTATTTACCTTAACAAAATGGCACCTAGACAATGACCATGAGTAGTGCAGGTGATTGGGGCCCAGGAGGTTGACATGGATGATCAGCAGAGGGCTGACCGAGAGGAGGAGGATGGTCAGTGGCAGAGGATTCTTCATGCCTTTCAGTGGCAGACCCTCAGGAAATACTAGGGTAGTACCTCGTACATAGAGACAGAGAGATGGCTAGAGGAGCTGGTGATAGCTTTCAGCTTGATCTGGGCTCTGAAGGAGTACTGGGTTCTTCTGGATGTATTCCAGATTCGGGGGGCATCCCGAAAATGGTGGACTCTACATCTTGGGGAGAAAAGGGAGGCTGATGTTTCGTGGACCAATTTTGAGAGGGAATTCTATGGAATTTCCCTCTTCCATGGTGACGGACGAGTAGAGGCAGGAGCTACTCTACCTTTAGTAGGGGAGAAATTCAGTGAGGGATTTGGGGATCAGGTTTCAGGATGTACTTAGTTTTCCTCTAGACCGTTTTATGGATGAGGATTCTCGGGTGAGACGTTTAGAGGATTCACTCTAACCATCTCTTCAGTATGATGTTACTCCGTTCACCCTACCGATGTACTTGGAGGTCCAGAAGAAGGCCTAAGTAGTAGAAAGGATGCACACACTGGGAGGTGTGCTGAGAGAGGGGAGCCAGTGGAGTTCATCAAAGGGGAAGACCATCAGCTGCAGGCCTCCAGCGTTAGGGCCTACTAGGTTTCGACCAGTAGGAAGCAGGCCCCAACATTTCCAGTTTCGATCTCTGAGTCATCTCCCTTTTCTCACAAGACTGTGGCCAAGGATCTTCATCCATGGAAGCCATGGGAACCTTCAAAATCAGTTCCCAGACAGAGTATACTATAGTGGGGGTGGGTAGGTTCAGCGCCCACCCCAGTAGCAGCTGTTTCTAACCAGACCCTTTCTGTAGCAGTAGTAGGGATAAAGAGCTCCAGCTCATTAGAGAGTAGTCATGGAAGGAGGAGGCCGGTCCCATGGTTCTCTTCCTGGACCTTGACCATGGCATGTTCTGGGAGGCTTCCCACAACTGAGAGGTAGAAAATCTAGGTGTGGGCATTTTCATGCCATAGAGGCAGCTGTTGGAGTAGGGCCGGAAGTCGTTCTAGGTACGATCAGCTTGTTTATAACTCTTGATTGTGCCATATTTGATTCAAAAGCATCACAGTCATCTGTTACACCATGCCTAGCCAATGCCTTGAGCCTAGAGAAAGAGATACTCTCCATGCCCCTGGTGCTGATTACGCCAGTTGGGGGTCATACTAGTCTATTTGATGTTTTTCAAGGATGTAGATTGATGTTGGGGCTACATCAGTCTAGTGGGGACCTTCTTCTGCTACAAATCCAGCCATATGATGTCATCCTTGGCATCGAATGGCTGTTTTCTGTGCATTCTATTATCGACTTCTTCTAGAGAATAGTCATTTTATCCGAACGGGGAAGGCCATCATGTTGCTATTATTGGCGAGTGGTGTTGTCAGGTGGGGAGACGGCATATCAAGCCTCTTCTTTCTATATTGGCCGAAGAATTTAGCGGAATTAGTGGATGCTGAGATGATGGATGTTTTGAGAGTTGTTAGATAGTTTTTAGACGTTTTTCCTGAGGAATTTGTGTCTCTACCCACTCGACGTGACTTTGAGTTCGAAATAGACTTACAACCCGGTGCCCGTCTGATTTCCATGGCTCCTTTTCGGATGGCACCTTCTGAGCTGCGGGGGTTGCAGATCTAGAATAACAATATGATGAAGAAGGGTTTTGTCCGACCCAGCGTGTCTCCATGGGGTGCTCCAGTCTTGTTTGCAAAGAAGGCAGATGGTGGTCTTAGGCTGTGCATAGACTACCTGAGACTGAATCATGTAACGGTCAAGAACGGTTACCCACTTCCGAGGATTGATGATCTCTTTGACCAGCTGAGGGGAGATAGATGGTTCTCTAAGATTGATCTATGTTCTGGGTATCACAAGGTAAGGGTGAAGGATAGTGATATTCTAAAGACTGGTTTTAGGTGCAGGTATAGGCACTTGGAGTTCATAGTCTTGTTGTTTGGTGTTACAAATGTATCTGCTATGTTCATGGGCCTCAAGAACTCTATTTTCAGCAAGTTTCTAGACTAGTTCTTCATTGTGTTCATCGATGACATTTTTATCAACTCAAGATCAGAGGAGGATTATACTAGGCACCTCAGGATGGTCCTGTAAATCCTTCGACATCACCAGTTCTATGTGAAATTGACCATGTTTAAGTTCATGACATGAGAAATGCATTTCCTTGGACACATTGTGTCTCAAAAAGGGGTATCAGTTGATCAATGAAAGGTGGAAGCGGTTGTTTCTTGGGATTCATCGATTAATGTAATGGAGTTTCACAGTTTTCTGTGTTTGGCAGGCTATTATTGGATGTTTGTACCTGAATTATCTTGAGTTTCCGATCCCTTGACAGTGTTGACCATAAAGGAATAAACCTTCCTGTGGATTGACCAGTGCCAGAATGCATTCATTTATCTAAAAGGGATGTTGGTTAGTTACATAGTAATGAGGTTACTAGAGGAAGGGCTATTGTTTGAGGTGCTTTGTGATGCATCTGAACTTGGCGTAGGGTGTGTGCTGATACAACAATGGGGAGTGATATCTTATGGGTCTAAGAAGTTACATCCTCATGAGCGTAACTATACCACCCATGACCTAGATATTGTAGTAGTAGTGTTTTCATTGAATTTGTTGCATCATTACCTCGTCGTGGATCACACTATGGTATACACCGATCACAAGAGTTTGAGGCATATCTTTACCCAGTAGGACCATAACATGCGACAACGAAGGTGGATGGAGTTTCTACAGGAAAACAACTTTGAGATCTCTTATGCTGAAGGTATGGGGAAAATTGTGGCTGATGCCTTGAGCAGGAATTCATATAGATAAGTTGTTCAGGAATATATGGATGCTTGGAAGGAAATAAATGATTTTGATTCCCGACAGCTGGATGTAAGGGAGGATAGTGGTAGAGGTTGTCTATTTCAGATGACAGTGCAATCCTCTCCACTGAGGCAGGTGGAGGTGTCTCAGTTGGGAGACAAAGAGAGTGAAGTGATGCATGATCGGGTTTACCAAGGCAATGCTCTGGACGGGTGGTCAGAGGATGGTTAGAATCAGATACTTTTCTGAGGGAAGTTTTTTGTCCCAAAGATGATGCCTGGGGGAGTTATCCGTGAGTTCCATGACTCACTCTTAATGGTACACCCTGGAGATTCCATGATGAACCAAGGCCTGAGGGAACAGTTTTTGTGTCCTGGGATGAAAAGGGTAGTGGCGAAGTTCATGGCATGGTGCATGGTATATCAGCAAGTGAAGGAAGAACAACGTGTCCCAAAAGCTTTGTTGCAGCCATTAGATGTCTCCGAGTAGATTTGGGATGAGATATTGATGGATTTTGTCACAAGAATACCTAGGGTTCAAGGAGGCTAGGATTCTATCTGGGTAGTGGTAGACCGACTGACAAAATCAACTCACTTTCTGGTGATCAGGGAGTCGAGTGCGGTGGATGCCTTATCACGAAGATATGTGGATGAGGTTTTTAGGTTACATGGAGTTTTGAGGTCCATAGTCACGTATAGGGATGCACGTATTACCTAACAAGTTTGGAGGAGATTGCAACATGCATTTGGCACCCAGATACGTATTAGCACTGCTTTCCACCCCCAATCAAATGGTCAGACAGAGCGGACCATCAATATATTGGAGGATATTCTATGAGCATGTGTTTTCAACTCCGGGGGGTCATGGGAACAACATTTTCTCATAGTAGAATTTTCCAACAATAACAGCTATCACTCTACTATTTGCATGGCACCATTTGAAGCCTTGTACAGGAGGTAGTGTCATTACCCTATGTGCTAGACCAAGGTTGGGAAGTTATGTGTTCTCGGCCCAGATGTAGTTCATAGAAAAATGGAGAAGGTTCCGCTTGTGTGTGAGAGGATAAAGGCATACCAAGACCAGAAGAAGTCATATTTCAATCATAGGAGGAGGCCCTTGGAGTTTGAGGTTGGAGACCACATGTTCTTAAAGGTTTCCCCTCAACGTGGGTAGCGAAGGTTCGTCAAGGGGAGAAAGCTCTCTCAAAGGTTCATCGAGCCCTTTGAAGTGTTGGGACGAGTTTGTGAGGTGGAATATATTCTGGTGTTTCCACCTCAATTGTAAAGGATCCGCAATTCTTTCTATATCTCACGACTTCGTTGATATCTACATGATGATTCCCATGTCATTGAATTGGGAGAATTGGATATAGGGGATGATGCTATGTTCATGGAGCGACCAGTGAGGATCAAGGATCAAAAGGAGAAATTTATTCATGGTTGAACCATACCTTTTGTTCGTGTATTGTGGAGGCACAGTGGCCTTGAGGAGAGTACATGGGAGCGAGAATCTCAGATGTGCGCCCAGTACCCAAAGCAGGTTTGAGTTTCTGTTCTGAGCCTTCCTTGTTATTATTGTATTTGTGACCTGCTGTGATGTAATGATGACCTTGTTTTTTTATGTGATGTTTTGTTTCCTTACCTTGTGAATTATTATGAAATGACCTAATATGTGGGGAAGGTAGTACCTGATCCCTAATAAATATTTATTAAGGTGGATGTGATTAAAAATGTGACGGCGAGTCAGTGCTGCCCAAAGTGTATAATATCTTGACGTGGAGGAAAAAGCTCCTTGATCCTTGTGTCAGGACAATGTGATCCTTGGGATTCATATGGATTTTTGGGGTGGTTTTTTATAGAGAGGTATCTTCTGGAGGGGTTGTTTGGGTTACCATTGTATTCGTGGGGGAAATAATAATTTTTAGAGGTATCTGATATAATGGCCCATACAGTCCTGGTCAATTAATTTACCAAAACTCTAAGTGTTGGGGTGTCCTGGACTCATTGATGAGTCCCACCAATTAGCTTCCCAGATCAGCTCCACAGATCAGATCCACTTATCAGCTGCACTGATCAGCATCACTGATCAGCTTTACAGATCATCATCACTAATCAGCTCCACAGATCAGTTCAATGATCAGCTCCACAGATCACCTTAACAGATCAGCTTCACAAATATGTTTCATAGATCGGTTTCACCAAATTGGTTTCACCAAATCGGTTTCACAGATCGGTTTCACCAGATCGATTTCACAGATTGGTTTCACCAAATCAGTTTCACAGATTGGTTTCACCAAATCAGTATCACATATTGGTTTCACCAAATCCATTTCACAGTTCGGTTTCACCAACATGGTTTCACAGACCATTTTCACCAAATCAATTTCACACATCAGTTTCACTAAATTGGTTTCACCGATCGATTTCACCAAATCGGTTTCACATATCGGTTTCACCAAATCGGTTTTACAGAACGGTTTCACCAAATCTGTTTTACAGATTGGTTTCACCAAATCGCTTTCAAAGTTAGGATTCACTAAATCGGTTTCATAGATCAGTTTCACCAAATCGGTGTCACAGATCAGTTTCCCCAAATCAGTTTCACAGATCGATTTAACCAAATCAGTTTCAGAGATCAATTTCACTACATCGGTTTCATAGATCAGTTTCACGAAATTGGTCTCAAAAATCCATTTCCCAAAATCGGTTTCACAGATCGGTTTCACCAAATCAATTTTACAGATCAGTTTCACCAAATCGGTTTCACAGATCTGTTTCACCAAATCAGTTTCACATATCAGTTTCACCAAATCGTTTTTAAATATAAATTTCACCAAATCTGTTTCATAGATCTATTTTACCAAATCGGTTTCACTGACCGGTTTCACCAAATCAGTTTCATAGATCACGTTCACTTATCAGCTTCACAGGATCATCTTCACAAGATCAGCTTCATAGGATCAACTTCTCCCTATCAACTTCATCAGATCAGCTTCCCCAGATTAGCATCACCGATCAGTTTTAACTATCATTCCCACCCATTGGCCACAGAGGGGTGTCGGGATTTTCCTTCCTCAGTTTTTTCCTGTAACGCCACTTTTAAGTGTTTTAACCTTTTTAATGTAGTTCAAAGCCATTTTTAGCACCATAAAAAACATTTTAAATCTCGTAGGAGTGGGGAGACCCACAATTGACTCATTTTCCTCTCTTAAATGAAATCCTTTAACAAACAACTATTTTATCCACCCCTCCGATGTGAATTATTAAATAAAAAATTAATTCTATTGGGTGTAACCATCTAACCATGATTTGAAAACATGATCCACCTTTAAATCCACTCAAGATACCCATATCCTGTAACGCCACAATCTCACCTTTTTATCGTAGGGGGATTCTTCCTTCCCGATGGGTCTCTTTTCCTTCTTCTTCTTGGTGAATTTGGAGTCCCCCATCCCGAGGCGAATGATGCGCCTTTGCTAGAGCCTTTCTTACTCATTCTTAGAGTCTTCCAAGTTCATCCCTTTCAAGTCGTGCATCCCCAGTTGTTCGCGCCATGTGAAAAACATCGATATCTGATCATTCAAGTAGGGATTTTCCTTCGCCTCTCTTTAGTGTGTTACATACAGGGTGGGTATGCTATTTTTTCTATGGGGATGGATGCAACCAAACCTTAATAGAAGATAAAAATTATAATTTTAAAGAATTACGGGGGTGTGCTCGATGTTTCTGCTAAACTCTTTAACCTTGATTATGTGTTGTGAATTGTACGAGCTTATTCCCACTGAAAATCATGGCCGTTTGTGGTCTTTTCATATGAACTAATGAACCTATGTTTTTATTGATATTTATGTGATTGAATGGGTGTAACATGGAAACTATTTAATCATATAAAATCGGTTGATTTAATGGATTCCCAGGGAATAATAATTATTGTGTGATCACCCCCGTTAACCAAACGAAAAGACGAGACTGAATGAATGGGATATTAAAATTCGAAAACCCCTTTCTCAATTCAGGTGATGTTGATAGTTGATTATTGGGAAGTGACATGGATTGGGATGGGATCATCTATTATGGTTCAGTTGTGGGCTTTTGGATCTGAGGTCATGTGCGGCTGTATGGTGGGGCTTGGTTTGGTTCCAATACATCGAGGGATCTCACGGATCCCTTTTGTTGTTGTGACATAACAAGAGAACTTGGTGTGAATGCTTAATTTTTTGTTTGGCTATTTTCCATTCGATGCCTTGTGGTTATGCCTATTATTTGACCAGTAGTGCAACATTTACTTAAATGGAGTTACATGAATATGAAAACATGAATGGGTTCAATTGGGAATTGTTTTCTGAGAATGATTTATGATAGGTTGTGCCTGTTATGCTTCTTATGAATGAATAGTAATTAGGGTTCCTGTGTATGGGATGGTTTTGGAAAACCTATGTAGGGATGAGTTCATGTTACATATATATATAATTTTAGTTATTATGTTTATTATTTTTACCCCACCCATGTTAAGAACTTCGTGCAGAACACCCACATTTAATGGGGGAGGATGTTTTTTCCAATACTCTTATGGGTGGCTGGTTATTAGCTCCATTTCTGCTCCCTTTCCCGAATAGCTGAATACACTTCGGGCAGGCTTTGATGGCCTGAGGTCCATTATAGCCTTAGATTCTTCAGGCAGGTTACGTGGTGGTGGTTGGCCCTGGTATGTGTGGGCAGGTTGTTTCCCAAGTGTCTTAGGGATGGTTCCTAGGTGTCTTTGGGCATGGTAGTAGTTGTTCGGAACTAGGTGTGTGAGGGATGTGTGGTAGTGATTTCCCATGTGTTTGCGGGTGGGATGTGTGATCGTGGTAGCCCAGGTGTGTGCGGGTGGGGGATGGCAGTGGTACTACGGTGAGGATTGTGGGAGAGGTTTGATGCATTGGATGTCCTCAATAACTAGTGGGAAAGTGGCGAGGGGTACCCAAATATCGATGTGCTATTACTATTACTTCCCTTGACTTGCGTTATTTGGGGAGTGTGCCTTGTTATGGTTCAGGCATATAGTTTCCTTGCTAGGTGCTCTGGTTATTTTATTTTCTCACGGGGCATTAGAATGCCTCCCAACTTGTGCATGAGAGCCTTTGGTTTTCCCTAATGAGTATACTTGTATACTCACCCTACATATATAAACTGCATTCAGGTTTCTAGGAAGACATCAAAGATCGTGCGTCACCTTAATAGCTCAGACGTTGGGATAATTGTTATTGCTGTTTTTCTTTTCATTGGTACATTCCATGGAGTTTTCTTGTACTTTTGTAGAACTTACATTTAGAACATGAATATGGGAATTGTTTGATTTTGCCTTAATTTTACTTCCAGTTTTGGTGTTGATTATGGATGTACCATCTTATCTCATGACTCTACAAAATAAAAAGGGTAATTCCTTCCATTTTGGGTGTGATTCTATACCATTAGTGCTAGTTTCCACTTCGGGACCTATTGAAGGCGGGTTTTAGGGGTCATTGTCTCTCCTTAAACTAGAAGAAGGAAGGGTCTGGAAATCTTCTATCCCTTCTCTCATCTTGGTGAAGTAGGGTTCTGACAAAAAAATTGAAACAAAGAGGTTTAAATACCACTGAGATACCCTTATGGAGTGTGTGGATAAATATTTACTATGTAAACACAAATTGTGTATTAAAAAATAGTGATAAAATAAGTGAATAAATATTCATGAATACCCATTTATATATGTATATTGAATGTGATTTTTTAAATTAGTAAACAAGGATTATTTTCATGTCAACAATATAAAAATTTATAGATCAATACAATAAGAAATTTATAAATCCATATACTATGATTTTCTATACATATACTACCAGCCTTGAGCATCAAATAATGATCTAAAAAGGTAGTCTCATTCCTTACCCTATGTTATAAAGGTATACACCAATGATATATTTCACATGAAATCATATTAATCCCTGCATATTAGAGGATGTGAACCCATAATTATAGATCATAGTTATCTATCATTGGTGAATAATCATAGACTAGATAATTAATCATTCATCCTAGTGTAACAATTATTGAAATGGGTAAAATGGGTCATGTAAATATTATATCCCATCCTTTTAATGGATTAGGAAATTATTATCCTATCCCTCACTATCTGGATATTTGATATATAATATGTACCTTCATAGGTATTCTATGTCAACCAAATATGTTTCTTTTGTTATATATTTTATTATTATCTAAAATAAAAATATTTTACAAGGAGATTTATACATGATATAGGAAGTTCTGTAAACAATATTAGTTTAAATGATCAGAAAAGAATATAAAAAAATATTTTTATCATAATAAACAATATCCTCCCATAAAACATTATAACTAAAATATTATAACAACTCCACTCTTTATTACATATTTAAACATGATTTATTACATAATCACGCACATAAGACAACTCCAAGGATCGAGTGGTCTAGTGTATTGGGAAATTAGGATCATTTCATAACAACATAAAACATAAAATATAAAATATTTATTGAAAAAATCGTTTGCATGACCCCAACATTTCTTCATACATATCATTTCATGAGATATCATGGGGACATACATAAGAAAATGGTGATCCATAAATCCAAGTAAGGGAGTAGAAAAGGAATAATATGAAGACTACCATACATTTTTGGCAATTATAATATCAATGGAACTCAAGAGAAACATTTACATAAAGGCAAGATATTGAATGGTTATCAAAACACAGAAATGTGGAAAGTACATAAAACCTGATATTAGCATTAGCCAAGTCTCATTGCAAATGGATTTTCATGAGTAAACCCTCATTAGAAAAGAATTATCCTAAGTAAACACTCATTTTACTTGAATTAGCATGTGTGAACTCTCTTTGCACATAGAGTATCATGATACTAAATGTTACGCAATGCAATGGAGGGATATCAAGGTAACCCCTTTATAAACATTTCATTTCATGCATATGTTGGTCGCATGGATCAAATAACATGAAATAATTTAACATAATAATTTATTTCACAATAATGGAATGTGGAATAAATAAATGAAACTCCATAATCAGTAAGTATATATGTATAATGGTGAATAAGCCTGATAGAGAAATGTGAATGGTATTCACTACATGATGATTTTGGCATGGAATATCATGGTGTTATTTCAGCAGCATAACAACATGACAAAATGATTCATAAAAATGTATGATGAGAGGGAAAAGAATATCTCATCACATGTAAATTAAATATAAAGTAATTGGGTCATATAGATACATGTCCCAACACATTGAATTAGTAAATATAAGGTGTAACATAGTAAAGAAACTTGAAGAAATAGGATTGGTGCACCCCAGGGTGAAGCACTTTGGCATATAAACTCATTATCCATATTCTCCTATAGTTGTTTCTTTATATCTTCAATTACCATAACAACTATTCTATATGGATACTTGGATATTGTAAAAGCCCCATGTATAATATCAGTCGATAATTCAACATGTCGTCTAGGAAGTAGAATAGGAAATTGTTTTGGAGAAACTACGGAGAATTCCTTTACAATATGCATGTCTTCAATGATAGTAAATTTCTTATAATAAATCATATTAGCAATAAATGTGTTCCCATAGGGAATTAATTTCCACACTTGAGATGATGGAGATAACAAAGACTAGTCCTCGTCCTTGCACTTGTACAGAATCGGGGGTCGATTCTCTATATGAAGAGTTATTAACCTCTCAAAGCAATTTATGTTGGATTTATATATGGAAAACCAATCCATGCAAAGAGTTGAATAAAACTACAATAGAAGGAGAATGTCGATGTTTATCAGGATGTTCAATCCACAACATTTGATAAGGGAGGAGTTATATTCATGGGATGCAATAATTTCCCTATTTTCCATTCTCATCGAAATCTCTAATTCCATGATTTGTGGTGGGGTGTGGATTGTTCTTCTAAAATTTTGGTATATAAAAGTATCTGTAGATCCAAAATAAAAAAAGTACTTTCATTATTCAGGAATGAATAACTTGCGTACCTATCACCATTTCAATGTTGTGATTTTCTTCAGTGGTAATGATAGAAAAAGATCTCCCCTACTACCTTGGAGGTTGTTGGTTGCCTCAAAAAACCCTTGGATTATTGAATTGTTTGGAAAAGTGCATGGTTCTATATAGTTGAAGTAATGAAAAATTCCTTGAGAATCAAATAGAGTGATCTTCTCCTCTATCATAGAAACTGGTTTTTCATATCAAAAATTAATGGCAATGTTGACTTCTCTTCAACACCTAAAACTTTACCTCATCCCCTTTAGGGAACTTCTTGGGGGATTCATTCCACACCAGGGGAATGTGGGGTGCTATAATTTCATAGAACCGTTGGATTTATCCACAGTAGTGCCAAAATTAACATCCACTTTCTACTTATTATCCCCATGACGCCACCGATATTCTCCAATTTCAATTTCAACATTGAGGGAACATCAGACAATTTTCTCATAGCTATCAATCCCATGAATCGCTAAGGAATTTTGAAATCTAGTATTTACATCACCAAAGAAGCGGTCAACTATGAATTATGGGGTAATGATATATCCAAAGGTGTATCATGAAAAACATGTTATTTTTTTCATTTTACACTATAATAGATTCATCGTCTTCTTGCTTGAGGGAAAGGAAGTACATTTCTATATTATGTCAGAGGGTACGGGAAAAATATTTATTGAAAAATAATTTTCCAAATACATCCATTCCAACACCTTGATCTCTTCCATGGGATTCATATATTTAATTAATGGCCACCGTGGATTTGATTCACCCTCCATATGATAAGCATACATAAGAAACTTCTCTTGTTCAGAATAATGAAGGATGGAGAAGATCTTAACATAGAGTTGATTCATTGTTTGATGATTGAGGGATATGAAGATCCATTGTTATTAGGTGGCCTTTGTCTCATGAATATCTCGATTGATTCTTGTTCATTATTTGGGGGGGGGGTTGTATGATTTTCATGCCCCATGTTTCTATTTATAAATTAAGTTATCTTAGAGTGTTTTGTGAAAAGTTTGTGATTCCCACTCCCATGAGATTTGGAATATCATTAGAACAGTCATCACATTGACCATCATATCGGTTGTTAGCCTGAGTCCTTCTATTACCAGCCATTGGATATAATATATTGAATGTTAGGGGTTACACATAAAGGGTACTACAATGAAAAAAGGGATAACATATAAATTACATTTATTTCCTTAACTTATAAATTTATATGTTTCATTATATGCTATCTATTATATAATTCCAAACATATATTTATATGTGAATATTTTCACCTTAATAATGGTTCATACTATTCTTATAAATTTACCAAAGAATATCTCTTGAGAGTGACAAACCAAGAGTGCAGCAAGGCCTGTTGTTGTGCACCAGTTATAGTTTGAGTCTTTCTCTGAGCACTATTTTTGGGGTTTACCCCAGGATACATATATGACATATCGACCTCTACTTGTACGTATCTAGAAATAGATGTATTTTCTGGATAAAAAACTTACTCTATACTCACCAAAAATTTTGGATGTTTTATCATACATAGTCTTTTCCCTATGTATTTTAATAGTGGTTATTAATCCAAATCCAAAAAATAATGAAACATATCCTCTGATACCAACTATTACAACCATTATCTCTTTTACATATTAAATCATGACTTATTACATAAACATGCACATATTAAAACTCTGACGATTAAGATGTATAGTGTATTGGGAAATTATCAACATTACATAATAATATAAATCAAAAAATATTTCATCTTTATTGATTTTTTTTTCACATGACAACAACATTCCATCGTTCATACGTTGCATTGGATAAACTGAGGACATATATAAGAATAGGGTGAGCTATAAAGCCCGGTATGGGAGTAAACATGTCATAACATGAATAATACATTATATGTTAGGAAATATGCATATAAATGGATCAAAAGAGAATCATAAACATAATGGAATTCTATAAAATGATTATCATATCAAGAAAATGTGGGAAAGACATACAACATGAGATTAACATGAGCGCAAGCTCATTGGACATCGATTAGCATGAGTAAAACCGCATTGCGCATGAATAATCACAATTAAACCCCTGTTTCATTTGATTTATCATGAGTAAATCTTAATTTCACATGAATTATAATGATAAAAACATTACCCAATGCATTGGATCACTATCATGGTGCGCCATATATAAACATTACATTTCATGCCTAAGGGTGCCACATGTATCATATAACACAGAATCACTAAAAAATAATTATTTATTCCATGAAAAAGGAATGATGAATAAATAAATGAAAATATAAAATCAGTATGTGTATGTGAATAATGGTGAATACTAATGATAGAAAATGGGCATGGTATTCACAAAAAGATGATTTATTCAGGGAAAATCGTTGTGTAATTTTTCCAGTATAACAGGGAGACATAATCAATCATAAAAATGGTTGAGGAGAGATGAAGGGATATATCATAACAAGTACATGTAATGTAATGTAATGGGTTCATGTAGATACATTTCCCAACACTTGGAATTTGAAATAGAAGGCATAACATAATAAAGAAACTTATAGAAAAAGGTGAAATTGAATAACTCTTATGAAATTTGTGCTTGGTAATGGGTGTACATGGGAGGGATTAATGATATATAAGAATTTATTTCATCATTGTAAAATAAAGAGGGAAGTATTATGGACGTGATAAATTATACCCCCAACATTTTTTATTAAAAATAAAAGGATATATCACCATAAAGAATCGTGGTCAAAAGGAGAATGATTGAAATCCCTTACATGTGTCTGTGAATTCATGGGCTTCAGTAGGGGCTTCTTGGGATCTTGGTGTACCAAGGGAGGATTTTAGAGAAGGGAGGGAAGTGTAGGGACGTCATAAAGTTATTTTTATTGATGATAAGTGGGAGCTTTGGTGCAGTAATATAGGAAATGAGTGTAATTCTTTAATATTTCACAAACATAGGTTTTGTAATATATATAATTAAATATACCAAACTACAAAAAATACCGTGGTTTTTTCCCTTGGGTTTTTCCAAAGTAGAGTGTACATTTTTTATATGGCCAATGGATGAACATATTAAAATATTAGTATTTCTGATGTGGAAGTGTGTCACACTCTCAAGGAAATTATTTTCAAATGATAAAATATCTTCTATATTTTGGATCGTCCACTAAGACATTATAATATTAATCACACAATTCTAAAATAAAATTATTTTAATGGGAAAACATATATTTTCATAATATCGCTTTTTTAATATAGTGTATCACCATTTAGTCATTATGATGTCATAAAACAAATTATATATTTAAACAGTATTTAATTTTTACCAAACAAATTTATTGTGTCAAAAAATAAGTAATAAATTAAGATTGGATAATTTTGACATCTTGATTCCAAAAATAATATTTATTTTATCTAAATAATTTTATTAATATGTTAATTTCAACTTTTTTTTTTGAAAAAACCGACATTTAATGAAAATTCATGGGTTTTTAAAACAACAGTTTTCTAACCTAATTTAATATTTCAATTGTCCTAATTAAAATTATATGACCATTTATATTTAATAAAATGTAATTTAGTAAATATAATCTATTAAAATTTTATTTATTTCGTAAATCCATTAATTCATCAAAATATTTTTCAAAATTGATTATAAATATTAACTAAAAATATGATTAGTTATTTAAAAATAATATACAAAGTAATAATAAAAATTAATGTATGTCCTTTATTCTATACAAAAATAATTCACATAATAATTAAAATAGTATTTTGTTACATATTACCTTATTTCACTAGAATATGCTCAAAGAGTTTGGCGTGCAATTTTGGGGCTTTCTTGGGGCCGTTCGGTGAACATGGTTTGTTATGTGATCTTGATGCACTTGGAAGACTCCCTTAAAGAGTTACACTCATGCATAAGATGTTGGAAATTGGCATGGGATTGGTTTAGGGAAATTCCCATAAATTCTATCTCGATAAAAAGGCCCAAAAAATTGGATTCAAAGGGAACAATCTTACTGGTCGAGGCCATGACATCCTTTTTATGTGTTAAAAAGTTTTGTTAAAACCGTATATATATACATGTCATGTGATCACTATTCAATGACTATATTAATAACAATAATGATACGTAACAATTATTTAAACCCAAATAAAAATTGTTCATGTGTTTTCTATATCGATAAGACATTAAAAGTGAGTGAAATTTATTCATGAATTTTCGGGTCATTAAAACTATCATTCATCATTTCCTGTGCACAATGTGTTAACTTGAATATTATAAAATAATATCCAGGTCTAATTAACAAATCTACATTCATGATAGGGAAATTATCATAGAATATAAGCACGAGATTAAATTATTAATATATCAAAGGATCATGAATTAAAATAACACAATGAAATATGATAGAGGCATCCCAATAAAACTAATTTTTTTGAATCAATCACCATATAGGGGATACTAGAGAAAACAAAGTTAAGAATCAGATATGACCTCATGTTAATTAATTCTCCAAATATGATAAACCACAAACAGCTATAGACTAATGCACACATGTGGTGAGGCTTTATATAACAATTGAAATAAATTTCTTATAAGTTTGGTGACATTTTTGTGAAAATTGATCCAATATAATGGATGGGTTTGAAGATCGAATTTGAATTGCAACACACACATTAAAATTACAATAAATTTTTTTATATAAATAATATTTATCTATATTTCCACATTTCAAGAGCGGGGATGTGTATGTTGGGTAATTTATGTTTTGGAAAATAATTTTTGATAATGAGGACAAAATGGAGATTGGATACATAAGTGAGTTTTTTTTAACAAAATGATTTCAATGTTAAGTATTTTCATATATAAAAGTTCATGAAAAAAATATAAATACTATAGTAATATTTAGGTTTCGTTGTTATGAACTTTCTAAAACAATAATTATCCCAATATATAGCCACTAAATCCCTTATAATATACCAAACTACACAATTTACACAAATTAAATCACTTAAACATAGGTTAACAATGGTAATTTGGATTATATATCGTTTCAGATTTCATAGAAATTAGTAATAACTATTTTAGATTATTTTTCAGTATAATGAAGGTTTTCATTATTTATATACTTTACAGTGGAGTTTGATTTAGACCATGTGAAAAATTTTAATATTTTTTTTGGTCTAAAAATTAGAATATTGTTTTTGTCGAAAAAATAGTTTATAAGTAACATCATCGTAGAGTTTAATTTTGGAACCCAGTTATTATCAATGAGAAAACAAAAACCTTTTTGATAAAAGTGTTTAGGAATAAAATATAGGTATGGGTTACCAATTCCCTACTCAAGAGGAACTGACTTTCATGGTTCAAGACACACATGGAGTGGTTAAATTATAATTTTTTTTATTAAAAATCATAATATTATGATTAGATAAATGTTTTAATTATATAATTCAAATAGAACCCACATAAGAAACATATAGATTGGTGTGCCAAAATATAATTTATAAAACAATCATTTATATATATATATATATATTAATAGGAGATTCTATTTATTAATAATTTAGTTAAATTAAATTAATATATATTGTATCCATAGACATATTGTAAAAAATTTAGTCCTTGAAAACTAGAAAAAAACAATTGAGAGATTTACAAATTCTAAATAGTTATTAAGAAACCCCTATAACTATTTAACAAAATTTACTTCATTGTAGATACCCGAATACATAATCAAACATGTTAGAAAATAAATAAAAAAATCCAATGTAAACTCAGGAAATATACCACCAATACTATCCCAAAAACATAATAAACTTATTTTTATATAAATAGCACAATAAAAAAGCACATAATTTACATAAAAATTGAATTAAATAGAACTAATCATATCCTAACCACGTCCCAAAAGATAGGAATAGCGTGGTATGAAATTTACCAACATGATCCCCCATGGAACAAAAGTTGTGGAAACCCTAGGGTATAGGGTGAAATTTGAACTTCTCTATATGAATGAATAGTAGAGTTCCTAAAAATAGTCGAATAAAATGGAGAAAATAGTGGATGATGGATAAAAATGTAAAATAAAATTCTCACAATTTATTTTTAAAGGAAAAAATATAATGAGTCATCAATTGTTAAATGTAATGGATAGAGGGGACATAACAGGTTAAATGAGGCCTTGAGAGGGTCTATCCATTGATTAGTGGAGATTTAATTTAATAGATAAGGGAGATTGGGTAAATATGTTTTAATAAAATTGGAATAAATTTATATTATTAAAAAAACCCAAAAACTATATAAGCTCCATTATATAGTCTACATTGTACAAGGTGGCACCGTTGGATCACTTTGACTTCTTCACAACCAAGCAAGTACCTAGATTCCAACAACTGGGTATCTGATGTCACATTCTAATGAATAATATAGATGAAACTCTATATTAGGTATTTGATGACCATTATTATCCTAAATGGGAATAAAAACCATCCTAAAATACATGAATATTATTCCCCAAATTCCATGAACATAATTTCAAACCCAAAAAAATTAAACCCTCAACAGGAAAAAATCCTTATGAACCCATGATTTCATTCTAGAAAACTCATACCTAAGATATTAATTCCCCATATCTAGGGAAAAAGTAGTTATAAAAGCCCCTCATTATTATGTATTGTCCTTCAAACATCTCTATATATACTTATTTAATGATTCCATACCCGTTATACATAAAAAACAACATTGAAGCATTCATCAAATCATGTTGTATAACTCTTCAATTCATCATATGCCACTAAAATAATACATATCAGAGCCCTTAATTACCAATTAAAAATCTAATTACTTATATATAACCCAAAATACACCTCAAACATATATTCAAATAATTTAACAAATTTTGATTAAAAAAACCAAATTCCAATAACAATTATATACAAATTCTTAATTTCATATCCCTAATAATCCAAATTTACAATGTCTAATATCCATCATACATACCAACTTCTAAATAATAATTATATTATATGTAAGACACTGAAATTAAATATTTTAACACATCCGTAAATTCCCAACCTTAATTAAACTATATGACTCCTATATTCAAAGTATGGAACTAAATAACTAAAAGATATTTTTCTGTTAAATGATGTATGCTAATTCATATGAATATTTAAATCAATTATGTATTATTAATATTAATTACGGTAGTCCACAAAATAGGATTTAACTATATATATATACCTAACATTCTATATTATATAATTTATCAATGAGAGTCATTTATTCAATGGTATATGAGGAAATACTATTTATTTATAAAACCATATTGTTGTTAAATTATGAAAATAATATATTTTATTTAAAATGGTATGTTATTAAAATTCAATTTAATCAAACACACTACATGAATTTTCTCTTTTAAATAATGACCACAATTCTTTGAAAATATATATTTCCTATCTGAGAAGAGTTAAAATCTGTTAATTTTTTTTATCAAAATAAATTTAGATTAAAAATAACCTTACCAAATAACATTCAAGGTAAATATTCTCAAATTTATAACCATTAAAAAAATTGAAATAGTGTAAGGTAAAATTGTTTTTTCTGTAGAACTAAAAATAATATATGAATGTACTTCTTGAAAAAATCAAGTTCATCCCCATTGAAAACAACATGAAAACCGATTTTTTTATGAAATTGTTGCTTGATTTTAAAAATACACACATGTTTAAATTAAAATATTTATCAATTCATTACACACATTTTAAAACATAATGTTTTTTTGCTCATTTCTTTAATTTTTATACTAATAATATTATCATATATATCCATAGTCCCATTGGGTAAAACCATTAATTAATAGAAAGTATGATAAATACTATCTGAAAATAAATTTTTTAGTATTTCAATATTTAATAAATAATAACATGATCATGGAAACATTATAACTAGTCCCGGAAAGTAAAAAAATCTCAAAGAAAACAAAAATCATGGTTTAAGGAAATGTAGCACAAAAAAATAAAATTTAATGTTATGTGAAACGTAAAAAGAGAAAATAAAATCATTCTGAGCATCTTGTATATATTTAGAGGAAAGGAAAAAAATCCCAATGAATATAACTATTAAAAACTAAAAAATAGTCATTATGAAAAATTTAAATAGAATATATAGGGATTTAATTAGGAGGATGGCGAGGAATCAAGACTATACCTCTCAGGGAAATTTCGGTGTCATGTAGTCTTTGGGATTCAAGAAAATGTTATTACCAAACTTCATTGGATCCACCCATTTCAATTGAGGTCTGATCCTAAAAGGTATCCTCAAGAGAATCATAATTCCGAGTATGATAGCTCACAATGATTTGGTTTAAGTGTGGCTACACCTTCCATTAGGTACTTATCTTATAAATATTCTACAGACTTGACTATAATGATAGAGGATGAACATGGGATTTCAACTGCAATGGTCCCTTTGGATAATGTGGAGATGAGACCACTATCAAGAAAATTAATAGTTGAGGTGAACTCTAACATGGGATTTTTTGGAGTATAAAGGGATTCTATTCAATGGAATTTCCTAATTGTGTGTGATGGAGTCATTGAGAAATACATTAAGATGGGTGAAAAATAAAAGGTTGTTTCAAAAAAGTAGGTTATCCTTGATAGATTACATCTTTGTGAGAATTCATTTATTTCATGAATTATTCATCCTATAGGAGGATTAATTTGAATGGTAGAAGGTTTGGTTAAAATGATGACATCTATATAGGGGTTTTGGAATAGATATGTATACTGATCGGATGTGGATGTTTACACCTAACAATTTAATCAAAGGACCTCATTCCAAGAACTCGTGGGGTATAATAAATTTCAACAATTCTATGTATGAATTTCTAATATGAATGGGATTTCCTTCTCAACCCTTCCTCTATTAAAATGACCAATTCTAAAGTATAGTTCATTTTTTTCCTTCACTTAATCCTATTATATTCTATGGTCCTCTATTACATTTCTTATACAATGATAATTCCAACTAAAATGTATAGGACCACCAATGCTGATTTTCTTCCATTATGATAGGGTCCTGGTGGATGTTGATCTATGTTCATCCCTGATTCATAATTTTTTGATTTCTTACATAGATGATGATATCTATAAAATTGTTTAATATGATAGATTATGTAACTTCCTTAATTTTTATCAAGTTATCTTCCTTGTCAAATATATCTTCTATAAAAATGTTGCATGCACTAATTTTTAATTAAATGGGAAGTATGATACTTCTGATATGAATAATGTGGGGATGCAGACAATGTAGAATTATGAGATATCTATTGGAGGAAGGTAATCCCACACTGATAGAGATAATGAGTATATGAGTGATGTTGTTTAAACAAAATTGGATGATTCTCCTTATGAAAAATTGGAAGAGCATCATGTGTCTTTAGAAAATGAAAATATCTTGCTGGTGCATGAAATAGAGGAATATTTTCAAATGATGACTAGATCTAGGGTTTTGTTTTCCCTGACATTGTTGCCTATGAATTTTGTGAATGGCCAAGATGAGGGTGACAAGAAATCAAGAGTAATTTCGGAGGGGGAGCATACATGATTTGGTCATGAAATAGGGGAGAATATAATTTCATGTGATGGTATAAATCGTTCATGTATTCATAATAAAATTACATAATTAAATGAAACACATAAAATCCAAGGAATTTGGAATAATGTAGTGAATTATTATCTAAGAAACCCAAGCTACAGTAACGATTTTTCTATTAAAAAAATGTTTTTGTGGATGATGATGGTTTTTAATTTGTCCCTTCATAGAAAACAAGAAGTAGGAATGAATACTCATATCTAAAGACATATATGGTTATTATGAATCATGTACATATTGATTAGGATTTTGAATGGTATGGTTATCAGGGTGCTTCCTATGAGTGTGACATTGATATTAGAGTTTTTCAATTCTCCAATTGTACTTTTCATGAGGGAATGAATGCTTGTATGACACCATCCAACGTTCTTCTAAATAATATTTTTAGTTTATAACAAAAAACATCCCTTACAAAATGTTACAAATATAAGCACCATACTAGAAAAATTAATATAATATGGATCTTGATATGATGTATGTATCATGATTTATAATAAAATATAAAAATAATACTAGGTAATAATTCAATATAGAGAGTATTAAACATGAAATATTAGAAATTAAAAAATAAAAATATATGTCTCAATCAATGTAACCAATTTCTAGTTCATTTTAATGTATTAATAAATAATATGAATGAATATATATACATATATATATATGTATTAGAAAACAAATATATATATATATTTATTGTTGAGGTTTTAGTAAATTCTAATACTTGTTGGTTATTACTATATTATTACAATCATTAGGACAGATATGTCATTTAATGATATCCCATGTGTACCTATATACCAACTCCTAACATGATGCATGGAACTATAATATAGGCTACATCTAAGTCGATCCCCAAATGAACATTGTGATGCCTTCTCCATTGTAGTCATGACATAAAAAAATTGCCTCACTCAACCAATATTGACCAGTAGATATCAAGATATATCTTGGTAAATTAATAATTATTAATAATTTTATTTGTGAGGTTCTTTATGTGTTACATCACATGTCTTAGATCAGGTATAAATTTTAATATCATCAATCAATTTAACATTAAAACCCTAAAATGATTCTTATTGTTAACATCTATAACGATGATACCTCATAAGACCCCATAATAAGGGGAATTACTACCATGAGATTTCTCCCCAATCTACAGGTACATGCGAAGAGTGATAGGGGTCAAAATAAAGAATATAAGAAATGATTTAACAACATTAATTATTAAATAATGTCATAGAAATGTATACATAAAATCTATCATACCTCATATATAAGTTGGAAATTTAATAATAAACCATAAAACTAAGATGAAAATTAATGTAGTCTAAAGATTGAAAGAGTAAATAATGAAAATGTAACATTCTAACACAAATAACCTTGTCCAACCAGGAATTACTCATGATATAAGGCTTTCCTCCAAATATTTTAGATACTGGTGAGTTATAGTGGTGGTATCATGTATAACCATATCGGGATTATACTTTAATTTATACTGCATATTAAAAATTAATAACCCAATATGTAATTAGTATTAAATCAATGTAAGTGAAATATAATAAGATACAAAGTGTATAATTTTATGTGAAATAATAGATGAAAACCTTAACAAAAAAGTATTTATCACCCACTATTTAAATTAGATAATAAAATATGAAATGGGATATGTACAAGAGGCTCTTCTCCCAATATAATCCAAATCTCATCCCTGTATCAATACTCATAGCAAGATATCCCATTTGACGGTCACATTAAGCCTCATACCAACCTCTACCTAGAACATGATGGGTCTATATGATAAGCCAACTATCATGGATTCGTTAGCATGGTGTGGGGAAAAGACATTAGGGAAAATTTATTGTCCATTACCCAACAAGTAATAAATAGTATTCCTAAATGTGATGATATCGGAAAAATCAAAAAGAAAAAAACATAAATACATTATCATAATATAATCACTAATCACACACAATCAACATAAAACATGTGTTAAATAGTGAAGAGCTTTCTAGGAAACCACAAACACTAATCATACATTGTCTACCTCTTACCAAGAAGCGTAGTCCTTATGGATGATATGGGTAATCATGATAGATACGGTATTTTTATTCGGTCACTCTATATCCTCATTGTATCATCTATTAATGTTACTCTATATTATATAGAACTCACATATGAAATGTTACATGGACTCTACTAGGAAGTAAGTTAAATTATGAATTCATTAGGCATCGATTGCCATGGTATATAGAATCCACTAGCCATCGAGTTTTTCCTCTACATGAAATCCATGGATTCATCAATGTTAACCCTATAGTCAGGTCCATCATAGTTATCATCAATACCCTTGTTCATACCACTTCTGATGTATAATCATTTAATTAAGGTAAACCAATCCATGAACCATGGGAAATTCTATTGAAGGAATAGTAACATATATAAAAATGTTGAAAATATAATGTAATAATATAAACACATAAAATCATGAGTGTTAATAACAACAAAAATACTCATGTGATCATCATCATATAAAGAATAATATAGTACATATGCATACTAATTTAATGAAACATCAAAATGGGTCCCACATGTTCGACTCCTATCCACTGGAAATAACAATCAAGAATGGTCACCGTTTAATTCTAGTATAGTTATGACACCATATTTATAGAGTGAATATGAAAAAAACAATTCATGGAATATCATCATAATTTATTATAGATTTACTTGAGTCAAATTAAAATTCAGTTTAACATGCTATCTAAGAATTCTTATGGAATAAATCAACACAAGTGGTCTCTTGTCTTTTGATCTCATGTACCTCAACAACACACCTTAATATGTTTATATAGTTCAAGATACTCATTAGCTATCATTCCTCATACACTGGAATACCTAAACAAGCCATGGAATAATGTTCCAAAATATTACTTGGTACATTGCCCAATTACAATGGGGATGGTTCATTTAGAAAAACAAGCTGTATGTGTCATTATCAAAATATACAATATATATTCAAAATTAAATTAGGAATTTCAGGATCATTCTCCTCATATCGTAGACATAATAACACATTCTAATAAACCATGAATATTCATAGGTTATATAAAATGGGACCACCTACCTCATGGATATCAATATCAATGTGAAATTTCATCAATGAATCCCAACACAAAACATGTATATGTATCAATCTATTAAAACAACACTCCATGGATTCCAAAAAATATCATTTTAAACACATCAAAAATGAATAGAGGAAATTTGTCGAGGGTCCATCCATGCCTTAAACCATATAGAAGAACTGATATTGACAAAAAAAGATTCACCAATAATGAAAAATGGAATTTATTGATAGCAAAGTCATGAGAGACTAACATAAATGAAGGTATATAGGTTACTTTACATATCAAGATAGAAAATTTTTGACATGATTTAAATAATTAACTCAAAAAATAAAATGACAGTTTAATTTTTATTTCACATGAATCTTGAAATAAAATCATCTAAAACATAGCTCAGGGGGGTTACAATATCTAAATGAATCAAATTATCCAATTAACGCGATTTAAAACATTTATATTGTCCAAATGGAGTTATGTAGTCATAGAGGAGAATAAATGATAAATTAGTTTTTTAATTAGAATTTAAACCAATAAATCATTTTGTAAGGGTAAAATAGTTTTACCCTTAGGTAACTACTGGGGTTTTTGTATACATATTGGTTTGAACATACATAACCCTAAGGATGTTGGAGTTACCATGACACAAATCATCAATATACTTATACACTCATAGGAAAAACAATATTACTCTTACATATTATCTAGGCCACACTTGTTCCATGATGGTATACCCTTACAAAACCTATAATAAATCTATGTTACACTTGTGAAATAGTTGATGAATCCAACATAACATTTCAAAGCACGAAAAGTTTAGTTTGAACAACCCAAATCACACCCATATGAAATACATATAAATAAGGGTTTCCATTATGTACTAATTGGAAAAGATGGTTTATACTAACAAATCGTATTGAAACTTTACTCTACCGTTATAAAACTCATGTAAATGAGGAGTTACACATTTGAAACTTTCAAAAACACAATGTGTAAAGGTAGAACTAACATAACTTTACTTAGAAAGCTTTCCTTTAATAAAGGTAGAATTTTTTTATAAATATTTTTAATTTTTAAAAAAATGAAAATTAAGTAAAAACAATATTATTTATACAAAAAAATAACTAAATTTTTTTCTTATAGTCGATTATGATCCTTGATAGGAGTATTTCACTATCATTACCAACATATAAGACAACAATGACATGATTATTATGAAGTAGTTATGATCCATTATATTAATGTTCTCATGGAAACATGAGTTAGAATATTTTTATCAATATTTATCCAATGTTACTAGCCTATTCCACTAACATCATAGGTGATTTCCTGGTTGGTTCTCCATCCTCTTGAAAAAACAACAATTCTCACAATCATGAAACCAAAAACTAATGATATGACTTCATCTCATCTAACTCTAATCTTATCCCATGTCTAAAAACCACATACGATTACCATAAAACTCTATATCTAAAAAAACATCAGTCATTACACAAGGGGATAAATAATTTCAGGTCTACTAAAAAAAATTATTTGGAGTCCCCATAATCCTCCAATGAAAATTATTATACCATAATATGAATCTTACTATAAATTTGGTCATTTCACACACGTCCAAGAAGATTATCCAAGATAAGTGTACATTGGTATAGTAAGCAATGAAACATGTATAAAAATACTAATCTCAAAACTATTTATGATTGAACATAATGACCATTTGTGATAATTCTATTAATCTATTTTAAATAAATGAACCATGAAATTTCTACCAATGATTTACATAGAACATAGTACATTTCTTTCAATAATAAATTATCAATTTTCATATTGTTCACCTGTAGCATAGGAATTGGTTTCGACCTCCACTCAAATTTTTCTTGTCCCCTCACATACATTTTTTCTCAATCCATTATCGATATTTTATTCTCCCAAAGAGAAAAATCATTAAGCAATAACCCCTAGACATCCAACCATTTTAGATTCATTCCAAAAAATTTGGTTTTAAACACCAATGATAATCCTGCACAGAAAAACTTCAATTCTTTAGCATCAAAAACTCCAATAGGATCATCTATAGAAATTGAAAAATCGTCAAAGGTTTGTACACACCCCTACTATCACCTATCCATATCTTACCATGGCATGAATGCTCCCTCATCATGATTTCTCTAGAAAAGAATTGAATCAAATGTTGTTAGTCCAAATGATAAATTTTTTCACCACATCACAAAACTCTATAATGGTAGCATAATCCTTAATAGTGTTCCGAGAAATATAAGGATGAAATGACACATAACTGAGATCCAAAAATACTCCCCATAAAAATAGAAACACATTATTATATAATTTGACTAGGTAACACCCATCCCATGAGTATCATCCAATGATGTTGAGTGTCTACCTAAGAAAAACTGTATATGGACTGACCATCTATGAGCTTGAATCCTATGAGAGATTAATTCTAAATTAATATGGAAAGAGTCACCCGATCCATCCCTAATTGAAATAATATTCCAAAAACTCACAAATAAAACATTGTATCATGAGTAATAGATCTCACATTTCTCTTTACCGCATGGTTGATTCAAAAAATATAAGACCTTCCTTTTTCCATCCAAGGGTTACTCAAATGGTAAAAGTTATTTCATATATTAAATATTCTCCCTTGATGTAATATTTACCATTAATTTAAATTTAATATCCTCAGGTAGGTGACATACAAGAAATTTTATACCCCAACATTCTATAGTCCGTGAAAATATTTGTGGGAAAATATTATTTACAAATTGAAATATAAAGTTCACTCATGGGATCATGTTTACATACTACACTACAATATGTATAAATGAATTATGAAATATTACAGGGAATCACCTAGGACTTGATAGCAACCCCTCATTTACTAGAGATAAATCTACAAGTTAATTTTTATCCACTACACATTGATTTTTTTCTCTACATAGTATCAACAAAATTATAAAATATTTACAATATATGAAATTCCACTATTTCCAAAATCGCATGTCATGATCGTAACCCTCTATGGGATAATCATATCATAAATGTCTACCAATTACATGGATCATGAATGATTCTTAAGAAGGTATAGTAACATAAATAATAATATAGATAATACAAGGAAAACATAAATTGGAATAACGTAATGATTGGTTTTAAAAGTATATAAATACATGTGATCACAATATAACCTCAAAGAACAAGCTATACATGAATATTCATGGAATAAATCATCCTAAATGGTATTAATGACAAAACACACATGTGATCACATTTATTCATGATCAATATGTTATTCTAATATAGGTATCACATTAAATAAATATGATGAACATATAAAAAGATCATGGTATATCATCAAGGTCATAGTAGCTAAACATGTGAACAATATCAATCATAGTCTACCATGATATCTATGTATAATTATAGAATTAATATATATACATAGTCTCAAGGTTCTGTGTCCCATGTAGCATAAGAAAACACTCCAGGTTATGTACGATTTATAAGGAACTCATTATTGATCAATACTCAATCATCGATGATCGAGAAAAACCCAATGCATAAGGGTCCAATGTGGATGATGAAACATTTTCCCTGTAAATTAGGGATGCTTCAATTAAATATTTATGAGTAAACTGTAATTGAAAAATTAATAATTAAACATTTATAATTCAATATTGAATTTAAATATCAGTCACATAAAGAGGATGTCCACATATGAAATTCTTATAAAACATATATAAATTTTGGGTAGAGTAAATTCTACCAAGAACAGAAATGTTTTTTAGTCTAAAGACAAGAAATCATTTCCCTAAACCCACTTGTCAAATAATTAGTTCAAACACATCACCACATATTCTAAGAAATAGATTTAAAAAAATTGAACAAATGAATAGAGGAGAGCGGGTGAGGTTTCTTACCATCCTGTAACATGGAATAGTAAATCCTATGAACACAAAAAATCACTAATATTTAACAAGTGAATATATATTCTACCCAAACATAAGAGAACAACATAAATGAAGATATAAGGATTTTTATACTATTAAAAAAGCAAAAATGTGTAAATTTTTAAAACATTGAACTCTAAAAAATAAATTGACAAAAGTAATTGTATTTTAATCGTAGACTAAGTGGGAAAAGTATATAAATTACCAATTAATTATGTATCATAAATTAAATCAGTGAATGGAATTAAATCCCATGATTTCAATATTTTTAAAAGGATAAAATATATTTTGGAGTTGTTTTAGTTAATAAGAAATGAGAAATCAATTTTTCACCCAAAATGACACCATGTGATTGTAATATGGGTTTACCCATACACACATATTAGTTATCATATAAGGATAATATGTTATCCCTCCACATACCATAGGATGTAGAAGTTTTCTTTATACAACTCATCTCACCCATTACACAACCATATGAAACTCAAATTTACACTTATGTGTGGGCGAGGATACACTTACGTAGTATGGGTTTACCATTAAGTAACCTTTATAAAATCAAAGTGTCCATTATTAATTGATTGAAGAATCCATATTTACATTATTTATTACTTATGTTTTCTTTGTACATATTAGAAAATACCCTTATACATCATAAGAAATAGTGGATAATCCCATATAAAAATACCAAAATCCACATTATATATTTATAAATGGTACTATCTAATAAAAATTCCCTATTCCACAACTAAGGGTTCAAATTTAAATGATTTTCAATAAATATTCACAAAAATACAAAAGAATTAAGACCAAAATAGTTTTATAAAAATGAGGATGTAAAATAAAATTTATGACACACTACATGGTTGTATAGAAAAAAACCATACAAACTGTCAATGAAACAAACATGGGTAAAAGATTAATTAAAATGTGATTCCTGATTATAGGGTTAATGAAATGGACTTAATGTATTTGTATCCAAAATCTGAGAGATTCATTATATCATCATGAAGTTGAGGTTTTTGTTTTTATGATATGAATTTTTTTATATGGAATTAAATTTAATATTTAAGTTTCAAAAAATATATTTACTTTGAAATTATCAAATATTATATATTTAGGGGAATTATTATGTTATTTAGATTTAAATTAGTTAGCGATTTCAAGTTGGTTATCAAATTGTGATTAATTTCTCCTTTAATATTTATTGATCTTCAAGGGTTTGGTACATGGTATATAACCACATTATAATGTAATGTGTTTATTGAATTATTAATAGGGTTATAATTAGTTTTATATGTAATGATGATTATGAAATTGATTATTGATGTTGTTATAATATGTTTACCATGGGTTTTAGTTATAATGGATTCAATGATGGGTTGTCCCATTGTTTCAATGATTTATTATTATTTACTAACACAATTTGTTTTCTTATAAATATATTTGACTATATAAATTTACATTGTAGTAAAAGTACTGCATGAGTATTTTGAAAATATATATTTCTTTAATAAATGTTTTAGAAGGAAATTTATAAAAAATTTCTAAAATCATTTAATCCAATTTTGAAATTAATTTCTTATTGGATCCTTCATTATAAAATATGTACGCATATATTATGACGATGTGGGAATTTCAATAGTGAACATTATATATTGATGTGTTTAACATTGTTCCTTTGTATGGTTTATTGGATTTATGTAAGGGGGAATTGGAGGTGGGAGAAGAATAATCTCTTCGTAAATTTTACCTAACAACCTGCCAATTGTTTCATTAGATTCATTAGAGTCATTATGAATTATTAATGTATATTTAATACCTATTAAAATGATATAGACTATTTCCCCTTGTAAATAGGTATCTAGTCCATTAGGGGGGGGGGGAAACTATGTGGATAAGTTAGAGAACATTATTGGTTATAAACCTATAATGAAATGGCACGTTAGAAGATGGCTCCACCTAAGTTTATATTAGATTATATAATGACGTTCATTAGAATTTTTCATGATTAAATTACCTTATAGTATATTATATTTACTCTAATTATATTTGTTTATATCTTATTCTATTACTACAAGTCCCTTAGTCCTTTCATTTCTTTATTACTTCACCTGAGCCACTATTTAATTAAGTTATTGTTTTGATTTTGTATATTTATTTGTTTATTTATTTTAATAAATTCATTGACATATTTAATTATAATATAAAATATAGTGATCATGTCTATCTTATAGCATTTTTAATACTACATATATGTATTTTACATGTGTATGATCAATATTCTTGATAATATTCCTTTCTTAATATTATTTTAGGTTTAATATAAATTATTTTGTGGTTGTTCTGACATTCCTTTTGGTTTTTTTAGAATCACATATATTCTTATTTTGATTTTATAGAACATTATTGTATGGAGGTTCCAGGAATGAATTCTATATAGAAGTTCAATGTTCCTAGATTTTTACTTTCGTGAAGTAACTCATAATGTATGTATTCATATTCCAGGACCCTTTTAATTAGACTATAGATATCCATAGAACCACTCAGGTATGTCATGTTATGTATTAACATTCTATTTCTAGGGTGAACTTTGGTTTGTTCTACAATAATTCGTAACGAAGAACCCATTTATATTTTTCAGAGTCTGGTAGCCTATAGTAAGGATAGTTGGAATTTAATGGAGATGAATATGAAGAATCTATCTAGATATTATTCATTTTGAGCCTCATGTTTCCATGGGAAGCTTAGTTATAAATATTTAATTTCATGTTTTCCCAATTATAATACATTTTTTATTATATGAGGATGAATAGTATTCTGTATAAGATTGCGTTTATATAATTTGTTTTAAAATTTTATACATATTCAAGGTGAAATGGGACAAAAACTAGACTTTCGTTGTTTTCTTACATGACTTGATAAACATTGTGCTTCCCATTTACATTGTTTTGTGATATCCTAGTGGCATGTTGAAAAATATATATGTGTTCTTTCAACCTATGATATTGAACCCTTCATATCCACTAGTAAATTTATAATTTTTATGGTAACCTCCTTGTGCTTCATATATTGTCTATATTTATATATAAGTTACATTTTTTGATTTGATGAAATTCTAATGGTATATTTGTATTATTCTGTTCGATTATGATGCTATTACAAGGTTGGATGTTTTTTCCAAATGGTTAATGTTATCCATGAAACATTTAATTTGATTTTACAAAATGAAATATAAATCTATTATGATTTATGAAATGTGTTTATTTTAAGTAATGATAATAAGAAAAAATAAAATAATTAGTCAAATTGTGCTCTAAAATAAATATGGTGTTTATACAGATGAAAATTATTTAAGGAAAAAATTGTTGTTTTAAATTTCATTTAGTTGTTGTTTGGAAAATGTAATACAAAATTTTATGGTTTCATATGAATTATAATTAAAATTTGTTTATTTTTATTTCATGTTAAAATACTCTTGGAGATCAGTGTGGTTTGTCTCATTTATGGAGTGTTATGTTATACAGTGATTTATATCCAACTAGCCATGAAATAGGTTTATATATAATTATTTAATGAGTGATATGTTTTAATCATTATTTATATTATTCTTACAATAAATTAATTGAAATATCATATGAAACCATCATCTAAATATTTCAATGTTTCTCCTCTAGTTTTCTACTCTACCCAACTCTATGTATAGTGTTGGTGCTAGAGTCGTCCCATTCCTTTCAAATATTTTTTGGAAATCAATTTTCATAAAATATTGTTATGTGGGTCTTGATATTTGAAAATGAATTTAATTTTTTAGTTACCAATGATTCTCTTATAGTGAGTGTTTCTCCATTGTTTTTAATGGTCCAAACATGGATCATTCGAGGGAGATCATCTAAACATGGGAAAAAGTAGTTATGACGTGGGAATTATTTGTGGGCATGTTATTGGAAAGGTTATTTCTCAAGGAGTTCATGGTGAGTAATGTGATGTGACCCTTAATTCTCCTATAGGGTTATTAAACAGTGAAAGAGTATAATAATCATTTTAATGAGATGATTCCGTACACTTGTGAGATTAGGCATAAAGATTCATTGAATGTTAAAATATTCATTAAAAGTATCTTTAGATCTTAGAACATGGGTTTTTATTCATTTTAATATTTCCTTCTTAGTGATTTGGGGATAAATCCTATAAGTTGAAATTAATATTGAGAGGGAAAACCTTGATCAATGGAAAGTTGTTATCCTTTTGATATTATAAAGGTTCCTAATTTCATAATGAGTGGAAGTTTTAGGATCCTTCTTTAGTGAATTTTACATATCATATTATATTTATTTTAAAGTAATTATATCTCTATTATGATTTTGGTGTGCTCAATGGAATAATTTTAATCCCTCCTACATGACTGATCCATGGATATATAATCATTATGGTCTATTGTGGGACCTCCAAAAATATTATAGGAAAATAAGTAATCTCGTGATGAGAACATAGTTAAACATTGATTATTATAAGTGATAAGTTTTTCTAAATTTTTGTATTCCTTAATATTCCCCCTAATCCAATTATTTTTCATTTTATATCGTCATTTGTATTTTCAATCATTTTTGTGTATTTCAGGATGGTTGTTGTCTTGTTATCATTTAGAGGTTAATTATTTATTTTATAAAATTGAGGATGTTACTTCATATGTTCCCACTTATGGAGTCCATCTCAAAGACTTTTTTTATCTTCATGGGGTATTTAGATTCCATGGATGTTCCACCATACTAGTCTGTTCCTAAATTGTGAGGAGACCTTTCATGGGTATCTATTTCATGTTTATATTATTGAAATTGTTGGGTTCCAGTTGTATTTTGGATATTGACTTTTGATCGATGAGTTTATTTTTTTCAGTATAATTATAATCTAATTTTAAGGGTTTCTTTTTTTTTCAGTTACAACCTCTATATTTTTTTAGAATATTTGGAATTTAGTTTCTGTTTGGGAGATAAAAGTTATATTATGAGGATAATTTTAAAACCCAAACATTCAAATTAAATTTAAATTTTTTTATTTACTAATTTCATGAAATGATATCATAGTACATGATTATTTTTTATAAAATTATACAAATTTTTAGTACTTTTGTTAGAGAAAATATTTTACACATGAATCATCGCAACCATTAAAAAATCCTTGTGAATGTGTCAAAAATTAAATGGATTTATTTTAAATTGTTTAATTTTTTTTATCAATCTATGTGTCTAAGGAGGGAAAAGATTTATCAACTATAAAATACTTTTCATTTGATTATAACCCCACAATTTTATTTAAATCCTAGGATAATAATTATTATTAAGTACATATAGATATGTAAAAAATAATTTTAAAAGGTATTAACAAATGATTCTTAGTGGTTTAATCAATTTTTGTGTTTAATTATGAATCTATACAATGATTTTGGTTAATAATTATTGTTGTTAAAAGTATCACATGTATTTTAAAAATGATTTGAATCAAATATGAATCACTTTAATAAATATTTTATTTAAAATTTTTCCAATATGTGAAGTCCAATGTTTAAAAAAATTGGAAGGGCACCTCATGGGACTCAATCAACCATAAGGAATAATATTTAACATAAAGATGAAATGACCACATGTTGATTCTAAAATTGTTGTCTTATACTATCAACTATGCTAAATTTTTGAAATTACATGAAATGACCAAAATAAAAACTACAAGTGGATATTGCACATGATTGATCATACTTACAATTCTCTATAATCTAGATGAATCACATGTTGATTCTGACGAAGCTTGCCTCTTGATCCACCATAAATCACATTTGACCAAAGATTCATCCACATAATCTACATGTCCATGTGTCTAAAATAGTTGATTCTTCTACATGTATTTTCCCCCTATGTGATTCTCATGTGACTCTGTGATAAGTGTTTGATCAACCACATATCCAATCGATGAATAAAATTTTTCTATCGATAATTTTAAAATTTTGAATCTATAAAATTTGGATAACATAATGTAATATAAAAAAAATTCTCATTAATCCTATAAAATTAGTAATATATTTAATAGAATATCAATATATTCATTGACCTTGGTTAATATGTTGATTGAGATCACAGAGTAATTTCTAGAAATAGATGTTTGATCAAGATTTATAGGTAATGAATTGTGACCCAAAATGTATTACATGTGTTATTCATCCCTGAAATATGTATCATAAAGATATTAACTTTAAAATAATGTATAATGACAAATAATGAAGCTAATACAAATTGGCTATTATCTAATTTTTAACATGATTCAATCATTAACCATGAAACATTAGTTGATTATATAAAAAATTACTTGTTTTCTCATTAATAATTCTAAATCAACTTTTTTATTTTTTACATCATTTCTCCTATCAGGCATTTTTATATTTACTATTCATTTTCAGGGATAACTAAATCAATGGATTGGATATTGAGGGATATGACGTGGGCAATGTCAATCATTTATCATAACTACTCTATCATTATTTCCTATAATCTATGTGGAAATGAGGGTAATATAGATTGATAAATTATCATCATATGTTGAATTACAATTAACATTTTATTTTCTAATAAATATTTATTTCAACCTCATTTTCTCCCTCTACACAACCTATTAATAATCCATTTTTGGATTTAGGGATGAACAAAATTTGATTGGAGTTTGGTTTTAAGACAATGGATGTCTTGGTAGAGTGTGTTCACTACATTATCACTAAATATGAAATTGTATTTATGATATATATAGTTGTTTAACCTATAAATTTAATATCAATATTTTGATATAATGGAGAAATTGGTGATTTTGCAGGACTGAATTATTGGAATAGAGAACTTATAGATAATGAATATCCCATATATTCAAACCTAGTTTCAAC
Organism: Viscum album; assembly: GCA_963277665.1. NCBI lineage: Eukaryota > Viridiplantae > Streptophyta > Magnoliopsida > Santalales > Viscaceae > Viscum > Viscum album. The sequence continues at coordinate 469,773,529 of OY728122.1, read as the reverse complement.
CCCTTTCACATAACCAATTGTTTGAATATTAGAAAACAGAACAATTAAAAAATAAGCTAACCCCTATATTTCATTATTTCAGCTAATACAACAAAAATAAATCTAAAAAATGTTTTTGAGAAACCAAAATTCCTAAACCATTCTCCACAAGGTACCACTCTAGTGAACCACTAGATTTCTATTTATGTTATCATAAAATATATTTTTAATGTATGTAATAGACTTTATATTATATGTTTCTTTTTAGGGAGTTAGAATAGGTATTAACTATATCATGAAAAATTATAATTTTTTATTTATTTTTTCATATAAAAATATAATATTAAAAAAACGGGGATCCTCTTTTGACTCACCCTGGGAAGACATTTTTTCATTTTGAGCCAATAAACATAAGGTGTTTTCAAGACAATTATTATGCAATATTTTAATGAAGTTTTTTTCAAAATAAAAATTAGCTATGGAAATAAATATATTGATTACATGAGAAAGGAATATAAATATTTTTCACTATTTTCCTGATTTCTTTATACAATAGATATGGAGGTGGAGTGTTAGAATAAATTAAAAGAACTCATCTGTTGAACGTTTTAGAAATATATCATAGATGCTAAAAGAAAACATGAGTAACAACCAATGTTTCCCCCCATCTAAACTACCGTAATTCTTAGTGGTACTAAACATAAAAGAACAATGGTATGTAATAATTTAGAGGGAATCCATTTCACTGACATTTTTTATTCAAACATCATTCATCATGAATGTCATTCTGATTTTAATTTGTTTAACACTACCTATTTGGCTATATTTTTTCTTTACAATGTTTTTTTATGAAGGATAACATGAACTATAAACTATAAAAGAGTGATCTGATCAATCAATAGGATAACTTAATGACCAACAATAATAAGAATATATTATTGATGAATACATTGATGATCTTCTGGGATCCACTTTGGTAGATGTTACACTAGTGTATAAAAATAATATAATAGTAAAATATCCTTAACATTCAGAGGTGAAAAGGATAAAACAATAGGGAAATTATGATAAAAATTCTAGAAAATAAGAAGCACAATAAGGGGGAGCATTGTGACCTACAGATAAACCTTTACGTCCTCAATATCATCATAAATAATCTCTCTAGGAAGGTTTGATATCAAATAGTGATACCCATTATTTCATAACCCTTCCTCTTTAAAATAAAAAATAATTAACAGTTTTGTGTTTGTAAATCTTTAATGTATTATTGGATAATTGTTGGAATGTTGTGGGGTTTCTAGAAATTAAAATTTGACTATGAAATAATTTCAGTAGAAATGGGACTCAGGTTTCCTCTAAAGAGGAGAGTTAATTGGTCTCTTCACATCCTACTTAACGGGTTCATAGTGAATAAAATATGGGTGAATTTAGTTATTATTTAAATTATATTCTTAAATAATCGGCAATTCAAATATATCTAAAACTAATATAATTAATAATTATTCACTTTATGATCTCTTTTTATCTTTTTAATGGAGTGAAAACTCACTATAGTATCCTATTTAAGAATATTTTTCATTATTAGTGGCATAAAAGTATCAAAATATTATCTAATATAACCTATATTGGTTATTAGATATCTCAAAAAAGAACTTATGTTATTCTGAAAACCATGATCACAAGAAATATAGAAAACTTATGTACTATATGTGTGTGATCGATTGAAAAGTGATAAAGATTTAAAAATGAATAAAAATAAATAAATATCCAAATGTGTAAACAATTAAAAAAAATCAAGTTATATGAGTATAATTGATTTTTAATTAGAATGACAAATCAATCAATTTTGTAAATGGGACTCTCCTCAACTTAGTAACTACATGATTCATGTATCATCACTGGAGTTATTTCAATAGAAATAATGTAAAATAAAAAAACTAGTAGAACCCTAACTCTCAAACAAAATAAATTTTGGAATATCATTTGTATTTTGTAAAAAATTATAAATTTATTGAATAATAAAAAGTATTCATGAAAAAATACTAAAATTTACAGTGTTAGTTACCTAAAATTATTTGATATCCTTCAACATTCTAGAACTTCCTGAATATTACTCAACTTCAGTTTTGAGTCCTAATGAATTATGTTTCTATGGTTGTATGATCTTTTTATATTGTGGCTGATATTTCAATTTTTGAGAGATCTATATGTTTTCATCTCCTCCATTTTTCCATGATGATTCTGTTGTGTAATAGTTTTATAATAATTTGAGAAAATATAATTCACTATGACATGGAGTAGCTTATTTTGAGTTCTGTTAGATATGATACATGTTCTAGTGCTAGTTTATATTTTTATGGTGTATGTTTTAGTTATAAGATTTTGGTTTGAATAAATTTTATTTATGCTATCTAACCCTTGAATGGTCACTTGAGGGGAGACATGATGACCATAGTGTGGCTTGATGTCCTAATTAAATTTCAGAAAGTTCTTTTTTCACAATGTCATAAAGCATTGCGATGTATAAAAGCCATATGCTTGACAAAAAAATCATAAATCTCAATGTTGGTTTTGTAATTCCAATTTTTTTCATAAATGAATGGTTACATTTTTATGCGGTTGATCCATATAAATACATAAATTTCACAAATTTGTACAATCATGATGATAGATCATGTAGTCAATTCAGATGGGGCTTCCTATGGCTTGATGAAAAACACTTTTTATGGCTATGTATTCTTTCTTCTACTATTATCATGATATTTACACATGTTTATAGTTTTATTTAATATTTATGGTCAATTAGATTCTAACATGTGGTAGTTTGAGTATTTTTTCCGTTTTTTGGATATCCCTATGGTCTATGGTGAGTCTTCATTTAGTAAATTTAAGTTATTTCAATTTTATATTTCTAATCATGAAACATTTTAAATTGAAACATAGTTTGGTCAATTTATATATATAAATAAATAATTTAGAAATATTTTAAACTCAAAACATGGACAATAAAATTACACATTCTAATATTTCAATTCATAGAAATAAAAAAAATTCCCAATGATGAAAAAAATTTCCTATCCCTATTGGATCCATTAAACAATATAATTCACAAAAAATTATTATTTAAAGATACATTACTAAAATTAGTTATTACATTAATTCAAAAAATTATTCAATTTTCCATGAAGTACATTGTATTAATTATTAAATTTAAAACTATGATTTTATTTCATTTTAAAAATTAATTATAACTTTTAGTAAATTATTTAAATCAATTAATTACCCCTGTCCAATATGAATTAGAGGGTTATTTATAAATGCAAAATAGTTATAAATTATGAAGCTTTTTTCTCTCATCACACTACCACAATTAAACTATTTCACTCCGAGGAATATATTCAGATAAGAATCTATGTACTTGTTTTACTAATGTTCAAATGAAATTTTTTTTTTCTTTTAGAGGTTCTAAATTATTAATATTTTATGGTTAAATAGGATTTTTATCATCAATATACATCTATCAAGATGTTGTTTAGGTTCCATTAAGCTTTTTTCACAAATAACTATTTTCCAAGATATAAAGCAAAGATGTCAATATAATCAGTTCTACCTTCACTTAGAAATCATTTTTTTTAAAATAGATCCAATTACTATTAAATATTATATTATTACATTTATACTTGGATATAGAAAATTAAACTCATTTTTATTAACTAATGAAACTTTTATAGTGTAAATATGATAGAAAAAAGTATGCACAGACTCAAATGGTTCTTTCTTAGTTATGTGACTTTTTTTATTTTAACCCAAAAAAACTAAAAACATCACAATATAAGAATAAAAATTATTTTTATACTATAATACATTTTCACCTCCATACACATATCGTGGACATAGTTATAACTAATTATTAAGTAAATTTATCATGTTACACAAATTTTAAATAAAAAACATATTTTATAGTGTTAATGAATGAATAAACCTATAAGTTCATTACTCAATGATACTAGGGTGGATCTTTGACTCTTCTATTGGATAATTAGAGAACTCTTAATTTCAAGGATTTAGTTGTTAAACAGACCCCTTTTGTTGTTTCATTGACTATTCTGTGTTTAGTACAACTACGTTAAATGGAAATGTGTTAGTTAATTTTTATGGTACAGTCCATTTGGAATGATGTTTTCCGAGCTTGATAATCAATCATAAGTATTAAAAAAACATTATTCTCAACCTCATTGAACTTTTTGGGATTATCCTTTCATTGATATTTTTGAAACTCTCTTTTAATAGGTTTGAATTCACATATTCTTCCCTTTTCAATTATTCATGATCCATTATCTATAGCTTCCTCTGTTACCATCTTTTCCAAAAACTAGGTCTACGATCATTAAATCCAAATCAGAATTATGTTACAACATAATATGAATGTGAAATTGATTTATATAAAAATTCCATAATGGTATATACTTTACGGGTTTTATAAAATGTTTTGTTATGCAATAATTCTCCTGGAAAAATCATACTCATGTATTTTCTGTTGGTATTTAATGCCATATCAATAATTATATTTATCTCTCAATTGGATACAACTACTTTCCCATTTATCTTTGGTTGATATACAGTTGATTCCATATAGTGAACTCCACATTTTGTAATTTTGGAGTCCATGTTCTTATTGTATATGTGTGTGTTGGTTAATGATTATTTCTCAAGGTAGTCAGAATCTAAAAAAATATTTGTTTTTATAAATTATTTTAAAATATGAGATTCATTAGTTTGGGTTAATTTTTCTTTAACACAAATTTAAATATAGTTTATTTTTTATAATATTTGTAAAATATTAATTTAGATAATAAATTTAACAATGATATTTAAAAACCACACATAAAATAGTTCATTGAAAAGGATAGGTTTTGTAGAGAATTTCATGTATTTTAAATTCAAGTAAGGAAATTCCATATGGAAAAGATTTAAAAAATCATGCAAGTCATTAAAAAATTGATGGAGAAAATAAATTAGGAACTGAAACATTTGTAGCAGTTTAATAAGGTCCAAAAATCCCTTTAATTAAAATTCTATGAAAAAATATATGCAATTATTTTCATTCATCATCTAGGATGCACCTTATAATTTCTAGGACATTATAAATATTTTATAAATATGAATCTTTATAGACATAATGCTTTGAAACATTTTTCGGATTAGATGTATTAATATTGGTTAAGAAGGTAGGAACCCTAGTTTTAAATATAATATAGAACACATTATGTTATGAGGATACATGTGTTCCATAATAGAATATCTCAACTAGGATGGAATAATGAAAAAGTATTTCAGTTTGTGTTTTTTCCTTGTTCTAGTGTGGAAATCTACTCGTGTGATTGAAAATTTGATTTTTTTCTATTTTTTTCTTCATTTCCAATTCAAAATATTGCAATAGATTCATCCACCTCATTAGTCATGGGTTTTCATCAAAAATAATTATTAGATATCTCATTGCTCTATGATTAGAGTAAACAATTATTATACTACCAAAAAGGTATGTCCAAAAGTTCTCTTAGGACAGAAAAATTAACAAAACATATTTTTCAACTATCGTATTATTTTTTCGACTTTTTCTAGGGTCTAGTAAGTACAGGATATCACATTTGGTTGACCGTCAATAGATCTGTACAAAAAAGCTCATAAATCCCAGATAGAGGTATGGAAAGTTAGAAAAAAATTTAAATTCTAGTCCACTTGACCAGTTGTAAGAAATTTTGTGATGCCTTAAAAAACATAGGTAAGAACCTTATTTTGGATATCATGTATGACACATGCCAACAAGCGTTTAAGGTTATATAATATCCATATACATTAAAATATGTCTACTATTTACAATAGATTCCAAACATGGAAAATAGTGTTAGAATGTGTTACACACAAGATATACCTTTCTTGATATATTGTGTTACACACTAGAGAGGTCTCTGTCAATAGCTTGTGTTATACGCAATATCAACCATCCTTGAAATTTTTCTTTACACGAAAGACATATTTTCTCCAAATAATAATGTATTATTAAAATATTATTTAATATAATTTGATACAACCTAGAGGTTATGTTAGTGGTTATTAATATTACTAACTAACATTGGGTAATATCTTTTTAATATTAATATATGAATAATTAATAGGTTAAAAATTAATTATAAATAAATATAGGAACCAATTTATTAAAACAGAGTGTTTTTATATAAAACCATTATTATCCTCAAAAAGAAGTTTTACCATAACAAAATAAATTAAATAAAATTATTCAATTGTTTTAATGGAATATATATGTTATATATTCAATTAAATATTTTTGATGATCATCCAGTAGTTTTTATATGAAGAATATTAGAAAAAAAAACATATTTTACAAATAAAAACCTGTATTTTTATAGTGGCAACATTATGGCATTTTAATGGAGAACAAATTTTAAATTTAAATTCTTTTACTTTAGAATTAAATATTTTAAACTAAAATTATTATATGAAATAGCTACATAATTATATGTTTAGTTTGTATTTTTTATATTTTTATGAGATATTTATATTTTTAAAAGAAAAATTAAAATTACTGAATTGTCTTTAGAAATATATTTTTAATATAATTTATTAATAAGATTAAATTAGACATTAAATTGGTTTTAAAGATTAAATATATAATATTTTTATAAATTAATTCAAATATAGGTGAACGAGATCAATTTCAATTTTAAATATATTTTAAAATCATGGCCAACTTTCAGACATTTCTACTTTAATAACGTGCTTTGTCATCCTATCTACGGGATAAATTTTAATTTAATTTCTAGAAATTATGAAATTTTATTTTGAAAAAACGGATTCCATTTTATAGTTATGATATTTTATAATTTCTAATAATACATACTTCGTTCTTTACCAAAACAATTAGTGAATGTGACTAACATTAATTACAATTATTAAGATGAAAATAAGCTTAATAAAGGACTAAAAATTTAACAAAAGGAACTAAATGACCTTTCAACCTACATGACACCATTTGGATGCATATATATCTTCCATTAAACAAACATTATTTAGTATAAATTTTTTATATCATTTTTTAGGTATCAACATGGGTACACCTAATTGTATTTCAAAAAATACCAAGTGATGCCTTTTCTATTCCTATAAAACGCCACCGTGTCTACCCCTTCGTCACACATATAAATAAACAGATTTTCGGCCAAGAGCTAAAATCATAGTATCCAATGATTCATATCCTAGATATACATTTATACCCTTGGGTATAAGCCTTTACAACATTTCTTTTTGGTTGACACCAAAAGAAGTTACCCAATAAAGAGGTAACACCTTCTCTCATTTTTATTAGTTTCATTTCCATTCTACACTACCTATAATCTTCATATTATATGACTGCATAATGAACCATTATCCTCAGTATATTAGGAATTTTTATAATAAGGTTTCTACCAATACTTACCCAAACATCCATCTAAGGGGTACCAAATATACTGTTTCTGGGATGGCCGAATTACTCCCTCGCTAAACGATGATTTTTCAATTATCCATTACCACATATTATGGTGTCCATTATGATGGAATATATATATATATATATATATATCTTATATGTATGTTATTTTTTTATTTTTCTGTAATTTTTATTTATGACATAAATTAATACCTTCAATGTTGTGTAAATACAATGATCTCATTTGAGGAAGTGTGGACTACCGCTCCCTCAATGCGATGTGATTCGTTTACACAATACATGTAATGTGTAAATGAATGGCCATAATTAAACAAATGTAACATAAAAATCAATAATATATTCATGAAGTAATTTTTTTTTCAAATATAATACTTATATTTATATCATCTCATTTACTACCCCTTCACAGACATTAAAACAGATTATGTCATTCATTGGTGTGTTGACTGCCACCTCCTCAGCAAGATGTGATTCCTTTTACATATGAAAATGAAATATATAAGTATATATGATTAAATTATATGGAAATTATCATACAATTTTATTTCTGGAAATATTTCATTTACATACCTTCTTTATAATACCTTCATTTAAAAATTTTAATGTTACTAATGCGTAAAAATGACCTACCGTCTCTATGATTGTATCATATTCTCATTTTCATTACCATATTTAATGATGGATTTAAATATTATAATTGATGTCAAAATATGATAATATTGTAGTGTGTTTTATTATATGGATGTTATATAATGAAACACATGAACATAGTTGACCAATAATAGTTGTGTTGACACATAAACAAAATTTTTTCAAAACACTTTCCAGAAACATAAATGTTTTTCCAGGGTACAAAACATGGTAATAAGTGAAATAAAAGTAATTGTAAACATAAAAAGGGTTATGAAACAGTTAAAAATGTATTAAAATTTTATTACACTGGATGTTAAAGGATGTTCACCCGAAATGAAACTCAATGTAAGGGCATTTCATCACCCTTTTAATTTCCATGAGAAACATGTTATGTTCAATACTAATTTATTTTGAGTGGTGTATGTATTTTAATGATTTTCTTATATAAATATTATACATAAATATAATTTTGTTCACATATCCATTTTATGATCCATCTTTCATGGAGTTTAACATTAAAAAGTTTCCAAATTAGTAAACTGTTTTTTCTCAATTAGCCTTCTTTGAAGTCATATTTTATTATACACCTAAACACTTTTTGGAGGTGCATACATTTCAATTTTACCTGATATACCTTGAATATAAAATTCTGATTGATATTTTATGCTTCATGTAATTTCAATTTTGTACATTAAGTATATGATCCTAGTTAAAATGTTAAACGAGTTTATTGAGACAATCTCATCATTTTTTTGAGATTTTTTATGTTTATTATTTCATTGATGAAATCTTATAATAAATATCTCATAAACACTCAAGAGTTTCCTTATAATATATTATTTCATGATATAATCATATATTGGTATCATTTTCTATTAATTTGTACATAAGATAGTTAAGAATGTATTTCTATAAAATCCGGACTTTTCCCTCTCTTAAGTTGGAAATATAATCAGAAACATGTTTTCCAGAATGGGTTTAGAATAATATTATTTCCTTCCCCTAAAATATTTAAAATAATTTTTTACCCTTTTTTCTTCAGCCCATATATTCAAATGAATCTTCTTTTTTCATTCCAAAGGATTCATTTTCTACAATTTTACCATACAAAGGGAGTATTATTTTTACCCCTTAAGACATATAAAAATTCATTAGTTTTCATTTCATTGAAGCATAATTCCCAAGTTTAAAAGGTTAATTTTTAAAAATATACTTAAAAGGGATTTCCAATGAATAATATTTTTAGATGTTTTTTTAAATAAATGAATATTTTCCTCTAGAATATTTTTAAAATATGTTTTACTCTTTTATAAATGACAAAAACCCTCTATTTTACCCAACAAGGGATTTCTTTTGTAGATTCCATCCTTATTCTTCTGTGGGATGGTTTATTATTGATTTTTCCAATCAGAGTATTCATAATCACTTCATATATTTCATTGATAGTCACCTTTAAGTATTCAATATCATATGCTCATTAAACATTGAATTTTCCCTTATTATCTATTTCTTCTTTCATGAATATTACTTCCTCCTAAACCATATATCATATTGTATACGAACCCTTTGTTAGCATTAATTTGATTGATTAGGGAAATATTGATAAATATGTATTTCTCATTAAATATGGTAATTTATAAGGAAAATTAGGTATTTTGAATATTCAATATGAATAGTTATTTAGAAAGGTAGACATGAGTTGAGGACTATTTTATAAAACCCCATCAACGAATCTATAGTCTCATGAGATGAAATAGTTGGATAACAGCCTTATAATGGATATTAACCTATAACTATACTATCTTGTAAATGGTATTGATAAAAAATGGTTCCATGTACCTAGGAAACATGGCATCCAATAATAAATCATTTTATTCATAATAGTTTCAATTATTATTCATCTATGAGATTTTGTATCATTATATCCATGGATACATTTAATATCAGTTCACCAGTTTAATACTATAGTTTTTAGTTTTTTATCTTTAAATATTTATTTTTCCTTATAATGCTGTTTTAATAGATTTTTTTTCAGTTATTATCCTTCCATATTGCTTATGTAAATCTATTTACTTTGTTGATTGGATGGCATGGGTGTTTAGTTATTTTCCATTCCACATAGACTATTATCACTATTTTATCATTGCATCATATAAACCATACTATTATTGAGAACATGTGGTCACCGTTATTATATTTCATTACCATGGAATCCATTAAGTGTATTATGAATGATATATAAGAATATTCAAGACGGATTAGGATAATCCTTGATGTTGTTTATTTTTTATGATGAAAAAAATATATGTTATAATTAGTGTATACATTTGTTATTTAATTATCATTTATGTATATCATTTTCCATTACTAATAAAATTATAAGTCCTTTAGGGCTAGATTCCTTATAAACATTCCATCCCATTGATAGCTTACATGGGCTTTCGGAATCTAGGGTCTGGGTCGCTATAGTTGGTATTAGAGGATGTTTAATATAAACCATGGGAACTAGATTTAGGAAAACCCAGATAAAGAAGCATAACCCTTAGGTATAATTTAAAGAAGTATATATGAAAACCATATAATTATGGTAAAGAATATATTATTTGGATCTTCTGTGTCACACACCCCTTACTGGATACTACAAGTTGACATGGTTCTCGAATAGATGTACCTAGGTGTCACAACTCCGACAAGGTGTTTCTATATTGACTTGGGGTAACATGGTACATGACTATGTGCCTTACTCCACACCTGGTTTGACAGTCCTAGGGTATATGCATAAGATAATAAAATTTTTATTTACGAACCATTATGAAGGATTTAGATACATAAAAAGTGACCTAGTTTCATCCTATGGATATTTTTTTGAGTATTAGGTGGCGTGATCTTGAAATCCAACTAATGATATATTAGATAAACACTTGACCATATAAGGATCTATGTGGAAATAAAATGGATGAGGTATTTATGTATTGTGGTTGTATTGGAATCCTTATTAAAAATTATATTTATTTATTATCTTAATTTCAAGGATTTAAATAATAATTTTTTTGGAAATTATACTAATATAGTATCAAAAAAAGGATTTTAATAAGTCGGGTGATAATCAATTAAAGCTGCCAAGGACATGGTTCATGAACCAATGACTGAAGGACGATAATGGTTTCACTCTAACAATTTTTTTTGAGATAGTTAGACAAGTAGTAATAATTTTCAATCTTTTTAGTCATTAAGATCCTTTAAATGTTTCTTCTATTTCATCAATCACAAAAATATTCATTGTTGGTAATTAATTTTTAGGATTAATTGGATTAATAAAAATTTGGTATAAGAAAATTGAAATGTTCGGAATGAACATATGATATTGAAACCTATCATATAAGAATATTTCATTAAATAAATCGTAATTCAACGGATTAATCCACATTAGTAAAATGAAAAAAATAAAATGTTTTCCTAGTACCTAAATTTATGTGGAACTCATGTCCAACCAAGTCAAAAAATATAGACAGCTTTAATCCCCATAAACTTTCATTGATAATTCACCTATTTTTAATTGATGACCTCATTAAATCAATAAATATTTTTATACTTTTCCTCTATGTATGTATCTCTAATTTGCATAGATGTTATCTTACTTAGAGAAATAGTAACATTGTATTCTGGGTGACCTTTGTACTTTCTTGTTGTTCTTTTAAAAAGGATTACATATGAACCCTTTTCATGATGTGGGATTTGAAACATAAGAAGTATCAAACAATATATCACAAAAAAATGTGTTAAAATACTACGGACACTAATTAAATAATGTGGGGATAATGTGACACCCTGAAAAATTTATTTAAGAACATTTTTTTAGATAGAGTGCATGACACACAACAACAAGCATGTAAGGTAATATAATATCAATATATTGTATACTATGATTACTATTTAGAATAGATTCCAGGCATAATACATTAAGTTAGCATGTGTTACCTGAAACTTATACCCTTATCGACTGATTGTGTTATTGGAATGAGTGTCCTTTATCAATAGCTAATTTTACATGCAAGAGAAACCTTCCTCGAATGTTTTTGTTACACATAAGACTGAGTTTCAATAGATAACAATGTATTATTAAACTATGATTTAATATAATATGATATAAACTATCCATCATGTTAGTGTTTATGTATAATATTAACTAAACTCTTAAAGTATATGGTGTATAATAATATAAGATTAATTCATATGATAAAAATTAATTAGAAATTAATAGAGGAACCAATTGAATATAAATAGAATGTATTTATATAAAACCATTTTTTTGCTCACAATTCTCTTTTACCATAATAAGTTAAAGAAATTAAAATTATTTAATTATTTTCATTTAATATATATTTTATATACTAAATTTTTTTTTTGAATTCATCCATTCGGTTTTATATTCAAAATATAAGATCAAACCATATTTTCCCCAAAAAACCTATCTTTTTATAAAGGCAACATTATAGCTTTTTGAAGGAGAAACCATTTTAACATTGAATTTAAATACCTTTATAAAATTAATATGTAAAAATAAACTTCTTATATGAATGAAAAACACATTAATTATGTTATGGTTAATAATTTATATTTTTCTGGGGCATTTTTTTAATAAACAATTAATAATGATGAATTATTTTTAAAAAATACTTTGTATCCTAATTTATTTATAAGTATAAATAAAAACTTTATTGGGTTTTAATGTTTAATTAGATTTTATTTTTATAAATTAATGAAATTTATTTTATTGGGATCAATTTAACTATGAAATTATTTTATAAAAACATATCCAACTTTCAGATGTTTTTACATTAATAACCCACATTGTCTTCCTATCTACAGGATTATTTTAAATTTAATTTATTCCAGTTATGTGATTGGGATTTGGTAAAATGTAATCCATATTTGTAATCATAATAATTTCTAATTTCTAATAATACAATTTTTTGGTCAAAATGATTCGTGAAAGTGATTAACGTTAATTACAATTACAAAAGTAAAACTAATCTTAATAAAGGACTAAACCTTTAACATAGGGGCCCAAATGAGATAGATAGCTACCCCACACCCATTTTAGTGCCATATTACGGCCATTAATAATACATTATATAGTTTTATTAGTTTTTTGACATATTATATTTAAGAACATGTTCGCACCAAACATCATTTCAAAAATACAAAGAGAGTCATTTTCCTTTCCTATAATAGGACATCACCCCTACCCATTCCTCTCACCACTAAAACTATTTTATGATCAGAAAAGACCTCACTAAATAGTCTCACAACATTCATCTCATCCAGCTAGAATCAATACTTTGGGATGAAAACCTCCAAAAAATCATTTTGTTTCAAACCAAATGATGTTTCTCGATTCAAAGGTGACACATTATCTCATGCATTTTTGATTAATTTCCATTATCATCACCCTATACTATTATTATTCAATGATTACATAAAAACACAAGTATTCACAATATATGAAGATTCTTTTATGATATGGGTTCCACCTACACATACACAAATCTCTATCTTTGGGGTATCAAACATATTGTTTTTGTGAACGGTGAATTAGTGCCTCGTGAAATGATGATTGATCAATTATCCATTACATCCTATTATTGTGGCCATTATGATGGAAAATATATTTATATATTATATATATTCTATTTATATTGTTACATTCTTATGTAATCGTTATTTTTAACGTCCCTCCATGCTTTCCGTGTTGTGTAAATATGATAATCTCGTTTTGAGGAAGTGTGGACTACCGCCCCTCAATGTAGTGTGATTTGTTCGCACGATACATGGAATAAATAAATGAATGTTAATAATTAAAAATAAGTGAAATACCAAACATAAATAATAAATTCATTCCATAATTATCTTCCTAGTAATAGTATATAAACATTAATATCATATCCTTTATTACGCCTTCACACAGTTTAGAATAATTAAAGTCGTTCATGGATGTGTGGACTACCACTTCTTCAACATGATGTGATTAAATTTACTTAATAGAATTATATATATAAGTATATAATATTAAATAAGATTATATTTATTATATAATTTAAATTATAGAATGATTTTAGTTTATTACATTCAGTCCATAACAGTCATCTAAAAAATGGAAATGTTACTCATGCATATGTATGAACTACTATCTCTAAGAATGTAACATATTATCATTTTCATTACCACATTTAATTATTTACTGAAATGTATAATTGATGTAAAATTGTGATAATTATGTCCTGGGAATTTTAATAGAGTTGTTACATAATGAACCATATGGCCATAGTTGAACAATAACAGTTGTTTTGAAGGATAAAATGAATTTGGTGAAAAACACATAGGGTAAACTAAATTGTTATGTTGTGTGCACAATAAGGTAATTGTTGAAATAAATTTAATTATAAATATGAAAAAATTAATAATTATTGTATAAATTTAACACAAATTTTTTATAAATGGAGTTACTGGACGTTCACCTGAATGGAAACATAAGGTAAGCGGATTTCATATTACTTTTAATTTCCCTGATATACATGTTATGTTCACCACAATTTCCCATTTCGAGGTGTGAGTACAGACATGATTTTATTATAAGTATATTATTCTAAAATTTAATGATATTCACATGTCCATTTTATTATCATTATTTCATGGGGTTTAATATTAACATGTTACAAATCAGTAAAATGTTTTCTCTCAATTTTCCTTCTTTGAACTCAAGTTTTATTATTAACATAAACTCATTTTTGAGGTGAATATATTTCAATTTGACATGATCTATCATGAATATCAATATTTTCATTATATTCTATGATTTAGGTAATTTCACTTTCTAACATAGAGGCTATGATCCGAGTTACTGAGTTATAAGAGTTTATTGAGACAATCTCATCTCTTTTCGAGATTGAATATCCTTATGCTTTCGTTGATGAATTATTTTCATCCACATCTGAAGAAAACTCTAGAGTTTATTTGTCTTCTATTTTTTCATTATATAATAATATTGTGGAACTATTTTCTACTCTTTTTTAAGTAATATATTTAAGAAATTGTTTCTAAGAAATCCCAACATTACCCTCCCTACGGTCGAAAATATATTCAAACCCTTGTTTTCTAGAAAGGATTTACAAAAATATTATTCCATTCCCCTTTATTCATTAAAATAAAATTTTATCGTTTTTGTCTTTTCCCCCTAAATTCTATAGAATATTTATTTATGATTCCAAATGATGAATTTTCTACCCTTTTACCATACTAAATTAATATTCTTTCTATCTCATACAACATGTACAAATTCATCCCCTAGGATTTCGTTGATGCCACCTTCTCATGTTTAAATGTATTATTTTTAAAATATATATATAAGATATTTTGAATGAAATGTATTATCAGAATAATTTTTTAAATCAAATGAAATTATCCTCATAAATATTTTTAAAAGCTAATCTCTTATTTCATCAATGACAACAACCGTATATTTTAACCCACTAGGGATTTTTTATATTTATACCATTATTATTCTTCTTATTTATGATTTATTATTGATTTATACAAGGATTGTATTCACATTCACATAACTGATTTCATTTTTAGTCACCTTTAAGTATTCAATATCCAATGATACTTGAACTTTTAATTTCCCCATATTTTCCGTTTCAACGTTCATGGATATCCTTATTACAGATACTATATACCAATTTACATATTGTTCCCAATTTGGCAATAATTGAATTATTTGGGGAATTGTTGATAAATCTATATTACTCATTCAATATAGTTATTAAATAAGGAATATTAGTTTTTTGATTATTAAAAATGTAAAATACTTTGGATAGGTTTATATGGGTTAGAGATCGGTTAGTGATTCCCCTGGATACATTGGTAGTATCATGAGATGAAATAGTTGGAAAGCCTCCATAGATGGGTTTTTTAACCTATAGCTAATATCTCTTGTGAAAGGTATTTTCTATATAGGTTCTATGTATCTTTGAAACAAGGTATCCAATAAATAATCATTTTATTCAAAATAATTTTAGTTATTACCATCCATGAGATTTTTCACATACATGTCCATGTATACATTAAATTTTAGTTCATTGATTAAATGGATTGTATTTCGGTTTCTCACCATTTCATATATATTTTTCCTTATATAGTTATTTGAATGACATGTATTTTTAGTTATTGACTTTCCATATTGATTATGTGTTTCTATTTATTTTATTGATTATATGGCTTGTGTGTTCGGTTATTTAACTTTCCATATTGACTATTATCATTTATTGGTCATTTCTTACACTATACTTTCCCATATTGAGCATTTGATCTCACCATTATTATATTTCAGTCCCTAGGAGTCATTGAAGCATTCTATGAATGATATGTACAAATATACTAGTTAGATATGATTTATCTTCAATGTTTCATATTTATTTAGTAGAAAAAATATATGTTGTGATTAGTGTATCCATTTTTTATAAAATTCAAATTAATGTATCTGGTTTTCCATTCCACTAATCTTATCGGTCCTTTGGGGCATGATTCCATATAAACATCCCAATATAATTGAGAGAAAACACCGGGTCTAGGAATTTAGGGTTTGGGTCGTTCATGTTTTAATCAGGATTTCATTGAGATTGCCAAATGTTATACACTATGAATCATTAAATAAAAAATTAGTTCCCTTTTTTAATTATTATTAAAGGGGAAAACCAATTTTAATAATGTATATAATAAACCATATATAAAACATATCACATCATAAAAATAAATGATTCCTCCTCATTGTAGTGTCATAAGGCTCTAATGAAATAAATTCAATTTTTCAAATATTTACTTGAATCCCAAATAAATTATGTTGTATAGAACATTTAATTTTTGTAGTTTAAAAATTAATTATTTTTATTTTAAAAAGAATATTATCATAATACAATTTCATAAAACACTTTTGATACACACAACAAGTTTCTAATCATGTGTCGTAAATAATGAAATCATTAATGAATTCCTCCCAGAAAAAATAAAATAAATCAACAAAGATACTCACCATAAACCATTGATAGGTACATAGGGAATTGAAATGACTGAAAGAAATCAGTTAGTAAGAAAACATATCTATGTATTATGTGAATGTTTTCTTATCATTGTCATGTTTAGGTATTAGAACACAAAAATACCTATAAAACAAAACAAACAATTATATAGAGACTTACACATTAGTCACTATAATAATTGGATTACAAATGGAATAAGGAAGTTGATCCTTCTGGTAACATTAGTAAAATTATATTATTCATTTTAGACTCCAAATATTTTGAATAATTTGGGTGTTTATTCAATTTTCTAATTATATACAATTTTTTAATTAGATTTTTAATGATATTATAATTCAACCAACACATTTGTAGTCTAAGAAATGATATATGATTCCATATCTAAAAGGTATTTGTACTTCTTTTTTTACAAAGATGAAGGGGCTCAGTTTATTCCTTCTTTAGAATTTTTAATTACGTTTAGACTCATATTTCTGAATAATCTAATGCATATAGCCAGTATGGATAAACCCTAGAGCATCTCCTATTGTCTATCTGATATAAAAAAATTTATTACTAAATTTTTAGATGTTATTATTTTGATAAATTTTTAGATTAACATAAATTATTAGTGTAAATTTATCATTTCCATATGAAATTAATATTGTATATATTTTTTTGAAAATAACAGAAATTCTTTTCAAGTGGATTTTATAATTATGTAATCATCACAATGTAATTTATGTTATCATCCAAAATTTGGGAATTAGAATTTTTATTTATAATTTTTTTAAATCATCAAAATATTTATCATTTAAATAACAATCATCAACACAGATCACATGTACTAGAGTAAGTTCATTTTATAAAATATATTCTTTAAAAAAACTAGGTGTTTTCATATATACTTGAAATCATATTAGGTAATCGATAATTTAAATATCAACTTCATAATGATAACAAAAATTAAATTGGTTCAATTTAAGAATGTATTTATCGTCTTGGGGATATTTACTTGAATAAATAAGATCAAAAATCACTATCCTTTCTATAAAATTTTTTAAATGGTTTCATCATTTACATTGATATTTTTTTAGTGAAGAAAAACTTTCTACCTAGAATTTTATTGGAGGGATCCATAATTCATTCTTCCTCTATGATTGGAATATATAAATTTTAATGGAACCAAAATAAATTTACTATTATGAAAAAAATCATATTTAACTCCAATATTATGGGATGTGGGTTGGTTGGGAAGTCGTACCACCACTAGTGTTGTTTGTATCTCTCTTATCACTAGTTAATATTAAACATTGTAAGACATTAGATTTAAAGAATCCCCCAAATCATATACTGCATTGGAAAATGTGAGTAATAATATGGAGAAAGTATTCTGAATGTATATGGATCCTAGAACCTCCTAGGTATTTTTTCAAAAAAGGGCACACACATTTCTTACTAAATTTGTTTTTTCGCTCCCTTACAAACTCCTCTACCTAATGCACATGTCTTTGATAATTTATTCATACATTGTGATTTGGTTGATGTATTCGAGAAAATGAATATTTATTTCCATCTATTTGAATATGCCTATGATCTACTGTGAATGTGTATTTTGAATGGTTATCTCTGAATGATCTACACTAAATGTTAAGGTAGGTTAGGGTTTATTTGAGCCATCTAGCTTAAATTTCTTCCATTTACTTATAAAATGGTGGTACTTCCAGTAGCACTAATTTGTTTTGACTATATATCTTGAAATTATAGTACTTTAAGTGGAATTTAAAATTCTATATTTAGCTTAATATGGGGCCATTCACTACTCTTTAGTTATAATCCCCCCAATAGTATAATACCAAAAATATTTCTTATAGGGTAAGGAATTAGTTGAGTAGGAATCATAAGTGACCTATAATTTTCAATGTTATTGATTGTAAACGTACGATGGTCAAACACTCCTTTTAGATCCTTATATCAGAGTCCTGGACTGGACACAATAGTTTTGTGACCGGTTTGTTACTCCATGAGTTATCTCAATATTTCCTTTGTGGATTTTTCATGAGACTATCCTAGTTGGTATCTTATAAATTGCATGGATTAATTTATTTGGATGAAAGGTTGTTGGAATACATATTTGAATGTTCGACTATGCTTATGTAGGATCAGAATAAATATTTACTACATTATGACTAAATGAATCCTTTAATTTTTTAACATTGTTTATGGTAATTTATTCAATACATGGAATCACCACATTTATTTCATTAAACCAGAGTACATAAAACGTTTTAGTGATACAAATAGTAAAAATGATTGAAAAATTATCGAGGAGTGGTATGTTTTTTTTTCTAGGACATTATTAGATATAAATTTCTCACATGATATATTACATAATTAATTTTACATTAAAAAAATTTTGATTCCAAACATTTCAACTCATACAAGACTATTTTTATAGTCCTAGAACCAAATTTGTAAGAGTTTATGAAATTTCAATCTATCAATTATTTTACATCAATATAGGACTTTTATATGAATTTTCAATTATATTAAGCATCTATCAAATACTACTAACATTCTATTAATCCATTAGAAATAAATATTATGAAATGGTAACTTTTATATGCTTGGAGAAAATAATTCACTATGACCATTGACTAGAACACTTGGAAACCCTCTTAGAAAAGATTACATTGATCCTCTATACACTGAATGTGATGAAAAAAGAGATATTTATAATAAATGGAATTATCCAATACCACCTTTTAAACATTCAGTATCTAAATATAATAGAGATTTAATTTTTAATATCAAATTCATTCAATAAATTATGTATGACCGATGTTTCATAATTTTCTGTTAACTATTTTTTCTCTTATTCAACATATTCTATATTTTTTCATTTAATCTATATATTGTTATCATAAAAATAATTTATTAACATTATATCACATAGATATCATTTGAGTGATATGTCCATGTTGGAGGTCACATGAGAACCTTCTATTTTTTTAATTTTCAAAATTACAACCTTGATGTAGTAGTGAATTTGAAAGATATAGGTTGTTGAAATTCATTTTCCCTTTCTGATTAGATGAATTATTCTTCACCTTGTAAAATCAATTCTCCCACCCTCTCCCAGATCACAATATATAAAAATGGAGTAGATTTAATTGAAGGATGATTAACATACAATAGATATATTTTTTGAGGTAGTTAATTCATTGATTGAGTGTGTGTATTATCTCTTCAACGTGGAGAATGTTGGATTAGACGAGAATAGATTAATTCCATCAGTGTCTGTCTAGAAAAAATATGTATAAATAATATAAATTGAATAATGATACTGAATATAGTATTTTATGAGAATTAGAGGATAGTGATGAATCTATGTAATTAACCATGGATCTAATCCCCTATCACTTTGTGTGTTTGATTTACATTTATATAGTTCTAAATTCAATAAATCAATAAAAAAACTAACATAAATAAATCTTATAGAAATTATGAAAACATAATAATGTAAATAAGTTATTTATATTTTTAATTAATTGAACCAAAAAAACTCCTTGTCAAAATATCTTGGTCTGTTATATGTACATTACTAGCATTAATATTATGAATAAATTATTTCTGACCACAGACCATGATAAAAACATGATTAATTGGCTTGGTTAAACATATTTCATGATCATGCACAAGTGCATGTAGATTATAGCATCACCATTGGGAATGGTCTAATGAGATTTATTTTTCATCGTAGTACATGCATATCTATGTCTGTGATGACCTTATCTATTTTTTTCTCTTGAGAATGTATAAATGACTGATAGAGTGAGGAAAATATTTTCATGATAGAGTAGACATATAGATTCTCATTATTGGGATGAAGTGTATCAACATTTTCCTAGAGACCTTGTATGTGGTTCATCTGTGAGTTAGAGTTAGTGCTATATAATTTTATTTCATATTCATTTATTTACTAATTTTTAAGGGATCAATTCTATGGATGGTCATCTATTGTGTGTATGACCTGGTTTTTGGGACTGTATTTCAATTTATTTGTTATTAAAACCTACTTGTATTTATTTCTTCCACATTATATTTATTTATTTTAATGGATGATGACTGGTTATGTATGATGGTTTTACAATCTAATATGTCTGCATATTCTCCATCACAAAACACCCAAGACCCTCACAATTAGTTGACAACTTATGATATATGGATAGGTACACTTTCAACCTAGACTCCAATATGTCCTCTTAGAATTTATAAATTTAATTGTGTTGGGATGTGATAGTCTAGATGTAGTATATTAATCATTTATATTTCTTATACATATTGTATGACATGGTAATATCATAATGTTGTGATTTCTTCTAACCGTAATGTACAATTAACAAGGAATAGAAAAATTACTAAACCTATGTGAATATAATGTAATATAATTTGAATTATTATCTATAAAAGATATTATTGATTTGGAATTATTAATATAATGAAAATCATAATGAATAAAATGAATTTAAATATTCAATACAAGAAATGATAATGGTATTCAAATAATTTTAACAACATAGGTTATTTATATTTTATATATTTTGAGTAAATTAATGGATGGATTTAGGAGTATTGTCATGTGATATATAATGTGATTAATTTCAAAATATGGATTTCAACAGAATCTAGTCTATTGGATTTTCTGAATCACCAAAATCACTCTTCTCTTTCATCTTTTTCTTTGAGAGGTATTACCATACCATGGGAGTATAGGAGAATCTCCCTATAGGGTATGTTGATTCTTGCCATCATAGGGACACACCATGGAGGATGTATCCCTTTCGATGAATCTCAAATTATATCATCAAAAACTATACTAATGACAGTATCTATGTCTATCATTAGATTAAGGTACATAAAAAATATTAATTTTTAAGGATGTATTATTTTGATTACACTGAAAAGTGGTATCAGGTTTAATATTTATTGATGTCCTACATTATAGAAATATGATTTATTAAATACTTATAAAATTAACATTTTATAAAAAACTTCATAGAAATATAAATATTTGAAAGATATTAATTAATTAATGGATTTGAAATGATCCCTAATTTAGTTTAGGGTAGATTTACATGGGTACAATGTATTTATGCAAGTGATTTAGCTGTTGTTTTTGAATGATTATATTATAGATTTTTCGATTAATTTTCTATTAATATATATTCTTAAACAAAATTTATATAATGAAGTGATTTATTTGTTTAATATAATCATATTATTATATAAATTGTATTATTTTATCAAATGTTTAAATACATTCATCATTTTTTTAGGGACAGTTCTTTCGTTACTGTTAAATGTTTTTGTAAATTAAATTGTATAAATAATTTGTGTTAAAAATTAATTTATTAAAATATAATATATATTATTTACAAATATATCATAATATACATATATTTTTTTATATACGAAACAAAATTTATATAAATTTTATCTATTTCATTTTCAAAATATAATTATAAAAAATATATACTCACATATATGAAAATGTATTTATATAAAAGAGAATTAATTTTCGTAATATGATTACAATCGAAGTGATCAAATTTTAATAATCTATGCATGGAATGAACTATTCATATTCTAAATGGGTTTCACTCTTCCTCTCACTAGAAATGATCATACACGTGCGTGCACTCAACCTCTTAGCAACAAATAGATCATCTCAGTTAAATATACAACTCCTCAGAAACAATTACCCCATAAATGTCATACACAATTAGAATGTGCACCATTTAAAATTCATGGATTCACTTCTCAACATGGAATGTATCTGCTACAATGATACCAAAAACCATGCATGATGAGCCTTCACAGTTTCTATAACATTGCCACATAGCACACCATTGTAGCACTTCAACTCAGCATCTACCATACATCATTGTAATGGTTGAAATGAAATGAAATTACATTAACTGGATTCATTTCCTTGATTGCATGATATACATGGAAAGTGGTATCCTGTCCTAGACCCCTACTGTATCCTATGATAGCATGGGTTCTGTTCGACAGGTTCAATTTGCAAAAAATGTACATATGAACATCGATGATAGCTCCAATCATTCTCTAGTTGATCACAACGGTATTATGAGTTCCTCATGCCTAATTTTTTTTAAATTTATTGTACCACCATCATTTAAAAAATATATTCACAACTACCCACCCATCACGGTATCAATAGCTCCATAGTTTTTGTGTTCTTAATGTTTCACATCACTTTCACATAATGTTATCAAATCATCCATCACAACAGAAGAACTTTTGAATAACAATGGTAAAGCAATAACGTCTTACCACTAAATGATAGTGTAATATGGATTTCATAATGGTTATAGTGTTCCACATAACTATAGGTATAATGAATCTTCTAATGGTAGCGGTGATTGAAAGATTTGACCCCGCGGATTAAAATTATATTTCTTCAATAGTTAATTTTTTTCTTTTTCCATAAATTATAAATTCTTATTAGTGTTATTTTTAAGAATCTGTGACCACCAATTGATATATTTTGCTACAAAAAATAATTATTTTTTAAATTGGTCCTAATTGTGATAAAAGTTTCTGGAAAATAATTTGTATTCTCTCTTTTATATATTTGAATAATTTTATTCTTTGTGTGTTTGTAATAAATAGGTTTATCATATTATTTCTTCCAAAATTAATTTTTTTATTTGTTTGTTGACTAATTGAATTGTTTTTATGTTTTTTAAAACATCTTTTAGTATTATTTTATTTTATTCTTCTTTATTCATTAAAAATATATATGTGATAAAAATGTATATTAGTTCTGGATTTCATATTTAATTATTTATATATTATTTATTATTATTTTTAAATATTTTGAATGTATTTTGATGTATTAAATGTATGTTAATGGTGTTTTAATATTAGTCATTCAAACTGAATGTTATTCTAATTTCTTATTTACTATAAAATTAATGGGAAATTTATGGTAATAATTGACTCATTTTTTTGGATACTTTTTGGAAAAAAAATTTCCCATGTAAAATTATTCCAAAATTGTATCTAAATTTTTTTTCGATTCTTAGATCTTTAAAAAAATTATTATATCTCAATGAGATTTTTGGATTAATTTATATTTATTATTTTTTTATTACTCTATTAAATATTTTGAGTTTGTAGTGAAAATAAATTTTCATTTAAATGGAACGATGAGTATAGCAATTTGGACAAATATTCACAATGATAATTGAACATCGCCTACATTAATACTCTTTTTTTTAAAAAGTAAATCATTTGTAAACTGTTTACAGTTTATTTGAAAAAATCATCAGGGTTGAACAATTCTTCATCGACTTATTTATCACCAGGAAGAGTTCAAATCTTCATTTGATGAAACAAAAAATGTAAACTTTTTATAGTATTTAGGTGGGATTGTATAATATTTTTCATTACTTATTAATTTTTTGTTATTAATTTAGTTATAATCTATGATCTATATTTTATATTTGCGTAAACGTTTATAAATATTAATTTTTTATAATTTCTATAATTCATATGTAATGTATTATTTTCTTTTTATGCTCACCTGTCCAAAATGAAGATCCCATAGGTTAGGGATGATCCATGTAGAAAATGTGTGGTTTTGTCAACTTTTAAAAGTCTATTTGTCTTTTTAAAACTTAGGGTTTCTATATAAAAGTTCCCCAATTATGATTCATATAAATTTAAAATTATTGGTATATATTTCCTCCATATAAAAGTTTATCCCTATCTATTTTATAGTTGGTTCCATACTTCTTTAGTTAGTGTGTGAATACTAAACTATGTCATTTAGACCAAACCACAATAATATTATGTATTTTCTTTTTTTGTTAAAATATTCCACAAAATTATCATGTTTAGTTTTAATATTAAGGAAAAATTTAATAAAGCCCTATTTGATGCCATCTAGACTTTTTCAGAGTAACCATATGGACAATACACATTGTATTAAAGAATAATGTTCTTAATAAATTATTATCTTAGTTATTATTTATCTAGATACTATAACCTAGTCTATATGGTATACCCTCATAGAAATCCTTAGTCATTATTTATTGACTTTTTATTCTTACCATCAATTAATATTATAGGTCATCTGTAAATGGTTATTTTTAAAGATTTTTAGATAAATTATTTTATAGTCCTTAATATGTTTAATAAATATATATTTTGGTGGTGAAAACTCATTATATTGAATTATGGAATCTTTTTAGATCACATTATTAAATCAAATGTGATTATATATTTTAGAAATACATAATGGAGCTATTCATAATTGATATATTTATTTAGTAATGGACTATAGCAAATGGACCTTATAAAATACCTAATGTAAAAAAATGAAACATTAAATAAAAAAAATGATGAAATATATGTTTTAAATTTCAATGATATGATGTATCAATATACATATCTTAATATAAGTGTTTATAGTTTTATATCATCATTTAAAAAGACTTATGATATTTGGTGGGCATTAAAATTTTGTTATAAACGAACAAAAATATTACATAGAATAATCATGGAATTTAATGGGACTAATTTATTGAATTTATAATGTTTCATCATGAATGTTTTAATGATATGTACAATAGATTCAGAAATATAATCAATTCCCCAATCACAATTTGTGAGTCAATAAAAGAAACTAATAATTGAAAGGATACATATAGTCATAGAAAATATGATAGATTCAGTGAAATTATAACATTAAGAAGTATTTTTGTTTGATAATACTCAATAGAGGAGAATAATATATCCCTATTAATATGTCATCATGAATTGAACAATAATAAGAATGAATAATATAGGAAAATAATATGAGTTTATTCTTAATATAATATTGTTTAAATTATCATTGATATTTTTTCCTCATATTCTTCTAGCTTAGAAAAAGATAATGATCTATGTAAAATATCTAAATGCATTCAAGGGATTAAAAAGAAAAGTATTTCAACCAAAATGGTAGGAGGGAAAAGGAAAATATGCCCGAACTCTTTAAAAAAATTATAATTGTAAAAAAAAATATTTTTTATCAATGGTGGACACCAGACCATTAATAATATGAGTGTATGTTGTTTTAAAAATATGGTAAATCTTAGAAGTAAAATGTATAAAAGAAACACGCTTATCCTTATTACAGTAGTTTTAATGATGAATCATACTCCAGTGATGAATCTAGAATTAAAAAAGAGACTACTAGCATTTCTCAGATGGGGAAATAACCTTTAGTAACAAATCCCTTTGATAATATGTTAAATACTATTGGTTTGTGTTTGGTGGAAACAAAAAAATATGGTTAGTAATTTATGAAATTATAATTATTATTTTGAAACATCTTCTAGTTCAGATTTTTATATTTCTAATATTAGAGAATTGAGTGAATTAGAATATATATTGATGTGGAAATATAAATGGTATATATAATATATGAGAATTTGAATATGGATCATGATATCCTTTCTAAATAAAATAAAAATATTATTTTAGAAAATGGTAAGTGATTTTTATTATTTAAATAAAGATAAAGATAAAATTATATTTATTTAATATAACTTTTCAAAACTTGAAAAGGAAAATCATAGTTAAATAAATTATTTGTCATCTACAAAAATTAGATTTTATGATGATATTGAGATTATTCATATGAAGATTATTAATCTGAAAAAGGGAATTACAAATTTGAAAGAACCACAATCTACTATTGTTCAAGGAAATGAAAACTACTATTTGGTGATTGATTTGACGAAACCAGATAAAGATAAGTACTTTTTTCGTTAAAATAATCATATTAATATGATTTGTGATACCACTTTTGTTAATAGTTATATAGGAATGGTTTCAAAAGATACATGTTTGATATGAATGTTTCATATTCATTATGCTGATGAATGTTCTCCCAGGTTCCCTTTATCTCTTGGTATTAATGGATCTTCAATCTCTATGAATTTATATTCTCATGTACTTTATGTTATATGTTTTGAATATTCTTATTTACTAAAAAATTATGTTTCTAACTAAATTGGTAATAAAATAGAATATATATGAATAAATGTATGTTCTTGTTTTTTAAAGGACTCTTCCACATGTTATTCATTATTTTATCTAATTATAGACATTATTTCTCAAATTAATATAGATTCAGAAAATAATGAAATTTGTTATGTTTTTTTCGAATTTTTTATAGTTGGATATTTTTTATTTACCACAATTATTGAGGGATATCTTCTTATGTGTTATTTTATATTCTTTTTAGGGGGATGTTTATTTATTTATAGCATCTATATTATATTTTTATAATTTAAATTTTTTAGGGGGAGTTTCAATCATTGACTATATATTCATAGATCTAATCTAATAATTAATTGTTTCTATTTTATTAA
Source organism: Viscum album (assembly GCA_963277665.1). NCBI lineage: Eukaryota > Viridiplantae > Streptophyta > Magnoliopsida > Santalales > Viscaceae > Viscum > Viscum album. Next base: position 469,745,882 of record OY728122.1, on the reverse strand, counting down.
TGTGAATAGTGGGGATAAGTATTTAGGTTTTAAATATTTGTTTAAATAAAATTATTTTTTAAATTATACATACTATTTACAAATTGGGGAATATGTTTTTCTTTTTTTGATATGTAATCAATAAAAAGGGCATATTTTTTGAGAATATTATTTTCTTGTATTCTGATTTTATTTGATTTCATTAAATATTTCTTGATTAAATTTTTAATTCATATTATTGTTTTATCACAATTTTTATCATGATTTGATTATGTTGTTTGATATCATCTTGATTATATGCCACCAGTATAATTTTTTCAATATTTAATTAATTTTGTTTCATTAAAATATATTATATAATTTAATACATTAAATGAAATAAATAATTTTTATGCTACATTTTTTTATAATAATTTTTTTAATATATATATAATTATATATCTATGTATATATTTACATAAAAATTCAATACCATTTATAAATTGAATGCACATAGTGGTCTAAATATAATCTTATTTTTTATCTACACACACACACACAAATTTATATACATTTGTTTAACACGGAACATTTTTGGTAATAGTGTAATCTTCCTCAATCTCTCACCTTCATAATCCATGATTAATAGTACATATTCTTCTTTCACGGTAGGTACACTGTAAATCTCAATAGTAAGCTTCAGCTCTGTTCATTAAATCTCCATATCTGAATTGCACAGAGTTTCTCTTAGGTATCGGTTTCTCCGTGTAAGAAATTCTTGTGCACACAATATCTTACAATGGAACCGACACCATATAATGTTCATGGATTCACTTCTCAGTATAGGAATGATACTCCATATTAACACCAAAATCCATGCACACTAGGATTTCATAGATTCTCATGGACTTCAACATGGTTTTGTTTTGCAAGGCTTCACAACCTCAACTCTCTAAAAAAATTATGATAGATGAAAATCCATGAACTCGAATAAACTAGATTCAGACCCCTAATTCCATTGTATTTATCTAATTTCTTATATCTAACTTTAATACCACTATTTCTTATTGTTGCGTCAGTTCTATTCAACGAGATCTTCTTGCAATGGTAATTCTGTTGAACATTTGTGTTATCTCCGTCACTTCTCTTGTTGATTAAAATGGTAGTAGAAGAGCTATTTTCATCCTATATTTTCATGTGATTGAAATTTCATCTATTAGTCAAAAAATGTTTCATTACCCACCAATAATAGTATTAGTGGTTCCATGGTTATAGTGGTTTGATGGTAGAACCATCCTTCAACCGAATGGTAATAATACCTCATTCATAATGGTAGAACTGTTCTGAAATGGTATAATCATCATAAAAGTTTCAACATCAATTTTTAACAATAAATGGCAGCATAAGATTATTTTCAAAAACATATTACATCACCACATAACTAGTAGTAGAACCACACTTCTAACGATATCAATACTAGAATCTTTAAATAGACAATATAAAATTTTTATTACCTATAGTTAATTTTTTCCTAAAAAATGTAGTTATATTTTCATTCTTCCACTAGTAATATATATATATATATATATATGACCGATGATTTATTTTTTAACTATATCTAGTTTTTTTACAATTCATAAATACAAAATTATTTCCTAAAAAATTATTTTTATTCAATTTTATTTATATTTTCAATATATTTGTTTTCAAAATTTGTTTTAAAAAATTATTATCATTTATTTATTCTATGATTAATATTTATAAATGTTTGTCCAATTCAAATAATTTGGATTTGTTTTTAAAAAATTTGTATTATTGTATTTAAATATATAATGTTAATTGAAAAAAAATGATAAATTTTTTTAATAGAATGATAGTTCATGATTTCAGTTACTTTAAAATTATTTATTAATGGTGATAATTATAAGAAAAGATTCTTTAATTTGTTAAATTCATGTTAAAATTATTTTATATTTTATGATTTTTTAACGAAATGTATACCGATTAATTGATTACATTATATTTTAATGTGATATGTATGGTACCAATTGACTTATTATTAAGGATATCATCTAAATGAATTAATTTTTTTGAATCAATTAAAATTATTCACTAATTTAATTTAAAATAGTTTAATTCCTTGATGTTTCTAAATATTGTTTCCTCTCTCTGAGATTCATGGATGACTCTACTTTTATTATTTTGAATTATTATTTTATTTTTTGAAATTTTTATAATGAAATAGATGTGTATTTAAGGGAATAAATGATGTCTTGAATAGATACATTAGTTTATAATGATAAGAGTCAAACACATGCACTGAAACTCTTACATCAATCATTTTATCTAGTATTCAAATATTTACACCATTTTTATTGAACTCTCAATGTGGAAAAAATTATTGTCCAAATTCTATGTCACCTTGAACAGATTAATTTTTACATTTTCGGAATGCATGATTAATTTTTTCCTTATCATTCATAAGGGAATTTTTTAATATTTCATCAATTTGTTTTCTCATTCTATACAACTATAACATTTATTATATCTTTTCTATCTAGGTAGATTGTGTTAGATAATCATTTCCCAAAAAGTTTATACTAAATCTAAATGGAATTATTATTTTTTCTTAACTGATGAAAAAGTATGATAATTTGGTTGGGGTAGATCCTTTTAGAAAATAATGTGTTTTTCTTCTCCCATAAAAGGCTCTGTGTGTTGTTTCATTTTGGAATACTTTACACAATGTACTATTTTCGGATTCATCATGGTGTAAATTTTATGTTTTAGATTTCTCTTATATAAAATTGACACTCACTCATTCGTAGTTTCTTCCAAACTAAATCAGTCGGTGTTGAAGTGTATACTTTTTCATTTAGGAAATAGCACTATAGATTATTATTATTCTCTTTCGTTTTATTTGTATTCTTTCATTCTGTGTATAATTTTAATAACCATGATAATTTTAATTATGGCCCATTCACAGCACTCTAGACCATCATCCATCATCCTTCTAGAACTAACACTCTATACTAGGGCCCATATGTAATATAACAATTTATTGATTTTTATTATTGATCAAACTCTAATAAATTTTCTATAACAAATTCATTTTACTATTTACTTTAGTTTTTATTATGTATATTTTTATATAATTATCCAAAATTAAACTTTTAATGTTTGTTCATGGCACTAATTTTTTTCATTACATCTCACATAACTATTTTTTAATCACCCAACTATGTCTACACTTTTACAATATAAGAGACTCATGTATCATTTAATAAAGAATAATATAAGAACCCTAATATATATATTTATTGGATGAAAAATATTATAAAAATTAAAAATATTCATTTATATTAATTCTCATTCTAATTTTGTTGATTTTCATCACTTTGTAATTTTGAAGATTTTGTAAATATTTTTATTGCAAATTTTTTGGTTTTATTTTCTATTTTATATTTTTTTCCTATATCTACATTATATCATGTTTCTATATTATTGAAATCATATTTTTGAGATTTTTATTATTATTAGGATCATCCAACACGAATTAATTAATTTTTAGTTGATTATTTTTCAAGAAAATTTCCTGTGGTGGATTACCACTTATTTTATAGGTTTTGTCATTTAATAAATATATATAAACATTTTTTCTTTTTATTATATTTTTCATTCCATTTCCATCAAATTTATTTATATATAATGTTCATAATGATTGTGAATTTTTCCATTGATTTATCCAAATCATTTTATTAACATCAGATATTAAAGAATAAGGCATTTTTTAATTATATATCATAGATCCTAATTAGAATAATATATCTAATAGAGGAATATTAGAAATAATTATTTTCTATTATTATTTCTCTTATAAATTATTGTGGGTAAAACCAACAATTTTTTAATTCATACATTAGTGAAAATTAAACTCATCCTTTATCTGTGAATTTTTTAGCTCCAATAAATTTTCTATAATATGATAAATTATTTATCTTATATGTAATGAATTTATATATTAAATTTTTATTTTTTTAATATATATATATATATATATTTCTTTTTGTTTTCAAATAAATAAATAAATATTTGTATATATGTATGAATGTTCTTATATTTATATATTGATGTGTGTGTGTGTCTATCTATCTCTCTAGGTGTTTGTGTGTGTGAATTTGTGTGCATACATTATAGTCGGGGTCCTAGACACATGTTGAATAATCCACCATAATACTTCATCATCCATGGTTCAATACCTAGTAGCTACAGATATGTTGTAATTTATTAATGACACCAAAATAAAATAAATATGTCCATAGTTTCGGGAAGAAACCATAGTGAGGTACAGAGGACCATTATACAAGGGAAGGATATCTGAAGGATTTTAGGAAGAGAACCATGTAATACGACTTATCTGGAATATGTGAGGAGGCACACTATGTTATAGTCCTCAAGTGATGTAATGTGGGAAAAAATACCATAATATAGGAATTCCAACCAAAACATGGAAGGGCATTGTGGGTGTAATGTTCGAGGCCCTATGGGAAATGGATTAGTTATATAGGGAATCCCATTTATTTTCCCATCAGTATACTAGGACACCATTATTTTTTTATGGATTCCCTCCATACCTAGTACATAAATTCAATATGTAAAAAACAAAATAAAAATTGGAATTCGATGATAAATCTTTGAATATTATATGAATAATTTGGTATATATGTGTGGTTATAATTTAATTAACTATAGTATATATGGGGTTTATCACATAGTTAAAAGTTTATTTCCAACATTAAAAAGGTATTGACTTGTTAATTCCATTAAAATAAAGGATATTTTATTAGTGCTATAAATTACTATGACTAAATATCCCTCCAACTCCACTGAATAAATAAATGAGAAAGAAAAACCTATTTTAGTGATACATATATTTTTTCATATATAATATTATTATATTAATAATGTTTCCTCATTTAATTTTTATAATGAAATTAAATATTTGTGCCTACATATATTTTTTTCTATGTTTTTATAGAAGTTCCAAAATTGTTATTATTTTGGAATAATATGTAGGAAAATGGTTGGATTGTGGGTGGGTATAGATAAATCATTATTAGATCTCATATTTACCTAACACGACACTATAATAATGATGATTAAATAGATATTCATGTTTGTAGCTAGATATTTTCTATGCAATGAGTAACATTTTACCCCAGAGACAATGACATGAAACATGTAGGAGTATTATATAAAACATTTGGAAACATACATATGATTGAGGAATCTATTTTTTTCTTACGGAATAAATTTATGGCATGAATAATAATTCACACCTTCACATGTCATCTTATTTAAATAATAACCCCATTATAAGTATTCAACCCATTCACCGTGTGAAACATCATTAATTATGTGAATTGTACATGTTTCCTTATTGAGTAACTATATATTCTTCAAATTTTAAATGGAATTAAAATCACATTGAAAAATGGACCATGGGATTGATTTAAATTATTTAAAATAATGGAAAATTAAAAAGAAATAGGAATTTTTACCATATGAGAGGCTTATACTTGTGTTCTATCAAATATTAAATTCATGTTTACATATTTATTTCAATTTTTTTATTTTCTATTATTACTTGTATCTTCAAAATAATTTTTATTTTATTTATATTATATCATCCCTAATACATATATTTTTATTCTATATTTGATTTTTTTGTTTTATTCATTGTTAGTGGTCAATGTATGATGATATTTAATATTAATAGAAGAAAACAGAATCGATTTAAGTTGTTGTGTACTGATTGTTTTTATTCATAATTCAATCACATAATGATTTTGTGAAATTATTATTTTGATGAAATTATTGTTTATATTTTTTGTCAAATAAGTGACCCTGTATATTTGGTTTTGAAAAATGTCAATATTGATAATGGTAACTTATTCATGAACTTTTAAGGGGTTTATTCTTCTGTAATTTGTTTTCTATTAATGAAAATTTTTTAGTTTATCTCATATTCTCATTTCTATTTGAGATTAATTGGTATATTTTTTGGTATTTTCAATTTTAATATATATAAAATTGATTAATTAAGTGGATGGTGGATGAAATTAATTTAAATAAAAATTTCCCATATCAACAAAGGAATATTAAAACATCCATGTTCATAAAAAACATGTTATTACTAATGATTAAAAAAACAAGTCATAGAAAAATAATTGTTCAAAAATCATGATTCATTTATAAATCAAAACTCAAGGAATTTCATCTATTCAAATAAATTTTTTAACCATAAATAAACATCATTTCCACTAATGATTTTATTTTATGAAGGTTCCTTTCTCTCCATACTTATGAAAATTTAATATAGATTTACAATCATTATAAAATATGTGAAATATATTCATAGGATTTAAAATGGAAACAATATAAACACTTCAAAGAAAAATTTCACAATAATACAAAGAGAATAACAATTATTTTCAAATATATATAAGGCCAACATGTATGCATGTAAATGAAGTTAAAACACTTAATGATAAAAAATGATTCTGAATAGAGTAGAATAATTTATGAAATAAAAAATTAATCCTCAAAAAAATCCCTAAGAAATTGTTGTACTAATTTCAAAATATCAAATTAGGTTTATGAATAAAATATTTATTTAAGTAATTACCCTTTATATGTTTTTTATACCTCTTTTCTCATTTTATTGAAAGTTATACTTCATAAAAATCACATATCCAACACAAAAAAAGTATTATTATCTCCCCAAAAAACTAATTTCAATAGTTATAACGTGATCAATGGTTAAATTATAATGGTTTTGACTCACCCATGACATAACACATTTTTTGTAACTTTATAGTTTTCTAATTTATAAAATAGGAATACAAATAATGAATAATGAATGATATATCCTATCCACTCATAGAATTATTATGAAACAATAGACCCCACATCGTCCCCTAATTTGAAATATCCATTTTCATCACTAGAAATCCACTCATCCACATATAATCATTTTAATATATTAATGAAATTTATGATTACCCAAATAGTGTATAAAATATCTTTATAATATTTCTCTTCTATAACTATTTATTTGCTAGATTCTATAGGAAAATAAAGATCAACTGAAAAGTGGGTCTCCAAGTTATGGGTAAAGTAATAAAATTATTAAATCATATTAAAATTGAAAATGTTAATTCACGTCTTTAATTAGATTCAAAACATATTCTATTAGTTGTGATCAAATTGATTTCTCTCAAGAATGTAATTAAATAAAATTGAAAATAAAAATTATATTAGAACCCAATAAAAAATGTGAAATATAAATTCATAAATAAGGCCTTGGAACAGATATCAAAAATTAGTTTAAGGAATGAATTATAGTAGGAATCTATTTATATAATGTCAATAAGATGATAAATAACTTTTAAAACCCCCTTTATTAATGTAAGAATGTAACTTTTAAAATTTCCACCTATATACCATGCATTTAGGGGCATGATAACTAAAATTTCAACAAGTCAAAAATAATTACATTTTGGGATAATGTCTCCCAAATTAGAGAGTTCTAGATATCGAATTAAATCATTATATTAGAATCCATTTCATTTTATTTCATATTGAAAATTGTTCTTATATTTTATTTGAAAATAAATGAAAAAGGGGACTAAAATTAGGAGCATGTAAAACAATACACCCTTTCATTATGATTTAACCATTAGAATTCATTATTATATCATATAATTTAATCTTATATGAACAAATTTTTCCTCAAGAACCAAAATAATCATTAAAAAAACCTTTGTAGAACTTTATTTTTAAATTAATAAATGTAAAAAATATAACGGAATTGTCCACAAGAATTTTCCATGAATTAATATTATTTAATAAAAATATGTCCTAGAAAGTATTTATACATATAGGGTGAATCCCAGTAGTGTTTCATTAGTTTATATAGACATATCATTACATTTATGTTTTTTATTAGAGAATGAAATTAGCTTACATGGTTATAACATCATGTTAGCATTTGATAGGTACAGTTTAAACCATGTCGTTGTATTCATTTTTGTAGTCTGTGTAATGGTGGTGTTTGGATTTAGAGGATAACTATAATGGTAAAGGATGAATTTTTTTGATTTTTCAACTTATGATAGGGTGTTTTGTAACCATTTATTATATTACATTCTGAGTAACTAGGTAACACATCGTGAAACTACTTCTGGGTGAAAACTATGAAGCATGGTTCACTGTTTGATTGGTGCAAGCTGTGAATTCCTGTTAAATGTAGAGGTGTATTTTTGGTATTCTTTTAATGAGTAATGATGGGGGTTTCATTGGATACAAATCCAAATAATTACAAAACATGAATAAGGGTTACATGTATCGTAATAACTAAACATTAAAGGGATTTTATAGTTTCGATAGGTCTTCAGTATTACAGAAATTAAACCTTTCATTGAATGTAACAGGGTTACTTGGCATGAAACACTAGGACATAAACTATAAAATGGAGGAAGTATTTTGTTATTTATTTATTCATGACTCTCATATCCCAATTCTCTATACCAAATTCCTTCGCCAATAATTATTTGAGGCTTCCAACCCTTGCATATCAATTCCAGTGGAGTTGGATCATCATTTCGGTGGAGGGTGGTATCTAAGTTATCATTCCCTATAAATCTTCATCTATATCTCATTATCCTTTATTGTATCATATGGAAATGGAAGATCTATACCTTGGGGTGTCAGATATTTCATCTAGACTTAGTTTCAAGATATTCTTCTGCATCGTTCTTGTTTATGGATGTAGTTGTGAGTTTTGAGTTTTGAGAAGAGGTAGGTGGTTGCATACTGATTATCCTTGTATTGCTTGATTTATTTCTATTGTCTATTTATATACAATTTCACAGAAATTGCCTCAATTAAATTGATAATAACCAACTTCTCGTAAATCACGTTATTTGAAATGGTTTTGAATGGAAATTTGAAAAACTTCTAATTACATTGAATTGGAATGTATTTATGTAAATAGGATTGGGTTCTGTTTAAGAAAATTTGTTATTTTAAACTATTGATTTGAAATTTTGTATTTGTTGAAAATAATTTCAATTTAATTATTGAAATTAATTCTTTAAGTGAATTGTGAAATGGATGTAATTGGTTTTGAATCGATTTAAATCTTGTTAATATGGAATAAAATGATATGATAGAAGTCCAGATGTTTTATCTTGTGAAAATGGAATGTTTTCTATTAAAAACTTGTTTGGTTTTAAATGGGAAAATTTAAATTTTGAGATGGAAAATAGGGATTTAATGGTTTTTAAGTAGTCTTAAAATAAATTTCCTATCAGGTAAGAGAGTGTGAAAACCATAGGTAGTTTTTGAGTTATTTTGATACAATCTATGCTATTATAACTTTTTAAATTACACCAGCAGTGGTTCACATTCTTGATTGGATGGTGATGAGTCACCTATGCCTAGTTTGAGGTGGGCATGTGTATGCACATATATCTTGAGACCACATAGAGAGTGAGAAATTTTATAGCTAGTCAATACTATCATACGTTTTGGAAGATAACCATGTTGTTCACTAGATTATTTATATATGAGATATAAATTTATATCAATGTTGTCAAACTATTTTACATGCCTTTTCTCGATTTAAAAAAACCATTTTATTTAAACAATTTATTTAGAAATATAGCATCTCTTATAATTTGAAGCATGTTATTTAAAAGTATTGACCATGTTTTTTAAACTATTTGTCTTGTTTGGTTTTGATATTCTATGGAAATGAAAAAAATGTTTTTTAAACTGAATGGTTTTATTTAGATTATCTATATTTGGAATGTATTATGGAACATTGGTGATATCCAATTAGGCATAGGCTCACAACCTAAATTTTTCATCATTTTTTTGAATACTTTCTTCTTCTAGGATCGAGAAAGGGGAAAGGATCCCCTGGAAGAGAGTCCACCTATTGAACCTTTTTCATAGTGAGTTGTGTCCATAGAGACCATGGGCTATTTTTTCCTCATTTGGTAATTTTTTGTAGTACTTTAGTCATTTCAGGATTTTATATATTCTAGTACTTTACTCCTAGTATATTTTCTTTTATATGCATATTGATATTATTGTATTACTTCTTCTATATCTTGTGGAAAAATTATTCCCACCTTCACATTGTTTGATGTCTGGTTCTAGTAGTCGACCCATGGGGTTCAGGAATGCCAATTGGTCTATGTCAAGGTAGGATCAGTCATTGGGTCACCAGGGTACCGTGGATTCTTTGTCACACAAAGTGGTATCAAGGGAGGCTATCTAGTTTTTTTCTTGAAGTTAGTATTAATTTTTTAAATCTTGTGAAGACATTGGAGGTAGTTGAAATTGAGTTTCTGGAAAGATCTCACCACAATGAGCCTTGTGTCGCCAGGGGTGGTTAGGTAATTGTGTCTTATGGATTAGTTATAGAAATTTCCCAATTCTGATTTGGATAGCGTGGAATTAAAATCTAGGTGTTCCACAAACTAGGATTAATTTTCCTCATTTCTCAATTTGATCACTACCTATTGTTTTTATTGTTGTTTATAATGTTATGTAACATCATTCCTCAAAGAAGATGAAAAAATCAGAAATATGAGGAGGATACTATTGAACTAGAGCAATCGAATCCTCCAGTGGACCCAAATGTAATGGAGGTGATCATGCACACAGTGAATGCTTTGGGATAGCCACCACCCTCTATCCCCCTTCATGCTCCAACTATGGACCCTCTGGGGGTTTTTTCGGAATTATTATCAAGATTTCCTTCACAAATTGACACCAAATTTCAAGGGATCCACTAATCCTCTACATGATGAAAATTATGTGGGTGAGATAGAACATAAATTTGATTACAAGGAGATAGTGGACGTGGACAAGGTGAATTGATCCACCATTATTCTAGAAGGACTATATAGGATATAGTGAGACATGATGGTGATAGAAAAGAAACATGAGTTCTTAGGGTCTGAAGACATCATGCTTATATTTACTGATCATTTCAATCCAGATTCAATGGTGTTGACAAAGGATGTAGAGTTTTCCAATCATGATTAGGCTAATTGAACAATGACTGAGTTTTCAAATCACATTACCGAGAGTGTAATTTTTTTTCATATGATTATATCTAATGAGAGGATGAAGTATCTATAGTTTGAGTTTGGGATTTTATTAGATACCTTTTCTCAAGATTTTAGATAAATCTTCCCACTTGTAATATTGTGTTGGATAAGGAAATGATTGTTTAGATGGACCCGATTAGAGGTTTATGGATGATGGGAGTTCTTTTTTCTCTTAGTTTCAGTAGTGGTTCCACCAATGAAAAATATGTGTGTGATGATTCTCATGGTATTTCGCAATGTTAGGGTCAATCCAGAAATCCTACATTGACAGGAATATTTTCATTGACATTATGTCATTGTGGAAATCAATGATATTCTAAGAGGGTTTGCACTAGGACACCCACGAGCGATATCTCCAATGGATATGTCGGGCACTTATGGAGAATGTTCCATTAATTCACTACTCTATATAGTTGAACAATATCATTAGATACTCCTAAAATTATGTGTAAATATTATGATTCACATACAAAAAGGTTATAGACATATGCATCCAGAACAAAACATCTTCATGATGGGGATGAGTCTATATAAGAAGAAGTCATGGGTCTACTAACTCTGAGAGATACCATTACTATTGAATCATCATTATTGACTACTCTATTTGATACTAGTGAATATCATTTGTTTATTTGAATCCATATTGTTAATATAATTAATATTCTTATTGAGATTTTATCTTGTGAAATGGATATTTCTGCACCCCTTGGTCTATAGATAGAATATGGTATTCGTAGTCCCGCTTATGTCTTCTCTCTTTCAGAGGATGAACATTCTTGGAGTTTTATGGTTCTCAAAATGAAATATCTTGATGAAATATATGGGATGGATTTGATCATTTAAAGTTAACCCAGAATTGGTTTTTATCTTATATGGGTCCAACTTACAAAACCCATTGGTGAACCTATATTTCGTTAAGGATAATGAGACCCATGGTGGAGTATATTCAGAACCTATTATCTGGATTTGTGGAAAGTGATATAAATGTTTTCTTCTGATCTAGAGAGGGATTTCATGATTGGGTATCTTAATCTAGTAATCATCGAGTTTCCAAAAATGTTTTCTTTGGATTTCTCTAGTCTTCCACCGGTACGGGATGTTTATTTCACCAATATCTTAATCAATGGTACTCCACCAATTTTATTACCTCCTACCACAAGGCATGAGATGATCTAAATGTGATGAAGTCGTAGTTTGATGATCTTCTTGAGAAAGAAATTATAAACATAATTGTTTCACCTTGGGTGGTTCTGGTTCTCTTCTCTAAGATGGTTAATGGTTCTCTTCATTTATGTATTGATTAAAGCTGAATCAAGTAATGGAAATGAATATGTTATTGTTTCTATAGATTAATGATATTTTTGATCATCTTAATGGTATTTATGGGTTTCCAAATATCTAAATTTTATATAGTTACCATTAGTTAAGGATAATATAATCACACATTCATAAAACTTACTTTTGGAACAAGTATCACAATTATGAATACCTTTTTATGAAATTTGGTTTGAAAAATGCTCCTTCAGTTTTCATCACTTTGATGGAAATGATTTTCCATGGGTATCTTTATAATTTGTGGTGATATTTTTCAATAAAATCCTGATTTAGTTGAAATCCTAGGGGGATCATGTGCATCATCTGAGAATAGTTATGGGTCTACTAAGAAGTCCTTGAATCTATGCCAAGCTTTCAAGTGTGATTTTTGGATTTGGGATGTGAAATTTCTTTGATATGTGTTTGCTGAATATGGTATATTATTATTTCCTTATAAGGTGAGGGCTATTTTGGCTTCGTAGAAAAAATGATATTACTTTAATATTTAGATATTCTTTTTTTAGTAAGATATTAATTTAGCTACATGAAGGAGTTCTAAATTTTGGCTTTTTCAATGACTGTTATATCTTGGAAGGGGTGAATTTTGTTTTTGATGATAAATGTTAGAGTAATTTTATTCGGATAAAACATATTTGGACTACTATGCTTGTGTTGACTCTTCCAAAAACCATGAAGGGATATTTGGTCTTTTTTTATACATAGGGTTCTGGCATGGGTTGTGTTCTTATAGAGGGATACCATGATGTTGCATATGGATCTTGTTATCCTAGGAAACAACAAGAAGAATTACACTGCCCATGACCCTAAATATGAAGATGTAATGCATTTACATAAGATTTTGCGGAAATATATTTATTGGAAAAGGTTAACAATATTTTAAGACCTCAAAATTATGGGTTGCATCTACTCTAAAAAAATTCATTCTTCACTAGAGGTGCTAGGTGGAGTACCTGTAATATTTCGATATTGGCATCACCTATACCACGGGAAAGGGAATGTCATTGAAGAATCATTATGTATGAAACTTACAACCTATGAAGTGGAAGAATCCATAAAAATTGGAATTTTATGGATCTCTTTGCACAATTGCATAGTGGGGTTCAGAAGAACGGGGATGAATATTCATTAGCTACCAGTTAGTTGACATATTCACTTATTGATTTGATTCTTCAAGAAAAATAGCTTGATGATAAATTATGTATCATTAGTGACTCTCTTTATGCTTGTAAGACTGTTTCTCATGGGTTGGTTTCCATAGGGGTTTTTCTATGCTATCAAAATAACTTCTTTGTGCCATTTGCATCAAGTCATGCTGTAATGGTGGATTGTCATAATTCTTAATGGACGGAGCACCCAAGAACCACTAAGATGTTTAATGACAAGCAGAGATAGTTCTAGTGTCCAGGGATGATTCAATACATTTCTGTGTTTGTTTCTAATTTCTATACATACCATCAGGTGAAATATGCAAACTAAAAACCACTATGTTTTCTTTATCCACTTCTTGTCCCTACATGGAAGTTGGATGGAAACTCTATGGAATTTGTGGTTATGTTTCTTACTACATAGTGGAAGAATAATTCAATATGGATTATTATCAACTATCTAACCAAGTATGTCACTTTATAACCATTTTTATATAGACAACGTTTTTGAGTTAGGAAGCCTCTATTGTAATGATTTTTTTCATTTTTATAGAGTAACATATGCTATCATTTCTTATAGGGATCCTCAGTTTACATTCCTCTTTTTAAGAGGACTTCAGAAGGCACTGTGATCATATTTTTGTTTGAGTACTAATTTCCACTGGTCGTCAGATGGCCAGATACATATATCTATCTATATTCTTGAGGGTATGCTTTATGATTTTGTTCTCGAGTTTAGTGGGACTTGAAATGTTCACATAAGACATGTTGAGTTCTCTTATAACAATATATACCAGTCCATAATAATGATGGTTCCTTTTGATGACTATTATAGTCATCCTTATAGATATTCATTTTACTTGATAGTGGTTTCTAAAAGATTCTTTATTTGAACAAGATTGGGGTATCATATGATAATAATGAATCAGCAGATTCGCCAATTAATTTTGACAACAAAGAGATGGTTTAATTTTTATTCTAATTGACGTTGTAGAACATTATAGTTTTTAGTTTGTGAAAAAAATATTCCTGAAATTTTAACCCTAGATGGGTCATCTATTTATTAGGTTGTATTGGAAGAATGACCCTCATTTTTGGGACAATATGAGGTTTTTGATCAGGTGGGAGAAGTATCTTACCGTTTACAACTACAACCGCTACTGTCAACGATGCATAACATGATCCATGCATCATAGCTGAGAAAGTACATATATAATATCTCTTTTATTTTTAGATGGAGTGATCTTGATATTTATCGAGATTTATCTTTGACTATGTAGAAAATCTGGATAGTTAACTCTACGCCCAATGTACTTCGAGAGAGGAGGATACCATTGGTTCATGTGGGATGGTAGCATGGTTTCGATAATCATGAAATGTGGGAATGTGAGGAATTAATTTGATAGAATTGGAATCATATCTATGTCATGTAAGATTCTTCATAGGATTTCATGTGATTTAATGTTCTTATGGTGTGTATGATGTAATATTATATCACTGTCTGATAGGTATGTCTTAAACCATGTCATGGTTTTCAATTTATTTTTTTTGTAACGGTTGAGTATGGATGGGGAGGATAAATATCATGGTAAATTCTGAAATTTATTTATTTTTCTACATTGTATAGGGTGTTTCTAAATCTTCTAGGATATTACACATGATATAACTTGGATACAAGTTGTGTACCCAGTATCGGGTGCGTGCCGTGAAGCATGGTACATGGTGTGATGGGTAAACACCATGAAAGTCCTTTATAGAATGTGAAGTATTTTTAGGATGGTTTATAAATTTTTTAGGATGGGGTTTTCATACAATATAAATCATAGGAATTATACAATGTGAATAGGGGTTACACATCGTGTAATACACCAACATTAAATGGGTGCTTCAAATTTTTCATGTCTTCTCCATTATAGAATGTAGACCTTTCAATGCATGTAATTGGGTTACACACCTTATAACACACCAAAAATGTCTATAAGAGGGAGTAATCACTAGTTTATTTATTCATCAACTCCACTATTATAACCATTACCTTGATCCAAGATATTCCCTAGTAATTCTTAGATCTTTTCAACACATCTAGATTCATTATTTTTGTTTTTAGATCATCATTTATTTGGAGACTAATATTTAGGTAAGTGTTATTCATCATTAATCGTATATATATATATATATATCTCTTTTTACTCTCTTGTAACTTCTTAAAATTGATTGATATATGCATTTTGGTGTTGGATATTTCTTCTAGGGTGATTTTCATGGTCTTCATCACCTTCTTTCTCGTTGAAGGGCGTCATTTTATGTTTTGAGTTTCGTGAAGAGGTTAGTGGCTCTGTCCCTATTAGCCAAATTAATTATCCTTGTATTTCTATATTTATTTTAATATTTTGTTTATATTCAATTTCTCAAAAATTCTTTCAATTATATTGATAAAAACCCAATTATAGTGAATACAGATATTTCAAATTGGTTTTTCCATAGAAATTTGGAAAACCCGCAATTCCATTGAATTGGGGATTGCTTTTGAAAATTGTTTATTTTAAATTGATGAATTCATTTTTTGGAGTTTATGGAAATGTTTTCTATGAATATTATGAATTTAATTGTGGAAATTATCTGTGAATAGGATGTTATTAGTTTTGAATTAATTTAATACTTTTGAAAACGGATTAAAAATGATATGATGTAAACCTAGTGGTTTTATCTTATGAAAAGTGCATGTTTATTTTTATAAAAACAAATTTTGGTTTAAAATGAAAAAATTGGAATTTTGAATTGTAAGAATATGATTTAATTGTATTTGAAGATGTATTAAATTAATTTTTCATCATATAACAACACATGGAATCCTTAGGTAGATGGTGAGTTATTTGGATACACTCTTTGCTATTTGAATATTCTAAAATATACCTATGGTGGGTCACTTCATTAATGGGAGGGAGAAGAGCCACCTCTGGAAATCTTCATGGGGATGTGAGTATAATCATTTTACAGATATCACATATAGAGTGCTGAATACAATTATGGGTTAATACTATTGTACCTTTTAGAAGATAAACATCTTCTTCACTTTTTTATTGATATATGAGTTATAAATGTATTCCAATGTTGTAAAACATCTTCACTATCCTTTTATATAATTACATGAACTATTTTATATAAATGTTTTATTTAATCCATTTATTTAGAAATAATACATCTCCTGTAATGTAAATTCTATGCTTTAATAGAATTTTCAATCATTTTGAATCTGTATAGCATGTTTTGTTTAAATACGCTCTTCAATTTACAGTCCTAATTATTTTGAAAAATAAAATATTTTCATCACATAATCTATATTTGGAATATTTTAGTGAATATTTTGTGGTATCATGTTATTATTAATCTAAAACCATACTTTTTCTTTTGTTTGTTTTTTATAATTTATTCTTCTAGGTTCGATCATGCATAAAGAATCTCTTGGAAGATGATCCTTCTATTTAACCTTGTTCATGGTGATTTGTGTCCTTAAGGACCATAGGATGTTTATTCCCTATTTGGTTCTTTGGTTATCGTACTTCAAGATTTTTACTCATTTTTTATTTGGGTACTTTACTCCCATTGATGTTTCTTTTATATTCTTTTTGACTTTCTTGTCTTACTACTACTATCTCTTAAGGAAAAAAACCTTCCCACATGAAAAACGTATAATTCCAACTGCTAGTTTCCGACCCATGGGGACTGAGAACTCTCTTCTAGATATTTTAGTTTCATCTCAATAATAATATTACCAGGGTACCCGAGCTAGTTCATGAGATGGTACAAATATTGGAATGATGTTAAATTATACTCATATAAGGTATGTGTTCACTATATTTTCCATATTCACATCTTGTATCCCACTTTTCAAGGGATATATATAAATGATAGATTTAATATAAAACACAACTAAAAATATAAATAACCATATTTGTTACCAAACTTAAACAACATACGTATTCATCATATTTTTAAATATGGTTTTAAAAATTTTCATTCCAGTACTTTCATTCTCTTCTTCATGAATTGGGGATTCTTTTTCATTGAAATGTTCATAAGGCATAGTGCATGCCTCATCCACCACAAGAAATTTTTTTTCCCTGACCACAAATTTTATTCTTCATATATTCCATAATTTTGTTGATGAGATTGATCATATACGTCTTCTATTGAAATAGTAATTTTAAGAGGATCCAATTATTCTTCCTTGTATAAAATGATAGTGAGGTTATAGAATAATTATTTATTTTCCACCAATTCAATTTATTTCTTTATATATTCATTATTTAATGTACTATCAAATTGATGTAATTTGATTGGTGTGTTTAGGTGTATGAGGTCTCTCCTTTTCTGTGAATAATGAATTCCCAACTTATTCCTCATTTATCATATCCACTAGGTAGAATTAATCACTTCATGGGATATCCTTAACACATTGAAATACATATTTTTCACCCAACAAGAAATCAATGAATAAAACAAATATTTTATTATTCCTATATTAAGCACAAAAGTAATTATTATTATTATTAGTATTATTATTACATTTTGTTAGTAAAATATGTGGGGTTGTACTTACCCATCTTCATTAGGTGGTGGAGGATTGACAATACTAGTGTATAGAATGTATTCCAAAAACCATTTATTTCATATATCATCCTTTTTAAACTTTTATCCTCATTAAACCATTAAATTAACAAATTTAACTTCTTCCACCACCTAATCGTCTTCATTTTCAATATTAATGTGTATACACAGAATATTTATAATTTATTTTAATTTTATAATAATGTGATTAAGGTGATTAATCTGTTCTCCCTAAAATTTTAACAGTGTTTCCCTCAAGTCTAGAATTTTATCAATTTTTACAATGTTCCTTGTGAGAAATTAATTATATCCCTTATTTGAATATAGATCTAGGTGTACATTAAAAATATTATCTCAATTGTCCTGAAACACATCTTGGTAATCACTTAGGTATTCATTAAAATTGGGGTCTCCACATTTGAGTATACAATCTGTATCACTCCACGGTTGCAGTCTTAATTAAATGTATCTATTAGAATATGAATAATTTAATCACATTTAATGATGTGAACACCCTTCATAAAATGGTTGTAGACAAGTTAGGGATCCTATTTTTGTCCATTTTACCATAATGGTGGGTTTGAAAAGTATCCTAGCATTAGCAGATCAATCATGCACACCAAAAAAGAAAATCAAGTATGAAAAAAATACATGAATAAAAATAAGAACCACGTCTAAAATCAGTAATAATAATGGGAAAATATAAAGTCTTAAATAATATATGAGTCTCTATTCATTAGTTCTGTTTCACTGATCAGATGTACTGGTGAAAATTTTCAAAATGCAAGAAGGACATCCATAAATACGTTAAGATGAACAAAATGTTGAAATATATATTAACCAAATACAGTAACTGCTAATAAAAAAATTGTAGTAGCATGGGAAAATCTCATAAAAAACATGAATGAAAAACATATTACTATCCGCTAAATAATATTTCATCT
Source organism: Viscum album (assembly GCA_963277665.1). Lineage (NCBI taxonomy): Eukaryota > Viridiplantae > Streptophyta > Magnoliopsida > Santalales > Viscaceae > Viscum > Viscum album. Next base: position 469,726,703 of record OY728122.1, on the reverse strand, counting down.
TCATTTTTTCGTGATTAAGACACTTAATTTACCACATTAAAATTTTCCAAAATATAGATATAGATAAATTTATTTGAAATAAAGAATTTATGGTAAAAAAGAGAGAAATTAGTTTCTATATGTGGTATTATTAAATATAAAATCATACTTCAGCCATTATATTATCAAAACCAATAGCTTTGCATTCAATTGGCCATTTTTGTTTCACTGATGAATAATTATTTTTCCAACTCTATTTATAAAAAAGATATTTGTTCCTTTTATCATATTTCTAACACAACAATATAGTATAGAATATTCATTTGTAAATTAATTTTATTTTGTTTCATTCATTCTTTTTATGAAACCCAATATTAATCGTACCCAACACAGAACAATGAGTTGGCTTGGGTAACATGCAAAGCCTGATTTTACCGAATAAAAAGATATTAATAAAATATTATTATTTAAGATAATATTTAACATATCCATCAAATTTGAGGTTACTAATTTTATTAAACCCATTTTTAATTTTATATATTACATATAATTTTTTCATTCATCTTATGCATTTTCTAGACATGATATTTAAAAAAATTACAATTTTAGAATAAAAGAAGTATTTTTAAAAAAATGCAGTTTTGCCACCTTTTGGTAGGAACACCCATTTAAAATATATATTTTTAAACTATAATATATTATTTTTAATATAGTGAACTTATTCATTGGATTAGGGATATAAAAATTTAATTTAGATGAATTTTCTGATTTTTTGGGATAAGTTTTATGTTTTGATGAATAGTAAAAATAAAAAAAAATATGAATAGAAAAAATCAATTTTCATTAAAATAATATATATTGATAAATTATATTATTCTATGATTTTTAAGTAAAAATAGAATATATTCTTACCAGTTAATTTTATCTTGTGCATTGTCATTAATTTTACCATAAATTTTGATGTAAAAATATTTAAATATTTTGGAATGTGTTATCTTTTGAAAACTAATTTCTCATTCCAACAATAGAAATAATTTTACATTAATCGCTACAACATATGTGTTTTGATATTCAAAAAAATGATTCCATATTTGGAACTTGTGGGTCAAAATTATGTAAATAGGTTAATTGTATTTTTTTTGAATTATGAATAGTATACTTAGTAATTTTTTTTAGTGTGATTATGGGTAAATCAGGTAATTAATGATAAAGATAATATTACGAAATTGAACTAAAACCTATAAAAATTCAATTTTATGAATAAATTATTCCATTATCACTTATTTTTCTAAATGTAATCATTTAATAGACCATTTTACATGAATACAATTAAAATTAACAAATGTGATAATTTTTCACAGTCTCATTTCATATTAGCATGTTAATTTTAATATAGATATAACCAAAAGATATCATGGATTATAAATGGTCTCTATAAATATAAAACAAATACATACATAATGTAATTTTTTTATAATTTTTAGATATTAAATTATTTCAATTAATGATTTCACAATAGTGATGCATGAATTATTTTATTAATAGAAATATAAAATAAATGACATTAATAATAATGAAATGTTAATAATTTTGAATAATTAAAGACATAAATTTTTTTTATATATAACATATACATGTTAATAAAATATTTAAATTATTATTTCAATGTTATCATTTTGGTTTGATATTTTTAAATATGAATATATAGAATAGTGTCAAAATTGACATGAATGATATTTTAAAATAAACACTATTTTATTAAATGATATAATAGTAAAAAATATATGTCTAGGCTAACTAATTTGTATAATGAAAATGACATCACAAATGATCCAATTGGGGATCGTTATTCAATTTATATTAACTATATTAATCATATAGTGTAAAAATACAAAAAGACGTGGTTAGAGATAAACTGTTTAACTAAGGGTTTATTATGACCTAATCATGTCTAAAAATCATTGAATTAATGGATTTTGAACCAAAATAAACATATTATATAAATAAATCACTTTTAATATATGTTAAACAGGAAATCAATTTATAATAAATTAAAAATATTAGATCTTTCAAAAGTTCCACTCACCTCTCTTAAAAAAGGGAACTTCTCCTTCACTTTAGTTTACACATAAAATCCCTTTTATCGGACAAAACCTATCCAAATCATCATAATAGTTACCTAAATATTTCCTAGAGGCCAAAAATTGGACCTAAATTTAACCTATGGAGTCCTTTTGTGAAAATCAAAAGGAGACACTCGAAAAAGAGGAAATTGTTTTACCAATTCAATTCATTTTAATTTGTTATTATACTTCCTCTTCCTATGTTTTTTCCATACTATATTAATTTCAAAATTATCATATGAATTATGAGATGTAATTATGAACATGTTACAACCATATTCTTCTTTTTACCCATCCTACAAAAAATATCACCATGTCTGCGTACGTGCGGATTACCATCTCCACACCGTTGTCCAACCAATTTTTAAATTAAACATTATTTAGATGTGTATAGTAATGAATATAAATGATTAAAATAAAAAATTTGACATGATAATATTTCTTTATGACTCATATTACTTCTAATTTAATAACATTAAACCATCAATGGAATGATACCGTCACTCATGCGTATATACAACTTACCATCACCACGAGGCTGTGAGATTCATCCTCCACATTAATTGCACAAGAATGATTATAAAAAATTTATGATTATTAAAAATAATTACTATAAACTTCATATTATTATTGATATTAACAAAATACATCCTATTCATAAAAAACATTATATATGTGACATAATAGAAATGGGAAAACGAATCAGTTAATACCTGAAACAACAGTAATACTGAAATATCATTAACAAAATGATATAAGAGGACCATATATGATATCATAAATATGGATATCGTTATGGAATAATTTAATAACATTTTATAACCATTAAAAATGATGTTAACATACCCTCTACTAAAGTAATGTACAAGGTAAGGGTTAATTTAAAAATATATTTACTATTAAATATTGATTATATTTTATTATTTACTAGGAAATAATAATCATCCATATACATGATTCTTAAAATGATATTAAAACTATTATTAAAAGAAATTTAAAGTAATTCTTACCCATATTTGGTTCTTTATAAGTGATTTGAGATGAATCTTTCAACCGTTTTCTAAACGAGGTACTTTATGACCTTATCAAAAAATTAAGAATAGAATGTTTTTAAGCATATACCGTGCTTGTAGATATTTTTCTACATTATAATACCTTATCATTTTGAATATTCCCTTAAAAGATATAATGTTATTTAAAAAGTAATATTTTCCTTTATAGTTGTACTTCTTTTAAATGATTATAATGTAAAAAAGGGATATTTCACTTAATGAGATTAAATTATTTTATTAGATTATATTCATCTATCTCAAAATACATTTTTTGATTTTATTCTTAATTGAGGTAGATTTTTTTAATACAATATTTCATATTGTATTTAAAGGAATATGATATATTTTACCATCAATGTTCAATTTTTATACCATTCTGGGTTTATGGTTGAAGTATTTACTTTTGGAATGCTTGTTTTAGTAATAATATTATTGTTATGTTTTACACCATTAATTAGATAAATGAATATTCCTTAGTAAGTGACATGTGAGGCCCACTCTTTCCCATTGATTCATCAGTAGGTCTCAAGTGGTGAATTTAGTTGGCGATAAACACTTCACATTTAGAATATATAATACTATTTAATATTATATATAACCAAGATATTAAGTTAGAGGTTATTAATAGTATTAAATAAATTTTGAATTATATATATTCCATATAATTTTCAAATTAAACTCATGTATTTTCAAAACATGATATAAGAATATATTACTTTTTTCAGAGAAAAGAATTTTTTTAAAAAAATAATGTTTTCCCACCATTTTATGGAACATCCATTTTAAATACAGTTTTTAAAACATTAATATATTTTATAAATCAAAATAAACATTTTATTTGGAATTAAGAAATAAAAAATTTACTTTTGATGAATTGTTTATATTTTTCTGATAAGTTTTATGTTTTTATGAATAGTAAAAATATACTATATTTTAATTGAAAAAAAATCGTAACAAACAATATGTGGTTAAATTATATTATTTAATGGTTTTAGAGTACAAATATGATATATGTTTTTCACGTTTAATTTAATTTTGGTCATTGTAATAAACATTACAACAAATTTTAATATAATTTTTTTAATCTTTTGCAATGATTTATCTTTAAAAACATTTATTCACTCTGACAACGGGATTAAAATTAAATTAATCACAACAAATTCTATGTTTTGAATTTTTAATTTTTTTTTTCTATATTTGTAATCTATGGATTGAAATTATGTAAATAGGTTCCTATTAATTTTTTTCATTTTTAATAGTATCTTTATTAAATTTGTTTTATTACCATAGAAAAAGGTAAATATGTTAATTAATATTAAAAATGTTATTTAAAATAACTGAAATACCTTTATAAACTCTATTGGATGACTATAAGTTACCCATGACACCTATGTTTCCAAATGGAATCATTTAATGGACCATTTTCCTTGAATATGACCTCAACATTATTAAAATTAATTAATGTGTCAAGATATCACAGTCCCATTTGTTATGAGTATGATAATTTTAATATAGAGATATGCAAGAGATAACATCAATTATGAACAGTATTATAAAGGATAAAATAATTACCTACATCAAAGAAATATATTTCTATTCATTATAAATTAAATAATTACCATTAATGATGACAATACAGTGATGGAGAAATCAATTTATTAATAGAAATATCAAATAAATGATATTAAAAATATTAAACTAAATATAATTTAGAGTAATTAATTACATAAAATATTTTTATTGACACCTTATTCAAGTTAATAATATATTTTATGTTTCTTTAGGAGATATCATGTTGTCTTTATATTCATAAAAATGAAAAAATTTGAATCGTACTAAAAACTGACATAAGTGATATTTTTAAAAAAATATTATGTTATTAAATGATAAAAATGTCATAAAAATATAAGGATCAGCCAACTGACCTGGATAATGTAAAATATGTCATAAATTATCCAAATGGGTTTCTTTTTTAATTTTATTGTAACTATATTAATCCTATAGTGTAAAAATACAAGAATACATAGTAAGAGTTAAACTATTTAACTAAGTTCTCAATCCAAAAGTTAGTTTGATATAATGAACTAAACATGTATAAATTTTATTTTTAGTATATTTAGACCCATAGTAATATTATCCTAAAAATTATTCATTTTGGATCTATTTTAAAATAAATTTAAAATTATAATAAATTAATATGTCAAGATCATCCAAAAGTTCCGCTCACCTCTCTCATAAAAGGAAATATCTTATCCTCTTTAATTCACACATAAAAATCCCTTTCTCTAGGCCATAAATATCCAATTTTACTTCAAACTTCCAATAATTAATCATATATGCCACACTTTGTGCCTAAATCCATCATATTGAGTCAATTTTTTTAATTCAAAAGGAGACACTCTTTGAAGAGTTAATTATATTACCAATTCAATTGAATTGCCCTTTTTTTACTTAATATTCAATAGTTTTATCCACAAAAAAATTCATTTATATCATATCATATACATCCATATATGTTATTATCCTCGTATGACAATTATATTCATCTTTTACCAATCATACTAATAACAATGTCACTGTGCCTTCATATTTATGGCTTACCTTGTCCATAGCATGGTGCAAACCGTTTTTCATTTATAATTTTTAATGGGTATAATGATAAATATAATGGATTTAAATAATAGATATAAAATAAAATTTTTCTTTATAATTTAATTACCATCCAATTCTATACCATTTAACATTCTAGGTAATGATATTGTTACTCGTGCGTACGTACGACCTACCTTCTCCATGATACGTTGAGATTAATTCTCTATAATAGCCATTCAAGAATTAATATAAACATAAATTTATGGTTATAAATAATTATTATGAAATTTTTATCATTTTATATATTAATTAAATACCTCATGTGCACAAAAAACATTGCATACTTGACAAAATGGGAATGGTAAAACGATGTAGTTTACTCCCAAAATAATGATAATATTGAAATATTTTTAACCCAATGATTTAAGTGGATGATATATGATATCATAAATATTGATATGGTTCTGGTTCTATTATAATTTAATAACATTTTATTCGATTATACATTAGGTTTTTTCACCCTCGGGTAAAGGAATATACAAGGAAATAGTTAATTTCCCAATCTCTTTGTTATCTGAGATTATTTATATATAAGTATCTAATTGTAAATCTTTATCATCCACATCCATGATTCAGAAAATGTTTTTAAAAATATTATAGATAATTATATAAATTCATTTCACCCATATTTAAATCTTTGTAAAAGGTTCGAATGGAATCTTTCCCTTATCTTCCAAACAAGGTACATTATGACCTATTTGAAAAATTACAGAATATAATGTTCTATTAACTTATACTGTAGGATTTAAAATTATTCTCTATTATGATTCCTTCAAATTTTTAAGATTCTATTAAAATATAACAATTTTATATTCAAAGGTAATATTTTACTTTATAATTGAATGACATTAAAATAATTTCAATGTTAAGTGGGATATTTCTCTTAAAATGTTTTAATGGTTTTATTAGATTATTTTCACCAATGTCAACATCATTTGCTGGATTTTATTCATAAATGAGGTTGATTTATTATGAAACAAAATACTATATTTTATTGAATGTTTTATGATATATTTTAATGAGGATGTGCTATTTTGATACTATTCATGGTTTATATTTAATGTATTAACATCTCGCATGTGTGTTTTAATAAGAATGTTATTATAATGATTTACCACATTCATAAGAGGAATGAATTAGACTTATTTTGTGATGGGTGGGACCCACTATAGCCCCTAGTTCCATCTGTAGGTCTCATGAGATGAAATTAGTTGGAAACAAACCCTTCATGTTCATTTTCCATGAAGTTTAACATTGTCAGTAAGATAGATGGTGACACAAATCGGATAGGTTTCTACCGATAGATTTAAAATTCCATGAGTAATGATCATGAAAGTAGATATATTAATGATATATCTTGATATTACACGTTTTTGACATTATACAATCCTTCATTATTATATTAGTTATTGACTTTCCATGAGATTATTCGACTTGTAGAATATCCACGGTTAAACTTGTATTTTATATTAGTATTTATTCATTCCATTTTATGATCAAGATTATATTTAAAGTGATTTTATTTCAATTATACATATCGCATTATGGTTGATGATTATTTATTCATAATATCTTCTATTGTATGCTTATCCTTATGGAGCATCTGAGCTCACCCCATTCTTATGATTTATTTTCCTAGGATTCTGGGAAGTTTATTTTGACTAATATGTTGGGTTAAGCTAGGGGAATAATATATTTCTCAGTGGATAATCAATATTTTTTTTATGTTCAAAATTTTATTGTAAAATATCTATTTTCAATCTATTTTTTAGGACTGATAAACTATTTTCTCCATCACATTTTGAATCCTTATAATCATGTTAATGTATTAAAACAATGCACCAACTCTGGGATTTAGGGGTTGGTTCACTATAGGATTTTTTTTGTACTGTTGATATATTATTTTATCACTTCTAATAATAATACTAAAAAAATCAAGGAGTTATAGAAATGTGATACGAAATTTATTTAAGATTACAACATCCTATATTCAAAATAAAGTCAATTTAATTTCAAATAAAAAATAAAGTTAAATTATCAAAAAAATTAACATTACTAATATCTCAATACCATATATTCAAAATAGTTTTTAAAATTTATAACAAATATTAAATTTTCTAATGAATTCAAAGACACAATAGTTTTCTCTATATTGGGGATCCCTCTCTAAAAGAGCCTAATCGTGCTACCAGATACTGAACAAACTAGCCCATATTGATATGAAAATAATATTATATGTATAACAAAAAAATTATTATTATACTAAAAATAAAATGAAATAATTTAAAAATATATATACTAAAATTAATAAACAAAATTTCACATTTAAAATAAATAGACACATTTTTTCTTCACATTAAGAAAACCATGTGTTTTAATCTTGTGAGCAGGATTCCAAGATGTCAAAAATGATTTTTGAAATGTTTTCCTATTTTATATAGTAAATAAATAATTATTTTTAATGTTGTACAGATTTGATATTCTTTTTACTAAAATTTTAAATATAAACTAAAATCATGAAAATTGTGATATGCTAGGAACAAAATGTATCAGATTACTGTAATGATTATTCACACAAATAAAATAGACTTATAGATATTTTTCCAAATTTATAATGTCAATTTGATTAATTTTTCCTAGTTCTGAGTATGTAAAGATTTTTTTCTACTAAAATTTCAATATAATATAAAAATACACTTTTTTTCATAGATACCATTCAATGTATCTGACTGATCTATTGTTGATTTCTATAAATAAGAAGTGCCATTATGATAATTTTTCTATATTATCTATAAAATATGTGTGTCATTTCTACGTTTTCACTGATTAATGACCACATTCAAATAAATGTTAATTTATAATAGCAATTATACAATTTCAGTCATATTAGGAACACCATGTTTCATACTCACGTGTGGAAGATTCCAACATCCCAAATGACATATGTTTTTCTTACCTATTGTGTGAAGAAAATCCAAGGTGGTTTCCTCATTTTTAATTGAGAAGTTGATTTTTTCAACTAAAAAGTTATATTAAAATTTAAAAAAACATTTGAGTCATTCTGAGAACATAATGTGTTAGATTGACATTGCAATAACCTATTCACATTAGATATGAAATTTTTATCATTTTAATGATGTATCAAGGAAATTTGATAATTATTTCTTATTTTATAGTTTATAAATTATTTTTTTCAATAATAAATAAATTTTATGTAAAAATATTCAGATTCAGTCATACCAGACATACTATGTGTCAAATTAATGTTTCGAAATTTCTTAAAAACCAGAAATTATTTATGGATAATTTTCCTAAAAGATCCAAAAATTCATAGTGTTTTCTCTTCATTATTAATATATGATGTGTGAATCCATGAAAAATGATACTTCATACTGAAAACTCACACATAGAGTCTTATCAGGCACACTATGTGTGAGATTTATATTCAATTAATTCTTGTAGACAAAAATGATATGGACATGATTTTACTAATTCTTCAAGATAATTTGATATTTTTTATTAGTTTTTATCATATGTTGGGTGTTTTGTATGAAATTTTCAATTTTAAATAAAAATAATTTTTTTATCCATAATGGCCACACTATATGTGATATTTACATGCAACAAATTCTCATCTATTGAAAATGATTTATGAAGTTTTTTCTTAATGTATCAATAAAAAAACTAAAATTTCTTTAAATTTAGGGAGTTACATGTGTTTTAACCAATGTTATAATTTTAAATTGAAAAAATATATTTGTTAGAAAAGTAAGAACATTAAGTGTTATATACCTGTATGGATATTTCCAATATGACATAATGGAATTATGGATCATTTTCCTTATGGATCATAAAAATTGGATATGGGATACCATTTTTTTAATGAGATGAATATATTTTAAGCTATGGATTAACAATTAAAATAAAACAAACACTTTTTGTTATATGGAAAACATCATCTGTCAGATTGATGTTGTTCAAATTCCTACACCTCAAAATGGATTTGGGATTATTTTTCTAATGTTTCAAAACATTATGAATTTTTTTAATCGATTTTTAGTATGAGAAGTATCTATTTAGTAAAATAATGATTTTTAATAAAAACATAAACATTCATCCATAGAGTTATCCATATGTGGTAGTGTGATGTGTGGATAATTCATATACATATAAAATTATATATGTAACATTTTCATATAATATAAGTTTAATTTTGATAATGTTATTATAGTTTCTAGAGAAATTAAAAAAAATTAGACTAATATGATACTTTTAAACTAATAACATGTTCTTTGAGTCATATTAGTAACAATATGTGGCAGATTGAATAATCGATGATCACTACACCTCAATAATAACTTATCAATAATTATCATAAATTATATATATGATCCATGTCTATTTTAAATTAATTAATTATGTGATCCATGTTTTAAACTAAATTGAAAATTAAAAATTGAAACTTCCATTTTGAGTTATATTTGGAATATCACGTAACAAATTCATATTTCAAAAAATCATACTTATCTCAATTGTATTATAGAAAATTTTATGAAAATATCAAACCTATTTTTTCATTTTTGATCTATTTTTTTAAATAAAATAATTTTTTAACTTAAATTTCATTTTTATACCAAAGTCATGTACATAATGTTATATCGGGAACATCGTGTGTCAAATAGACATGTGTTTTGTTACTACATGTTAAAAATGATATATGTACCAATTTCTTAAAATATCATGATAATATGAGTGTATTCACTCTATTTTATGTGTTCAATACGTGGTTAGAAAATAATTTAATTTTCAATATAAATTTTTTTCATCATGTCATACTATGCATATTATGTGTAACATTGAAAAATGGGTGGCAACTAACTATCAAAAATGATATATGGATTTTTTTCTTAATTTATTAGTAATTTTGAAAATTACTTTTTCAGATGGTTTTTTATGTATATATAAAATTCAATAATGTTTTCTCAGATTTCAATAAATGATTGGCATTTTGAAAAGATGTATCTCTTTGAAATAAAAAAAACATATTTTCAGTCTTACCGGCCACACTAAGTGACATATTGATATAGAGATGATTAAAAAAATTCAAAAATGAACCATGGATGATTTTACTCAAGTATATTTATTATTAGACCAGTCATGATTTGTTTTTCATGAGTGAAATTTTTTATGAACCACAATTTTTCTTTTCAACTGAAAATATTCACATTATGTCGAAAATGGTACATTATGTGTTAGAATGACATTTATATTACTCTTACACACCACTAAGGACTTACGGGTCATTTTCATAAGTTATTATGATAATATGAGTGTTGTTTCTTAGTTTTTAATGAGGAATGTTGTATTTAAACTAAAATGTCATTTTAAAGTGAAAAGATTGCACTTGATTCTATTTTTATCTGACAAAAACATAATAATAAATATAAAAAATTGAAAAAGATAAACTACCACTATAAAGACAAAAAATTTAATATAAGTTCATCATCATTGTAAAATCCATCTTAGAGAGTCATTTTTTTTCAAAAAAAATTTCTCTCCTAATTATCTATAAATTTCATTTCAATATCATCTGAAGACACATTGGATACACAATAAATAAAAACACTAGATACCAAATAAAAACTTAACCTTTAATAATTCAACCAAATTGGAAAAAAATCCATTAATTGTTGAAAAGTAATTTGATTTCTTTGTAAAACACTAATTTTTTTTTAATTCTATCATGAACAACTTTTTATCAATCCATGTAATATTTTCAGTTCTTATATGATGACAATAAAATCCCCTCATTCCCTTAATTTTTCATATTCTTTTAATAAAAATCAAGGGATAAATCATTTATGCATTTTTTATAGAAGATATGAATAGTTATTGACCTCTATAGGAAGATAAAATTCTTTCATAAATATGATAAGTAAGGGGGACATATCATTGGGTGTTTTTAGTATAGTAATATAGTCCCATAGTGAATCATCCATAAAAATTCCCCAATTCTTCCAATTTTATAGTACTTCTTTTCTAGAATCTACATCATCTAAGGATTTAAAAGTCTAGTTTGACCATTTTCTGGTTGTGGTATGGTGTTGATATTTTTTTTCACCCCATACTTTTGAAGTAGGGAATCCAAATTTTAGTTGTACAATTTTCACTATTGATAGAACATGGCACTAAATACCTGTAGATAATTTGGGCCTCTATACCATCATATAAAACAAAATATTTATCAGTCTTTTTGGCCTTAGTGTCGAATAGTTTACAAAAAAATATATAGTGACATTAATATATAAGAAAAGAAATGATTTTGTAAATGGAACCATAAAATCAATTCCCCATAAATTAAATGTCTCATGAAATACTTTTTGATATTCTGGCATCTCCTGTTTCCATGAAATTTATTTGGTGTGTTATAAATGACGGAAAGACTTATAAAAAAATGTTCATCAGGAAACAAGTATGAAAAATTTAATACAGTTTTTATTACATTATTATCCATCCTTTAGGATCCAATTTTCCCTCATAAAAAAAATTTATGATGTAATGGAAACTAGACACATAACCATGATTTGTAACACATCACTTAATGACTTCATAATTATAAATGTGTTAATGTTATGGACCATCTCACAAATAAAACCTAAATTCGCTCATCAATTTTTCATCTTTATTTTAATTTTGGTTTTCAAGAATATTAAAGGAAAATATACAATTTACTAAATCTAGATAGTATATATTGATACCTAAAATGAAATAATTATCCCCATTGGGGAATGTGTCCTGGTATGATATCAATTTAGCAATATCAAACTTCGACATATGAGTGATCAGACAAATGTTATTGACCAACATGTTCTATAAATGATTCTTATCTATTATAACATCTTCAAACTCCTTTATAATTGTAACACAATGAATAAGTAATGGAATTGCATCTATATTTTTTAATGGGTACTTCAAAGCTACAATATCTACAAAAAGAACAAATTTATATCCTAATAAATAAGATGATAATATGTATAAGGAAAATTGAATAGAATGAATATAATTTTCCACAATGTTGAAATTTTATTGGGATAAATTTAATGTCCTTTATACATAAAAAATCACACGGTACCACCCATTCTCCATAGGAGATAATAGTTCTCCATCTAAAAAGTTTTATCATCACACATAAGCTAAAATGGGATGTCCCGTAATGGGGGAAGGATAATTGAGGGTGTGCTGAGACTCTTATTTAAGATATAAAATGATATCATACTTGAATCATCAAAAATAAGACAATATCATTTTTATTTAATTGAGATATGGGTAGAGGAAGTTTTTGAAATCGCTGATGAAGTGTCGGTAAAAACCATCACACACAATGAATAATCAAACATCACACACACATATTCAAAATAAAAGGGATGAAATAATATCTAACATAGAACTATTGACCTCAATTATATTTCATTACACTATATGACTTTTCCAAGTTACATTATCTAACATGAATTGACGCCTTTAAAAGTAAAAAAATAAAATTTTCTCAATGAAGAAATGCAACACATTACAAAAACTCAATAGACAATAATAAAATAATGTATCATACATAAAAAAATAATCCATGAATTCCTCAATGAATGTCTCGTGTAAATGGGATATTACATATAAAATTCATCTCTATAAGATACATGTGGTGTTACTAGGTCATAATGGCATCCATCGGTAAAAAAATTTAATGAACAATAAGTTGAATTTCTTCTTCAAGTAGTCCTATATTTATTTGTAATCCAAAAAATAACATGATAAAATAACCACAATTGAATATATTCCATATACAATTATCAAAAATATCAAGTCATAATGTGGAGTTGTAAAATGATCCTTTAAATTGGGTTGATTTTGATTCTTATAATATATGCAGACTCCAAATAAATTTTATTCTTTCAAGGGAACTAGCTCATAATTTATGATTTTTATAATTTCTAACCTAGATTTCCTTGGTAAAATGTTATCAGATCGTGATACAATAAGAGTCCTAGATAAAGTAAATAATACTTTCCTAATGTAACATTCCAAAATATTTTTCTAAAATATAATAGTGTTGGGTTAGGTCTCCATTGTTGTTACTAAACCGATTTGTCCCCACCCTCACAATAAATCAAATTCATATAATTGGAACATATAATACCATGTATGAATTTTAAGGTCCAACTAATTTCCATAATTTTATCCCTTAAAATATTTATAATTCATGCTTATTTTTCAGTTATATATTATTTTAAATTATTATTGGAAGTGTCTCATCATTAAAATTGTAGGAATATTTTATGTTTGGAGAAAATGGTTTGAATTATACATTCAGTGGTTAACGTATTGATGGAATAATGTTGGAACTAATATTTGTGAGAAATTAATTTCATGATCTATGTATACATAATCAAACCCTATTAATAATCCATCATATCAATTATTAAAATAAATTCCATGTCATAATAAGAAATTATATTCCTAGAATCAAAAAATGATCCCATATCAGAATCCAAAATTAGTGTTGTTTAATGTAGATAAATATGAGTGATAGTATTTTGAGACTTAATAATAGGAAAAATCATCACTAACTCTCTATTAATTAAATGTCCCATATTTCAATTTTTTTTTAAAAAAACTGTACCTTCATTTCAAGATGGGTTAGAATAGAAAATGGAGAATTATGAATGGTCCCTTAATGAGTACTTCACAGTGTCTAATATATTAAAATAAATAATATCTTGTAAAAATAATAGTGAATGTATAACCTCAAGTACATTTATGACACTCTTTTATGATTTTAGGAAGGTTATATGATGAATGATGGGAGAATGATAACCGACCAGATCATCCCCTACAAAAACCACATAGAAAACCAGAGGAAAGGTAATATCCCTTGACCAAATAAGGACATCCTTGAGGACTCCCATTAGGTAAGTTATGCCACTATTGGCGAATTGCACCACCACCCCAACTGTCAATAGTTCTCCATCTTGCATGGAATCAAAAATAACATGTGAAATTAGAATATTGGAGGTACCAATAAAATATCACTCATTGGAGAAATGAAACACCACTATGGTTTAGGGAATGGTGAATATCCAATGGACCTTGAAATTTTTAGGTCTATCCATTATTGGTAGGATTAGTGAATATTTATTCACCCCCTATTTGATCATCTCATTTTCATTTATACCACTTCTATTTTTACACAACACTATTAAAAATGTATCATAACCTGGAAATTAATTTCTTGCTACAAGTAGGGGATGTTGATCTCAACATGGTAGAATGTTTCCAAAAACTCTATTTTAAATTTATCTTCATATATATTCTTGTTTTTTATTTATTTATTTGGAAATATATATGGTTTAATAGAAATATCATCAATATTTTTTTAAATTCTTATTTCTCCTCACCCTTCTCATCAATTTGTCTTAAATGGGGATTCTCTACGGTTGAGGTGAATATAGGTGGAGTAATAGGTGCATATGAATCAATCATTTTCTTCCTAATTATTAATGTGATGTAAGTGACATTCTCCTTGTGGTTTAATGTAATTTTTGAAGGATGATTTCTATATTTATTACTTACTAGTTCATTAAGAGTGGGTAAAATCTTACTCATTTGTGTTGTCAACTACATAAACTATGAATTTTGTCTCTTCAACTCATTATATTGATTAAACAATTAATTCAAATTTAAATAATTATTAGAATATTACATTAATTGAGAACTCTATTTTTTTTACTAGTTCACTTATGGTCTTAAAATCTCCATTGGGGTTGTTCAACACCCAATTGGTAAGGAGGAGGTAGTTGGGTGTCTTTTTTGAAAAGGGTCCATTGTTCTCATCCAGTTCCATACATCAGATACTATTGATCTTACAAAAACCTGGTTTTATGTTTTTAAAAAATATTCACAAAAGTTATGGGGATGGTACTATTGTAATTCCTTATATATTCTATAAGGGAATAGAATATATTTATCCCATATCTCTTGAATGTTGGTGAAATATTAGGTTGGGTGGTATCTTTTAGTGAAAATTCAACAATTTATTTAAAGAGAGAATGGAATGCCTTTTGATCCATAAAAATATGTCTATACATAGTGATCAATTATTCCATTATATAATAAAATAATTGATATTCAAGAAAACATGGGCATACATGATGTACTCCATAAAAATGTGGTGGACCTTGAACCCTAAAATATTGAATGTTCGGTTCCGTATTTTCAATCAATGGACATGTAATTACAGTTTTATTATTGACCAATAATCCTATAGCTATGTCACCCACCGTAATTCTATCTGTAGGAGTGAGGACATCATAGAAATATTTTATGACCAATTTCTCACTGATTTGGTGATGTGTGATTCTTGAAAATAACTCGGTAAATTTCTCATCATAATCATAAATTTTCTTAACTAGTTCTATATTTATTCCTAATATCTTTTTTCAAATGGAATTGGTCCATGATGCTGGATAAAATATCAACATAAAGGACATTTCAAATCATTCCAAAATGTTTAAAATTTAGGCTGTAAATAATACATCAAATTTTTTTATTGTTTAATCATGTAAGAAATTGAATTATATTAGGTTAATTTTTTCTTCAAATACATTTCATTGTTTTAGGTTTGACCAAAATATATTAAAGGATATTAGATTTTTATTGGGATCCTTGTAAGAGAGGAAATAAAATATTAGAAGACGGTTTGTAGATAAATATTTCAATTCAAAACCTGATTCATGGTTTCTTTATGAAATATCATATGGTTTATAGTTAATGTGTGGTTGGTACAATTATTTAATTACTCTATTATGTTAATTGTTTTTATCTTCAAAAAAATCATTTTTAAATTTTAAGTAGAAGTTTTTACAATTTATATATTCCCAAAATTGAGGAATTCTCTAACTAGGTGAATGATGAAAATTTCCATAGAATGTCATTTCATGAGTTAATCCCTAAGGCTATGGTAAATATCAGGGTAAATATCAAACATCTCATAATGATTATTTAATTTCATAAATAAAATAAAATTTAAATGATGTAAAGTGGACCCTAATGAAAAGTTAAGAAGAGAGAGTTGGTGGTAAATAAAGTAAGAAAATAAAATAATTGAGAAATGGGAATAAAATTAAGAAATAAGAGAAGAAGTTACTGAATTGATTTTTTTTAAAAAAATAATTTTTTTTGAATAATATACTTTCCTCTCTGAAGATGGTTCTTATTTGAAATGAAATATTACGGGCTCTTTCAAACAATGTGTAAATATAAAGAAATTTTTTCTATCAGAGTGGATGAAAAATGAAATTTTCATAGGATTAAACTTTTAAAACAACATAATAAATGTTTTTTATAATAAATTAAAAGGAAAAAAATATTAAAAATTATGGTGTTTTTTATTATGTTTAACGAAAATTACAATTATGTTGGAAGAAGATTTTAGTTCTTTTTTATTTTGGAAATTTTATAAAGAAAATTTAACAAGGTGCTGTTTTTAGAAAATATTTCTCCAATGTGTAATCAATATAATTTTACCTCTTCATATAAATATTCATCATTACCATTTATGTTAAATTACACTTAATAATGATCCCTTAAAATTTTAACCCTCAATCCCTATGGTAGAAAACTTGACCAAGAAATTGAAATCTCTTAAACCCTAGTCTAGCTTTGGAACATACAACCATAAATCCCTAATTTCGAAGTCCTTATTTGAAAATATTATAGCCAACATAAAATTAGGGAACATATCTATTTTGAAGTATAAACTATATTTTGGGATATATTTGAACTCTATAAATTGATCAACTGTTTTGTTTTTTTTATTATTAAGATCATTCTCTCATAGTTCACGCATTACTCTACCTAGTGAATTTTGTGTTAATCACTCAATTGTTTTATTAATTTATTTTTTGTTAAAAACTCATTTCAAGGATAATATTAAGTGAATTATTGTAGTCCATTTAATCAAAACAAATATGTGAAGAAGGTGAGAATTATATCAATTACTAAGAAGAACTAATATAACTTTTGCAATAATTTTTTACACTATATTTTCTTCCCATATAGGATGGGTAAAGAAGAATAACATTAAGGAAAATTGAACAAATAGAATAGAAACAATGATGTTTATTATTAAAATAGAAACATTATGATTTGAAGAAGACAAATAAGGCATGGATGATGGGATAATTGATTCATCAGATATTACTCTTTATTTGGTTGGATAGAAGGAGTGGATGAATTCCCCTCTTCACCAAATATCATAATTAATAGCCATAACCCTACCAAGGTCAAAAATACCCATTTATAGAGTGGAGTGGATGCCTGTATTCCATGAATTTACATGTGATAATGAAAAATTTGCCCAAATATTTATATCCATATTTCAATAACATGTTGACAATAGATAAATTAGAAATAAATTTCCCCAGGAAAGCTGATTAGACAGTAATTGGGATATACATATTTTATATAAATTAGACATGAATCCAATAATGGACTAATAATTTATGGCCTAAATACTGTAGTTTTATCCAATCTAGATATTGTATTACACCTTTGAATTCATGGACCATTTAATCCCATCATATCCATGATAAAACTTGAATGATTTAAATGAATATTATATCTAATTATATGAATAATAGTAACACAATATTTAATGGTAAAATAATCTATAGAAAAATATTCAAAAATAAAATATTATAGTGACCATTAAAGAGACAAAACAATAATTCAATTCAAATGTTTAATTGAATATTATATTCCCCTATATTCTATAAATAAACACATTTGACATTGTTTGATGAAAATTTTGTAATGGGTTATAAATACATTATTCAATGAAAATATGTATTATTAGTATGAGTCTATAGATTAATAACCCAATCATGATATAATGTTGGTTAGGACCATCTCCACCTATAAAAAAGTTATGAGGGACCCACCCTAAAGAGGGATTGGGGAGTACCGACAGTAGAGACACTCTGTTGATCACTGTTGAATACTACACCATTATATGAATCATTATGGGAAAATTTATGATTACAAAAAATAACATCATAACTATGATTCGAAACAAAAAGGACATGGTAACATCCTATTCAATAATTGAATAAATATAGGCTACTTGTGGTATCATTTATGATCCTAAAGAAGGATATTTTCATGTTATATGCAATAAGAATGATTATATAATTTATATGTAGGGTCAAATAGCAGATGAATCTACCCAAATTCTATGGAATGTCATTAACTGGGCACTACTTCATAATGGATGCCTCTAAAATTGAATGTCCATAATGGAATATGTTAAGTAGGTCCACTCAACATCATGAGAGGGTTCTCTCAACACATATCATGGGTTGTCACATACATCCATAATTAATATCCAAATGGTGGAATATTTTGTATATCCACCAATGGTATGGGTTGTGTTCTCTCATCCAAAGGCTTGGGTAGACTTGTACATTATCATAATGTGACCATATGGGGACATGAAAAATATATCCACCTGGGGGTTCGGTTGTGTTCTCATAGTACATGAATTAGCTATCTATGAGCTACCACATGGTACTTCCATTAGGGAACAAGTAATGGTAAATAAATTGGTATCTTGGGAATGTTCCATTGGAACTTTTAATTTAAATTCATGGAGGGTCCCATGGTGAATGGGTATGGCCACACATAATGTGATATTTAATTTTTTTTAACTCCAGAAAATGTTTCAACCCTTGATACAATGTATCTGTTCCATGAAGATATATACTCTTTTTGAATAGTATACAAGCTTGGTCTTCAAACGTATCCATACTTACAAGTAATGTTAATTCCATCACAATTTGACTCATCAAAAACATCCAAATACAAGGGATGCAATCATCGATAATCATATCCTTAATTCTTAAGGATGGAAAATGGTACTAATTATTCCCAAGTAACAATCATCACACATATAATTGCATTTTTGGGTCCCAATATATGAATTTAATTATTTCATTTTAATATATATCTCAATCCATATAGAACACATTGATCCCAAAATAATTCATGTATCAGTCACCAATATGGGGGTTAGATCATTCTTGAATATGGCCTAATAATGTTGAGTTACTAACCCTATGGGATTATAAGGACAATCATGATGAAATTCAATGATAAAATAAAAACATTGATATAAAATCGTCATTGACAGATTCAATCCCAGTTAACAACCATAAATTGTAGAAAACATGGAGTTGTAAATCAAGTTCAATAAATATAAATATCTAGTTTCAAGAAAGATAACTAAATAAGGGATCATGAAATGAATTTGAATGAAAATCAATAAGAATAAACGATGTTAATTATTGACATTAAATAAAAATAGTGGAAATACATATTATAACATGTCATACCGAACAAATGGATCATTAATTGGTGAATAATCTGTTTAAAAGAAAAGAAGGTGAAGATCCCACTAGATTAATCAATTGTCTCATTATTTTCCTTGGTTGCTTTCATAGTTCCATGTTCCATGGTAATCAATTCTAACAAAACACTCTTCTTCCTCCCAAATCTTTGAGAATTCTGTGTATAACTTCGATATTTTTAGTTACAACAGCTTTTGAGTGGGAAATTTTGTATTATTTTGTTAAATAAATAAATTATTTAATTTTTTATTATACCCACAAATGACTACTGTCCATGGAATATTTGAAAACGAAAAACCTTGTATCATACATTTGGTAAACCCCATGTCTTTGGTAAACACCATGGCATCAAATTTTACACCCATATTACCAATAAATGATAAAATAATTATTCTAAAATGATGTGTGCATGTTAATTAATATAAATAATAATAATTTTATTATATTAATTAAAGGTCCTAAGAAACCTAAAAATACTGCCATCAAAATAGAAAAAATCATAGTTATACATAACAATATTCAGATTTTCATATTATTGAAACATGAGTTTTTACAACACACCTCATGTTTAAATTTAAAATTGAGACTCCCAACCACCCATGTTTGAGGATATCATTTAAATTATCATGGAAATGTATTCTATAATAGATCCTATATATATTAGTCCATAAAAAAATTATATTCATATTAATATCTTTTAATGAAGTATCTTAAGGAAGTATTCATACTCTTAATTTTGAAAAATTAATTATTGTGGGAGAGGTAATATATGATGGTATTTATGATTTTTTCATTGATAAACTATATTTTTCATGATTTTAATATTTCCTTACTATTTATATTCATTATCTTTAATAATATTTTGCATCATATTATTTTTTTATTAATTATTAATTTTTATTCATAAAAACATTGTGTAATGGAAATAGGCCTTAATCAGTAAATTTTTAAAAGATGAGATGACCATGAAATGACAGTTCTAATATAATTTTTTCCATTGTAAATATCTCTATCATTAGGGGGAATTTGTAGCTTAGATCTCAAATCTTTTTCAATATTAATCCCATATCTCATAAAATCATTTGGATGTCATTTATATTGTTTAATATCTCCTTTGATATATTACATTATTACCAATGTAATAAGGTTAAAGAACAGTGTTAGTGGATATAAATCAAAATCAATTTAACCCAGTATATTATCAGAGTTATACAGTTATAAATATCTTCTACATTCACATTTCTCAAAAACGGTAATGAAAACAAACAATTACCTCTAGTCAATAATAAAATTGATAGGAATTAAATGCCTAAAAATGGGGTTTTGAATTTTCATATAATAGTTATTTTTGGATTTTATGTTACATAAAAATATTACATAGTAAAATTTCAAAAAAAATTAAGAAATATTCTTTATCATCACATTTTAATTATTCTAATGATAGATAATTTTGTTTTAAAAAGTCCTTAGAATTTATGTCATGTTGAAATGTCATCGAATTTCCCTACTATGCTAGACATTCCTATAAAATTATTCATGAATATTATTATATGGCTAGATGGTATTGTATATTGTGGAAACAAATTATAGAATACCAGGGGTAGGAAGCTTATATGACATTGAGAAACCTTTTCATGGTTATAAGACTTTATTATATTCATATATACGAGGTTATGAGACCATATCCTTCAATAGTAAATCCATGTTAGGTCAGAATAGATTTTGTGATAACAGAAGAGGGGTGTAAATTGTGTTCTTTTAGGAAGATTAGAATTCTATCGATTCACATAAACAATAGATAGAGCTAGCGATGTTTCTTTATGAGAATATATATATGCATCAAATAATGAACAAAGAACAGGGCATAGAAATTTTTTGTAGTTCAGGGCCCAAGGGGCCCCTAGTCTGGTCCACCAATCACCCTCATAGAGGGTTGGTAAATTTCACTAGTAAGGTCCTTATATCATAATATTGATCCACCAATAAGTACATGATGTTTTAACCATTACAGACAACATTTTACAAATTAGTGCCTTCTTGTTCTTTATAGGGAACTGATAAAACCACATCTGAGTGCAATAAGATGACATTCCACCTCAACCGAATATGAGTAGTCAAAACTCAAGATACATAAGATGTAGTTTTACAACAAACCGATATAACTTGCAGTTGTAGCAACACTCAACTAATAAAACATAAATCATGTCTTCAGAATAATAATAATCTTGAAATATATCCGAAGAGATATTGTTTCTCAAGAGATCATTGATATTAAGAACACCCACAAAAATAGAGCACCGTGATTCAATATTTGAACATGTATATATCAAAATTGTAGTCTCTGAATCTAACATGCTTGATCATAGTAGCAATGAAATAATTTGTACAGGGAATTTTGAAGAATAATAATTATATATACAGCCAATAAATATCCAGATTTTCGTATCAAAATATAATATGTAGAAATATATATATAAAAATATATCTCAAAGTAATATTTTTTATCCACAGAAGACGCCAGATAAATTGAGTGAATTCAAATTCAAAGAATATAGCTCAGAGTAATCATAACTTCCCTTATGAATTTGATAGAAAATCTCTAATATAAACAGCTCTTTAAATCATTTAAAATAATATTTCTATCAATCGAAATCATGTTTTAAATCCCACTTATATTTTGAAAATACTGTTGCAAAATGCTCTGATAAAGATGTAAATTCCATTTTTTATGTTGAAATGTCAAAGGTAAGGTTCCTTCACAAAAAGAAAAAATAACAAATGTAGGGTTAAACATCATATAGTAGGTTGATGATCCATACAGTTATCCACATCATCATAGATCTCTGAATGTATCAATGATTATCCATTCTTCCACTTTTCCCAACATAAGGTCGACAATGTATGTTTGATCATAAGATAATAGTTGATGATCAATACATTTTTAAAGTTCCATACTTATATAGGTTTTTTTACCATAATGTTCATTTTGGGAAAATATAAGTTTCTTTTCAAAATGTAATGTTCTTTTACCATACTTTTCGTCAAACGTATGGTTGATTAACCATACACACTGATCATTCAACCTAAACATAAGGATTGTTCCATAATTTACTTTTATTGATATGTTAAACAAATAATATTTACCGTAAACGAAAAATGCTGTACAATGCTTCCTAAATATGCTTAATATAAATCCGAACACTTTAACAAATATTTCATGCAAGTACATATTTTAATATTATTTCATGATAAGAAATAATAAATAATATAAATTATTGATATAATCACAAAATAAAATCATTAGTAAAACAAAAAACGGTATTTGTGAGCATCAAAATCATTAATAATAATAGATTATTATTGAGAGAATAATTGCCTAACAATATCCCCCATTTTTCTGGTCACAAAACCCATTAATAGAAATAAAAATTAACAAAATATAATTTTTAATTTTGTAAATATTAAAACAAAATAACTTTTCTTTCAAAAAATTAATTCAAAAAAGAATAAATATTTAAACTTCTCTCCCAAAGGTAGATTTCAAATAAATGTCTTAATTTCTCTAAATAAAATTTTTTTCATCTAAGTTGTCCCAAAAAAATTATGAATTATTTCAATAAAAAAGAAATATTTGAACTTCTCAAATGAAAAAAATGTTTTTTATCTAAATTTCTACCCCTTTTTATTATATAAAAAATGTTCACAAAAAAATTAAAACACATTTAATATGGATCAAAACGAGAAGATAATGTTATATGTAACAATAATTAATGAAGAGAAAATGATTATGACTATAGAAAAAATATACAAAAGTAGATAAAATAATGAAATGAAATAAACAGATGACATACTAATTCATTGATCAATAAAGACACTAATACAACAAAGTTTGTATGTGAGAAACAAAAACTTTCATTACCATGGGTCAAGGTAGGAAAGTAAATTAATTCTAAGGATTGGTGGGATGAGATTTTTTTATGGCTTCAAACTTGTCCTTATGATCTGACATCTTCAATCTCGGCTTCTTCATCAAACTATCTCCAATATGAATTAACAACTTCCTGGAATTGTTATTGAAATACAAACACTCCACAATGTTTTCTTTTTGAAAATCAAGAATACTTTCCTCTTGCTTCATGAATATCTCCAGCATCACTGAAGACATTCTCAAAATCAATATAATTCATGGTTCTCCTTGAGTTAACTTATCAACATGAAATTTTTGATTGTCCAATAAAACTAATAGAGGGCATTATTTCATTGATGATACTAAAGTTGAATATTTTTATCTTCCATAATGAATGTAATGTCTGGAAATCTATTGATTAAATATTTACTTTTTGTAGGGGTAGGAGTAGATGAACTAGCCTGATTCACTAAACCATTTAGATATTAAATCTAACTTCCCAATTACAATTTTAATTCTGCAAAATCTATTTTTGATATAGATTCAAATCTGATCTTCCCAATTTCATTTAACATGTATCTTTTAATGGCATCAAAATACCTTTTAGAAACAATATTATTATTAATATCCTAAGTATTTTTCTTTTAAATTTCCAGTTCCAATCGAAGATTGGATATCTCATCATGAGAATTATTGAATTTCATCACAAGTTCTTCAAATAGATATTATAATGAATCATATTTCGCATCATCTTAATTCATATCCTCATTCTCATTTTTAGTAGACAAGGGATCTGCTGCTATTATCATTAAATATTCTTCAAAAGAAAATAACCGGTTATCCAAATCTTTAGTCTTCCCACTAGAAATATGTGATGAATATCCAAAAGACTAATCTTTCTTTAACAGATGAATTTATAAAATTTATTCTTGTAAACTATTCCCTTATTGGACATAACATTGTTCAGTAACTTTTTCACGAAACTCATCTTTGGAACATTTTCAAATTGAATATTCTGTTCTTAAACTATTTTCACCAGAATACTTTCTTGAACATGTTCACTTACCAAAGTTGCAATAATAATCTATCAAGCATGACTTTCTACTTGAATTTCCTCTTCAACAATAGTCTCTTCAAAATGAACTGAGCACGTTGCTTCTCTAGAAGCTAACATTTTCTCTTCCACATGAAGAACATCACTTTTTATAGGTTTCAAAACAAGACCTTCTTGACATTTTTTTCCTCTTCTTCTTCTACAGTTTTAAATCTATGCCTTATCTTGGATGGTTGTCAAACTGCATCTGTTCAATGTTTAACTACTCCCTCCTTTCGAAAAAACAACTTGATCCCCCTAAGAAAAACCTTCATAGCTCTATTGTTCCTCATCTCCAATAGGTAAATTTTTCCATTTCATAGTGCTCCATAAAAATCCATGTTTTCTTAATGTTATAGCATTCAACACATTTCTATGATGACGTTTTACTCATTCCTTAACGAGTCTGAACATATCGTTCGTAAAACAAATCCTTGAAATTAACCACCATAGAGATAAAAATTCATTCTCACATATAGTGAACAATAGTAATTCAGATAAATAAATAAATACCTTGGGAAATTTAATTTTATATCAATCAGAAAAAGAAAATATGATATACATGTCTGGGTAAATGATTTTCTCCATCTCAGCCGTCCGTGGTGATATTCTAATCTGAATAAATTTCACTAGAATCTTATGATCTGGTACTAAATCCTTAAAAAACATCTCTCTAATTTGTGTTGAGTTGAATATAAAAAAAAATTTCATTGGATGTATGGTACTTATCTCCAATGAACTTAAGGTAAAAACAAAAAACTTTTTCATGTGGATAGTTCAAAATCTTCGCAACCTATGTAAAAGAAATAAATAAATCCCTATCATTGATAATATAAAAAATCATGTCCTTTGTATCTCCAAAAATAAATTTTACACTCTTAAGAAAAGAATTTAGTTCTACCTCATATAGAAATTATGAGTTTATTTCATTGAATGTTGTCTCGAGAAAATGAAAAAATAATAGTTGCTCCAGAAGTATGTTTTTATGGAATAACCATTCGAAATCAATCATCATTCCCTGAAGAGTGTTTCTTCAGGAAATTATTTAACATTTCAGTTCACTTGCTTCTCCTTCTTCGACTATATTAGAATTCTTCATTCTTGAAGATATGAAAATATGGGGTTTTCAGCTTCTAGGTTTGGAAGGACAAAAGAAGATTGATGGTTTGACGATGTAGTTTTTTTTCTTTGGGTAAAAAGGATTTGGAAGATGAGGGGTTTGGAAAATGAATGATTTTTGAAAATTGAAAATTTTCCTCTTTTCTCATGTCATAGATTAATTATTACAACATAATAATAATTACTCGACATAAATAAATTTATAATAACACGTATTAATCGAAATACCATAAGATAAAAATAATACTGGAAATTTAAATTTAAGAAATAAATTATGCATAAATTAAAAAATAATAAATAAAATAACTATTTTATTAAAAATTAAATAAAAATAAATCCCCCTTAAAAAATCAAAACAAGTAGTGAGAGGAGGTTTAGTTAAAATATCTGCTAATTGTTATTTTTTATTAATAAATTTTAATGATATATCCTTTCTAAGAACATGATCTCTTAGAAAATTATGTCAAATATCAATATGCTTATTTTTATAACGACTAATTGGATTTTTTGAAATGTTTATAGAACATGTATTATCTGATAAAATTTGTGTATTATCAAAATTATGTCCAAAGTCAATTATATTTTTTTTCTTCCACAACACTTGTATAGAACAACTACCTTCAGATACATATTCTTCTTCAACTATTGATAGTGAAACAGGGTGTTTCCTCTTACATGACCCTGACACTAACTATTTTCCTAAAAATTGATAGTTTCTTGATATAATTTTTCTATCTAATCTACATTCTCAAAATATACATCGGAATTTGATAATGAATTAAAATTAGATGTTTTGGATAAAGGAGATATTGATTAACTGTTGGATTTAAATATCTAAAAATCCTTTTATATAAACAAGACGGGATTCATTTGGATTTGAATGAAATGTTGCACAAAGGCATACTGAGAACATAATATCAGGTCTTGTAGCAAAATTATACATTAAACATCCAATCATACCACTATATAACATGTTTTCCACAGGGTTTCCAGCTTTATCCAAGTCAAGTTTAATATTAGTACACTTGGGAGTTGGATATGTATTGTTGTTCTCAAGGACAAACATTTTCAATAAATCATTAAGTTATTTACATTTATTTAATATAATTACAAATTTTGTTAATAAATTTGATGTCCTAAAAAATTTTAATTCTCCCATAATGCTCATTTCAAAT
This sequence comes from Viscum album, assembly GCA_963277665.1. NCBI lineage: Eukaryota > Viridiplantae > Streptophyta > Magnoliopsida > Santalales > Viscaceae > Viscum > Viscum album. The sequence continues at coordinate 469,699,147 of OY728122.1, read as the reverse complement.
TTTGGTGCATAAGATCTAAAAAATAAATGAAAAGTTTTTTGTTTTTTGATCCAAAAATAACATCATCAAGATAGATTTGAACTACTAAAAATTTAGACCAAAATATTTTCTTAAAGAGTGTTCAATCAGCTAAACCAAAAATAAAATCAATTTTTAAAAAAAAACATAATCTTTCATACCATGCTCTAGGTGCATGTTTAAGGCCATAGAGAGCTTTAGTAAATTTTAAACAAAACAGGTTATTGAGAATTTTGAAAACTATGAGGCTACTCGACATAAACATCCTCTATTAAATATCAATTTAAAAAATAATATTTTACATTCATCTGATATAATTTACAATTCACATGAGATTCATAGGATAAAATAAGTCAAATTTGTTCTTGTCTAGCTACGGTACCAAAGGATTCGTCAAAATCTATTCCTTCTTCTTTATTATACCCTTTAGAAACCACTCTTTCTTTATTTCTTTTTATAATAACATGATCATCTTCATTATTCCTAAAAACCCATTTAGTTCTTATATTTGGATAATTCGGTTTCTTTTCCACTAATTTCCTTACATTATTTCATTTAAACTAGTTTAGCACTTCTTGTAGTTCTATCAACCAACTATCATCTTCTAAGGCTTCTTCAAAAGATATAGTATCTATACGAGATAGAAAAGGAGAGAATTTACATAGGTTTCCTACACTTCTCATAGTTTTTATTCCGATGTATAGATCACCTATAACATTCTCTAAAAGGTGATTTTTTAGGATTCTATACTTTCTAGTCAATGTACTTTTTGGTTCATCTATTACATATTTTTCTAAATTGGACTAAATCATAGATATATTTTCAAAATCATTTTTCACATTATCAAGTCCTATGTTGTTAGAATAATCACCAGCTTTATCTATTTTATTAATTCATTTTATAAAAGGACCAGTTACATCAAACATCACAAGAACTGATTCTTCAATATCCTTGACCTTTTATTAAATACTCTATAAGTATTAGAAGTTTTAGAATATCCTAAGAATATTCCTTCATCATCTTTTGGATGAAACATTCTAAGATTACCCTTTGGTGTTCATGATATATACTAGGCATCCAAAAACCCGAAAGTACTTTACCTTAGGCTTTCTATTATTCCAATGTTCAAAAAAAGTATTTTTAAAAATTGGTCAAATTAAAACATTATTTTTAATATAAAATGTTGTAATTACTACATCTTCTAAAAAGCGGGTTGGATGACTGTATTCATTCAGAATTTTTCAATACATTTCTTGAATAGTTTTGTTTCATCTTTTAGAAATCCATTTTTTAAGGTGTTCTTAGTACAGAGAAAGTGTATTTAATACCCATATATGAAAAAAATAATTAAATTCATTATTCATAAATTATCCACCATGACCAATTCTTAATGATATTATCTTAAAACCTTTTCATTTTCAACTCTCTTATAAAAACCATTCAAAAACAGAAAATGATCCATTTTTTAGTTTTAGAAAATATACCCAAGTAAATATAAAATATTCATTAACGGAGACATATCAATATAATTTACCATCAAAGCATTATATTCTATACTGTCAAAACAAATCCATATTAATAATTTCTAGGGGATTTGAAGTATCCATTTTGTTAACAGATTTGAAGGAAGGCTTCTATTGCTTGCCAATCGGGCATGCATTACATAATCAATCACTCTCAAATTTGAGACCAGGTAAATCTGAAACTAATTGTTTCTTAGAAAGAATATGTAATGGAAAAAAAGTATAAAGGCCAATTATTCTATAGAAAATAAATGACTCATTTACATTAGTAGTTTTACATATCAATTTCTGTTTACATAGTGAATTTAAATCCTAAATGTTGACATTATTAGTTTTGGGTGCATTAAATTTAATTAAATTATTTTAAAAAACCTGACAGTATTTTTTAGAAAATTTAACATAGTATCCATAATCACAAATTTGAGATATACTCAACATATTATGCTTCAATCCATGTTCAAAGATAAATTTAATAATTGTTACAGTATCTGAATCTCCAACTATTCCAAGTCCAATAACTTTTCTTTTGGCATTTTCTCCGAAGTTGACTAGGCCACTATTTATTTTAGTTAGAGTACAAATATTTGATGAATTTCCACTCATATGTCTTGAACATACATTTTCCATATAATATAAATATATATTATTCTTTTTCTGCTTACCTATATGGTCAAATTAAAAAAAGTTCTGTTTTGGTACACATATATTTTTGGGTATAGCATTGTTAGCTATCAAATCCTTAGGAATACAAATAGATATATTTTGATCAACAGTATTATAATTAAAATTAGATAATTTTTTTTTGAATAATGAACATGTTTGAAACCACGTTATTGTGGATTTATTAAATAGTATTGATTAACATATTGTCCATTAGTACCATAATGAAAAAATTTACGAGTAGTCATTCTTTTGCTGTTAGAACCAGGACCAAAATTGTTTTTTACACTTTAGAATTTTCACCCTTACTACCTATAAAAAATATTTCATTTTTAATTACATCATTTCCAAGAATATAATTTAGAACATTTTACCCTTTATCAAATATAAGAGAAAAACATTTATAGGTTTATACTTCATCCTGTCGTTTTTTAATCAAAATTTCATGATTAGTAGAGTTTTAGTAGATGAACTAAATTTCTCAATTAAGTCATCATGTTGTTTAAGTAATCTATCCATTTATCCTAAAAAATAATTATTAATATTTTTTAATGATTTTAATTTCTTTAATAAAGGGTCATATCTTTCTTCTAACACAGTAAAATAGGTAGTCATTTTATTATTTGAGTAACTATAATCAGAATTAGATTAATAGTCGGATTTTACCTTCTCTTATTCAGCCATAAAGAACATATTAGCATTCAGATTTTATTATTTCTTCTCTGAATCAAATATTTATGGTCTTTTAGAGTCTTTTGAAACACTACATGTGGCTTTCATATCTATTTTATCTTTTTTTTATCACAAATCAAGATTATTATGATATTTCTTCTATATTTTTCTATTTTCTCCTTTCCATTTTGGTTAATCTAGTCTTTTATGACTCAATTTTTTCACTCATAATATCATACTTTCCTTGATTAATTATTATACTTTTGGAAGGTCATTCTTAATCCTTTATTATTCCTATAAAATTTATTCAATTTTATATCTATTTGAGCTAGCTCAACTTCTGAGTCAGATGAGCCTGAATGTTTTTTTTATGTTGCAGTGTTTTGTTCTGCTTTTGGGACACAATTTTAAAATCAAATTAATCCTTTTTTACTAGTAATTTGTGGTGTTAAACTTCATCTTCCATTTTTACCTCATACATCATTATGGTTACAATCAATTCTCTCATTTTCATATTCTTGATTGGTGTTGATTGGAGTATTGCAGTAGAAATTCCATTCCACCTTGCTGGTAGAACACTAAGAAATTTCAAATCGTCACTAGGTTGACTGATAGGATCACCAAAAGGTGTTATATTATTAATAATTTTGGGAAGCCTTCCATTCAACTGTGTGATGTTAACACCATCATAAATTATAAAAGTATCAAACATTAACTTCATTGTAGTATATTTCGTTTTTCTAAATTTGTTAATACCTTTATAGGATACTGAAATTGTCTTCCACATTTCATAGGCTATTGGGAATTGTGATACATGGATGAATTCATCTGATCCATGACTAGAAATAATGGAATTTATTTCTTTCAAATTCACATCATACTCTCCAACTATAGTAGTAGACCATGTTTTATCTTTTTCAAGAATTGTGTATGGAGTAAAAATATTTGAGTATACTCTAAATCCTTGATTGTTTTTGTATATTATCATTCTTGACTTACAGCATCCATAATTCTCAACATTTAAATATGCAGCATTAACCAATGACATTCCTTACTTGAGATTCACCATTGCCACTACTAACATAGATATCATGCCTTTAACTTGTTGTAGGTATATTTAAAACCACACCCTCTGGTACCAAATGGTAGTTTTGAATAACAAAAGTGATAACACAATATGGGGGTGAATTTTGTTCTTTTAAGAATTTCAAAATTTTTTATTTCACATAAACTATAGATAGATCTGGTGATGTTTCTGTATGAGAATATATATGAAGTGGATATTGAACAGAAAAAAAGGAACATCTATTTATCATCGTTCGAGGCACAAAGGTCCCCTATTCCACTCCACCAATCACTATCTATGTGGGCTTCATGAATTCCACTAGTAAGGTACTCGTATAATAAGAATGATCCACAACTGAATGCAGGCAGTTTTCACCCTCACAAACAAAGGCTTACAAAGAAGATCCTTATGGTTCTTTTACAGAGAAACGATAAAACCACAGCTTAGTGTGAGATTCTGAAACTCCCCCACTACTGAATACGAGTTTCTGAAGCTGAATATAGATAAGATTTAGTTTTGTAACAAATAGATGTAACTCGCAGTTGCAGCAGCATGCAATAGATAAAAGATGAATCCTTCCTTTAGAAAAATAGGAATCATGAAATATATTTGAATAGATTAGGTTGCACATGATATATGTGATTTTAATAATAGTAACAAAAATAGATCATTGTTATTCCAAATTTGAACATTTATATCTCTAAACTTTTTTCCTCGAATCTAATTTGCTTGATCATTGTAGCAGTTAAATTATTTTTAAAAGAAATCATAACGAATTAAAAATAATATATAAATACAAAAAATATTCAGGTTTCCATATCAAAATATCCAATACAAAAAGATATATATAACAATATATCTCGTAGAGTTGTTACATAACCTCAAAAGATTCTAGATTAATATAGTGAATTCAAATTCATAGAATACATCTCAGAGTAATCATAACTTCCATTAAGAAAAAGAGTGAAAATATCTGTAGTAAATAGCACTTAAAATCATTTAAAATTAACTTTTAATCAATCGAGGTCAGTTTTTAAATCACCCTGACATTCTGCAAAGAATATTGAAAAAAGATCTGATAAAGACATAAATTCAAATTTCCAATTTTGAGAATTTAAACGTAAGGTTCCATCACAAAACAATAAAATAAAAAATGTAGGGATCAACTTCATAATGTAGGGTTGATGATCCATACATTTATTCACATCAGTATAAATCTATAAATGTAACATTGAATATCTATTCATCAAATTTTCCAAACAAAATGTTGACAACAAAAGGTTGATCATAAAAGTAAGGTTGATGATCCATACATTTGTAAAGTTCCATACTTATTTTGGGTTACTTGACCATAATTTTTCTTTCTGGGAAACATATGGTTATTATCCAAATGTAATGTTTTGTAACCATAGTTTTCATCACATATTTGGTTGATTAACCATACACATAGAGATTTTAAAATAAACATAAGTTTTTTTCCATATGTTAGATTCTTTGATGAATTGAATGTATAGTATTTCTAGTAAATTCCAAACAGTGAACATTGTTTCTAGAATATTATTAATAGTGATATGAACACTTTATCGATTATTTATGACAAATAAATAGTTGAATATTATTTCAATATAAGAATTACTAAAGAATAAAAACATTCTGAAATACACTCAAAATAAAAACATTATTAAATCCAGAAATGGTATTTGTGAGCATCAAAATCATTAATATTTATAGAGTATCATTGATACAATACCTCCCCAACAATCCAAATTTCAATGATCCATTGGATGTTCGTATCCGTGGATTTATATATTGGACCATAGAATTTAAGATTATAATTAATGGTTATCATGACTCACATTATTGGATTTATTATATAAAATCTTGATGACATTTATTCTCGGCGAGTTTTGATATGTTTTTTTTATAACAAGTGACATAGAATTAATGTATAATGAATTAATGTATTTATAAATTTTCTATGTTGTCATATTTTATAATATTACGCCAATTTATTGGAATAGAACCACATAAATAAATCCATGGACATGGTTTTCAATGGGTATGTCCATTTATGGGTTATAGATAAAAGATATATAAATCATGTAGATTTAAGGAACCATCATCCAAGCTACTTGATTTGAGAAACTGTTATAAAATGATAATATTAAATGGTAAAAATTCATAAGAATTTTTTAGTCATTTTGATGTTGACTTTGTTCTCTATCGATTCCTCGGTTGGTTTCAAAATTCTAAACACTTAATTTAGGTGGTCATATCGAATTCCCATATGAATGAGGGATAGAGGGTCACTAATAATGTTTATTTGAAATATTAGGTAAATTAAAGTATGGAATTTAACATGTTTAAATAAATATTATTACATTAGTTTCCATTCACCTTTATAACATTATAACCAATTTTGTGAAATAATTAGTTGTTTAAATAGTGAAATTAGATTTTTATTTGAATTTTTGGGGAATGTAATATTTATTAGATTTATCATATAACAATTCATTGATATTTATTTAATTAAATAATCCTTTTTCACTAATAAATAATTTAGGATAAAGGTTAGATGACTAATATTAATTGTTTGATTACTCATAAATGATACTTTTTTATATTTATAATGGGTTTCTATAGAGATGGGATTTATAATAGTAATATTATTATGAATTTACATGGGGTCAATTAAGAATATTAAATATTCTTGGGTTCATGTCTGAAATTTCCCAATAATAAACTAGATGTAGTAAATTTCTAAATATATTGAATTACTAATAATATATTTGTGAAAAATAGATGTTGATAGATTGGCTCAATCAATGGAGTGGTCTCTCGCTTCCCCTACTCTCATGATTTTAAGAGAAACCCATGGGTTCTTCTTTTATTATGGTTAATACTATTTTGATCAACCATATAAAACCCACGTGATCTATGTTAGCCCTCCGAGAAGTCAAAATCACATTGTGTTGATTAGATATTGTGATGCATCTTTGGATCACAACTAATGGATTCTATACATAAATCCTTTTGTACATGATTGTGAAATTAATCATATTCTATCACATCATAAGTGGATGTGGAATTACACGATTATGTAATTTTATATCTTCACATAAAATAATTATAAATTACTTGTGAAGATCATCTAAACATTTCCTTATTTCATTTATTTAGTATTTTAATCTACTATTTTTGTTGGTGTTGGTCTAAATATATTTTTGTGAAATGATTAAACTGATTTAATTCTAAAATTTTAGTTTTTCATACCTTAAATGGAAGATTCCACTATTCTCCAATCCTTTAATTGATATTATAGTGGTCACATATTTAATTTAAAATTATTGGTTATTCATTTATTTATTCATTATGGTTGAATTTTCTTTTACTTTATAGGAACTAGTTTAATTCATGAACCTCATCATCTCTTATTTTCTCCATTATTGATAAAATAATATATTACTATTATGATATTAAAAATGATGAATAATATATAGAATACCATCTAGTTGTTCCCAATTTTATTCATAGAGAACAAAAATAAACACCATGTATTTTATGAGAACACAACATGTAGTTTTTCATCACACAAACAAATATCATGAGAATTTCTAATATATAAAATCTAATGGGATATAATATTTGATAAAAATATTTCTCCTTTTTTATCTAGATAGTTTGGAGCACTACTTGAATAATTTCACATTGTGTTACCACTAAACCTGAAATCTCGTTCCTGATGTCTCATGACATATCACACAGGGTTTCTTATGTAACATTTGTATTACATACACAACACAAGGACCTAAAATATTAAAAATATTTTGTTACAAATAATATATTCCCAAAAGATTTTGTGTACCTCTATCATTTATAAAACAGGAAACCCAACATGTCTCAAAAAGTGTTATGTGGTAATGGGTGAAGGAAATGTAAAAATTGTGCATTCTTTTATATGTTTTGTAGACATCTGTTATAAAAGTCCTCAAATATTCATATAAATAATATGTAAATATATGAAAGAAACTATTGATTATATATTACATATATGAATCATATGATACTAAATTCCATGTCAAAGGATTAACATTTATAGTTTTTTCAAATATTTATATTAAAATGTTGATCAACAGACCAGGTTTCCTCCAATTACAATTGAACAGAAGATTAATTTTAAAATTAACCTAATATTTTATAAAATAATATATAATAGAGAGTATAGGTTGTTTAGAAGAAAATACGATAAAATTTAATGGAATTGATTATTATAAGGATAATTATCACAATTAATGAAATAATCAATGTAATTTATGTCAACATTACAAATGTATGCTCATTCCCTGACATGTATGATTAGGAGATTAAACCATCCCTTGTATTTGTTTTTTTGTCATTTCTTTTATTATGGTTAAAATATTATTTTTTTGGATTCCAAGTCATCTGATCCCCCTTATTATGTAAGGGAATATGTGAATGTGGATTCATTTACATGAGAACCCCCTTACCAATCCATTCGATCGCCAACATTTTGTGAGACTAATTGATTAGGTATTGGAATATTTACCAAGAGAGTATAGTTGTTCGTGTCAAGAATATGAGGCAAAAATAATCAAGGTGATACAATGGAACCAAAGGTGGAATGATGAAACATGAATCAAGATAGGGTTAATGATTTTTTACTTGGCCAGTGGTTATTTTACATCCAATAGATTCACTACACAATATAAAAATATCATATTCATTCCACATATATTTTGATTATATCAGTTGCAATTGTTAATTATTTATTTTTATGAATTTCATGTGATCACCTAATAAATGAATAAAAAATCATTCAAGATGAAATAAAATAAACAGGATAATTGTTAAATGATTTATCATACATGATTAATCCCTCAATAAAAATCCACTTAATAATAAGGATTCATATGAAAATATAAAAAAGGATTTTATTCATAAGGACAAAATTCATTCACTTAAATTATTAATTGGGATTATTATTCCAATATATATGTTATAATCAACCTCATTATTCAAGGTAGATCACTACCCTAGAATTGGGAACTTTAAATTACCACTGAAAATTTATCTTGATCGTTTTGGTTTACATAAAATATTTCTCATCAGGGACTAATTACCCAAGAATGAGATGGTGTAACTAAGAGGAAAATTATAAGAAAATCATAAAATAAGATTTTAGGATTCAATAATCCACTAAAAAATAACGAAAGTATTAGTCAATATAGATGGAATGTTTTTCCCACATAAAATACTTCAAATAGCAGGCCAAGACCATGTTTTGGTTATGATAGGGGAATATTGATACTTGAAAATATAATATATATTATAATGGATATTCAAAAACTGATGGTGATAGATATTGGGTTTCAAATAATAGTAAGATATTTGTAAATAATGTTTTTATATTTAAAATTTTTTACAAAATTTTGTAGACAAAATAATTTATAATTATATATTCTAAATTTATATATATGGTAACTGAAACAACATATACCATATAACTACACTCTATACTATATAAGGATATATTTACCATCATATTGAATTTATAAGAATTTTATAGGCATTTTCACGTAATATTATGTGAGGAAATAAAATTGTTTATACTTGAAACCCGACATTCTGAGTTCATTTCCAAGGATGGTATTGATAAATATTATTATATCTCTCCAAAGTATGTGGAAATTTATATTATTGTATAATGTTTTCCATAATCATACATTTATAATGATATTTTAATGATGTATGAGTAGATGGATTTATGTTTGATTATTTTTGAATTTATTGATCTATATCTAGAGAAGGTTATATAAGAGGGATATGAGACCTCCAATTCACTGTACATTTGAAAACATGGAGATTTTGCATTGGCATGGCCACATGTGGTCATGATTATTGCAAACATTGTGTTCTTAGATAACTTTAGTTTTTTCTCAATTATAATATGATCAATAGTTGAATGAAACTATCAGAACATCCAATAAATATTTTTCATGTTGATGATGACATGGGGGATGAAAAACACATTGTCCTAATGGTGAATAAGAAAATTATGAAAATGAATAATGCTCAAAAGTATCATTTTAAGTATAAGGATTTCAAGTACCACCCTTCCAAGAATAATAATATTTAATGGAATGGGAATGAATATGATGCATTATGTTTTTATGAGGAATGTGGGGCTGTTGGAAGAAACACCTCACTCAACCAATGAAGAACGGGGGAAGCTTCATGTGTATTCATTATCAAGTGTAATAATTTTATATCATCATGTTTGGTATTAGATAGTTCATGTCATGATCAAAAATTTATTGAAATATAAAAAAATGTATAATTCAAGATTTTGTAAGAGTAAAGTCGGACATATATGATTCCATTGGAGTGCGGTAGGATTATCTTTCCATTAGAGACTACAATGTAATATTACTGATCGGATTTGTTATTTTAGAAAATTATTATTATGCTCAATTTTAATGAAGTAATTTATCAAATTTAAATGCTTTGAAATTTGTGGATTTAATTTATTATTTTTTAAATAATTATTTCTACTTTTAGAATGATATCATATGATGTTGTATGGAATATATAAATATCATTCTTTTTGTGTGAAATTATGAAAAAAAAATTATTTGATAACATAACTAATATTCAAAACTCATACAACACCCAATTGTGGGATCATAAATGTTTTCATATAATTGAGAAGAATTTTATAAATATTAATAAAAATCATTATTTAGACTATTTTTTGTTAAATCAAGTTGTATAATTTCATTCTTGTTTACAAGAAAAAATTTCAAAGCCATTATTCCTTATTCAAGGTAAAATTTCCATGTAACTTATAGAATTTATGACCACTAATGTTTGTTGACCCTTTAAAATATATGATATAGGAGGATAATCATACTTGATTACATTCACTAATGATATGAGAAGGTAGTGTATCATCTACTTGTTGATGTACAAATACTAATACATTGAGATGTTCAAGGAGTTCATGAATTAGGTTGAGAATATTAATGGTTAAAATATAAGTAAATATTCATAAAATTGAGGGGGGTGGATATATTATCCAAGAATCAATTTGCAATCTTCGAGAGTATGGTATTTTTTTCTCAACTCACCCCACATTATATACAATAGCGGAATAGTGTTATTGAAAGGAAGTTCCATACCTTGTCTAAAATGGTAAGGCTACTGATGATTCACGAAATTATTCAATTTTTATTTTTAGGATATGGATTAAAAAAAATTAATTAAAAAATAGAGTACTAATCAATGTGGAAATTGATATTCCCTTCATGTTATGGAGTGTAATGAAATCCATTTTCACGTGTTTATGCATGTGGTTGTGAGGATTTCTTAAGGATATATCCTGCAAAAAAACTATCACACTATGGCATGAAATGAACCATTATAGTATTCACTAATGATACCATGGGATATAAAATATGCAACCCTTTCATACAATAAATTGAGTGTTAGAAGAAATTTGGTCTTTATTGACAGGTAGTACATCCCGAAAAAGTATTATGGGAGCATTTTTGACATTGGGGAAGTTGATGCTTAGGATATACATGAGTTGTTACAAGGACCAATTCCAATTTCTCATATGGAAGATGATTTTCATGAAACAAAGGATTAATATACTAGTAATAGGGAAGTAATATAAATAGGATGATATTTTCTTAGTCATTGGTGATTGTGGAATAAAATGGATTTCAACAATGATCCTATATCCATCATAGAGTAATTAGGGGGTTCTGAAGCAACAAGGTGGAAACCAATCATGAATTATAAGAAGGTTACTATTTAATAAATTTTTTTGGATATAATCAGTCCATAATTTCATTTAACAACTATTTGGTGTAATAGGGTATTCAAGGTATAATTTCCTACTAATGGTAAAAAACACCTAGAAATAATGTATAGGGGTAAAGAGTTTATAAAACATCAAGGAATTGAATATAATGAATATATTGTCTCGAGTTTCCATGTTAAAATCCTTTAGAATTTCACATTCCTTTAAAGATTAAAATAAATTGGAGATTTGTAAAATAGATATCAAAACTAAATTCCATAATATGAACTATCAAGATTATGTTTATATAAACAACTATAAGCGTTTGTAACTCCATGAAATTTAAAAAAGGTATTCATGCTGTAGAGATCCATCTATGGATTAATGAATGAATCAAGGCTGGGGAAAATTTTGTTTGATGAGGCTATAATTAAATTTAGAATCAATAAGAATAATGAATAGAAATTTTTTACACACACTATATTTGAAGTAACATTATTTTCTTAGTATTATTTCTGGATAACAAATTTAAAATTGGAAACAATATTCCATCCATATAATAAGTGATGAAATTTTTGAAAAAGTGATTCCTCATGATGGACTTTGGTGATGAATAATAAAAAATAGTGATCAAGATCAAAAGTGGTAAATCTAAGAGGCTTCAGGGACTGTGTCTGGGTATATACATTGACAATATACTAAATATTCACATTATGGAATAATATAATATTGGATTGGTTATTAATTTTCATAGTGTACATATTTCCTAAAAAATGTTTCCTTTGACAAATGATTAAAGATATATAATGAGTAAGATATGATATTATTCTACGACAGGTTCATTCTTGTATATCCTGTCAGGTATGAGGTTTGATTATTCCTATTATTCTATCATGATACGTGGATATCTCAATGATCTAGGTGAACAACTTTAGATTTTTGACAAAACTACCCATTAGTATTTGAGGGGAATTAGATATTTTTTCTCATTGTAAATAGGAAATTAATAGCTAGTCATCAATGGTTATATAGATTTTCTAATTTAAATAGATCATAATGATCTAAATCTGATATCTAGAAAAATATATTGTCTGAATATAGGAGATGTGATCTGAAAATTTTCAAAGCATCATGTTATCACTAATTATATATCGGACTCTACGAATATTATGGATTTTAATGAAACCAAGAATGTTTTATGATTTTTAAATTGTGTCAAAAAAATGTGGTTCCAAATTGAAGAGACCCAATAATAGATTCTTATGATAATATTATAGTGTTTGTTCTTTCTAATGAACTGAGGTCTCACTAAAGTATAAAGTACATTATCTGGACATGTTATATATTAAAGGGGTTTTAAAAATGAAGTGAACAAATAGTGATAATATTATCCAAGAAGTAAAACATCGTGGACCCCTTATATAAGGATTTATATCTATAGAATCGTGAGAATCATGTGAGAGATGGGGGAATGAATGTTGATTTAAGTTGGATCTAGGGAAAGCAGTAATCTATAAGAGTTGGATCCATTGAACCATCTTATTTAGTACATGATTACATGTTCATCATATTGAATATATTTTTCATAACATATTCATTACTCGTATGGATGATATATTAAAGGGGTAATATCCAAATACTGTGTGTCACACAAAAAGGTTATAGAAGTTATTTTTTATGATGAGAACCTATTGATTCCATGAAATTATTCCCTAAACATGTGCTTTATCATGATGATATAGTTTGAAGGGATATAGAAAATATCATCTACTAGGTTAGGATGATAATAATAAATTGACATACCATTTCATAGAGATTCAACATTTTAATCCCCATGATATAAAGATATGATAACATTCTCATCAATAGGAAATCCTCTTTTACATGTTACTTCATCCGTATAAATTATGATTATAATTAATGGATACAATGATTCATGTACAATGATGTATATAGAAAACCCATGATGGAATGTGTTTTCAGTGATGTAGGATATGTTGTCTGTGTTAGGAATAACAAAAATTTAGTGGATAATGAGTGAATGGATTTATCTCTATTTCCCTTCACAAATGATATTATTTCAGTTCCCTTAATTGAAAGTAAAAAAATCATTTTTAGATCCATTGAAATAGTGTTTTTTTGGATACGTTTATCTTTAGAAATTAAATTAATGAGACATGAATCATATTGGTAACATGAACCAGTATTAAACCTACCTTATTTGAGGTATTTTGATATAATTATTATATTACTTATTTTTATAGTATATTTGATTTCATTATGATGTTAAATTATTTATCTATTGATATATTGTCATGTGTCTAGATAGTAATCTTGGAATATTCAAAGTAATGAAAAATTCAACTGAGAAAGTGGCCGAGAGGGTAACACCATATGGGTATCCACAATTTTAATAAAATTAAATTGTTAAATTTAAAAAGATAGTATAAATAATGTTTATCTAAGTGTGATTTAAATCCATATTATAATATAAGGATTATATTAATAATAAGTGAGATAATGAATGATAATAATAACTATTTTCATTTTTTAGAATATAATATTTATTTTATTTATTATATAATAATATATTAACATTGATTTATTTTAATAATAATTACTTTAGGATTAATACATTATGATATAGGAAAGCTAACAGAGAAAAATTGTTTGATTAGTGACAAATGATATTTATTTATATTTTTAGTGTGCTTCACATGTTTATTTATTATAATATTATTATTAATAATATTTTTCATGGGTTCATTTAATAATATAATAGATACTTGGGTGATTATGCATGATTTTCAAACCATAAACCAGATATATTAATTATATAATTATATCACATTATAAATTTACATTTTAATTCAGAGTAGATAAAGAAGTATTGGATCAATCCAAAACGATCAATATAAATTCCTCCCCTCTCACAAAATTTAGATAACACTAATTATTATATATCCATCTTGATAAATATTGTTGCAATTAACCACAAACTATACAAGCGATCAGTGTTACAGAAGACATCATGTTCTATTTCTACAATATTGAACTGAGAGTGCCGTGTACGTGTGCATCACTTATATAGTGATTCTTCACTTGGATCGTATAACATAACTATGTTAAGATGAATTCTATTCAATCTGATCATCAATGAAGGTTGATTCTAATGTTGTTGAGATTATATATATTATTATATACTAATAAAAAATTAGAAGCGAAGATCCTCGGCTTATGGCACTAGTTTATTGATAAAGTCTTTTAGTCTACTATTTTTCATTATACATGATCTCTTGATCATGTAAAGAGACTATTATAAATTACTTAATAACACAATATTAGATGGTCATATAGTAAATGTACAATTCTACAATTCCAAAAACATATTTTTGTTTTCAATTTTTTCTTATTTTTGATTCATCCCCATAACAGTTTTAATAAAAATGTTATTCAATTATTTTATTTCATTTTATAACATTTATTTATGAACTCCTTTCAACCATTTTATAAACATTCTCCCTTTGTTAACATCATTTCATAAAATATGTTCAATGTGCTCTATAAAACCCAATCCTCTCACACGACCATATTTTTATGGATGATTCTAGGCCTCAAAAAGTAGTCTTTTATTTGTTACAAAAGATGAAAATTAATTTCTCAAAATTGAATAAAATAAGTATAAAAAATAAGTATTCTATTCAATGTAATTCTAATTTGAAGAATAAAATATTTTATTTTTTCATTCTTACACAGAAATACCATACTCTTTATGTGTTACCATCTACCAGGAATCCATAATTATTTATACAACACTCATATAGAGCATTATGTGGCATGTAAGTGGATTTATATTTTGATCCATAAATATTAATATTAAAAGTGAAATATAAATATGATTGTGCTTTAGGCCAGATGTGATTATTATTGAATATTTTAATGACATACAATTTTTATCAAGTGATGTGCAAAAAATCTTTTCATTCTAGTTGGGGTACATGCATTATCATTAAGACTTCATAGTTTCCACATTAAATATTTGTTTAATAAATTAATTACTATTAATCCAACTTATTATATCCCAGATTTCTATGTAATGGATTACTAGTTATAATATACTTGAAATGTTTATTCATTATGATGTAAAATAAATGCATTCAATGTTTCTTATTTTACCATGTGATGATATATCTATGGTGGGTGTGGGTTTACATTTCATTCAGTATCCCTAATATTATTGATCATAATAATTATTTGAAATGATTTATAATTATTTCAATTTACCATTAATCCAAATTTAATTCAACAATCTTCTATTGTATATACACTCTACATATAATAATTATATGTAAATAAATATTTTATTATTATAATGTTAAATAGAATAGAGAATGTATATCATACATTTACAATAATATTTTCCTAAATTTGTGCATTCATCATGGAAAGAATAAATTTCCATATTTCTAAATCAATCATCATGTGAATTTCAATGGTGAACCTATGGTAAATAATGAAAATTGACGTTTTGGGATTGAAAATATGTCAATGTTCATTCCATAAATACTTAAGTTTTACACCTTCTATTAATGAATTTATAATTATTTTTTCGATTTCCATTCTACAATGTTTCTATTTATTCTCAGACAGAGGTTGTTCATCTTATACAATTTTATCATATCTATATTTTTTGATATGTTGTTGCAAAGGATTTGCAGAATTGGTAGTCGGGGAATCCTTTTTTTCATTTGGATTATGAGAATCAGCAACTGGAGAAACATATTGATCCTTGGGATATGTAAAATCAACATGTACAAAATCCATTATAAATATTAATAGATAGTCATTTAATTTATATGATGTAAATTTAGTTGTTAGCACAAAAAAGTACGAGGAAACATAATGTATATCAAAAAACAATATCAGGATTTTAAAACTCAATTTTTCCTTTACTATATGAAGGGATTTGGTGCCACTAAAATGTATCCAAATATATTACTTGTGGTCTCCCATGAATTTAAAGAAATTTTTATATTGGAACCATCTGGAAATGATTAAAATCTTCAAATTAAGGTGTAATCATTATTTTAATTGACATTTAAATATATAGTGATTTTGGTATATTACTGAATAACTCATT
Organism: Viscum album; assembly: GCA_963277665.1. NCBI lineage: Eukaryota > Viridiplantae > Streptophyta > Magnoliopsida > Santalales > Viscaceae > Viscum > Viscum album. Next base: position 469,682,243 of record OY728122.1, on the reverse strand, counting down.
ACTTTTTCATTACCAAAACATGTGATAGTATACATTCACATATAGTGATTCCATTCATAATATTTTCGCTTGTAAAATTTTATGTTGAAATAAACTTTCATGAATATTAATTCATTTATATTTGGTTAACTCCTTTTATCAAAAACCTGGAATTTAATAATTTGTAATTATTATATAGTGTAATGTAAATCCCATATTTGGTCAATGTTTCAAAAGTTGAATTTTTTTCATAAATTTGATTTTTTCTCCATTCTTGATTCATGAATCATTTAAACCACAATAGTTACTTTTCCCTTTTCTATCTTACTTCATTCACCATATTACAATATATAGAGAATAAAACCAATAATTACGTAACCATTATAAATAAAATTTGAAATTTTGGTCCCTTTTATAGCCATCAAAATATTTTTGAATTTAAATTAATATTTACAAGTGACTCCATAATAATATATTCTAAAAACCATCTTAGAAACTGTGGATTTATTATATTTTATATCCATATTTAATCCCATTATGGATTCTAATTGCTAATAACTATTTTTTGGGATTCAAATATGGTATAGCCACTAATATATTATATAAACCATAAACATGATCTATATCATACTCATTAATTTAATTGAATAAACATTCATTTCAAAAATTCATTCACCCCTAAGTTATTGATATTGATGATATTTATGTAGATCAATAATCTACACATCTAAAAGGAATTTGATAAAAAATTCAATGGCTTCCCAAAAAAATGTATTTTTACAATAAAACCATATTGTTGACATTGAATTTTTATATACCCTATCATAATATTTTTATACTAATAATTTTGTTACATCAGTAGATAATTTAAAATACTAAATATTTAAATCTGTATAACAATGTTAACCATCAAATTGAACCAATATACCAAATTATTATGGTTGGAAGATCATCTCCATTTCAAATAATATTTCAGGACATTAATTTCAATTAATGAAATGCCACTAGTTCTGTATAATAACTATATATAACTTTTATAAAGAAACAAATATTTTAAAATTTATGAAAAATAATTTTTAGGAGAACAAATCAATTTAAAGATTCATACATTCAATATTGCATAAAAATTTAAAAACATGTGATTTATATACCATCACATTTATGTAATACATTTATATGATTTTTTGAGCTATTTTATAAATACCCCAATCAAACCATAACATTCTATAGGATGTGGAAAATTGATATCTCTATTTCATAAAATGAGTTTTTGTTTTTTGAGGAATAAATTGTTTCATTTAACACTTCTTTTTCCAGAACTATTCTCATATAACCATTTTAATCATATCTAAATTATATATAATTTCATAATTTTTTACCATTTATATTTAGTAAAATTATACTGACACTATCCCACAAATATTCATTTACATGACTAATATTCATAAAATTTCAGTCACAAAAAAATTCTAGTATAGTATTTCAAAAAATATTCTATTTTTCCTATTGATTTTCATAGTGTCTTCGAATGTTTTTACCTCATTCTGTGCACTTTTTACTCAATGAAAAACACCCTAGGAATCATCCAAGGAGACCACCCATCATCATCATGATTTGTAACCATTAATTCATATCTATGATGTTCTAAATTATAGTATATAAAAATGTAATTTGTGAATTTTTGAAATGTGTAGTCCAATTTAATCATTTATTTCACATTATTTTAGGGGTGTTCAAATATATATCTCTTTAAAACAAAAAATCTGTATTGTATAGCCACACCTCAAGCCTAGGTAGGTACACTATAGTTATGGATGAATATTGGATATACTACTAATTTTTATCACCTAAACATCCATGGAAAACAAAACTAATCATCTGATAAAATGTCTCTCATATAGTACCACAGTTTCATTCCCAACACAACATAATCTATTACCTCATGTGGTCACTTATCTAACGATTCACTATCCCTAATTTCTAAGACATTTTATTTCAATGTACTTTTCAAAACAAAAGAATAGCACATAAAACATTCAGGAGGTCACCCATCCCAACCACTAATCTATTCCAAGAACTATAATCTATAGATTTATGACCAAGAAATATTCTGTAATGAATGGTTCACCGTTGTTGGAATGAGTATTAACATATAGTGATTTAGTCTTCAGTTTTGTAAGGGTGTTATTGGATTCAACAAGGGCAAATATTCACTATAGTTCAATATCAATAATGATGTAGAAGCAAGCATTTATACAATTTGATATGTATTAATTTATATATATAAATATTTTACTATTAAAATATATATAAAAAAAATAACATATTCCTCACAATTTTTTCACAATATTTAAACAAATGTAATAAAATCTTTTAAGGTTATTGAATTTTTAAATTATTGAATGATATAATAATCAAATTCATTATTTTTTAATAATCAATATAAATAATTTAATATTACACAATATTTATAATATAATTAATGTTGTGGGTTGTAACATCCCAACCTTATCTGTTATCTTGGAAAGAGTTAAGGTTTTACTCTCCTTAAGTAATGTCTCTGCTACACAAAATGTTGTAAATAATTTTCATGGTCTTACATAGAATTTTGGGGGACAATTTTAAAAATATAAATAATAAAAAAAGGCATGAAAAAATAAAAATTCAATCCATCTATATAATTCATCAGTAATAAAATATAAATCAACTGAAAAATCAATGAAAAAATATCATAGTTACAAAAACAAGTGTAACACCACTTGATTTTGTGATATTGTTTTTTTGAATTATGTTACTATTTTTGATACTTTTTATTTCATGAAATATTGAAAATGGTTATATATATATATATATATTAAAGAACTTATTTTGTCTAATGTTATATGAAATACAATATTAATCGTACACTACATTCAACATAAAGTATAGCTTTCCCAATATAGAACACTATGATAATCCTACATTACATGCAAGACTAACTTTCCTTGATAGCTTGTGTAACTTGAAATACCATGTTTTACTGAATAATGAAATAGTATTTAATATATTCAAGATGTTATATTTTTATTTATTAAAACGGTTAACTAGCTTATGAAAATATATGGTTTACTTAAATTTCAAAATAATTCATTGGTTACAAATTAATTATGAATGAAATTGGAAACCGATGGAATATAAAAAAATATTATTATAGACAAAAATATTTTTTATCATAATAATTAAATTAAATAATTTTAGGGAGTGATGTTAATGTAATATTTATTTTATATACTCAATATAGTATATTTTGTATTCATACAATAGATTTTTTAGACATAATATAGGAACATACCCAATTTTATGATTAAAAACCTATATATTTAATAATGCATTTATTCTGCCTTGTAATGAAAAACCTATTTTAAATACAAGTTTTGGAACTTTTATAGATTTAATATTTAAATAAAAACTTCATTATTTACATCACTACAAAATAATTATGTTAGGGTAATTTTTTTATTTTTCAATGATCTTTAATTTTTAAATTAATAGATAAAAATGGTTAATTTTAGGTAAAAACAGTTTTTTCATTTAATTTATTTTAAAGGGAAAATTACATTTACTTTTTTTGAAATGTGTAATATGACAAAATTTTTATCAATAAACCCAATTCAAGTCATTTTAATCAATTTTAGTTGGAAATTTAGTATAAAAACATTGAAAACTTTTGAACGTTTCTACTTTCAAAACACACATTATCGATCTGATTGCAGGATTAAATTTAAATTTTTTCAAGACACTTTTATTATTGAAATATGGAAAAATATATTCAATATTTTTAATAACAATAAATTGTAATTTATTATGGTCAATATACTTTTTGATCGTAATGACTAGTGGGATTAGCTAAATTTAATAACATTTATTAAGGAAAAATTAATCTTCTCTAAGGACTAAACCTTACATTTAAGGTCATAAATGACCTTGAAACTTATCCAAAATATTGTTTATTAAAATATCTATAACCTATAATCACTTTTCTCAAAATTTTATGATTATTGGATCAAAATTATATTGGAAAAACGTGGATATAATTTCCCTACCCATTATTTACAAGAGATCAACTCCTCCACTATATAAATGCATCCTCTCCTCCATATTACTCACACCTCTCAATCCATGTTGGCTCAAACAAGATTTTCCCCAAAAAAACTCATAATATCACTCCCCTAATTTTAAAATCATAGCCTTGAGATGAATGCAATCCCTAAAATCCCTTTGGTGGAAATCAAAAAGAGTTACCTAAATAAGAGTTTACATTATTCCTCATGTTCTTTTATACTATTTCAATTTTCCACAACTAATCTATTTTAACAACTTGATATTATAAAAATAATTTTATCCTAAATAAAAAATTATTTTTTATACAATTGGATACAACTAAACATAGAAACACTTCCATCTAATGGGTAATGGACATATTATGTACATGTATGATGAACAATTGTCTCACAAAATAATGACTATTCATTTTTACATTACCACCTCTCATGGGGAGAATTTTTATAGAAACCAAATTTATATGTGATATATATGATATATATTATATTTATAATTTAATTATTTTTCTTAATGTTTTATTTACAACATATCATCATTCTTTACATCTTATGTAAATTTGAAAATTTCTTTTGAGGAAGTGTGGATTACCACCCCCTCAAAGTGATGTGATTCATTCAAATGATACATAGAATTTATTAATTATATATTCAGTAAAAAATATGATATATATGAAATAATTATTCTTATTTAATGATATTATATACATATATACATATACATATATTTAATTTACATTATTTCATTTAATACATCAATAAAACAAAGGTAGCATTCATGCGTATGTATGACTTACCATCTCCATGAACATTGTATTCCACCTCATACATATATATTATATATATTAATAAAATATATATATATATATAAAGAGAGTATTGATGTTATTTATTTCATGGTTTACATTCTTTAAATCATGATATATTTATAATGACCAATGCTATTAAAAATTAGGAAACATGTGAAAAACAAAGATATTATTACCCAAAGTGTAACCTTAACATTAAATTTGAAACATGTGGGTAATAAGAAGTAATAAAAATACATATGTGGTATAAAATATAGTAATATGGTTCTATATAATATTTAAAGAAATAACTTTATTATATAGGAGCTTTGAATGTGTACAACTAGCGCAAAGACACAATGTAAGGGGGTTTGTAGTTTCACTTTTATTTCTATGAGATTTATACCTTATTCAACACTCAACAATTTGGTGTGGTGGATATAATTCCCATGAATATATTATATTATTTTTATAATTAATTTTATTGATATATATATATATAATATATAGGATCATTCATTTATTGGTTTTATGTTTCAAAAGTTACCAAATCGGTAATGTAATTTTGTCTCAATTTTTCTTTTTTGAGACACATGCCACGTTAGGAAGCTATATTTTTTCATGAGGCCTATGTAATTCCATTAAAATTTTATATAATAAATATATTTCATTCTTTATATTTTATGATTCAATTAATTTTATATATTTACAATGGGATCATATTTCAATGTTACCAACTGGTATGGTTTATTGAACATCATCTTGAATTTTCATGATTGTTTAAGTTTATGATTCCATGGATGAGATTTTATGATCCTTCCCCTGAGAAATGTCATTAAATTTATTATCCTATGGTAATTAAAGATATATTAATTTATTTTCTCTATTTTCTAATATATGGAATATAAAATAATTACTAAATGGGTTTTAAGAATGGCCGACATTACCCTCTCTTTGGAAAGAAAATTAGTGTTACTTAAAAACCATGTATTCTGAAAGTGATTTCGAGTACTATTAAAAATTGCATAGTTTATTTTCAATAAAAATATTTTCCAAATTTTTTTAAATAATTAATTTCTTTTATTGAAATTATTTTCAACAAAATGGGTTTCAAAAATTTTTCCACCTTCTTATACAAGTTTTCACAGAAAATGGTTTTCAAATAATTTTCATGATTTATTTATATGATTTCAAATTGTTTTAAAAGAAATTTTTTTCATATTGTTTTCAAGATTATTTTATAGGTTCTCATGGAAATTTTTTTAAATTCGTTTTCTTGATTGTTTTATAAATTTTCATTAGCAATTTTCCACATAATTATTTCAAGGCTTCATAATAAGTTTTCAATTCATTATAAAAGAAAATGGGTTTCTAAAGGTTTTATGTTTAAAATGTCATTTCATTGAAAAAATATATTTTCCACAAAAATATTTTTTTCAAATATCATTCAATGTTATTTTCCATCTATGATTAAATCTATTGATGTATCTCAATCCCTTATAAGGAATGACCCATAAGTTTTATTCATATAAATTCATGAACGAGTTCTGTTTTTTATTTAATAATTCTTATGACACCGATTTATTTTCCACAGGTTATATGTTTTTTTGACCAACTTCTATTCAAGAGTTATGATTTGATGAAATTATTATGAAACATATATCTTCTCCATTGGATATTATGTGATGAAATTTTAATGACACCCATTTCATTTTTTGGGTGATGATTTGAATTTTATAGAACCCATCTCTTTTCATGGGTCATACTATGGTGAATGTTTTTTGTAAAACACTATGACCCTAGTTACCCAGAGTCAGTGCATTATTACTTAACATTTCAATGATCACAATAGATCTTGTCCTGAAAGACTTATTAGTTCAGTATCATTAAAAGTACAATATACATAAATAATATTACATTACATCATGAAATAAAAAACAACATTATGTCCCCTTTGAACACAATCATATCCCTTAACCTATTCATATAGGTTAATCATGATATACCTCTTCGCATCAAATAAAATATAAAACATATAAAGGGGTGAGCTCAGATTCTCAGTGATGATAACAATAAAGTGGAAACTTTCATAAATAAACATAAACATTTAAGGCAATGTACATGACTAAAATATATGCCTTTTAAACATAACCTTCCATATAACATGGAAAAGATAAATCAAATAATGCCATTTACATATTCACGTGGATATTATACTAGTCCAATCACAAAATAAAATATCAATAGCCAATTTAATAATAATGGAATGCATAATAGCAAACTTCATAACCACATTGTTAAGGCCTTATGACAAGAGTACACATAAAATTTTGTCAAGGCCTTGTTCCAAGACACTAGTTTTCTGGATGAGAACTACAGATGCATCGAGGAGCTATACTGGGCTCCATACATCACTTACTCTATCCAATACATTCTTCATATAATAAGGTTGAAACATAATATAAACATTCATATTAAAACTAGCATATGAAATGTCAATATTTTATCCACAAATCGGGAATGTTATAAAAAACACATCTACAATAAAAAATTATTCATTCAATACAATCTAGAAGATTTTATTTTAATAAATTACCCTCAATTGAGAATAATGAAGAATATTGACGTAGATGAAAATAACCATCAAAAAATTTTGGAGACAAATATCCACTTTTTCCTAAAAACATTTAAAATCCTAACTATTTATCAAGAATATGTTTAACATATATTTTTGAATCAATGTTTCCCATAACACATTGAAACTTTTAAAAAGGTATTTAATTTTAAAACATTAATGTATATTTAAATAAATCCATAAACCCATTTTTAAAAAAGGACATTAATGGGAATGATTTAGAAGATTAAAATTTCAAAACATTTAAAATGATATTTTAGATAGAGTTCCTAACTAAATGAGAGATGCTTGAATACAAATAATTTAGGAAATTAAAACATTATAATATAATGAGAGTAAGGGGATTTATGATAATATTTGTCAATTTAACGTATATACACCAAATTAAATTGAAATGGCACATAATAACAAACAAGTTTCAATGGAATGTAAGTTGAGATGAATTCCAATATAATGATTGTATCCTTAGGTTAAAGAAAAATAAATGACATAATTATGTCAGGTGAATATAAATACATTAACTATGATATAATATTCAGTTCAACTCAATCAGAAGACATGAACACATATTCTTGAAAAAAAAACCAATGACTTGGATGTTAAACTCAACGAATTGAAATTTTGTTAAAATTACCCTTTTCAAGTTAATATCGATTACATGGGAATTTATAAATGGAGTGATTATGTGTATCAAATTTATATCCACACAAATGGGAGTGTAAATTACTACATAATTAAATAAATAGTGATTTCACACATAATATTGGATTAAAATAAACAATGACGTTTGTGTAAAACCGAATGAGTGGAAATTGAAATTATAAAATCCCTTACGGATATGGTTACACATGAAACAGACACCCCATGAAAGATGTATCCTACCATTATTATGTAAATAACCATAAATTAATGTATATTACAGAAATAATACAATCATGGGTAGTACATATACCACCGAAAGGTAACAATGGCCAATATAGCATGAATTTCACTGGAATAAAAGTGAGATGAAAACCCCTTTACTATGTTTTAATCAATTGAGTGTTAAGAAAAAATGTTAATAACCAACAAATTAATAACATAAAACCATGAATATAAATTGAATCATGATAATATATATCAAATGTAAGTACACAATACACCACATGCAATAAATAAGTGTTGAACAATGGAATATCATGGAATTAAAAGTGAGATATAAAACTCATTACCTTGTACTTTTCCTTAGTATAGGGTAGGTTAACCTCTGTAATTATGGGGAAATAATTTTTTTTAAATTATACAAGAAACAAATAAAATATCATATATGATCTTATAATATAGCTTTCTTAATGATATTTTAGTAGTATCATTGTTTTTGTTGTTAAATGATTCGTTTTCCTTTATATCATTTGTTATGCAAGTAATGTTTATTATGTATAGGCTATATATGATTCATACCCAAAATTATATTAAATTATGAAAAATTATTTTAAACCATAAAATGAAAATTATTCTTTAATGATTATGATGGGGAATAAATCTCATCACGTTCTAGGAGACGGTAATCTGTACATACGCACCAGGGACAATATCATTATATTGATGGTGAAATCGTATATAATTGGATGGTATATCATATATATAGAGTCATTAACCTGTTATATTTATTATTTAAATCATTTATACTAATTTTTATACCCATAAAAATAATGATGTTTTTGAATAACAAACTAAACATGATGTGGCGATGGTAACTCGTACGTACGCACGTATAGAGACTTTGTCATTTATTGGATAGATAGAATAACAAATTTTGTTGTTCCATATTGAAAATAACATCACAAGATGTATCAGGTATTCTAGTTATTAATTTGGTAATTAATAAATAATTAAAGAGGATGTGGAAGAAGAAAGGAACTTGAAAGAGGGTAGTGTATTTATTACCTCTTCTTCGGGGGCTTCTTTTTGATTTGATCAAAAGGGGTTCATAGGTTGGATTTCTGATCAAATGAAGGACTCTATGATGTAATGAAAGTATTTGGGATGATATTTATGAATGGGTTAGCTAAGATAAATGTCCTGGGAGGTGTGAAATAAAGAGAAGGGGAAATACCCTTTTACAAGTGAGGTGAGGGTCATTTTAGGAAAACCTTGAAATATTATTTTATTATAAATAATTATCATTTTCTAATGGATCCAAATTGATTTATTTCGAATATAAGGTGGTTATGGGTAAAATTACTCCCAAAAAATAGTTTTTAGACATGTTTAGGTTACCATATTAACCTTATCTTTTAGATTTAACTATTAGTTAGATAGTTTAACTTTTACCGTGTCTTCTTATATCCTTACACAACAATTTTTATAAACTTACTCAAAACACGCAAGAAAACCTCCAGTGCTTTATTAATGATATATATAATATTATCTAATCCCTTTGGCAGAACCTTATATTTTTAATAATATTATATAATTTAATAATATAATATTTGTTTTAAAAAATCATTTAGGTCAATTTTGACACTATTTAGTATTTTGTTTTTCTGAAAGTCATCACAACCAGATTACTTCAATCAAGATACATTTAAATAACCCAAACATGTAATTTTAACCTAGAAAATTAGTGGATGTTAAAAAAATTCAAATTATATTTATTTTATTATTTATAATACCATTTATATGATTCTTTCATTAATAAGTTAATTAATGCATCATCATTGTGTCATAAAAAAATTTATATATTTAATGTCTAGATATTATAAATAAAATACCATGATGTACAAAATCTTTTTAGAATTATATGGAATGGTTATAGTCGAATTTATCTAAAGTATAACCCTATATTAAAAATGGTTTAGTTATTAAATATTGAATTTAACAGTTTTTACTCTTCTTTAAATACATTAATAATAAATGCCCTAATCTAATCCAAGTGGACCAATAAGATCATATTTTTTTCATAATGTCGTTTTTGGTCGAATTACAATTATCTAATAGATTTAGGACATGTGTTAGTATAATATTATATCATTTTTACCTTTAATTACCTTATTTACAATTAACAATAGTAAATAAAAGTCAACTATTACTATTCAAAAAAAATTATTTTCATCATATGGAACCACATTTTACTTACGGATGTCAACCGTGTCTCTAAGATTTTTGATATTTAACTCATAGAAGTGGGAAAATTATGTTTTATGAAAATTTCCAAATGCTCCTAGAATCTGGGTAAAATACAATAAAAAGTGCAATAACAATTTATATATATAATTTTATTAAAAATGACTCCAATGAATTACATTCAACATATATAGGTATTATTCATCTATTTTTACTTTTAATTAATTTAAATAAAATAAATAATTGTTTAAATTAAAAGTCAGTTTTAAACAATAACGCAATATTTTTCACTATTCATCATAAATTAAATTTTTCATAAAAATACCAAAAATTCTCCCTAAGATAATTTTGATATACCAAATCATAGAAGTTGCATTAATTATTCAAAATTAATTCCCATTTTCAAAACCAAAAAGTGGGGTTTTTAAAAGTAAAAACTATCACAATATTGACATGTGTTTATGTCAAATTCAAATGAGAATTTACTTATAATGACCTAAATAATATTAAATGATAAAAATATAATCTAATTATACTTCTAAACCATTAAAATTCATAACTTTACATTAAAAATTATTTTGATTGAAAAAGTTTTTTTTCATTTAAAATTTAGTATTTTTCACTATTCATCAAATTATGAATGTTATCAGAAAAGTACCAAAAAATATTACATACTAAAGTTTTGTGTCCCGATTCTAAATAATAATTTAATTTCATTAAATTGAATATATAAAAGTGTCTAATATTGGTTTCCAAAAGGGTTCACCATTAAAAGGTGGTAAAATTGCATTTTTAAAAAAATACTTCTTTTATCTGAAAAAATTTAATTTGTTCTTATATTTTGTCTAAGAAACACATAATACGAATTATAAAATTATACCAGAAACGCTCAGTCAGAGAGAGGCCTCTAACCCTTTATTATAATATATTAAAATTATAGGGGAAGAATATCAAGAGTACATACATACCATGCATCCACATCCAGATATCAGTACCAACAAGAAAAGATCAGCTACATATCATATTAGTCATAATCCCCACTACATCCATAATAAGGAACATCCTCCGCAGTAGCTAACTCCCATTCAGAGTTCATATCATATGGGTTTAGAACCATGGCATACGTCTGTCTGATCTCCAATTCCTCCATAGTGAGTTTTTCCTTATTTTCTTTCCTGCACACATGACTATTTATAGAATTAGGTACATCCCCTTTTTCCTTCTTGAATGAGGACCTAGTGGATACCAGCTTCGGTTAGTAAGAATAGTCCTTCCATGGCCTCCTCTTTGGTAGACCAGTAACCGCACCTTCCCTGCCAGACAATTTCTTCTAGTTGCCTTGAACGATATCACTGTATGAAGGTCTTCAAGCTCAACGGTCATTCTCCATGTCACTATCAGATACATTTCCACATTTACCCGTGAGACTCATCGGGATAAAACCTTCCTCCCCACCATGTTGCCATACTAAAACACCTTCTGAGTTTGTCAGATACTCACCCATTGTAATTGGATAGGGCCAATTTTGATCAATCAGAGCATGATATTGTAGATTTATCTCTTTGCCAGGGTCCTCTATAGTCCCCATCGGGACATCAACTACATCCTTTTCTTGACAATTGGAACCAATTTCCATAGTCAAGTCTTCAGTCCCCTACGAATCAGCAATCAGATTGGGTGGCTCCTCCTTCTCCAAGACCTCAAATCTATTACTAGAGAGAACAACATGTACAGAAGCCACTGCTCCTCTGTTTATGCTGCCACCCAATCCAGCAGCACCCTCCAAGACATTGAGTTCCTCAGCTCCAAGCCCACATTTAATCCGCTAAAATACCTGATGCACAGATGGATTGAGTGAATCCCGCACCACTTTCACAGCACAGTAATGCAGGCACACCTCTGCATGAAAGGCATGCCTCACCTACTGCTCCAAACTAGTGCCCCGAAATGCCTTTCCATGGCCGGGGATTCCCACCTGTTTATCACGCCCAGTAGAAACCACATCCCCGCTACACTCCAGAGGACCACCCATTCCTTTATTTACATTCCCACGCATGATCATAGTATCACCCGAATTGGACTTTCCCTATACTGAGTCCAAGACAAAATTCAGACCACCATCAGAGCTTCTCCTTTCATCCATCTTTGAAGAACCAATCATTTGTCCATGTTGACAAAACATTTCCAGATGACCAAATAGGGAACATACAATGAAATAAAGCATCCATGACTCAAAGATGACACCCTACCTCTATAGAAACTCATTTCTATCTGTGATCCAGACACAGTCCACCGGTGGCCTTGAGACATCGACCACCATGTAGATTCGGGGGCAAATCGGGTGACTCATAGCCTCAGTCCAATGATCAGAACAAAGTTAATGGACGATCATATTGTCGATTGCCTATAAAATCGATGGATTTTGGAAAGAAAGAGGTAATCCAAGAAGACTCACCCACGTTGTGATTGTTGCAGGATCTCGTCACATGTGGAAATCGATGCTCCAACAAAACATGAAGAAGGGGAAACCATTTCATATCTAGGGATCTCGAGACCAAGCTGCAATCAAATCAACCTTAGAACCCAACCGAATCATGATATAATTATTATCAAGAAGTCCCATGATTGTATGCTATTGTAACTCCCAAGAATCTAGAACAAATATCTCGTAATCATTAACTGAAGGGAATTGTTGATGAAACCATGCAACTAGGGTTATCTTGCATAAATTCGTAGTGCTATTGATATCAAATGGGAGAAGAGGATGTTGTGGTGACGCCTGAAACAAATATGGGACCTTTGGAGAGAGATGGATCATTGGTAATGGAAAATCCGAGCCAAGATAAGTGAAATCATTATCAAGCGGATGCAGATCTCCCCTCTCTGAATGGGAGGGGGGAGTAGAGCTCATCATCATTAGATAAGGTCATCGCCAGTCACCTCTGCAGTCTCCTCTGCCATCATTCACCAATAAAATTATATGAAGTATATAAAATTGAAAATTTAGTTAATACTATTCATAACTAGTTTTTGAATTGATTGTTTGGTATGTTGTGGTGCGCTCGAACTCGGTGTTGCGTGCAGCGTAAGATAATGAATTACATTAAATAAAATTACTTACTATGAAATAATTAGGTTCTATATTATTCCCCCTTATAGAAATTATGTCCTCACAATTTTAAACGATGAGTATTCAAGAATACTTGGTCACTGTCACGAACCAGCCCGAGTCGACCCTGAACCGGTCACCCAGGCCAGCCCACGACAAGTCCCGAGAGGCATTCCCGATCCTCCCGGGATGGTGACAAGCACCAAGGGCATCAATAGAGTAAAAAAGGGAACGATTTCTCCCATATATAAACAATCAAACAAACAGCGTAAATAAACGGACAGCCCAAAATGAATTTATATAAAAATTGAACAAAATATTATTTGTACAAGAAACTAAAATTAGAACAAAACCAACAACTCAACTGAACAATCCCGATGAACAACTAACTCCATGTGACACTTCTGGTCACTCTCCAACCAATGATAAAATGTCGCCCAAGGTGATCGAACTAAAGATGGAACCTGCACAAGGGCTAAAAAAAGAAGAAGACTATAGGCGTGAGTATTAAAACTCAGTAGGTTATCCCGATATTCTATTCTCAATGCACATTAATTTAAAATAAAAGAAACCTCAATTTATAGTTTTAAATTCAAGATTTGAAAGTATGGTTTTCAAATTAGGTTCCATATTTAGTTCGATCACCTTGGGCGACATTTTATCATTGTGTTGGAGAGTGACCAGAAGTGTCACATGGAGTTAGTTGTTCATCGGGATTGTTCAGTTGAGTTGTTGGTTTTGTTCTAATTTTAGTTTCCTGTACAAATAATATTTTGTTCAATTTTTATATAAATTCATTTTAGGCTGTCCTTTTATTTCTGCTGTTTGTTTGATTGTTTATATATGGGCGAAATCGTTCCCTTTTTTACTCTATTGATTCCATTGGTGCTTGTCACCATCCCGGGTGGATCGGGAACGCCTCTCAGGACTTGTCGTGGGCTGGCCTGGGTGACCGGTTCAGGGTCTACTCGGGCTGGTTCGTGACAAAATGGTATCAGAGGAGGTCGGCTATTAGTGGACCTTTCTTTTTAGAGCGCCCTTGTTATTTTGGGGATGTCAAGGTAGATGGAGTAGGATTGTTGGGACTTGAGGGGTAAGTTCAAGAAGAGCGTCGCGAACTCTTTCTTGTTCTAATCCTCAGGTTTCCATGGAATTCCGGTTTTATTAGTGTCCATTGTTCTAGTTGATTGTTTGGTATTGGGATATGACAAGGGGAGTCTGACCAATGGCCTTCGTGAGCTCACAGGGCCTGGCAAGCCATGTGGAGCTGGGGAATGGTCCTAATAAGTCTCTCTATGTTAGTGTTGTGTTTGGCATATGGCCGCCAACCATATGGTCAAGTCACCCACTGACACTAGATCCCTTTATTTGGGTCTCTTGAACCTTTCGTGAATTCTGAATTTTTGTTTTTAACATCATTGTGTGAGAATTGTGGAAATAGGTTTTAATGTAAGGATTGGATTTTGAAAAGTGAAAAAAGGGGGTTTCAATAATTAAATATAAGAATTGTTTTGGCAGGTTGTGTTTTTGTGAAAAAAAATGGAGGGAAGCAGAAATGATTTAAAGGGATTGGATTATCCATAATCTAAACTTGTGGTTTGTTGAAATAAAATGTTTCGAAATTGTGAATCGTTTTAAAGTGATTCTAGATCTTTTTTTAAAATGGGGTATTTTAGGATGTTAAAAAGTTTTTGAATTGGATAAATTAGTTTTGGCAATTGGTTTTGATCGGTTGGTGTTTTACTATAAACGGTATTGGTCTCAATGGACCTCGGATTATGAAAATATACCTTGCTGATTTTTTTTAAAAAAAAAATTGGAAGGGGTTGTTTGGAGTGGCTTGGTTATTTAAAAAGTTTTTTTTAAATGAAAATGGGTAGGTTTTTAAGAAAATGGTTCTTAATGAATTGTGTTTTTTTTTGTGAAATAGTAAAAGGGTTTTTCAGTTGGTGGTTGGTGTTCCTTTTGAAGGTACATGATTTTTGGAATGATGTTGTTTTGTTTTGGCCTTTGGTGTTTTCATGAGTGCTCACATGCATGGTTTTATTTATATCTAGAAGGATGAAATATATGGTATGGTGGTTGGGTTCCTGGGGTGGCATGGAAATGTGCATGTGGGTGAGACTTGATGAAACACCATTGGTGAATGTTGAAACCCACCAAGTTACTTTAATTTTTCAAAATTGTTTTGAGCTGAAAATTGTGGCCTTTTTTTTAAAACCAATTGTTATGTGGATTGATTTTTCTATGTCTTAGAAGAGTTGTTTATTTGGTTAGCTTCCACATGATCTAGAATTCATACTCTTGTTGTATCTTGAGATGATATCTTGTTGGTGTCTTGGTTTTGGAGTAATTTTCATTGGGTTTCTAAAAATGTGTTTGATGTTGTGATGTGGCCATGGATAGTTCTGCGTTGGAAATCTTTCCTGCTGATCAACATAAGGATTCCTTTCAAATTTTAAATCCACCTATTTTGATGATGCCTCAACTTGTTTGTTGGAATAGAGAGCGGTTTGGGATCTATTAAAAGTGTATATAGGTCATGATAATTCTTTTGGACAGAGCAGTTGTGTTCGGTGATGTTGATCTGTTTCGTCGTATTCCTTGTCCATTCTGCCCCTCTTTTGGAGTGAGATAGAATTTTGATATGTATCTATGAGTCCCTATTTAGAATAAGGTTTTTGTTTTGTGATCAAGTGTGGTTTCTTTGAGTGGTGTGATCCTTATCACCTGACTGCGGTGCAGCAAATGCTTCAAGAATCAGGGCTCCAGCCATAAGCCTCGGAGTGAAGCTTTTCACGCAGTCATAAAATCAACAGAGGTATGGAGTGCTATATTAAGATCCTTACTCCTCTGTTTTGGTATGTTAGTTACTATGTCAATGTTTTGGTTCATCATTTCTATTAATTTCCCTTTGTCGCAACAAGCGTGGTGAACTTAACCCCTCACACAATGTCTATGGTTATTCCTTCATGGATGTGGGTTTTCAATCAATGTCCCTGTGTTGACCGCCTATAAAAAATCAGGTGCAGTCATGGTGTTACCTATTCATAGGGGGAGTGTTTTAGGTAGTTTCTTTGTTTCTTTTGTTGTTTTAGTGGCCAAATTATTGGGTCCCCTTCCCTCCCATCCCCAAGTGACGAGGGTCCAGAATTGTGCTGAATGTGTCGACCAAGTTATTGTACCCTCCATTCAGGAGTGGGTGGCTTATATGTTCATGTTTTAACCCTATTAACTTGGTATAGTAGGTTTTTGTAGGAGGGTTTTTTTTCTTGCGTGAGTGAGTCCCAACTCTAGCTCATGTTTAATTCATGTCTGTTCATTGCTAGTTGGTTTATAATGGTGGGGAGACCCACAATAGGTCTCCTGGATTTTAATCCTAAGAACATTTCTAGTGCTATTTGATTCTTAATGGTGGGTATTACATTCTTGAATCCTTAGGTGTTGTTTTTTTTTCATCCAGAAAGTGTTATGGCTTTCCGGGGGAGGAAAGCTTTAATGGTGGGGAGAATTGTCACACACGGTTTTTTTTCCTGTCTTTGTATTGATCCGGCCCATTAGAAATACAGATCCTTTTCATGGGCATTTGATGAGATGAATCTTGAGTTTTGAAGTTTCATATATTTCTAACCACCCTAATTTGGGATCCCCATTGTTTTTTAGTAGTTTTTGAAGAAAGGGTGGTTAATTCATGATTTGGGCCAACCGTGTGCCCATTCCCAGTTTTAAAAACTGAATTTGTTTATTTTATAACTCTTTTGTTTTTCATACTTTTTCACCCATTAAACATACCACTTGTCCTATACTGATACATTAAAATTTATTTATCCTTTTTGACCCATTAGAAATTCATAAGCTGTGTGAATTTGGGTTACTTATTTAGGTATTGGGCCAGCCCATGGGCCCATTTCCTGTTTTAAAAAACATAATTTGTTTCATTTATATATTTTTCATTTTTTACTCTTTTTCGGTGATTCCACCTCCCCCTAGAATCCAATAACCCTATATTAGCCCTCATAATTGATTTTACCTCTTTGGAGCTCATATGGGTCGCGTATTAGGGCGATTGTTCTCTGGTTTCCTCAAAACGTCCAGAATTGATAAGGTAAATTTTTTCACCCATAACTTATTCAATTAATATTCTTTTGGCCACAAATTTTCTTCCCCTGGTTCTTCAAGACCTTGGGAGGCTCTCCAAAAAATTTCAATCCATTATATTCTCTATAGGGTTGATGATCTAATGGAAGACGAAGATTTTTCTAGGGTGAAAGGTGAGATTCCTTCTCCTTTCTCCTTCCTCTTCCCCCTCCTTTCATTATTTTGTGGATTTATTTTATCCCCTAGTATTGATCGACCTAGGGTTTTGTTATACCATGTTATTTTATGGGGTTTCTGTTTGTTTATGTCTGATATTTATAGTTTTATGGTTTATAAACCCGCGGCGGGTGATTTCGGGTGTGCGTTTCAATTACGTCAAAGATTTGAGGTAGGATACCCCTTGCACATGACTTTATTATTTAAGTTTCATCATTTTATTATATTTAACACCAGATATATATCTTTATTATTGTTTTTAATACTTTGGATAATTTTATTGGTGTTCAAAGTGGTTGTTTAATCATTGGTTTGTGAACGGTAGTGTTGTTTTGTCATGAAAGTTCTCAACAAGTGTTTGTTTAAATGTTTCGTTATCTTTTGAAAATATTTTGTGAGGTTTATAATCTGGTCTATGGTATTTTTAACATGTTACAGTATCTTGAATGAAAATATGGCTTTCAATTGGTGTTTTATTCCTTTTCATGTACTTAAAATAAATTGTTTTGTTTAAAAAGGGCATGTCATGTGTTCGGTAAATTGCTCGGTTGGCTTTTATGTGTGATGTGTGATTTAAAAGTTATTTGTATGGATTTATAAAGGAATTGGAATAATGATAAATGGTATTTTTGGGTACTTATATGGATTTCCTATTTGTATTTGTTTTTACAATCAAGTGTGTTTTGATTTACAACATATTTTGGCCCGAGTTGCCCAAAAATGGACTGTTTCACATCTTTATGAAAATAGACGTGTTCTGAATATGTAACCTGAGTATTATAAGAGATTTATGAATGTGGTTTTATGCTGTAACTTGTGTTTATAAAGATCCTTAATAGAATTAAAATTCATACCTTCGTCAAAGGATAGTTTTGAAAAAATAATTAAAGGCCCGTTTGGCATTTCCTAGAAATGAAGGAGTGTTTTACTTGTATATAACAATTTGTGCAATTGGGATTGTTTTATGGTCCGTTAAATGATTTTATTAAATGTTTATTGGGATTCCAAATATGATTTGGTTTGGTTATGATGTGTGTTTATAATTTAAAGAGTGTTTTTGAAAGATTTTTATGTGCAAAGCCTCAATACACTTCATGAAATTGTTTTACCAAAATATTTAGCGGTTTGTTGATTAGTGTAAGAAATGTGAAGAATGATTATGGGATGTTTGTGTTTTTATGGTTTTGGAATGGAATAGGGATGTGAAATTTGTATTTGATAACATGTGTAACTTGATTGAGCACTAAAGGGAATCTCGGGTATCTAGGTGGGCGGACGTGTACTAGTATGCTAGTGATTCTGTGGGGGTTGTCCCCTGTTTCACGTAGCAAGTTTGACGATGACAACACTAACTAAAATATGATGATTTTGATGATTGGGGACCACTAGGTTATGGGTATGTTCCCTACTAGTGGCTTGTGCACGAGAACAGATATTTATTATGGTTACTTTCACCGAGATACGAGGTACCTGGGGCTCACAACTAACTAGTGCCTAGGGGTATTCCTGTGACTAGTGCTCATTGGCTATTTTGTACTCACCGTCGGAATACGGTGTGTTTGGTTGGTAAATTCAGTAGTATGTGTTATTTATTTGAATGTTAAAATTATTTAAAGTAGCCCTCTTGAAAACTATTATCATTTTGAAGTTTCACCTCTTTGAAAATAATTGTTACATGCATTTTTGTTTATTAAACATGCATGTTTTTGTCTGATAATTATTATAGCATGGAACCTAATTTGAAAACCATACTTTCAAATCTTGAATTTAAAACTATAAATTGATGTTTCTTTTATTTTAAAGTAATGTGCATTGAGAATAGAATACCGGGCTAACCTACTGAGTTTTAATAATCACACCTATAGTCTTCCTTTTTTTAGCCCTTGTGCAGGTTCCATCTTTAGTTCGATCACCTTGGGCGACATTTTATCATTGTGTTGGAGAGTGACCAGAAGTGTCACATGGAGTTAGTTGTTCATCGGGATTGTTCAGTTGAGTTGTTGGTTTTGTTCTAATTTTAGTTTCTTGTACAAATAATATTTTGTTCAATTTTTATATAAATTCATTTTGGGCTGTCCGTTTATTTCCGCTATTTGTTTGATTGTTTATATATGGGAGAAATAGTTCCCTTTTTTACTCTATTGATGCCCTTGGTTCTTTTCACCATCCCGGGAGGATCGGGAACGCCTCTCAGGACTTGTCGTGGGCTGTCCTAGGTGACCGGTTCAGGGTCGACTCGGGCTGGTTCGTGACAGTCACACTTGATGCGCTAGAATAAACTTAAAGAGAATCACATAATTCAAAAAGGATGAACTATATATTTCCCTAATCTTCAGAGATTAATCGAAACCAAAATGGTTTGTACAAGATCAGATGATCCCAAAATAGTATAATCTTTTAGAGAAATAAATACTAATCATAATTTCCAAAAATAAACAAATAATAACCAATGTTCCTTAAATAAAATTCATTTAATAATTGTACTTATGATCCTTCAATATAATCCAAACTAAGATCAAAAACCAAAACAAAAAAGAATTTGATTACATAATATTCCATGTTAAATTTTATCTCCAAATAATTCGACTACTCTTAGAGTCACATACATAAAAGTAATTAACTTAATAACATATTATTTACGATAAGATAATAATTTCCAAAAATAACCAAATCGCTATAAGTCCACATTAAAAACAGTGATAAAAATCCACCATTACTCCACTTATGTAATCCCATAGTATTATTTTTTCTGTAGGCATGTAGATTTCCCAACAGAGCGAACCTCTTCCAGAATAACATTTATCACTTAATCACCAAATCATGTTCTATAATAAGGTTTTCCATTTGATAAACATAAGATCCAAAATAAACTTATTATTGATCAATAAAAAAATTATCTAAATATAATTAGTCACACTAACTAGTGACTTCATGTAGTCCATTGGTTGGTGGTAGATCTTTGTTTCAATTTAGTTGTGGTTTCGATTCCCACAGCTTTGTCCAACGTGACGGGTTGTAAAACTATCTGCATAGTGACATTTTTCAAAAACTATATATTATAAAATTCCCAAAATGTGATAAATTCCTCAAAATAACCATAATCGAATTTCCCCATAAGTGTCGTCTCATACCTCTCATTTTCATCCCAAAATTTAATAACCAATAATTACCACAAATTCAAGGATCGTATAAACTCAGATGGAAATTTATTACTATATCCACAATAGAAAATATAATTCCTCCTAAAATAGAATTATAACATAAAAACTATAGGGTTAAACATATAAGAGAAAAGTGTTCCATATTATTCTTGTCAAGAGAGAGAACTAATACTTTTAAACATTTTTCAATCCATTTATTTCCACATAGTTTCTTCCTTGACTAAGGGGTTATCCTATAAAATTTGGCATTCACTCTGTTAAATCCTAGGTCCCCTATATTTATGGAAAATGACAATAAATAGATTCTTGGTATCATTTTTATTTTATTTCAATAGTAATATTCATTTTTCTTCAACAATTCTTTACTTTATGTCCTTTTTTCCCATACATAAAGCATTTCTTTGTTCCATTGATACATTTTCCTAGGTTTCTCATTCTACATTTCCTACATGATGGAAATTGAGCTTTCCTTTCAAAATGTTCTCCACTACTGGAGCTCTATTCTTTCACTGTCTTTCTTTTCTTGGTTTAGTCCGAGATTTGGTTTATATATAGTTTATTTATCATGTTTTTGGAAAATTGATTCTTCATGAACAAGATATCTTCTACACCTATCAACATTCCATTTCGTTTCTCATTTCCACTATTATTCCCACGTTTTACATCATGTTCTATGTTACTCTGAATTCCTTAGAATCAATCCATTCACTAACACATGAAAGCATAGTGTGAGTCATAAAATCATTTAGTGAATATGATAACACCTTATTTTCATTAAAAAACACCTTAGGATATTCAAATGTTATTTATTCTCATCTTATATTAAAATCCTTCAAATCAGTTTGTAAAGAAAATGTGAATAATCCTATGAATATCCCATAGGAGTATCATAACCAAGAGTGCAACAAGGCTTGTTATTGTGTACAAGGATACCCCAGGTCATTCCTGAAACTGCTTGTCAGAGTTTTCACTCCTAGGTACATTTTTTCCAGTGCCCCCTCTATAAGATTGTATCCAGAGAGGGATGTATTTCATGGAAAACCCACAAAATATTTACATTTCCAAATGTTTTGGATATTTATCTATACTAATCCTCAATGTCTATTTTACGGTAGTGTTTTCTAATCAATGATTTTCTAAATCTAGCTTCCATGGTTTGTACTAAACTTCCAGTAATACAAATTATAATGCCCTAACCCTAGGTACCTAGAGTCGATCCATTATTACTAAAAATTGGAATGATCACAAGTGATCAAGTCTGGAAAGACCGAATAGTTTATTATCCTTTATGTAGTAGATACATACAAATGTTTTACATTACATCATTAAATAAAAAAACAACATTATGTCCCCCTTGAACACACTCATATTCATTAGGCCATTATAGCAGGTTAATCTTGATATACTTCTTCACATCCTGGAAAAAAGAAAACCTATAATGTGGTGAGACTTGATGCTCAGTTTGGATAACAATATAGTGGAAACTTTCATAAAAAATATAAACATTTAAGGCAATGTATAAGTCTAAGACACAATCCTTTTAAAGATAAACTTCAACATAATTTGGAAAATATAAATCAAATAATTCCATTTACTTATTCACATGGATATTCTACTACTCGAATAATGACTTGTAATATCAATATCCAATTTCATAATGATGTAATGCCTAATGAAAGACTTCATAACCACATAGTCATGGCCTTGTGCCAAGACTACAAATAAAACTTTGTCATGGCCTTGTGCTAAGACACAAGTTTGACTCATGAGACCTACCAATGCATCGAGGATCTATAGAAGGCTTCACCCATCACATACTATATAAGGCCCCAGCCTTAAACCTTACTTAAAATTGAATTAAATGAATAATTCACATTGAGGATCTTTTCAGGTTTAGAGTTTTAGAGAAATAGGACATAACTATTACATCTCAAAAGATTACAAAGTAGTCTATTCTACTAAATTTCCATAAAATAAAAACTCTTAAAAATAAACATGTCTAGTTTCATGTTTTAGGTAGCATGACTTTCCCTTGATCCCATCCTTCACCCTATTCCATGCTATGTCCTGTGAAAAACATTTCAAAAACTTGGGATGAGCATAAGAAGCTCAGTAAGGGATACACAAAGAATGAAAACTGTTAGATTTTCAAAACAACAAGTAATACATGAATACTTTATCAATGTAATACTTTTCACCTTCATGAATTAGTAAAAACTTTTCACTGAAAAAAAAGTATCATTACATACCTTTTTGTAACCAAAGGATTACCATAAAACCCATATAAAGAACACATAACATATATAAAGGTAACTTGGGACATAAACATACTTAAGTGGAATAACCATACGGTCGACTTCCACACATATCACTTAATGGAATAGCCATACGGCCAATTTCCATACATACTTAATGGAATAGCCATACGGCCGACTTCCATACCCAATGCATTGGAGGTTATAACGTAACCACCTGTCCTGGTGTTTAGGGAACCACCCATCATAATGTCCAAGTACCATTATTACACATAAAATATGGAAAATATAAACATTTCAAAAACAATATTTCATTTGCAATCACAATAAATAATTCCTATATATTGAATTAATCAATCCATTTTCAAAAACCATTTAAAAGAGATTTCTGAATCAAAGTGTCCCATACCACTTTGAAGCTTTTAATGGAATTATAATTTTAAAACATTAATGTCCATATAAATAAATACTGAAAACCATTTTGAAAACATGGATATTAAAGATAAAGATTTAGAATAATAAATCTTTAAAACATTTAAAATGATATTTTTGTTAAAGAGTTTTTAACAAAATGAGAGACTCTTGAATACAAATAATACCGAAATAACATTTAATACGAACTTTATAATATCATGAGAATAAAAGGATTCATGATATAATATGTCAAAGGACAGTATACACACCATATAAGAGTGAATTGGTGCATAACAACAATGAAGTCTCAAAAGAAATGTAAAATGAGATGAAATCCATTATAAAGAAGGTATCCTTAAATTAAGGATAAATCAATCTCATAATTATGTGTGACAAATACACCCAATATAAGTGGATATTAAGTGTAAAACAATCAAAGGTTATTCACACATATTCAAAGGATGACATATTCAATAACCACATGTTTAACCCAAAGAAATCGAAATTGGGTTAAGATGTTCCCTTGACAGCCTAACGGCGTCACATCAAAATGAGTTGATGAGAGATAAACAAAACTATCTCATCACTTGGACATAAAATTTACATCAATACGGATATATGATAACATATCCCAACATAACAATATGTACATTAAAAGACCCAACCAAAGAAGTCTTTTAAAAAGAGGAGGGTGAAAGGTTCCCTTGCCGACTTGGGTATCTTTCAAAACATACACCCCATGAAAGAAGGAAAATATATCATTGATGTAAATACTCATAAACGAAAGTATATTACACAAAGAGTAGAATAATGGGCAGTACATACACCACTCAATGGAATTTGTGGCAAATGTAGCATAAATCTCACGGGAATAAAAGTGAGATGAAAAATCCCTTACGAAAACTCGGCAGCCAAACGATGCCACATAAAACTTCCGAATATGGATTGATGATATCAAATAGGGTATCTCATCACATTACAATAAAATTTACAGCAAGATTAATATAAAAGAACGTCCCCCAACATTACAAAGAGGAGCTTAAAAGAAGTGACATAAAGGAGAGTACTTAAAAAAAAGAGAGAGGTTAGATCTCTTACGAAAGTTCGGCAGCCTAACGGCGCCACTCAAAACATCCAAAATGGATTGATGAGAGAGAATAGGGTCTCTCATCACATGAACATAAAAATTACAGTAGGATTAATATAAAATATCATCCCAATAACAAGAAAGATGAGCTTTAAAAGGAATGACATAAAAGTGTGTACTTAAAAAGAAAGAGAGGAGTAGGATCCCTTACCTCGGGTCCGACTTGACTCGATCATTCTTTAATCTCCTGAATAATAAACTTGAGTTAATTTATACTTCCTTAAGAACCTTTTTAAATTTCATTATTACATTTATATCACTTATTACCATGTTATAAACATTATTTAATCATTTAAGTTAATAATATTTGTTTTGCCGATATTTGGTTCTTAAGTCGAAAGTTGAATTCTTACAATTACATGTTGTTCATGTGGCCAAATGTTTATTATATACAGAATTGTATTCATGATTTAGATATCATATATGTCATATATATCCAGTACATGAATGCATTTATAACATTACATTATCATTTAGAGGTAAGAAATGAAATGCACCGTTCATGGAGACGGTAAGCCGTACGTACGCATGAACGCTACTTTCATTTCTATTTCGTATTTTATAGAATGGAATAATAATGATATAAAGGTATATTATAATTCCAGTATAATATCATATATAATATCATAGTTCCATCCTTTATACGTCCCACATATGGTATATAACGAATCAAATCACTTTGAGGGGGCGGTAGTCCGCACTTCCTTAAAATGAAGATATCGCGTATACCCATAATGGAAGCCATCAAGGTAAGACACAAATGAAAAATAAATAAGCATAAGTAAAACATAAACATATTATATATCATATATAAAAATCGTTACATCATAATGGCCACCTTTGAAGGTGTTAAATGAGTATTGAACAATCATCGTTTCGGGAGGCATAATTTCGCCATCCACGTAAACCGTATGTTCTTTAACCATTTGATGTAGTTGTGTGAGATTGTAGCTCGAATAAATCTTATAAAAACATCCTAGTATATTGAATATACTGGTTTTGTTATAAAAGAAATAAATATAAAGAGTTTAGGGGGTTGGAGAAGCAAAATAAAACAAATGAACATTAGAGAATGAATTACCTTTAAAAGTGTAACTCCTTTTGATTTGAGCCTAAAGGCTTCCTTTGAAAGTATTCTGCCCAAAGGGAATCCTCTAGGATGAGGAGAGGGATGTGGAGAGAGTAAATGGGCAGGGGTTGGCCGAGACAAAGGCTTGAGGAGTGTGTGAAATGAGGTAGAGGTGGGGGCCTTTTATAAGAGGAGGGGAGGGGCACTTTTGGAAAGTAAGAAATATTACTTTATTTAAAAATGTGTTTCGGTTTTAAAAGGTCCCACATTGATATAATTCGTGGATAATGTGATAAGGGTTCGAAATCCACCCATCCAATATGTTTTGGACATGTGTAGTTCATATATTTTACATTATCTTTCCATTTTATTTAAATCTTCAAATAATGATGTCATCACTGTATCATTATTATGTCATAAATAATTTAATTTATTTAATGTCTAAAAATTATAAAAAAACTACTATGATGAAGGAAATCCTTTTAGCTTTCCAATGAATATTTATAATCAAAATCCGATCTTAATAACCCCATGTAAAAATTGTTTTCGTAAAACATATTATGTTTGTGTCATTTTTACTTTTACATTAAATAAAAAGTAATTTATGTCATTTCCCAAACAAAGTGTCTCCATGGGGTCCCCAAGTTGACCCATGGCTTGTCTTGGTCGGCCATGACACAACCAATAAGGTTGGGACATGTTTCTAGGTCATTTCATATTATTAAAGCATTATTTATACCTTAAACTACCCTAATTACCACTAATCGCGATTAAGAACTTAATAAGTTACTATTCACCAAAAAAATATTTTTATCCCGTTGAACCACATTTTACTTCTTAATGACAACCATGTATGTCGGTTTATTGAAATTCAAAACACAATGATGGAAAAATTTCATCTAAACTGAAAATCAGTCTTTATAAGTACAACTTAGTGGTTTCACTATTCATCAAAAATTGAAGTTTTTCAGAAAATTACCAAAAATTCACCCTAAGCTATATTTGATATTCCGAATTCAAAAATGAAGTCCATTTTAAAAATTTCAAAACATATAAGTCAAATTAATTAATTTAATAATTAATTCCCGTTGTCATGACAAATAGCGTGTTTTTATGAAACAATAAGTATCAAAAGATTTACACTAGTTTAAGTCTGATTTCAAAGTGAAATTAATTTCAACGACCACTATTGGATTTAATGGTAAAATTATATTCTAATTTTACTTTAAAACCAATTAAAAATATAATCTAATCATATAAATAAATTAGATTAAAAAGAGGTTTTGAATTAAAATACAACATTTTACACTATTCATTGAAAAAATGAACTTTATCGGAAAGATACCAAAAATTTACACAAAGTAAATTTTGATGTCCCAATTCTAAAGAAGAGTTTTATTTGGTCCAATAGAATGTATAAGAGTGAACAAAATTATATTTAATGAAGTTTTGCCATCAAAAGGTGATAAGTGAACCTTTAGTGAAAACTAGGGCATATATGCCTAAAATTGAATTCTTTACGTATTTTAAGCCTCTATCCTTTCTTGGATAAATGTAAAAACATTTGAAAACATATATAATCATATTTTAGTTTTTTCTATCCATTCCCACCATTACAACAGCTACATGTTAACTACCATGTAAAATAATATTATTTTATTATTAGAGTGCGACGTAAGATTCCCAAGAAACTCGTTGTTGCGTGTTGGATACGCCATCGAGCATAGAGTCCCCTTTAAAGTCATTTAAATATTTTATTCACAAATATGGATAAATATGAAATTTCATATTCTTTATTTACCTGGGGTGTTACATCCTTCCCCCCTTTTGGGAATTGCGTCCTCGCAATTTTAAAATTGCGCTTGGAAACATCCTTGAAAGTCCCACATCGGAACAAAAGTCAGTAAAACAAACACTTTAAAATAAAGAAAGATAAGTAAAAAGGTCACCCGAGTTAACCCATACTAGGATTCCAAGTATGAATATATGGACATGGAGGAAAAAACAAAGGGTCATGTTCTGATGGAGAGTGATAGAAAACATGTTTAGGAGAAAGTTAACCACAAGAAAATCACAAACTTATGCTGGGTTAAACGGTATTAGATTCCCTAGTAGGAAAAGTTAATAGACAACATTTTTGTTTTAAGTTACTTTTTATTGAGGAATTTATTCATAAGGAAACATAATCACTTATCATATTGACTTTCAACTTTTATTAGATTCCTTACACAAACTCATATTTTCTCCAAAAGACGAGTATTTAAAAACACTTGTTCACATTAAGAGTACTATAATCAACTTCTAGAGAATCACCTAATCCAAAAAATAGAACTATATACTTCCCATGTCTTTAGACTTTAACCAAAACCAAAACCAAAAGGATAGTACAAGATCAGATAATCCAGAAAAGGATAACCCTTTATAAAAATAAAATCTATTCTTAATCTCCAAAATTTGTCCAACAAAACCCAAAGTTCAACGAGGACCATCCGATAAAAAATTTGTCCACAAAATTCTTCAAAGTAAACCAATATAAGATTGAAACCCGAATATTTGAAGGATTTAGTCGCATAGTCTTCCAAGATAAATCGTAACATTTATCTCCAAACAATATCAGTTTCTCCTAAAGTCTCGTTTTGAAAAGAAATTAACCTAGTCACATATCCTCAATGATAGGTTAATAATTTTCTTAAATAACCCAAAATCAACTTACCCTTAATTCATAAAATCATATAACTATAATGAATCAGTCAAACTAACCAGGGACTTCACGTAGTCCAGTGGTAGGCGATAAATACCAGTCGCACTTTGGTTGTGGGTTCGATTCCCGCAGCATTGTCCGACGCGACGGGTTGTCACACGGTCTGCGTGTTGTCCTTTTTCCAAAACAATATAATTCTCAAATCATTCCCCCAAAAAGGGATAAAATCATCAAAAATGATCATAACATATTTTAACCTCAACTTTATCTCATTCCTTTCATTTTCCATCATATCATAGGGTAACCCATAATTACCTAAAAATTTAAGGATCATATAAACCCTAATGGTTACCTTAATAATAATTACCTGAATTTCCACATCGAGTTGGTCATCTCGTACATGATTCATTAAATATCATACCAAGGTTCAAGTGGTTGATCATGACTCCTTGATAGTTGGAAGAACAACCACGAGTTTCCTCATTGAATCCCCCATTTTATCTAGTATCTTAATCATAGAACCACCACAGTTTCCTTCAAACCTGTTGTCTCTTTGGTGCCTGCTAGATCCATCCATTTACTAAAACCAAAAAGGTCAGTGTGAGTATATCAACAAAACCATCATGTACTAATGAGGAAGATATACTTACTCATTCACTTTGTCTAAAAACTATGACTCTTTATGAAATCATACCCATTATGGTAATGTCACTTATGCTTAAAGAATACCCTAACCTCTAAAGTTATCTAAATCTACCTTTGATACCAACTATAAGGCCCCAGCCTTAAACCTTACTTAAAATTGAATTAAATTAATAATTCACATTCAGGATCTTTTCAGGTTTATAGTTTTAGAGAAATAGGAAATAACTATTACATCACAAAAGATTACAAAGTAGTCTATTCTACTAAATTTCCATAAAATAAAAACTCTTAAAAAGAAACATGTCTAGTTTCATGTTTTAGGAAGCATGACTTTCCCTTGATCCCATCCTTGACCCTATTCCATGCTATGTCCTGTGAAAAACATTTCAAAAACTTGGGATGAGCATAAGAAGCTCAGTAAGGGATACACAAAGAATGAAAACTGTTAGATTTTCAAAACAACAAGTAATCCATGAATACTTTATCAATGTAATACTTTTCACCTTCATGAAGTAGTAAAAAAATTTCACTGAAAAAAAAGTATCATTACATACCTTTTTGTAACCAAAGGATTACCATAAAACCCATATAAAGAACACATAACATATATAAAGGTAACTTGGGACATAAACATACTTATGTGGAATAACCATACGGTCGACTTCCACACATATCACTTAATGGAATAGCCATACGACCAATTTCCATACATACTTAATGGAATATCCATACGGTCGACTTCCATACCCAATGAATTGGAGGTTATAACGTAACCACCTGTCCTGGTATTCACGGCACCACCTGTCATAATGTCCAAGTACCATTATTACACATAAAATATTTAAAATATAAACATTTCAAAAACAATATTTCATTTGAAATCACAATAAATAATTCCCAGATATTGAATTAATCAATCCATTTTCAAAAACCATTTAAAAGAGATTTTTTAATCAAAGTGTCCCATACAACTTTGAAGCTTTTAATGGAATTGTAATTTTAAAACATTAATGTCCAAATAAATAAATACTGAAAACCATTTTGAAAACATGGACATTAAAGATAAAGATTTAGAATAATAAATCTTTAAAACATTTAAAATGATATTTTTGTTAAAGAGTTTTTAACAAAATGAGAGACTCTTGAATACAAATAATAGCGAAATAACATTTAATACGAACTTTATAATATCATGAGAATAAAATGATTCATGATATAATATGTCAAAGGACAGTATACACACCATATAAGAGTGAATTGGTGCATAACAACAATGAAGTCTCAAAAGAAATGTAAAATGAGATGAAATCCATTATAAAGAAGGTATCCTTAAAATAAGGATAAATTAATCTCATAATTATGTGTGACAAATACACCCAATATAAGTGGATATTATGTGTAAAACAATCAAAGGTTATTCACACATATTAAAAGGATGACATATTCAATAACCACATGTTGAACCCAAAGAAATCGAAATTGGGTTAAGAAGTTCCCTTGACAGCCTAACGGCGTCACATCAAAATGAGTTGATGAGAGATAAACAAAACTATCTCATCACTTGGACCTAAAATTTACATCAATAAGGATATATGATAACATATCCCAACATAACAATATGTACATTAAAAGACCCAACCAAGGAAGTCTTTTAAAAAGAGGAGGGTGAAAGGTTCCCTTACCGACTTGGGTATCTTTTAAAACATACACCCCATAAAAGAAGGAAAATAGATCATTGATGTAAATACTCATAAACGAAAGTATATTACACAAAGAGTAGAATAATGGGCAGTACATACACCACTCAATGGAATTTGTGGCAAATGTAGCATAAATCTCACGGGAATAAAAGTGAGATGAAAAATCCCTTACGAAAACTCGGCAGCCAAACGACGTCACATAAAACTTCCGAATATGGATTGATGAGATCAAATAGGGTATCTCATCACATTAATATAAAATTTACAGCAAGAGTAATATAAAATAACTTCCCCCAACATTACAAAGAGGAGCTTAAAAGAAGTGACATAAAGGAGAGTACTTAAACAGAAAGAGAGAGGTTAGATCTCTTACGAAAGTTCGGCAGCCTAACGGCGCCACTCAAAACTTCCAAAATGGATTGATGAGAGAGAATAGGGTCTATAATTACATGAACATAAAAATTACAGTAGTATTAATATAAAATATCATCCCAATAACAAGAAATATTAGCTTTAAAAGGAATGACATAAAAGTGTGTACTTAAAAAGAAAGAGAGGAGTTGGATCCCTTACCTTGGGTCCGACTTGACTCGATTGTTCTTTAATCTCCTGAATAATAAACTTCAGTTAATTTATACTTCCTTAAGAACCTTTTTAAAGTTCATTATTCCTTTTATATCACTTATTACCATGTTATAAACATTATGTAATCATTTAAGTTAATAATATTTGTTTTGCCGATATTTGGTTCTTAAGTCGAAAGTTGACTTCTTACAATTACATGTTGTTCATGTGGCCAAATGTTTATTATATAAAGAATTGTATTAATGATTTAGATATCATATATGTCATATATATCCAGTACATTCATTCATTTATAACATTACATAATCATTTATAGGTAAGAAATGAAATGCACCGTTCATGGAGACGGTAAGCCGTACGTACGGATGAACGCTACTTTCATTTCTATTTCGTATTATATAGAATGGAATAATAATGATATAAAGGTATATTATAATTCCAGTATAATATCATATATAATATCATAGTTCCATCCTTTATACGTCCCACATATGGTATATAACGAATCAAATCACTTTGAGGGGGCGGTAGTCCGCACTTCCTTAAAATGAAGATATCGCGTATACCCATAATGGAAGCCATCAAGGTAAGATACAAATGAAAAATAAATAAGCATAATTAAAACATAAACATATTATATATCATATATAAAAATAGTTACATCATAATGTCCACCTTTGAAGGTGTTAAATGAGTATTGAACAATCATCGTTTCGGGAGGCATAATTTCGCCATCCACGGAAACCGTATGTTCTTTAACCATTTGATGTAGTTGTGTGAGAGTGTAGCTCGAATAAATCTTATAACAACATACTAGTATATTGAATATACTGGTGTTGTTACAAAAGAAATAAATAGAAAGTGTTTAGGGGGTTGGAGAAGCAAAATAAAACAAATGAACATTAGAGAATGAATTACCTTTAAAAGTGTAACTCCTTTTGATTTGAGCCTAAAGGCTTCCTTTGAAAGGATTATGCCCAAAGGGAATACTCTAGGATGAGTAGAGGGATGTGGAGAGAGTAAATGGGCAGGGTTTGGCCGAGACAAAGGCGTGAGGAGTGTGTGAAATGAGGTAGAGGTGGGGGCCTTTTATAAGAGGAGGGGAGGGGCACTTTTGGAA
Organism: Viscum album; assembly: GCA_963277665.1. Lineage (NCBI taxonomy): Eukaryota > Viridiplantae > Streptophyta > Magnoliopsida > Santalales > Viscaceae > Viscum > Viscum album. The sequence goes on along the minus strand of OY728122.1, from coordinate 469,649,419 downwards.
AGTAAGAAATATTACTTTATTTGAAAATGTGTTTCGGTTTTAAAAGGTCCCACATTGATATAATTCGTGGATAAGGTGATAAGGGTTCGAAATCCACCCATCCAATAAGTTTTGGACATGTGTAGTTCATATATTTTACATTATCTTTCCATTTTATTTAAATCATCAAATAATGATATCATCACTGCATCATTATTATGTCATAAATAATTTAATTATTTAATGTATAAAAATTATAAAAAAACTACTATGATGAAGGAAATCCTTTTATCTTTCCAATGAATATTTATAATAAAAAATCTGATCTTAATAACTCCATGTAAAAATTGTTTTCGTAAAACATATTATGTTTGTGTCATTTTTACTTTTACATTAAATAAAAAGTAATTTATGTCATTTCCCAAACAAAGTGTCTCCATGGGGTCCCCATGTTGACCCATGGATTGTATTGTTCGGCCATGACACAACCAATAAGGTTGGAACATGTTTCTAGGTCATTTCATATTATTAAAGCATTATTTATACCTTAAACTACCCTAATTACCACTAATCGCGATTAAGAACTTAATAAGTTACTATTCACCAAAAAATTATTTTTATCCCATTGAACCACATTTTACTTCTTAATGACAACCATGTATGTCGGTTTTTTGAAATTCAAAACACAATGATGGAAAAATTTCATTGAAACTGAAAATCAGTCTTTATAAGTACCACTTAGTGGTTTCACTATTCATCAAAAATTGATGTTTTTCAGAAAATTACAAAAAATTCACCCTAAGCTATACATGATATTCCGAATTCAAAAATGAAGTCCATTTTAAAAATTTCAAAACATATAAGTCAAATTAATTAATTTAATAATTAATTCTCATTTTCATGACAAATAGCGTGTTTTTATGAAACAATAAGTATCAAAAGATTGACACTAGTTTAAGTCCGATTTCAAAGTGAAATTAATTTCAACGACCACTATTGGATTTAATGGTAAAAATATATTCTAATTTTACTTTAAAACCAATCCAAAAGATAATCTAATCATATAAATAAATTAGATTAAAAAGAGGTTTTGAATTAAAATACAACATTTTACACTATTCATTGAAAAAAATGAACTTTATCGGAAAGATACCAAAAATTTACACAAAGTAAATTTTGATGTCCCAATTCTAGAGAAGAGTTTTATTTGGTCCAATAGAATGTATAAGAGTGAACAAAACTATATTTAATGACGGTTCTCCATCAAAAGGCGATAAGTGAACCTTTAGTGAAAACTTGGGCATATATGCCTAAAATTGAATTCTTTACGTATTTTAAGCCTCTATCCTTTATTGGATAAATGTAAAAACATTTGAAAACATATATAATCATATTTTAGTTATTTCTATCCATTCCAACCATTACAACAGCTACATGTTAACTACCATTTAAAATAATATTATTTTATTATTAGAGTGCAACGTAAGATTCCCAAGAAACTCGTTGTTGCGTGTTGGGTACGCCATTGAGCATAGCGTCCCCTTTAAAGTCATTTAAATATTTTATTCACAAATATGGATAAATATGAAATTTCATATTCTTTATTTACCTGGGGTGTTACATCCTTCCCCCCTTTTGGGAATTGCGTCCTCGCAATTTTAAAATTGCGCTTGGAAACATCCTTGAAAGTCCCACATCGGAACAAAAGCCGGTAAAACAAACACTTTAAAATAAAGAAAGATAAGTAAAAAGGTCACCCGAGTTAACCCATACTAGGATTCCAAGTATGAAAATATGGACATGGAGGAAAAAAAAAGGGTCATGTTCTGATGGAGAGTGATAGAAAACATGTTTAGGAGAAAGTTAACCACGAGAAAATCACAAACTTGTGATGGGTTAAACGGTATTAGATTCCCCAGTAGGAAAAGTTAATAGACAACATTTTTGTTTTAAGTTACTTTTTATTGAGAAATTTATTCATAAGGAAACATAATCACTTATCATATTGACTTTCAACTTTTATTAGATTCCTTACACAAACTCATATTTTCTCCAAAAGACGAGTAATTAGGAAGACTTGTTCACATTAAGAGTACTATAATCAACTTCTAGAGAATCCCCTAATCCACAAAAAAGAACTATATACTTCCCATGTCTTTAGACTTTAAACAAAACCAAAACCAAAAGGATAGTACAAGATCAGATAATCCAAAAAGGATAACCCTTTATAAAAAGAAAATCTATTCTTAATCTCCAAAATTTGTCCAAAAAAACCCAAAGTTCAACGAGGACCATCCGATAAACAATTTGTCCATAAAATTCTTCAAAGTAAACCAATATAAGATTGAAACCCGAATATTTGAAGGATTTAGTCGCATAGTCTTCCAAGATAAATCGTAACATTTATCTCCAAACAATATCAGTTGCTCCTAAAGTCTCGTTTTGAAAAGTAATTAACCTAGTCACATATCCTCAATGATAGGTTAATCATTTTCATAAATAACCCAAAATCAACTTACCCTTAATTCATAAAATCATATAACTAGAATGAATCAGTCAAACTAACCAGGGACTTCACGTAGTCCAGTGGTAGGTGATAAATACCAGTCGCACTTTGGTTGTGGGTTCGATTCCCGCAGCATTGTCCGACACGACGGGTTGTCACACGGTCTGCGTGTTGTCCTTTTTCCAAAACAATATAATTCTCAAATCATTCCCCCAAAAAGGGATAAAATCATCAAAAATGATCATAACATATTTTAACCTCAACTTTATATCATTCCTTTCATTTTCCATCATATCATAGAGTAACCCATAATTACCTAAAAAATTAAGGATCATATAAACCCTAATGGTTACCTTAATAATTATTACCTGAATTTCCACATCGAGCTGGTCATCTCGTACATGATTCATTAAAGATCATACCAAGGTTCAAGTGGTTGATCATGACTCCTTGATAGTTGGAAGAACAACCACGAGTTTCCTCATTGAATCCCCCATTTTATCTAGTATCTTAATCATAGAACCACCACAGTTTCCTTCAAACCTGTTGTCTCTTTGGTTCCTGCTAGATCCAGCCATTTACTAAAACCAATAAGGTCAGTGTGAGTATATCAACAAAACCATCATGTAATAATGAGGAAGATATACTTACTCATTCACTTTGTCTAAAAACTATGACTCTTTATGAAATCATAACCATTATGGTAATGTCACTTATGCTTAAAGAATACCCTAACCTCTAAAGTTATCTAAACCGACCTTTGATACCAACTATAAGGCCCCAGCCTTAAACCTTAATTAAAATTGAATTAAATTAATAATTCACATTGAGGATCTTTTCAGGTTTAGAGTTTTAGAGAAATAGGACATAACTATTACATCTCAAAATATTACAAAGTAGTCTATTCTACTAAATTTCCATAAAATAAAAACTCTTAAAAATAAACATGTCTAGTTTCATGTTTTAGGTAGCATGACTTTCCCTTGATCCCATCCTTGACCCTATTCCATGCTATGTCCTGTGAAAAACATTTCAAAAACTTGGGATGAGCATAAGAAGCTCAGTAAGGGACACACAAAGAATGAAAACTGTTAGATTTTCAAAACAACAAGTAATCCATGAATACTTTATCAATGTAATACTTTTCACCTTCATGATGTAGTAAAAACTTTTCACTGAAAAAAAAGTATCATTACATACCTTTTTGTAACCAAAGGATTAACATAAAACCCATATAAAGAACACATAACATATATAAAGGTAACTTGGGACATAAACATACTTATGTGGAATAACCATACGGTCGACTTCCACACATATCACTTAATGGAATAGCCATACGACCAATTTCCATACATACTTAATGGAATAGCCATACGGCCGACTTTCATACCCAATGCATTGGAGGTTATAACGTAACCACCTGTCCTGGTATTCACGGCACCACCCATCATAATGTCCAAGTACCATTATTACACATAAAATATGGAAAATATAAACATTTCAATAACAATATTTCATTTGCAATCACAATAAATAATTCCCAGATATTGAATTAATCAATCCATTTTCAAAAACCATTTAAAAGAGATTTTTGAATCAAAGTGTCCCATACCACTTTGAAGCATTTAATGGAATTATAATTTTAAAACATTAATGTACATATAAATAAATACTGAAAACCATTTTGAAAACATGGACATTAAAGATAAAGATTTAGAATAATAAATCTTTAAAACATTTAAAATGTTATTTTTGTTAAAGAGTTTTTAACAAAATGAGAGACTCTTGAATACAAATAATAGCGAAATAACATTTAATACGAACTTTATAATATCATGAGAATAAAATGATTCATGATATAATATGTCAAAGGACAGTATACACACCATATAAGAGTGAATTGGTGCATAACAACAATGAAGTCTCAAAAGAAATGTAAAATGAGATGAAATCCATTATAAAGAAGGTATCCTTAAATTAAGGATAAATCAATCTCATAATTATGTGTGACAAATACACCCAATATAAGTGGATATTAAGTGTAAAACAATCAAAGGATATTCACACATATTCAAAGGATGACATATTCAATAACCACATGTTGAACCCAAAGAAATCGAAATTGGGTTAAGAAGTTCCCTTGACAGCCTAACAGTGTCACATCAAAATGAGTTGATGAGAGATAAACAAAACTATCTCATCACTTGGAAATAAAATTTACATCAATAAGGATATATGATAACATATCCCAACATAACAATATGTACATTAAAAGACCCAACCAAGGAAGTCTTTTAAAAAGAGGAGGGTGAAAGGTTCCCTTACCGACTTGGGTATCTTTCAAAACATACACCCCATGAAAGAAGGAAAATAGTTCATTGATGTAAATACTCATAAATGAAAGTATATTACACAAAGAGTAGAATAATGGGAAGTACATACACCACTCAATGGAATTTGTGAAAAATGTAGCATAAATCTCACGGGAATAAAAGTGAGATAAAAAATCCCTTACGAAAACTCGGCAGCCAAACGACGTCACATAAAACTTCCGAATATGGATTAATGTGATCAAATAGGGTATCTCATCACATTACAAGAAAATTTACAGAAAGAGTAATATAAAAGAACGTCCCCCAACATTACAAAGAGGATCTTAAAAGAAGTGACATAAAGGAGAGTACTTAAAAAGAAAGAGAGAGGTTAGATCTCTTACGAAAGTTCGGCAGCCTAACGGCGCCACTCAAAACTTCCAAAATGGATTGATGAGAGAGAATAGGGTCTATAATTACATGAACATAAAAATTACAGTAGGATTAATATAAAAGATCATCCCAATAACAAGAAAGATGAGCTTTAAAAGGAATGACATAAAAGTGTGTACTTAAAAAGAAAGAGAGGAGTAGGATCCCTTACCTTGGGTCCGACTTGACTCGATCGTTCTTTAATCTCCTGAATAATAAACTTGAGTTAATTTATACTTCCTTAAGAACCTTTTTAAAGTTCATTATTCCTTTTATATCACTTATTTCCATGTTATAAACATTATGTAATCATTTAAGTTAATAATATTTGTTTTGCCGATATTTGGTTCTTAAGTCAAAAGTTGACTTCTTACAATTACATGTTGTTCATGTGGCCAAATGTTTATTATATACAGAATTGTATTAATGATTTAGATATCATATATGTCATATATATCCAGTAAATTCATGCATTTATAACATTACATAATCATTTAGAGGTAAGAAATGAAATGCACCGTTCATGGAGACGGTAAGCCGTACGTACGCATGAACGCTACTTTCATTTCTATTTCGTATTTTATAGAATGGAATAATAATGATATAAAGGTATATTATAATTCCAGTATAATATCATATATAATATCATAGTTACATCCTTTATACGTCCCACATATGGTATATAACGAATCAAATCACTTTGAGAGGGCGGTAGTCCGCACTTCCTTAAAATGAAGATATCGCGTATAACCATAATGGAAGCCATCAAGGTAAGATACAAATGAAAAATAAATAAGCATAAGTAAAACATAAACATATTATATATCATATATAAAAATAGTGACATCATAATGGCCACCTTTTAAGGTGTTCAATGAGTATTTAACAATCATCGTTTCGGGAGGCATAATTTTGCCATCCACGGAAACCGTATGTTCTTTAACCATTTGATGTAGTTGTGTGAGAGTTTAGCTCGAATAAATCTTATAACAACATCCTAGTATATTGAATATACTGGTGTTGTTACAAAAGAAATAAATAGAAAGAGTTTAGGGGGTTGGAGAAGCAAAATAAAACAAATGAACATTAGAGAATGAATTACCTTTAAAAGTGTAACTCCTTTTGATTTGAGCCTAAAGGCTTCCTTTTAAAGGATTCTTCCCAAAGGTAATACTCTAGGATGAGGATAGGGATTTGTAGAGAGTAAATGGGCAGGGTTTGGCCGAGACAAAGGCTTGAGGAGTGTGTGAAATGAGGTAGAGGTGGGGGCCTTTTATAAGAGGAGGGGAGGGGGACTTTTGGAAAGTAAGAAATATTACTTTATTTGAAAATGTGTTTCGGTTTTAAAAGGTCCCACATTGATATAATTCGTGGATAATGTGATAAGGGTTCGAAATCCACCCATCCAATAAGTTTTGGACATGCGTAGTTCATATATTTTACATTATCTTTCCATTTTATTTAAATCATCAAATAATGATGTCATCACTGCATCATTATTATGTCATAAATAATTTAATTTATTTAATGTCTAAAAATTATAAAAAAACTACTATGATGAAGGAAAGCCTTTTATATTTCCAATGAATATTTATAATCAAAAATCCGATCTTAATAACCCCATGTAAAAATTGTTTTCGTAAAACATATTATGTTTGTGTCAATTTTACTTTTACATTAAATAACAAGTAATTTATGTCATTTCCCAAACAAAGTGTCTCCATGGGGTCCCCAAGTTGACCCATGGCTTTTATTGGTCGGCCATGACACAACCAATAAGGTTGGAACATGTTTCTAGGTCATTTAATATTATTAAAGCATTATTTATACCTTAAACTACCCTAATTACCACTAATCGCGATTAAGAACATAATAAGTTACTATTCAACAAAAAATTATTTTTATCCCATTGAACCACATTTTACTTTTAATGACAACCATGTATGTCGGTTTTTTGAAATTCAAAACACAATGATGGAAAAATTTCATTTAAACTGAAAATCAGTCTTTATAAGTACCACTTAGTGGTTTCACTATTCATCAAAAATTGAAGTTTTTCAGAAAATTACCAAAAATTCACCCTAAGCTATACTTGATATTCCGAATTCAAAAATGAAGTCCATTTTAAAAATTTCAAAACATATAAGTCAAATTAATTGATTTAATAATTAATTCTCATTGTCATGACAAATAGCGTGTTTTTATGAAACAATAATTATCAAAAGATTGACACTAGTTTAAGTCCGATTTCAAAGTGAAATTAATTTCAACGACCACTATTGGATTTAATGGTAAAAATATATTATAATTTTACTCTAAAACCAATTCAAAAGATAATCTAATAATATAAATAAATTAGATTAAAAAGAGGTTTTGAATTAAAATACAACATTTTACACTATTCATTGAAAAAAATGAACTTTATCGGAAAGATACCAAAAATTTACACAAAGTAAATTTTGATGTCCCAATTCTAAAGAAGAGTTTTATTTGGTCCAATAGAATGTATAAGAGTGAACAAAACTGTATTTAATGACGGTTCGCCATCAAAAGGCGATAAGTGAACCTTTAGTGAAAACTAGGGCATATATGCCTAAAATTGAATTCTTTACGTATTTTAAGCCTCTATCCTTTATTGGATAAATGTAAAAACATTTAAAAACATATATAATCATATTTTTGTTATTTCTATCCATTCCCGCCATTACAACGGCTACATGTTAACTACCATTTAAAATAATATTATTTTATTATTAGAGTGCAACGTAAGATTCCCAAGAAACTCGTTGTTGTGTGTTGGGTACGCCATCGAGCATAGCGTCCCCTTTAAAGTCATTTATATATTTTATTCACCAATATGGATAAATATGAAATTTCATATTCTTTATTTACCTGGGGTGTTACATACTAAGTACAATGCATTCCTCATATGAAAATGTTGAAACATAATCTAAATATTCGAATTAAAACTAGAATACAAAATGTCAATATTTTAACCACAAAAACCGAATGGTATAAAAATAGCACATCCACAATCAAAACTAATTCATTCAATACAATATGGAAGATTGTATTTTAGTAAATTATCCTCTATCGAGAATAATAATGAATATTGACATAGATGAAATTATTCATCAAAACTATTTGAGAGAAATATCCCCCATTTTCATGAAAACATTTAAAAGTCTCATTAATTATCAAGAATATATTTAAAATAGATTTCATTAATCAATGTGTCCCATACCACATTGAAAATTGTTAAAGGAATTTTAATTTTGAAACATTAATGTTCATATAAGTAAATCTTTAATACCATTTTTAAAACATGGTCAATAATGAGAAAGATTTAGAAAAATCATTTTTTAAAACAATTAAAATGACATTTTAGTTAGAGTTCCTATCCAAATGAGAGACGCTTGAATTCAAATAATTAATGTAATAAAAAATTTATTATATCATGATAATTTAAAGAGTAATGATATAATATGTAAAATTGTAGTATATACTCCAAATAAATGTTAATAGGCCCATCACAACAAAGAAGATTCATTGGAATGTAAGTTGACATGAATTTCTTTATAAAGACTATATCCTTAGGTTATGGAATAATCCATGATGTAATTATGTGTGAAAAATATTAATACACTAAATATGATATAATATACAGTGTAAAACTATCCGAGGACATTCACACATATTCTTTTAAAAACAACACCACTGACTTGGATGTTTAACTCAATGAATATAAATTTAGTTAAAATTACACTTATCATGTTCATATAGATGGCCTGAGAATTTATCAATGGAGTAATTATGTCTATCAATTTTATATCCACACAAATGGGAGTGGAAGTTACTATATAAGTAAATAAATAGTGATATCACACATAATATTGGATTACAATAATCAATGATGTTTGCGTAAAACTGAATGAGTTGAAATTGGAATTCGAAATCCCCTTACCGATTTGGTAACATACGAAACATACCCCACATGAAATAAGTAACATACAATGATGATTTAAATACCCATATATTAAATTAAATTACACCATTAATACAATCATGGGTAGTATAAACACCACACAAATAGTAATAATGGAAAATATAGCATGAATCTCACGGGAATAAATGTGAGGCGAAAACCCCATTACCATGTTATTATCAATCGAGTCATAAGACCAAAAGTTAATAACTACAAAATTACTCACATAATACCATTAATATAAATTTAATCATGATAATATTCAACAAATGGCAGTACACAATACACCACATGCAATAAATAATTGGTGAACAATGGAAATATTACAAAATTAAAAGTGAGATAAGAAACCAATTACCTTCTACTATTCCATACAATAGGGTCGGTTAACCTCCTTTATAATGGTGATATCATTGATATTAAATTATAAAAGAGCCAAATATAATATCTTATATGATCTTATAATATATATTTGTTAATGATATTTTTGTAGTATCATTGTTTTGTTTGTTAACTGAATCGTTTTCCATTATATGTTTTGTTACGTAAGTCATATCTGTTATGTATAGGCTGTATTTAATAAATATCCCAAATTATATGAAGTTATTAAACATTAATTTTAATCATAAAATGAAAATTATTCTTGAATTATTACCATGGGGAATGAATCTCATCACATTCGTGGAGATGGTAATCTGTACGTACGCACAAGCGACAATATCATTATATTGACGGAGAAATCATATATAATTGTACGGTATATCATATATACAGAATCATAAAAATTTTATATTTATTATTTACAACATTTATACTAATTATTATACCCTTCCAAATAATAATGTTTTTGAATAACAAACTACACCACGACGTGGAGATAGTATGTCGTAATTACATACATATGGGGACTTTCATTTATAGGATGGATAGAATAAAGAATATGATAGTACCATATTTAAAATAACATCATGGTTTGTAGGAGTTATTGGAGATATTATTTTGGAATGTAATATACAATGTAAGAGGAAGTGAAAGAAGAAATGAACTTGAAAGAGGGTGGTGAAATTATTTCCTCTTCTTTGGGTGCTTCCTATTGATTTGACCAAAAGGGATATTTCGGTTGGTGTTCTGATCTATGGAATGACTCTAAGTTGTATTTACAGTAGTTGGGAGGATATTTGGGAATGGTTTCTCCAATAAAAATGGCTTGGGAGGTGTGTAATTAAGTGAATGGGAAGTACACTTTTATAAGAGAGGTTAGGGTCTCCTAAGGAAAACCATGAAAAATTATTTTATTATAAATCATTACCGGGTTCTAATGGATTCAAATTGTTTTATATAGAAGATAATGTGGGTATGGATATAAATCATATCATCCAAGAGGTTTTAGACAAGTTTAGGTCACCATATTAACCTTATCTTTGATATTGAACTATTAGTTAGATAGTTTAACTTCTACTATGTCATGTTGTATTCTTACACTATATGGTTAATAAACATACTCTAACAATCCTAGATAATCTCAAGTGGTTTATTGTTTAATAGTATAATATTATTTAATCCCTTTTTCCAAACCATAGAGTTTGAAGAATATAATATATGTTTCAAAAACTCATTTATACCAATTTCAACACTATTTAGCAATTGGATTTTGTCAAATTCATAAAATCATGATTACTTCTAACAAGATATATTAAATAAACTTTAACATGTCATATTAACCTTGAAATTTTGTGGATGTCATAAAAAATAGAAATTATATTTATTTTAATATTTAAAATACCATTTGTTTGATTCTTTCTTTAATAAGGTAATTACTCCATCATCATTCTGTCATAAATAAATTTATGTATTTATTGTCTAAAAATTATAAATAAAATACCATGATGTAGTAAAACTTATTATCTTTCTAATTAATATTTATAGTCTAATTTATCTTATTTATACCCTTATATTAAAAATGGTTTGTTTATAAAACATTGAATTTAACACTTTTAAGTCTTATATATTTAAAATAATAATAAATGTCCTAATCTAATCCTAGTGGAAAAAATGGATCATATTTTATTTCCTAAGGTTTTTTTTGGTTGAATTAAACTTATCCAACAGAAATAGGACATGTGTTAGGGTAATTATAATATCATTTTTACCTTTAATTACCCTATTTACATTTAACTGTGGTAAATAAAAGTCAACAGTTACTATTCACCACAAATTATTTTCATCTCATGGAACCAAATTTTAATTATTGATGTCAGTAGTGTCTCTCAAATGTCTGAAATTAAACTCACAGAAGCGGAAAAATTGTGTTTTATGAAAAATTCAAAATGCTCCTAGAAGGTGGGTAAAAGATGGTAAAAAATTCAATAACAATTTATAAATAAACTTTTATTATAAAATTATTCTGATGAATTAAATTCCACATATATAGGTATTATATATCTATTTTTACTTAAAATAAATTCAAATAAATTAAATAATTATTTAAATAAAAAGTTAGTTTTAAACAATAACGCTGTGTTTTTCACTATTCATCAAAAATTGATTGTTTTTTGAAAAATATCAAAAATTCACCATAAGATAATTTTCATATACCATATTCAAAAATGATTTCTCTTTTACATTATAAAAATATTTAATTTCTATTAATTAATTTAAAATTAATTACAGTTGTCCGAACCTAAAAGCTGGTTTTTAAAAAGTAAAAACTATCAAAACATTGATATGTATTTATGTCAAATCATAATGTGAAATTACATATAATTACCTAAATTATATTAAATGATAAAAATATATTCTAATTATAATTCCAAACCATTCAAATTCATAATTTAACACTATTAATTATTTTTATTAAAAAATTTATTTCAATTAAAATTTAGTATTTTTCATTATTCATCATAATATGAATATTATCAGAAAAATACAAAAAAAAATATCCAAAAAAAAAATTTATGTCATGATTCTAAATTTGAATTTGATTTCATTAAATTAAATATATCAAACTGTCAAATATTAGTTTTAAAAAAGGGTTCTTTATTAAAATGTGGTAAAATTGAATATTTTAAAAATATATCTTTTATCTAAAAAAATGAATTTGTTCTTATATTATGTCTACAAAACACGTACTACGGATTATAAAATTATATAGAGAACATAAAATTCAAAATTCACTTAATAATATTCAGAACCTATTTTGGAATGGTATGTTTTGTAAGTCATGGTGCGCTCAATCTCTGTGTTGTGTGTAGTGAAAGCTATTGAATTGCTTTAATAAAATAACTTACTATGAAATCTTAGGGTGTTACATTGTGTCACCTGAATTTATGAATTCATTATGCGATTTATGGTACCTATATATCACTCTAATACATTGGGTAATGATGGATGAATCATGAGTTTAAATGTTATGTGTGAAACTGATTACATGTTCACAATGTTAAGCATGAAACTAGTTTCATGTACATGATTTTATGTGTGAACTTCTTTACATGATCATAGTATTATGGTTTATACTTATTATATGATACTAATTTTTTGAGGTAACCTTATTAAATGTTCAAAATTTTATTCATCTACCTAGTTTTGAGTCCTTATGTTTATGTGTGAACCTCATTACGTCATCATAATGTAATGTGTGAACCTTATTTCATGTTCACAATATTATTTTTGGACTAGGTTTCACAACCATAATTCCATGAGACTGACTAATTTCGTGTCCATAATATAATTTTTGAACCTTTTTTATTAGCCTAACTTATGTTATTCTGGTATACGATAATGGCCCTTGCTAAAAAACTAGTTCGACACTCCTTGGGGATATGATTTGAGAATTCACAAACTCTTCACAATCCACCAGGAATGATTAAAAAAGAAATTATCTATGAATAAACTTAGATAAACGGAAGGTGTCATAATTTAGTGATCATGTATGTAATATTTTAGGATTATGTGGTTTTATTCTATGATATGTTCTCCTCACCGTGTGATTTCTGGTTCAAGTCAATGGGGAAAACATGAAAAAACATTGTTAACATAAAATATTTTATATTTCGAATGTATGGGAATTATGAAAATTTATATCCCATGTGGAAATATCATAAATACAATAAATAAGGTTGTATGAGTATTAGTTATACTTTTGATGATAGAGAGAATTAAAAAAAAACATATGAAACGAATATAAAGGGCTTCCAGTATTGTTTACGTTTAGCATAAGATGCATGATGAGATTTTGTTTGAAAAACATTAAGACATGATTCAAATTTCATATTATAAGAAATTTGTTTTAAGGAATTTGTTGATGAATCCAAATTAATTATTTAATAACAAATATCTATAAATTATTTATTTATGGTTCATAATTTAAATATTATGTTATATCAATCGTAAAATGTATAATTATATTCAGTATACATTTTTCCTAATTTATTAAATGGAAAATGTTGAATAGTGATAAAGACTTATAAAATTGGAATTTTTTATTAATGGAAGGTAACCCTTATTGTTTTCAAGATTTTTAGATAATTTTATTAATATTTAATAATGTGTATATCGATTTGGACAAGGTAAACTGTTTATAATTGATTTCCCCAGATCTGATTATTTATTTCATGAAAAAGCGTTCTATGTCATCATGGATGATGTTTAAACCTTCATTGGTTCATGGAATATATCTATCATTAATTAATATAATTATGTATGAATGTTTTCCAAAAGGATATATGGTAATATAATTAATTATCATATTTCAATAGGATTTATTATAAGGGTATTTACACATTTGGAATGGAAAAATCAATAAATTCTTTATGATATTTGGGTATTAATGTTAATATGACTACATTCATTACATTATATCATTTTGTATTTTTATCTTTTAGACGGTTTATGTGGTAATACCATTATGGAATTTTTTTTATAATTCATATGATATTTGTGGGATTCATGTATTATATAACCACTTTAGTAATCAGGTATATTGTGTTATATGTTTTATCCACCTTTTTTTGATGGTGTCTGGAGAGAGATGGGATGAATTATCATGGATCTAATAAATTATTATTACTTCATGAATGAAAAAACACCATTATTTTTGGAGAAATAGGTGTAGTGGATCAAGAAATAACAAAGAGTGAGATTATACTATGTCAAGAAATTAAATATTATCATGAAAAAACATTAACTTATGGAAAAGGATCCTAAAACCAAAACGGTTATCCGATAATTATAATTTATAATGAATCACATGGTACCTTATATAATCATAGATTTATGGTTTTGTGATCACCCACTTATACTAATCAATTTTCACTATCAATCTATTTTAGACATTGATATTTATATTTTCCTTCCATGTCTATGTTTTTACTACATATAAATGTTCTCCAATGTGGAATCCCAGTTATATGTTACTTTGGGTAACAACTATGGTTCTGACTTTACTATTTCAAGAGAATTTCTAGTATTCATTTTAATGGATTGGGTTTCTATGAATGAAAATTTCAAGTAATAATCCTCTTATAACCCTGAATAATTTTGGGGAGATAGTAATTTTAATATTGGTAGAATATAACACCATCATATTATCTGAAATACTGTTTTTCGAATAATTTTAATAATTTTGATATTTTTTATTTCATGTAACACATAATATATATATATATATTTGTGTCTGTCTTAAATCAATATTTATGGATTTAATTATATGAAATATAGTTTTTGTCATATAGTACAAGAGACATAATTCTTATTATTCCCTACACAGAACATTAAGGTTAGCTAACGTTACATGTAAGACTTACATTCCTTGATGGTTTTTTTAACACACAAGACTGAGTTTTATAGAATAACGTTATATAATTACATATAACATAGAAATTAAATTATTATTATTTACAAGCCTTTTCTATATTATGTAAACCTATGGTTTACAAAATTAATAACTGAATTAATCGGTTACTATTTAATTAAAAATAAAAATGAAAATCGATTGAATATAAATGAAATTATTATTATACCAATAAAGTTATTTTACCATAATAAATTAAATTAATTACCATTAGTTAGTGATATTAATTTAATATATATTTCATGTATTCTATCAAATATATTTTACATTCATCCAATATATGTTATACATATAAGATAAGAATGACTCTAATTTGATGCTTAAAAAATATATTTTTAATAAGGAATTTAAACCACCTTTAAATGGATAACCCATTTAAATCCAATTTTTTCAATTTTATAGATATAATAAGAAATAATAAATATATTATTTCGAATATGAATATAATATTTAGCTTAGGGTAATTTTTTTATTGTAATTTTCTATAATGTTTCATTTATTTGATGAATTGTTAAAAATTCTGAAATTTAGTTCTAAACCAATTTTAATAATATATATATATAAGGTAAAATTAAATATTAAATTGTTTAAAAAGATTAATTAGATAATAATTTATTTAAATACCCCAATTTATGTCATTGTAATTATTTTCAATTTGATATCGAATCTTAAAAGATTCCAAACCATTGAACATTTTTATATTAAATCGCTACATTGTCAACCTAACTGTGGTATTGAAATTAAATTAATTTATTTGTATTTTGTGAATGGAATTAAGAAAAATTGATTTCATGTTTATAATCAAAATAATTTTTAATTTAAAATATTTTTAACATTGTTTTTGACAAAAAAATATTAGTGAATTTAATTATGATTAATTACATCGATTAAGGTTAAATTGAGCATAACTATGTACTAAACATTATACATAAGGGCTTGATGGCCTACAAATTGTAAAAAATTATTTTATTTCTATATTTATACCCTCTCATCTCATGGATATAAATTTGAAATTTATTGTACCCACATTCATTTTTGAAAAAGTTGGTGGAATTCCCATTCCAAAATTTAAAAGAGTGGCTCTCCTCCTCCATTATAAAAAGGCATCCTCTTCTCCAACTTCCTAAAACCCATCTAGACAAATTTGGTCAACAAGGATAATTAAAAATATCTCCCCCATATCCCTCACATAATCAATGATGATTCACATTGGTAATTAAGAAACATATATAAGCCCTTTAGTGCAATCCAAATGGAGTTACCCAGATAAAAGACAACATTTTGCTGAAATTGTTTTTTATTATTTCAATTCTCCACCCATTTGGTTATTCTTATTAAATGATTGTATAGAAATTATTATAATAAATATACAATTATTTTTATTGGTATGTTATCAACATAAACATATGCACATATCCATATAATGAGTAAACAACATACTGTCTATTTTCAAAGAGAATTACAACTTCACGAAATGATGATTGTAAATTTTTTTCTTTACCATTTTCCATAGAAGATATTATGATGGAGAAATTTTTTTTTAATGACATATAAAAAATTTATAATGAATTTATAATTATTTAACATTTATTTACAACATACCTTTAATATTTATATCTTTTGTGAATATGATACTTTCTTTTGCGTATGTGTGGATTACGTCCCCCTCAAAGTGATGTGATTCATTCACAAAGAACATGGAATGTATTATGGATACTTTTAGTGAACCTATATGATATATGAGAAATTATAAATCATATTTTACAATATTATATACATATATACATATACATATATCTAATTTACTATAATTCATTCAATACCTCAATAAAATGGAGGCAACATTTATTCGTACATACGGACTATCATCTCCATGAATGGTGTATTCCTTGCCATAAATATATATTATATAGATTATTTTAATACACATATAATTAATATTAATGATATTTATATCATTTTCATCATTTTCTTAATCATAATAGAAGTAAAAGTTCCCAATATATAACAAATTTGGACAGAAGTAAAAAAAAAGAAAATATTACTTAATGTGCATCCTAAACATAACATTGTTAAAAAGAGGGTAATATAAAGTCATAAAAACAATATATGGTTTTATAAATAATATTATTATTACTTAAAATTTTTATAATAAACATATATTTATTATGAAGTATGTATTAATGTGTTTGATGAGATTCCAGACACAAGGTAAGGGTATTTCTAGTATCACATTTTTTCTGTGAGATTTATGCTATATCCAGCAATAATCTCTTTTCTGTAGTAATTATAATACCAATTAATATAATATATCTTTACCCTTAATTTTTTGTTATTTACATATCTATTTTATAACATTTTTTTCATATGTTTTAGGTTTTAAAAGTTCACTGATTTTAATGTAATTTTGTCTCAATTTTCTTTCTTTGAGACACATAACATGTTATGCATCAATATGTTTTCATAAGGTTTATACACTACCATTTAAAAAAAACCATCAATATCTTTATTTCATGATATTTTATTATTCATGTAATTTCATTTCCTTATAATGTGATGTTGGGTCAAATTTACTATATGGTAAGAGTTTAATGAATCCATATCATCACTTTTTCAAGGTTGTTTTTATTTATGCTTCCTTTGATGAAATATTATGATCCATCTATTAAGATATCTCATTAATTTAATCTAATATATTTATTCATTATATATTCATGTATTGGTAGCATTTTTCATTCTCTGGTACATTAGATAGTCATGAAAGTGTTTTTTTATA
The DNA here is from genome assembly GCA_963277665.1 of Viscum album. NCBI lineage: Eukaryota > Viridiplantae > Streptophyta > Magnoliopsida > Santalales > Viscaceae > Viscum > Viscum album. The sequence continues at coordinate 469,631,575 of OY728122.1, read as the reverse complement.
AATTTTTACATTTACCATCTATTTGGTCCGAAATCCATTTCACTTCAAATCCATATTTTATATAAATGTTTTCAGTTATAATTAATAAGTTTATATTATACATTAAATTAAAATTATTTTCAAATTGTTTTCAAGAATTATTTATATGTATTCAAATTATATTCAATTAAATTGCTACAAATCATTTTCCATATTCTATTACAATTTTTCAAGGAAAATTCATTTCGATACATTTTCAATATTTTATTATATGATTTCAAAGTGTTTTCAAAGAAAGCGTTTTCAAAATGTTTTGAATCTTATTTTATATTTATTTAAGGAAAAATGATATCAAAAATGATTTCATGATTATTTTATAACATTTAAAGGAATATTTTTCAAAATAATATCAAGGCTTTTTTCTAGGATTTCAATTCCTTTTCCCAAAAAGTGGGTTTTTAATGGTTCTATGTTTAAAAAGACTTTTTATTGAAGAAAAGATATTTTAGTTAAGAAATTATTTCAAAATACCCTTTCAAGATATTTTCCATCTATGATGACATCTTATTACATTACTCAATCCCTTCAAGGAAATTTTTCAAAGGTTCCATTCATATTATTTTATGAATGGTTTATATTTTTACTGAATGAATCTTTTCAAACCAATTTCATTTCCACAAGTTATATGTTTTTGAAACTAGCTTCTTTTCAATATTTATGATTTGATGAAATTATTATGAATATTATCACATTTCCATTGGTTATGATGTGATGATATGTTAATGCTTCCCATTTCATTTTATGGGTTATGATTTGACATTTATCAACCCATATCTTTTCATTGGTCATTATATGAAAAATATTTTGTGAATAATGCATTTATTATTTCCTTATGTGATGGGCGGTACCTATATCTCCCACCAATAAAATGGTTAATGATAGATGACTAATGAGTAAAAATGTTATGTTTGAACTGAATCACATTTTCACAATGTTATGAGTAAACCTTATTATATATCCATAATATTATTAATGAAACTGATTATATGTTCACAATGTTATTAAAGTACCAAGTCTCATATTGATATGTTTATGCATGATCCTGATTACATGTTCACAATGTTATGTGTGAACCTGATTTCTTGTTCACAACATTATGTATGAACTTTTTTGTAGGTCCATAAGTCTATGAGAGAGCCTAATTTCATGTTCTTAACATAATTTGTGAACATTTTTCACCATATACATGTTCACTATATTATACACTGATGTGTATTCCACAATTTAATGTATTATTCATATTCTATAATTTCATGGAATAATATATAAACTTTTTTAAGATTCATGTCATATTAACTACAGTTATTTATTCCATGATTCATGTTTATTAACTTTTATTTGATGGGTTTGATCTTATAATGATCAAGATCATGTCATTATACCCTTATGATCATGATATGCTTTTTCATTTCCATTGATTAACCATACTTAGATTTTGAGGTCACCCATTTCTTTTGTTTCCATTCCCATGGTTATGAACAATGGTTATTAATTATACTTTATAAGGGGTAATATCACTATGGGAATAATTGAAGATCATTCATTAATCTAGAAGACTTTTGTTCCAAGTTTCCAATGCAACGACAATAATATTGTCTTTTGGAATCCATTTTTTTAATGTTCTATGTATTTTAAAAATGTGATGAAATATCCATGTAAATAATGATTGGGTTGTTATAAATATGTATATAATGGAGACTGGGGAAAATAATTTTTCATCCCAAAGTAGAGACACCAATGTGTGATCCCTACAACCATTCCATAATTAAAACACCATCCTCTAGCACAATGCTGGGTATGTAGAATCATGATGCTCCACTATAGAAGCGATTCACCATTACGTTACAAATTTCATGAATAATAACATATTCAAATGCATCAAAGTGAATATTCTTCGGGTGACTCAACATACGAAGTATTGTTTCCAAATTATACTTCCCAATTCACACCACTACAATAAGAACTTATTATCTCATAGTTTGAAATATAATTTATTGTAATGATTGTAAAATAAAAATATTTTTACAGTTTAAAACAATTGAATTATAAATATGTGGAATGTACCCTTTAGTAAAACTTCACATACCCCAACCACTCCAATCCACTAATGAACACAAGAATTTAAAATGATAATCACAATACTAATAATTGTGGGTATGTACTTAACAAATTCATCATGTAGTGATATACAGTCATACCTACAATTTTTCTTTGAGTGTAACGTTAATACCAAGAGGGCCCAATATTATTTGATGATCAACACACACCGCTCATGTATTCCATTTTTAGAACCCAATTAATTCTAAAGAAAGTTAACTTTCCTTTAAAAAATTTCATCAAATATTTTACTTTTATAAAATCAAACCCCAAATATAAAACCATAATCCAAAAGGGTTTTCAGTAATCCATTACAATTCCATGTTCTCAAATCCTACTGAAAAAGTGTTTTCCATTGAGAAATCATCAAACCTTGTATTTTATTATCTATGAAAAAATATTATAAATCTATGAATCCATGTTGTAGATGAACTAGAGAATAAACATAATCCACTAACTTCAAAATGTGTGACACAAATATGGAATTACATAATGAAAATTCTATATCAATGATTAAAACTAATTTAATTCAATAGGTCCACTCAATATAACCTTAAAATGCACCATATATCATAGATATATTCAGAACTGATTAGATCCAATCTTTTATGGGAGAGGATATAGTGACAACTAAATATAAAGAGATAAAACTAAGGAAAACTACTTACTCCAAAGATCTAATGCACAAATATCTATCAAAACTGAACACCAAATCAATGAGAAACACATTGACTGGTTAGGAGATGATTAGATCTCTGGATCTTGAGGGTATATGTGAAAATGAGGGATGTTGTGGTTAAAAATAAATAATGAACTAATTTTCAGATCCTTAAATTCAAATTTCATAAAAAGTTTATGAATTTTGGGAAACTGTGTACTAACCATAAGCATGATTATTCTTCCCAATCACACACACATATGGTTGGCTCACATAGTCTAAGAAATTAAGTATAGTCCATTCATTTAACTGTATTTACACATTCATTATTTATCCTAGATCACCATATGGATTGAACCAACAATGACATATCCCGACACAGCCACTAATTCTCTTAGGAATATTACATAAAATTCTGGATAAAACTGATAGTTTCCCCTAATCATGATCAAACTGTTCACACATTTAAACACTTAAAACACACACCAATACCATCAAGAAACAACCAAAACTCAACCCAAGAAATATATATCCCAAAAGTATATAATTAAATTGTAATAAACCCCAATAATGGTTTTTTTCATTCTCTCATGAATTGGGATTTCTATTCAAGGAAAAAATGAATATTTATGGTTCTTTAGAAAAGTTCATGTCATTATTTAAGCACTTCTCCCTCTCAATAACATATTCACACATTAATCTGACAAAGTTTACTTATGACTAAAACAAATGGAACACCTTTTCAATGACATTAATTATATTAAATCTACTAAATATGAATTGTTTCATAGATAAGGCTATAATAAAGATCTAGATCCACATAATCCCATCAAATCATGTTCTTCAAAATGATCTAGTAATTTCACTTTTTAAAGTCAATAATAATATTATGAATCATTCCAAACCGTGGTGGGAAATATGTATTATAATAAATACCACAATGTATCACAGAATTTACAACTTTCGATGGAGATACAAATTCTATATAAAAGAATTGGAGAATAACAATCATCATAGATACTTTTTGGTACACATGATATCCAAAAAATGTAACGTGGTTCCATATATTATCCAAGAATACAGTTCTATGGATGTTTTTCCTAAACCATCAACTTTTAGATCATCTATATTTTTATAGTCATCTCATGAATAAGAATATGTCCCAATAGTGATGCTTCTACAGATTCAATAAAATATATTATAGAACTCCAAGTGTAACACCATATGATGTAAAATGATATTTGATTCATTAATAAATTTATATTCCATATCATATAATATTATAAAAAAATAAAGATGATCTTGTAAAATGTTATATTATTAAAAATATTCATAAAATTTTTTAGTTATGAATCCAATTAAAATTATAATCATTACAACTTGAACATAAAATTCAAGAATAGAAAAAATGGGAAAATATAGATCACCCCAATTTTCAATAATCGTCTCCCAGAAGATGAACCTTGTAAAAATAGATCAAAAATTATTTAAACCAACCAGCATCATTAGAATTGAAAAGTTGACATTGGGATGAATTTTAGTAAATTTTGTGGGAAATAATGTAATTTTATTAATGTGGAATAAAAGGAAATTTTGATGTTGGCATTTTAACATTATGTGGCCTTTTTTCAAATATAACAGTCGGACAATGTATAATTTATTCAATTTGACCATTGGGAGTCATAACATATGGTAATAATTTTACCATTATAATTAGTGTTTATGATTAGTATTTACCAATTATAATTAATGTATAATGGAGAAATGTTGGCATTAACCAGTAGATTCAGGTTGTTTGTAGCCCATTTTCTGAGTACAAGGGAGGGAGGTAGCATTAATGGGATTCTGCCTTAATGAAACCAATTCCGGGAATCAAAAATTGAATCATGAATGAAATCTCCAACATGATAAGTTCATGTTATGGTAGATTACCACTCGGTCAATGTTAGATAATCCACCCTATGAAACAACCAACATCACCTACATTTACCATAGCTTGTACATGTGTATTTTAAGGGGTTATGTTCCTAAAATCTAGATTCATAAAGATTATATTAATTTTTATAAATAAAAATGATATTCCATCAATATTGTTTTATTCATATTTTTTATAATTTAATATATTTTGAATTGTAGATAATTTGATAAATTAATTTTTAGACACAAATAAAATATAATTTATTTTTTGGAAAAAAATAACAATTTTATAGTAAACTGTAGAATCCCATATTTTTGAACTAGATAAAAGTATGGATGTTTTTTAACTTTTTTCTTTACTGTTATAGTTGTTTTAAAAACTGAGATTCAGAATATAATTCTGAGAGTTTGATCACTCCAAAGTGATGTTTTGGGCATTGGGGAAGGCCAAAGAACACTCCCAAGTATCTCAAGAGGTTTCGGGGGTTCCAGAACCTAGAAACATCACGTTTTTAAAGACAGTAGAGGGTGCATGCTTTGTGCACAACCTGAAAAAATGTGCATCCCATAGTAGGTAACTGTATATCCATAAATTAAAAGGGTATATTCCTTGATCACAACATCTGTACAGTTTCCAAAATTGTGTGCCTAGCCCGTGCGAGGTGTGTCATGGTGGAAGAAGACTCCGCACATTTTGCGCACGATTTGGAAAACCATGTGGGTCAAACCGTGCACGACGCCATGTTTGTAAAATTTAAATTTTTAAATATAATTTAATTAAAATAAAATAAATAAAACCTAAACAATCCCCTACCTCCCTCATATCGCGACGAACCATGGGTTTCTCCCCTTCACTTTACGCTTGGACCCCCTCTTGGATCCTCCTTCGACCACTGTTTTTGTCTGATTTCATTAATATTCTTCCTCAAATCATCAAGGTATAGACTTTTTCTCTAGTTTACTTCCTTTTCTTGGATTTTTTTGGCCAATTCTTCGACGCACATGTTTCATCTGAACCCAAGGGATTTAGAGGTAATTCAATTTTCAGTTTTCTTTTCGTTTAGATTGGTGCAGACGGTGTCTTGCGAACAGTGGGTGCATGTTCTGGATACTACCACCGAATGCAAGGCCTTTCAGATCGTTTTGGTTTTCCAGTTCTATGTCTACACAATTTTTCTACTATTTCCCTAGTTAATTATTCTGGATTTTGATGATTATGTATAAGGCCCCATCCTTAAACCATACTTTATCTTGAGTTAATACAAGATTACACATCGATGAACTTTTCAGGTTTAGAGTTTTAGAAAATTATATCATAAAACTTGCATTACATTCCACATTTAAACAAAGTGGTTACATAAAGATAGTATTCATTTTTTTCCCATCAATGGAAACATATTTAAAATAAAACATGGATTCATTCTTTACACTTCCTTGACACTATCATCATATCATGTACCATTCCCTTGACCTATGAAAAACATTTCAAAAAAACATGGGATGAGCATAAAAAGCTCAGTAAGGGTTATAAAAATATGGAAAAGAAACATGAGTTCATATATACATAAGAATGAAATCATACTTTACCAATAAAACATAGGCACTTTAACATACCTCATCAAATCAGGAATAAATCATAAAAATCATAAGACATAAAAGGTAACATGAGGCATTCATAATATTATTACATAGGGAGTAACCCTCTTGGTTACGTTTGGAATACCCACCACAGTATATTCCCTAAATATCTTCGGAGAAACCTTAACATTTCACTCCTTCGCGTTACCCAATGCATTGGAGAGCTATATCGGGCTCACCCGCCCTTAGTTTATCACAGAACCACCCTTCTTCATAACAATGCCCAAGAACCATAACATAATCGTACCACATAATACATGCATAAAGGAAACATAACATTTCCATATTTCAATCACAGGATATCAATAAAACACATTGATATAAAAAACATTATGAAAACCATTTTCAATACCAAAATAAAATAAAAGTAAAAAATGGTATTTATTTTTCTTTTAAAAAGAAGGGTTGGCTTGTAGAGGAAGCCGAAAGTCAAATAATGGTCATGGTGGCGGAAAAGTCGTTGTCGCCGCATATGTACGACAAAAACATTCCCTTTTTTCGTTTAGTAAAACGCTTAGTATAAAAAGATTTCTTTTTGGATAAACATAAAATTCAAAGGGGGTTATACACCGTATAAAAGAAGGTTGTGTATAAAACAAAATATGCCTCAATGAATGGCGATTGAGATGAAGTCCCTTACAAAGATGGTATCCGTGGTTTAAGGATAAATCAAATACATAATTATGTGTGACAAACGAATAAACCAAATATAAGTGGATATTATGTGTAAAACAATCATAGGTTATTCACACATACTCATAAAACGACATATTCATGGAGTACAAGTTTATCCCAAAGAATCAAATTTTGGTTAAGAAGTTCCCTTGGAAAAATTTGATAGCCTAACGGCGCCACTTAAAACTTCCAAAAGGGATTGCTGATAGAGAATAGGGTCTCTTATCATATGAACATAAAAATTAGAGTAATAGTAATATAAAAGAACATCCAAATAACAGGAAAGATGAGCTTTAAAATGAATGACATAAAAGAGTGTACTTAAAAAGAAAAAGAGTAGGATCCCTTACCTCGGGTCCGACTTGACTCGATCATTATTTAATCTCCTGAATAATAAACTTGAGTTAATTTCTACTTACTTAAGAACATTTTTCAAGTTCATTAATCGTTTTATATCACTTATTACCATGCCATGAACACTATGTTATTATTTAATCTAATAACGGTCGTTTTAACGATCATTGGTACTTGAGTCAAAAATAAACTCTTTATAGTTACAAGTTTTTAATGTAGCAAAATATCCATTATATCCAAAATTGTATTCATGATGTAGATATCATATATATCATTTATATCCAGTATATTCATGTATTTATAATATTACATAACATTTAGAGTTAAGAAATGAAATGCACCGTTCATGGAGACGGTAAGTCGTACATACGCATGAACGCTACTTCCATTTCTATTTTATATTTAATGGAATTAAGACATAATGATACATAATAGTATTATATTTCCATTATGGTATCATATATAATATCATTAAATATATCCTTTATATGTACCACATATGGTATTAACGAATCAAATCACTTTGAGGGGGCGGTAGTCCGCACATCCTAAAATGAAGATATCACGTATACCATTAATGGAATCCATAAAGTTATGCCATTAATGAAAAATAAAAAATCATAAGGAAAAAATAAACATATTATATATCATATATAAATGTATTGACATCATAATGGCCACCATGAAAGGTGTTAAGAGAAGATTGAACAATCATCGTTTCGTGAGGCAGTAATTCGCCATCCACAGAAACAGTATGTTCATTAACCATTAGACGAAGGTGTGTGTAAGTGTAACTTGAATACTTAACATAACAACATACTAGTATATTAAAGATACTATTTTTGTTAAAAAAGAAATGAATAAAAAGAGTTTAGGGGGTGTAGAAGAAAAATAAAACAAAATGACTCAAGTGAAAACATTACCTTAAAATCGGGTAACTCGCTTTGGTTTGAGCTCAAAGGCTTCCTTGTGAAGACATCTGACCAAAGTGAGGCTTCTGATAGTTAGAGAGGGATTTGGAGAGACAAAATGGTCAGGGTTTGGCCGATCCAAAGGCTTTGGAAGTGTGGGTACGGAGGTATAGGTGGGGGCCTTTTATAAGAGGAGAGGAATGGCACTCTTGGAAAGTAAATAAATATTACTTTATTTTAAAATGAGTTTCAGATTTAAAAGATCCCACATTGATATAATTATAGGATAAGGTGATAAGGGTTCGAAATATACCCATATTATAGGTTTTGGACATGTGTAGGTCATAGATTTTACATTATCTTTTCATTTTATTTAAATCCTTTATTAATGAGGTAATCGTTGCATCATCATGATGTCATAAATAATTTATTATATTTAATGTCTAAAAATTAAAAAAAAAATATCAGGATGTATCATATATTTTTATATTTCTAATGAATATTTATAGTCAAAAATAGGACTTGTATAACCCCATGTAAAAATTGTTTTAGTAAAACATTTAATGTTTGTGTCATTTTTACTTTAACATTAAATAAAAAGTTATTTATGTCATTTCCCAACCAAAGTGGCTCCATGGGGTCCCCAAGTTGACCCATGGATTTTCTTGGCCGTCCATGACACATCCAATGAAGGTAAGACATGTGTCAAACTCATCTCATATTATTAAAACATTATTTTTACCATAAACTACACTAATTACCTCTAATCGCAATTAAAAACATAAAAGTTACTATTCCCCAAATTATTATATTAATACTATTGAACCACATTTTAATTATTAATGAAAACCATGTATGTCAGAATTTTGAAATTCAAAACACAAAGGTTGTAAAATTTCGTTTAAACGAAAAATCAGTTTCTTATGTACCACTTAGTGGTTTCACTATTCATCAAAAATTGAAATTTTCCAAAACCAAACCAAACCTTCACCCTAAGCTATATTTGATATTCCAAATTCAAAAATGATGTCTATTTTACAAAATTCAAAACATATAAGTTTCATTAATTAATTTAATAATTAATTCCCACTGTGAGAGCAAATAGCGTGTTTTTATGAAATAATAAGTATCAAAAGATTGACAATAGTTTAAGTTCAATTTCAAACTGAAATTAATTCCAACGACCACTATTGGATTAAATGGTAAAAATATATTCTAATTTTACTTTAAAAACAATTCAAAAGATAATCTAATCATAGAAATAAATTAGATTAAAAAGATGTTTTGAATTAAAATACAACATTTTTCACTATTCATTAAAAAATGAACTTTATCAGAAAGATTCCAAAAATTTACACAAAGTAAATTTTGATTTCCCAATTCCAAATAAGAATTTTATTTTGTCAAATATAACACATAAAATTGTCAAAAAGTGGATTTAAAAGAGGTTCGCCTTCAAAAGGCAGTTAATCGACCTTTTAAAGAATATTATAATGTCTATGTAATCCTCTAATATTTATTGTAAAGAGTAAAAATGTTTGACAAACATATATTATCATTTTTTAGTTAGTTTTGTTCATTCTCGCCATTACAATGTCTAGGCGTTAACTACCATTTAAAATACTATTATTTTATTATTAGAGTGCAACGTAAGATTCCCAGGAAACTCGTTGGTGCGTATTGGGTACGCCATCGAGCATATCATCCCCTTTAAAGTAATATTAATATTTTATTCACAAATATGGATAAATATAAAATATCATATTCTTTATTTACCTGGGGTGTTACATGCTTCCCCCTTTGGGGAATTGCGTCCTCGTAATTTTAAAATTGGGGCTTGGAAACATCCTTGAAAGTCCCACCTCAGAACAAGAGTCGGTAGAACAATCACTTTAAAATAAAGAAAGATAAGTACAGAGGTCACCTGAGTTAACCCATACTAGGATTCCATGTAGGAAAACATGGACATGGAGGAGAAAACACAGGGTCATGTTCTGATAGAGAGTGATAGAAACCAAGTTTAGGAGAACGTTATCCACAAGAAAATCACAAACTTGTGATGGGTTAAACGGTATTGCATTCCCCTGTAGGAAACGTTAATAGACAACATTTTTGTTTTAATTTAATTTTTATTGAGGAATTTATTCATAAGGAAACATAATCACTTATCATTTTGACTTTTAACTTTTATTAGATTCCTTACACAAATGTATATTTTCTCCAAAAGACGAGTATTTAGGAAGACTTGTTCACATTAAGAGTACTATAATCAACTTCTAGAGAATCACCTAATCCACAAAAGGGAACTATATACTTCCCATGTCTTTATACTTTACCCAAAACCAAAACCAAAAACGTTAGTACAAGATCAGATAATTCAGAAAAGTATAACCCTTTATAAAAAGAAAATCTATTCTTAATCTCCAAAATTTATCCAACAAAACCCAAAGTTCAACGAGGACCATTTGATAAACAATTTTTCCATAAAATTCTTCAATGTAAACCAAACTAATATTGAAACCCAAATATTTGAAGGATTTAGTCACATAGTCTTCCAAGTTAAATCTTAACATTTATCTCCAAACAACATCAGTTGCTCTTAATGTCTCGTCTTGAAAAGTAATTAACCTAATCACATATCTTCCATGATAGGTTAATAAATTCCATAGAAAACCCAAAATCAACTTACTCTTAATTCATAAAATCATCTAACTAAAAAGAATTAGTCAAAATAACCATGGACTTCACGTTGTCCAGTTGTAGGCGATAAATACCAGTTGCACTTTGGATGTGGGTTTGATTCCTGCAGCTTTGTCCGACACGACGGGTTGTCACACGGTCTGCATGTTGTCCTTTTTCCAACCAATATAATTCTCAAATAATTCCCCAAAAAGAGATAAAATCATCAAAAATAACCATAACATAATTTAACCTCAATTTTATCTCATGCCTTTCACTTCCATCATAACATATAGTAACCCATAATTACCTCAAAAGTAAGGATCATATAAACCCAAATGGTTATTTATAACTATGTCCACAAAAGAATAGATATCTATTCCTTGAATAAAATTTTCATATATTAAACATCAGGGTTACACATACTATAAAAAGTCTTCTAATGTAACCCCATCATCAAAAGATACTTAATACTCTTAAGAATTTCACCATAACTCTTGAAGCCCTTATAGGTTGACTTCTTACTCATTCAACATTCTTCATAATCCATTAACCATTCCCTTCCAAATTATTCTGAAATACTTCTTTCCTACAAAAAAAATCATGAATCATATCCTAAGATTCCAAAATAGGAGAACAAAAGTTATGAAATATTCCATACCTTTGATTGGTCATTGTCAGTTTCTTCATCCTTAATCGGAATGGCATTAGGTATTGGTAAATGAATACTTGTACAATCTTTGTGATCCCATTCACGAAACTTCTTAATAGGACATGTGTTTTCATAATGACCATGCACACCACATTTAAAACATTCAATTGATCCCTTAGAAAGCCCTTTTTTCCCTATCCTCGAGTCAACTGGATGCTTCCTTTTTCAATGGCAGGTTCTTACTTTATGACCTTCATTTCCACATCTATAGCATATTTCTGTCCCTTTGAAACATTTTCCTAGGTGTTTCATTCCACATATTTGACGCATAGGTTTTTGAACACACTTGCCTTTATGATTATTACCTATAGTTCTGTAGGGATTTGTTTCTCGCATATATGATGCCTTTGAGAAATCACTAAGGTTTAGGTGGTAAATCATGACTCTAGAGAGTTGGTTGAGGATAAAAAAAAGAGTTCTCATTGCATCTCCCATATCATTCAGTTGCTTGCTCAAAAAACTGTCACAATTTCCTTCACATCCACTGTTACTTTGGTACCTGCTAGATCCAGCCATTTACTAAAACCAAAAAGGTCAGTGTGAGTATATCAAAAATACCATCATGTACTAATGAGGAAGATAAAAACTAAGATATACTTGCTCATTTAGTTTATCTAAAACAAGGACTCTTTCTGAAATCCTAACCATTATGGTAATGTCACTTATGCTTAAAGAATACCCTAACCTCTAAAGTTATCTAAACCGACCATTGATACCAACTATAATGCCCCAGCCTTAAGCCTTACTTAATCATGAGTTAATACAAGATTACACATCGATGATCTTTTCAGGTTTAGAGTTTTAGAGAATTAGATCATAAAACATGCATTACTTTCCACATTTAAACAAAGTGGTCACATAATGATAGTATTCATTTTTTCCCATCAAAATAAACATATTTAAAATAAAACATGGATTCTTTCTTGACACTTCCTTGACACTATCATCATATTTTGTACCTTTCCCTTGACCAGTGAAAAACATTTCAAAAAAACTTGGGATGAGCATAAAAAGCTCAGTAAGGGTTATAAAAATATGGAAGGGAAACATGAGTTCATATATACATAAGAATGAAATCATACTTTACCCATAAAACATAGGAACATTAACATACCTCATCAAATCATGAATAAATCATAGAAATCATAAGACATAAAAGGTAACTTGAGGCATTCATAACATTCTTACGTAGGGAGTAACCCTCTTGGTTACGTTTGGAATACCCACCACAGTATATTCCCTAAATTTCTTCAGAGAAACCTTAACATATCACTCCTTCACGTTACCCAATGCATTGGAGAGCTATATCGGGATCACCAGCCCTTAGTTTACCATGGAACCACTGGTCTTCATAACAATTCCCAAGAACCATAACATAATCGTACCACATAATACATGCATAAAGGAAACATAACATTTCCACATTTCAATCACAAGATATCAATAAAACACATTGATATAAAAATCATTATGAAAACCGTTTTCAATACCAAAATAAAAGAAATGTAAAACATGGTATTTATTTTTCTTTTAAAAAGAATGTATGGCTTGTAGAGGAAGCCGAAACTCAAATAATGGTCACGGCGGCAGAGAAGTTGTTGTCGCCGCATACGTACGACAAAAACATTCCCTTTTGTCGTTTAGTAAAATGCTTCGTATAAAAAGATTTCTTTTTGGATAAACATAAAATTAAAAGGTTTTTATACACCGTATAAAAGAAGGTTGTGTATAAAACAAAATATGCCTCAATGAATGGAGATTAAGACGAAGTCCCTTACAAAGACGATATCCTTGGTTTATGGATAAATCAATTACATAATTATGTGTGACAAACAAATACACAAAATATAAGTGGATATTAAATGTAAAACCATCAAAGGTTATTCACACATATTCATATAATGACATATTCAAGGAGTACAAGTTTATCCCAAAGAATCAAATTTGGGTTAAGAAGTTCCCTTTCAAAAATTTGACAGCCTAACGTCGCCACTTAAAACTTCCAAAATGGATTGATGAGAGAGAATAGGGTCTCTCATCATATGAACATAAAAAATTAAAGTAAGAGTAATATAAAAGAACATCCCAATAACAATAAAGAAGAGCTTTAAAAGGAATGACATAAAAGAGTGTACTTAAAAAGAAAGAGAGGAGTAGGATCCCTTACCTCGGGTCCGACTTGACTCGATCGCTATTTAATCTCCTGAATAATAAACTTGAGTTAATTTCTACTTCCTTAAGAACCTTTTTCAAGTTCATTATTCATTTTATATCACTTATTACCATGTCATGAACACTATGTTATTATTTAAGCTAATAACGGTCGTTTTAACGATCATTGGTACTTGAGTCAAAAATAAACTCTATATAATTACAAGTTGTTCATGTGGTAAAATATCCATTATATCCCGAATTTTATTCATGATGTAGATATCATATATATCATATATATCCAGTATATTCATGTATTTATAATATTACATAACATTTAGAGTTAAGATATGAAATGCACCGTTCATGGAGACGGTAAGCCGTATGTACGCATGAACACTACTTCCATTTCTATTTTATATTTAATGGAATTAAAACATAATGATACATAATAGTATTTTAAATCCAATACGGTATCATATATAATATCATTAAATATATCATTTATACATACCAAATATGGTATTAACGAATCAAATCACTTTGAGGGGGCGGTAGTCTACACTTCCTAAAATGAAGATATCGCGTATACCCATAATGGAAGCCATTAAGGTATGACATTAATGAAAAATACATAAGCATAAGGAAAAAATAAAAATATTATATATCATATATAAATTTAGTTACATCATAATGGCCACCATGAAATGTATTAAGAGAAGATTGAACAATCGTCATTTCGTGAGGCAGTAATTCGCCATCCACAGAAACAATATGTTCATTAACCATTAGACGAAGGTGTGTGTAAGTGTAGGTTGAATCCATAACATAAAAACATACTAGTATATTGAAGATACTAGTGTCGTTACAAAATAAATTAATAAAAAGAGTTTAGGGTGTGGATATGCAAAACAAAACAAAAAGACTCAAGTGAAGACATTACCATAAAATCGGGTAACTCCCTTTGGTTTGAGCTCAAAGGCTTCCTTGGGAAGACTTATGAACAGTGTGAGGCTTCTGAGAGATATAGAGGGATGTGGAGAGACAAAATGAGCAGGGTTTGGCCGAGCCAAATTCTTTGAAATTGTGGGTAAGGAGGTAGAGGTGGGGGCCTTTTATAAGAGGAGAGTAGGCGCACTCTTGGAAAGTAAAGAAATGTTACTTTATTTGGAAATGAGTTTCGGATTTAAAAGGTCCCACATTGATATAATTATAGGATAAGGTGATAAGGGTTCGAAATATACACATCCAATAGGTTTTGTACATGTGTAGGTCATATATTTTACATTATATTTTCATTTTATTTAAATCCTTTATTAATTAGGTAATCGCTGCATCATCATGATGTCATAAATAATTTATTATATTTAATGTCCGAAAACTATAAAAAAAATATCATGATGTAGGAAATATTTTTATATTTCTAATGAATATTTATAGTCAAAAATATGACTTGTATAACCCCATGTAAAAATTGTTTTAGTAAAACATCTCATGTTTGTGTCATTTTTACTTTAACATTAAATAAAAAGTTATTTATGTCATTTCCCAACCAAAGTTGCTCCATGGGGTCCCCAAGTTGACCCATGGATTGTATTGGTCGTCCATGACACATCCAATGAGGGTAAGACATGTTTCAAGCTCATCTTATTTTATTAAAAAATTATTTTTACCTTAAACTACAATAATTACCTCTAATCGCGATTAAAAACATAAAAGTTACTATTCACCCAAAAAAATTATTTTAATCCTATTGAACCACATTTTACTTCTTAATTAAAACCATGTATGTCGGATTTTTGAAATTCAAAACACATAGGTGGTAAAATTTCATTTAAATGAAAAATCAGTTTCTTAAGTACCACTTAGGGGTTTTAGTATTCATAAAAAATTAACGTTTTCCAGAAAAAAACCAAAACTTCACCCTAAGATATATTTGATATTCCGAATTCAAAAATGATTTCTATTTTAAAAAATTCAAAAAATATAAGTTTCATTAATTAATTTAGTAATTAATTCCCACTGTCAGAGAAAATAGCGTGTTTTTATGAGACAATAAGTATCAAAAGATTGACACTAGTTTAAGTCTAATTTCAAAGTGAAATTAATTCCAACGACCATTATTGGATTAAATGATAAAAATATATTCTAATTTTATTTTAAAAACAATTCAAAATATAATCTAATCATATAAATAAATTATATTAAAAAGGGGTTTTGAATTAAAATACAACATTTTTCACTATTCATTAAAAAATGAACTTTATCGGAAAGATACCAAAAATTTACACAAATTAAAATATTGATGTCCTGATTCTAAATAAGAATTTTATTTTGTCAAATATAACACATAAAATTGTCAAAAAGTGTATTTAAAAGAGGTTCGCCTTTAAAAGGCGGTTAATCAACCTTTTAAAGAATATTAGAATGTCTATGCTTAAAAATACATTCATTCGCATTTTTAATCCTCTAATATTTATTTTAAAGAGTAAAAATATTTGAAAAACATATATAATCATTTTTTAGTTAGTTCTGTTCATTACCGCCATTACAACGGCTAGGCGTTAACTACCATTTTAAATAATATTATTTTATTATTAGTGTGCAACTTAAGATTCCCAAGAAACTCGTTGTTGCGTATTGGGTACGCCATCGAGCATAGCATCCCCATTAAAGTAGTATTAATATTTTATTCACAAATATGGATAAATATAAAATTTCATACTCTTTATTTACCAGGGGTGTTACATCATGAGTCCCCAACACATTGCTTGTAATGTGTTGAGGTCCGTCGTATGGTTTCACATCATTTAGGTTCATCAATGGAGTGGACGGCTTGGTTCCAACTTGGGGTAGGGTCCCTTTTTAAGTCCACAATATTTATAAATACATTAATTATGTTTCTTAAGGCACTTTAATAATAAATAAATTCATCCAATGAAGTATTATTTCAAATGCTTGTGAAATGTGAATTTTATCATATTCATGATTTGAATGTTAAAGGTGTTAAATTATTTATTGGATAACAATATCATATTTTTATAATAAAAACCCTTAGATGGAGGTGATATGCCTTCCACATAAAAAAGTAGTGGTTAGTCCTTACTTTCTTGACTCGTCATGTTTATAATCATTATTCTTGATGTAATGTTGAGATATGACATGCTTAGCACATTGCCCTAAGGAAATTAGAAACACTGAGTTTCCAATTTCAAAATGATTAAAGGACCAAAGAACCATCTATGTTTTTGGTCCTGTTTTTAGATTGTAATTACCCATGTAGGTAATTACCCTCTTCAATGGAAATTGGATCCTTATAAATGAAATTTGCATGTTTTGGTAAATGGAATGAGTTGAGTTAAATGAATGGATAATTCTTAATGATTGACCCTTAAAAACTGTTACTGAATTGTTTTTCAAATGTTTTGAATACTTATAAAACCTTGGGTGGAACGTGGGTTCCCATATAGGAATTCCATGATGGACTCAGTGGGTCTTCATACTCATACATTGGTTTATATATGGATTGACATTTAGAAATTCCATGGACAGAACAGAGTTCATGAGACAATGATGGGTTCCGCGTCCATGGAAACCCTTATCATGATAAGTGAAGGTAGCGGTGTGGACCTATCCCTTTGAAAATTCTTTAATGGTTTTTTACTAAATGGTTAAAATGCTAACTGACCATTCCAAACTAATGTAAGGCAAGTCCAGAAACAATCAATAAATGGTTTCAATGATACTTGACCTTTCAACATTAATTGAATGTATGTCTTGAACCACTAAATAATTGGTTCATGTCTACTAGACCTATCCACAGTAACGGAAGGAAAGACATGAACCAAATGAATCATTACATCACTTATTTATCAAATACTAATGGACCGACTCGAGATTACATTGGATTCTCAAAGGAGAATACCTTGGGTCTCGGGAACCCCATTATGATTCAAGGATACTATTTTCATAGGTTGATACCCACCAAGACTCCAGTTCATTTATATTGTATATATGCTCGATATACTACCATTGGGTATCTTCTTCTTACAGGATAATTCAGATACACTCCAAGGATCTAGCATTGACTAGTAGGTTCTATGGTTAAATACCCTTGGGCCCTATCTTTTCTGATCCCCATTTTACATTAGTCGATCACCTTGGACTTGGTTGGAGACTTATTGTGTAAATCCTTGGATTATGCTCTTTAAATTACATTCTTACCCTTTAGAAAAAGTCGGATATTACTGAGTTGAATTTTCGTGAGTTTACGTTTCCTTGGTGATTACCATAAAACTCCCTCACTAGATATATTTTCTAGGTTTCCTTTTTACGTCTTCGAACATTAACTATATATACTATCACAAGATTCCATAGATACACTACTTGGGTCAAACATTGACAAGTAGGTTCCATGGTTAAAGCCCATCGGGCCTAGTCATTTATTGGCCGCATTTTACCTTGGAAGAAATCTTATGAATCGGTTGGCGACATGTTAACATGTGATTTATAAATAACTTGGTAATACTCAATTAATGAACTGGTTACATGTTCAGACACCATACGAGGGATGATTCATGTACTTGGGTATTTAGTTACATCTTACTACTTACTTCATTTATGAATTATTTCACTGTATTTAATATATATTATATTGTCAGGATTGGGTTACACACCGGTGATCCTAGTCTACAATGAGTTTTATCCCTCGCCCTACATGGGCCACTATTTCCCTGGGGTAACTAAGTAGAACTTTATTTTTCACTAGGCTTAGGACCTTGTTTGATGTTGTATTTCTTGTACCATGAGTAGGAGAAAAGGACATAGTTAGAACTTAGAATGCTCAAGGAGATTTCCCGTGGGGCTTTGTGGTCCTTTCCTTATTTTGTACTATATTGAAATGCATGTTGAACTGTTTACTGCTTTATTTCATGTATCAATAACATGTCATTCATTCATTTAATATATAAACTTCCATTGGACCCATTTGTTCCGTCATATGAAATATGTCTTCCACTACTTCTTCAATTATACATTACTACTTCCATTTTTGATTGTTATTAGCTATGTTATACCGCTATGCAACTCTGATAAGAGGGTATAGTCTCACCATTGACTATCCGTAAACACTCACTGCATGTCGGTAGCCTCTAGATTATTGTGAGTCTTTCTTGAGTTTAGGTGGTGACCGGTTCGGCCACCATCTTAGTGGTGATCTCGGTTGGGTCATTACATGGTGGTATCATTGGTGAGTTTTCATTTTGTATTATTATTGTTTTTGGTAGACAGGAGATTAGGAATGTGTCGGTGCATGGTTAATAGCTATTATGGGGACTAATCACCCCATGTATGGATAATGACTAGGTGGAAATGGCTAGGATTGATGTTTATATTGTATGCTATTGTAATTTAAATGATTTCATCAAGAGTGATTGGTTTACATCTTGCTGCATATGATTTATAGAATTACGAATATTACCCTTGGCCTGTTATGGTAAGGAAGTTTCATTACATTCACCGTATTAGCCACATAGAAATTCACATATCATGCATATAAAATGTTCCATGCAATTCCATTATAATACCTCCTACTAAGTATGATTTTGGGCCTTATTAATATTCCATTCCTTAATTTATAACTATTTATATAAAAAACTATCATGCCTTTTGTGCATACTTCTTGGTATAGCCTGTCACAACCCGTCCCCCGGGGCCGGTGTCAAGACTACCCCAAGCCCGCCTTCTAGAGGCCAGGTGATGGAGACTAGCACCAAAGGTGTATTCCCTAAAACTGGAAAAGCATTTCCTTTATAACCTATAAGAACATGTAACCAAGAACACAGTATGATTGGAACAAAAGTAAACTAAACTATAAAAAGATTGAGTGTAGTAAGTCAAAGGTGCCAAAATACATGACCAATTGGATAGTACATGTACAGATTTGATACAATACAATCATGGAAAATGAAATGACAGGTATTGGATCGTCCTCCGAGGACCCTACATGAAGTGTAGGAACAGATCACCTCCTCAGCACTCCACGTCCACCCGTCTCCTCTACGTACGGACATGTCGTATTGTCCACCTCCACATACAGTCCAGTCCGGGTACTCTCAGCCTTATTCAACATTGTCTTTCATATTCATCCAACACTACAAGGTGCGGGCATAGCCCGTGCAGGGGTGAGTATAACGACACTCACTACGGACCCCGAGACCCTCTAGGTCTCACAAAATCCATCATGGATAAAACACAAAGTATGAAAACAACAGACAACCAGACATAGGTATATTCCCATACATATACCTAAGTTGTCCGGTAATCCATCTCAATCATGAGGAAAACACATAGTTACTGACTCATCTCACACCATAATTTCTTCTAGGGGTTGTATCAAGTAACATTCCCAGTCACAATGTCGAACACCTAGGATGTTGGATAACTCATCCTTTATCGAGTACTGCAGTACTTCCACATCACATAGAGGTGCTTCCCACTACCCTTGGACTGCTGAGGTACTTCTCTTGTCGAGTACCATGGGACTATCGCATCAGCAAGGCGCTCCCAACTATGGGTCTGTCGTGTCCCCATGGTGCTCCCCCTCGTGGCCTGCCGAGGTACTCCTCCTGTCAAGTAATGTGGGCTGGACGCATAACCAAGGCACTCCTCAATATGGGTCTTCTGTGTCACCAAGGTGCTCCCCACTTTGCTTGTTGAGTCACTCTTAGTTGAAACGGTCAGCATTCATCTAATCTCAGCTAGCCACTAGGTCTCTGCATTTTTCTCGCTCGTCTCCGGGAAGGTCCGCTCCACAAGCTAATGGTTGATACTCCAACTACCATGAAGTCCCATTAAGAAGTGTAAAGACTTTCCTACACTTCATAGGGGTATCAACATAACAAACGGTGCATCAATCGGATGCTCGGTCTGTGAGTTGTTATCCTTTTAGTCCACGGGGGCCAGTTGGATTTGTGCTCGATCCAACCTAACTGTCCCCCATCTCAATCCAAAACTCAATGGGGTATCAATCAAAGGGACCATCTCACTCCATGATTTCCAATTCCATTGAAACTTCTTCAAATGAAGTTTGGTGCCAAATTTATTGAAAAAAGAATTAAACGGGTCGTAGTGGGCTTGGGTCCAGTCAGACCTGTCCCGACCCACTATGTCTGGCCTGGCCCGCAGTGTGGCCCTACCCATTGGTTCCAGCCCAGCAGGCCGTGAGGGTGCCGTGAGGGTGGCGTGGCTGGGGAAATACCATGAAGGTGTGGGAAGGCTCGACCTGGTGAGGGGCGGCTCAGCCGAGGGCTGCGCGAGACCGCGGGACAGCTCGGCTGTAGGGCGGCGGCCTGGCCGTGGGTCGGCGGATCGGCCGCGGGTTGGCGGTCCGGCCGTGGGGCGTGGGACTAGCCGGGGGGAAATGGTCAGGCTTCTGGTCGATGGACCGGCCGCAGTTCGGTGGATCGGCGGCGGGTGGAGGCACTGGCCATGGGGGGGCACTGTTGTGTCATTGCCTTTGTCAAGAATGGTGGTGGAGCCAGTCGATGTTCTCATGCCCCAACCTAGGATGGTTGTTGTCCTCCTCCTTTATGAATAATACCACAAGATTTGTGGAAGGGGAGGGCCATGTTGGTTTGGCTTGTACCCTCTGCGTAAGGGTGGTAGCATATGGCTCATCAATAATATGAACATCAACATCAAATCCCATCCTCCCGAAATGATTATTCCCAACTAGAAAAATAAAAAGAAGAGGGTGTACATGGGAAGTGATTAAAAATAGAGATAAAATCCTACCTTGGTTTGTTCATTGATGTTGGCCTGAGAAGAATGTATGGATGCCAATTCATCATAGATAACGATGTCCCACGTTGGAAGAAATCCTGATAAAGAAGCTCGAAGTCATGGTCGGTGTTCTTTATTGGTGGAGCATTCTTCGAGGAAGAATGAGTTCTTCGTTGGAGAGCTTTCTCCCACCAAGATCTCTCTCTCCTTTGCAAACGAATCCTCTTAAAAGAAAAACCAACCAAAACAAAAAGTGTTTCCCAAAATTTAATTTTTATCACAATATCAAATTAACTAAATTAATTAACTAAGTTGGAACCATTTAATGTGGAACGTTGTCATAATTAAATATGGAGGATGCTCAAGAGGCTCCTCCACATTAATAAGGGAGTTGATAAGTTTCACCCTCAGTAAGAGGGGAGTTCAAGTAGTTTAGGTCTCGGTTGGTCCCAACCACCACAAATTCTCACATGAGGTTAGGCTCTGGTGGTCCCCACCACCATAACCTCTCATGAGAGTTTATAGTCTGGTGGTGCCACTTCTCAACATCTACATGGAGTGTTTAAAACAAAAAAATATATGTGCTTATTTTGTGTTATTATTTCCACGAAAAACCCAAAAATTATCTTTCACCACCGACCAACAGCCATCAAGGTGAAAGTCTCCTAAATTGAATACCAGTGCTGCGAGTTCAACGGTGCCCTCAGATTTCACTTCCGAGAACTGGTTCAAAAGATTTAAAAACCTACTCGCTCGTTTATTGAACATACCCATAAAAAGATCCAAAATTCATTTCAAGCACTTCGGTCCTTAGAATCACATGCCATCAATTTTCATGAACTCATAAAATTCCCATTTAACTAAAAAAATTACATTGAAATTGTGGGCCTTTACATTCTCCCCACCTTAGGATTTATGTCCCTGAATGCCAAAACTCAGACTAAGCGAATATTTGGGGGTACTAAGCATGCATCTGAGCCTCCCTCTCTCATGTGCTCTCCTGGAGGTTCTCGTACTACCAGCGAACATGCACGAGAGGTATCAACCTTCCACGAAGGAACTGCTCCTGTCAATCCTCAATATCTATTGCAACCTCTAAAAAATTCGTCCCATCATCGATGTCCAGCTCTCCATGGTCGATGATGTGAGAAGGGTCGTTTTTATATCTCCTTATCTGGGATATGTGGAAGATTTCATGCACTCGATGCAACTGATGTGGAAGATCTAAGGGGTATTCCACCTCAATCACTCTTTTGAGGACCTGAAAAGGTCCAATGAACCTCAGAGATAACTTGTTGCCTCAGCCAAATCTCTATAGACCTTGTCAGTGTGAGACCCATAGAAAGAGGTGGTCACCATTCTCGAACTCCATAGGTCTCCGTCTACTATCAGAAAACAGATTCTGCCTGATCTTTGCAGTATTCATCTACTCCTGGATGATTTTCACCTTCTCTGTGGTAGCCCGAACCATCACTAGTCCCACCAGTGTTGTCTCCCCTGGCTCAGTCCATCACAAGGGTGATCTGCATGGTTGTCTGTACGATGCCTCAAAATGTGCCATCCCTATGGTGGAGTGAGAGCTATTGTTGTATGAAAACTCCACCAAAGGTAAGTGATCCTCCAAATTGTGACTGAATTCAGGGACATAAGAACGCATCATGTCCTTGAGGGTTTGAATGGTCCGCTCAGTCTGGTCACCCGTTTGAGGATGGATAGCGGTACTTAAATGATGCATCACCTCGAAAGCTTCCTGCAACCCCTTCTATAGTCGGGAATTAAAACGTGCGTCATGAATGGAGAAAATCGTCGAGGGTACTTCATGTAGTCGCAAAATCATTGAGGGTAATTCATGTACTATTCTGATTATGATTTTCAACACATTTCGACACATTCATCATTTGTAGTTCTTCTGTCAAAATATGACTACACCACATTACAATCAGGGATTATCAGCTACAAAGGATATTGTAGTGTAGTAATAAGATTCAATGTCTATAGGACTGAAGCCATATGCCTCTAGAGTGAAGCACATTCATGTAATATGTGAGTTTCCTGCATAAATCAATGTAGGCCCACCAATACTGAGAGGTACAATCCATGATGAATCACTCATTGAAATTGATTTAGGTGATAATGGTGCCACCAACATGTCTATATCTTCAGGTTTATTTGTTATGAATAAAAATCCAATGGGACCTATGTCCTTTATAATTGAGATAATTAAACATAGTATAAAGTGGAGAGGGAAAGGGTTTATGTATCCTTCTTGTTAGTTAGTGATAGCTGACACAAATTTTTTTGGGATTTTCTTTTTCATGTTCTAGATTTTTTTATGCCAATATTAGTTTTTATTATCTTTTCCCTTATCGAACTAATGATGATTATTATCGTATGTGTGTCTAATTTCATGATTCTAATGGGAGATCTCATGTATTCAATGTGGAGTGGGAGCCAAGATCTTGTCATATAGGGCCTTCATTCCAAGAGATCAGGAGTTTGATGTCTATTGTTGGAATTGATCCATATGATGTTTCTACAATTTGTGATCTTCATGTTTTTGTTCGAGACATTACTGAAATTTTCCAATATGACTTCATCAATATTCTTCTAGAAAAAATGTTTGATTTTACAGTTTCCCTAGTGACATGTATACAAATGGTATCGATACCTTCTTATCATATTGAACCAGTGGAGATTATGGAGCTCAAGAATCATTTGGATAACCTATTGGAAAAAGGCTTTTTCCTCCCTTTTATTTCACCTTGAACCACCCATGTGCTATTTTCTATGAAACTAGTTGGTACAGATCAGTTTTTTTTACTATCATAAGTTAAACTGAGTATCCATTAATAACTTTTTCCCTTATGTTGATGATTTGTTCAACATGATACATGGGGAAAAGTAGTTTCCAAATATTGATCTTCAGTCGGGTTATTTTTAGCTTAGATTTTGGGAGACTAATATATTGAAGAATGATTTCCAGAGAAGGTATGGCCATTATAAATATATTGTGTTGCATTTTGGTGTTAATAAATCTCCTCCAATTTTTATGGATTTAATGAATCAGATATACAATCAATCACTTGACATATTAAGGGAAGTGTTTGTGGATCACTACTGGAAAAACGGCCTATACCCACGGTTCAAAACCGTGGGTATAGCCTCCAAAACCGTGGGTATAGCCTATACCCACGGTTTTGGGAACCACGGGCTGGAACGCCGTCGGTATAGGTCCCCAGCCTATACCCACGGTTTTGGAAAACTGTGGGTATAGGTGTCCTGCCACCGTGTCACCGAAACATAGAGAATTTCCACGGTTTCAACGACTTTTACCCACGGTTTCAAAACCGTGGGTATAGGTCCTAAAATAATGCAGGCGCCGAGTTTCGATCCCGCAACCTCTTCGCTGCAAACACCGCGTCTAACCACTACCCTAACTTCACATATATGTATATATATATCTATTTAGTTAAATATAGTTATAAAAACCGTGGGTATAGAGGGAAGAACCGTGGGTATAGGGTTCCCGCCAAAAAAAAATTCCTTCCCGCGGAAAAAAAAAATTTCCCGCGGACACAAAATTGACCTATACCCACGGTTTTTCAAAACCGTGGGTATAGGTATTTTATCCCAGACCTATCCCCACGTTTTTCACCAAAACCGTGGGGATAGACCCCCCCCATACCCACGGTTTTGGAAAACCGTGGGTATAGGTGAATTTTGATGACCTATACCCACGGTTTGCCAAAACCGTGGGGATAGAGCCCCCTATACCCACGGTTTTGGAAAACCGTGGGTATAGGTCATCAAAATTCACCTATACCCACGGTTTTCCAAAACCGTGGGTATAGGGGGGTCTATCCCCACGGTTTTGGTGAAAACCGTGGGGATAGGTACATTTTCCAGTAGTGGATGATATTATTGATTTTTAGAAATATGAGTGTGAGAATGAGAACTATTAGAGTTTGGTGCTAGAAAATTTGAAAAGTCAATATTTTTATGGAATTATTTAAATATTATGTTTTTGGATTCAATAATTGATGTTCATTGGCAAAAAGATTTCAGAACATGGATTTTCAGTTGATCCAAAGATGTTGAATGCTATTTTATCATAGAAGGTTCCACATAGGGCTTTGAGATACATATCTTCTTGGGTCATTCTGGATACTACTAATGTTTTTGTGATAAATTCAATAAAATGGGGTCACCTATGAATTCTCTTAACCGGAATGTGGTGAAATTCACATGGGATGCAATTTGTGAGTCTTCTTTCGATGAGCCGAAATGAATTCCAATATAATCACTTATTCTGATCTTACCTAAGACCGATAAAGAATATGTGGAGTTTGATCATGATTCCATTGTTTGTATGGGATGAATTCTTATACCATATGACCATGTGGTATCTTAAATCCTTCATCATCCCTGACCATATGAGAAGACTTCCCCCACTAACGATTTATAATTAGTTGTAGTAATGCATGCACTAAAATGTTGGTGGAACTATTAAATTGGATAGAGAATCATAGTCTTTTCTAATTATAAATGACTGAGCTACATTTCTCTCATAAATAAATTAATCTCATACATTGATAATTGGTAGAATACCTTCATACGTTTGACTTAGATATTGTCTACACCCTAGGGAGAGGTAATGTAGTTACTTACACTCTTTCTCAGAAGGTATAATCACAATCTGTTATAAAATTGTTGTAAGAGTGGAACCGTGTGGGTCTATTTGCTCAGTTCCTCCTTGATTCTTAGATGGATGTTTTAGGTATGGTTTTGACCGATGTTTTGTTGTCTTCATATCACCCAAAGTATATAGTTCCATTTCAATAGAATTATGATGAGTTTAGTAAAATTTGAGATATCCTTTTTGGTGGGAAGCTTGTTTCTTATTGGTCTCCCTCTTCTGATAGTATTCTCCACTATGATAATTTGGTTGTCATCCCAACATCTATACTGCGTATAATCTTATTTAATATTCAAATATCTTCATTGAATTTTCATACACACACAATGATGATTTATTTTGGACATTACATGTTGATTCTTGTGGCTAGCAATGAAGCATGAAATTGTAGATTATGTGTCCCACTATTACACCTGAAAATCTGAATAGGAAATGCACTTGATACCATATAGTTTACATAATAAATTGTTTTTCCAGTTTGGAAATGGGAAAATGAGTCCATGGATTCCTCTATTGCATTACCCAGGACATCCTGAGAGAGAAATGATATATAGGTACTCGTTGATCGGTTAGTGATGTCTATTCATTTTATTCTGATCAAAATATCATCTATGGATGAAGATCTAGGTAAGTGATATTTTCATAAGATTTTCAGGTTAAATTGGATTCTGCATTCTATTGTTTTAGATAGGGATCATAGATTTACCTTGAGGATATGGATGATTATTCAAGAGGTAATAAGAACTCAGGTCAATTGAATCTCAGCTTACCATCAAAAGGAAGATTGTCAGATGGACCATGAGATGTAGATCATGGAAGACATCCTTCATTAGTGTGTCATATATTTTGATGGATCAAGGGAGGGATAGTTGGTAGTAGATGGGTTTTTTTAAACCAAAGTTATCTATAATAAAGACTAATGGAACATTTTGTGTTATTGAATGGTCGCCCATGCAGTTCACGAAATTATTTGGAGGAGGTGGGAGAAGTCTCTTTTTTGGGAAATGATTGGTCTAGGATATGTCAGTAATGATTTTCAATATAAATCAACATCTAGTTATAATAGATATTCAATGGAAATAATAGGTGTATTGATAGTGTTTTCCTCTGTAGTTTTCCATTGGTGACTTGGTTTTCTAGAAATTCTATCATATTTTGTATCACCGTTGGTTTGGAAAACAAGGAAAATTGGATTCAATATTTGTTGGACCATTTGAAGTTACTGGGATGCTCACCTTGGTTGCTTATAGTTTATAAATTATGGTTTAATTGATATGTATTTAGGATTTTTTTCAACTTATCTCAACTCAGTAAGTATCATCATTATCTTTCTAATGTTTTGAGATATAATTAAATACAGTAATATCAATATAATTTATTTTTTTTAGAAACTCTTTTTGATTATTGACATTCAAGTGAATGTCTACCACATGAATTTGATTCCATTGGTTGATGTTTTATAGAAACATGGATCTGATTCACATGAGACAAGGAAATTAGGGTCGATGATGTTTGAGAAGTGCCCTCATGTTTTTTAGCGTTTAGATATTCCACATGAATTCCTATGGTATGGAAACACAATTTTGTGTGGATTATGTAATGTATTATTACCAATATATCAGGAATATCATTGACCACTTCATGTTTTTCATTTTAACATTGTTTGTACAGGTCTGAGAAAGAATTGTGAGGATAGCTATAATGGAAAAGTCATAGATATCATGGACTCATATATTTATCAAGAATTTTATGTACAATATAAGATTATTTAACGATATGTTAATAAGTTATACATAATTTGAGGGCTTTGAGAAGCATGTCAAGAAAGGATTCATGATGTGAAAGGTTACCCAATGAGAAGAGATGTTTCACGTCATGAATTTTTTAAATAACCAATTTTTATTCCTAGTCAACAATATTTCAAGAATATGTGGGAATATAGCAGTTTCATGTTTTTTAACCGAGATAAATTCCTTGTAATAGCCAGAGTATAGTTTTTAAAACATGAGTGTGGGTGTTTCACTTCATGTTATCTCTAAACCTCATTTCTCTCGACAAACGGAAATTCCCAGATGATTTTACGAGACTCACCTCACTCTAGAATGAGAACATGTGTTACTATAAGAACATAAGTGAATGTTTTATCTTGAGGTTATCACCCCTTTTAGGTGATTTTCAGGAGGTTTTATCTTCGGTATTTACACTATTTCCATGGAATGTTGTTATAAGGGACCAAAATTGACTTTGTTGGGGAGTTTACTCATAGGGTATTCCTCTACTTCCAAGTCCTATATTATTGGTGTAAAAATTTTCACTTTGTAGATTTTGGTATGATTAGTCTTCTAGTCTGACCTATATTGATGCTTAGTGAAGATACCTATTATTATATTTTTTATTTCATGGATTTATATTTTACCCTTGGTATAAATTATTATTCTTGTGAACAAATGATATGGAAATGTGCCTTGAAATAGATGTACCTACTTTTGTTTTAGAAAAACGAAAATGGAAAATGATTATAATGTTTTCTACAAAACCTATTTACATTAAATCATTCCATGTTATATTTAAATTTATTATATAATAATTTCTATATAGAGACATTTTATGGAACAACAACGTGGGATCCAATTGATTCTATTATCACACATCAGGAAGGAAACTTCGGTGGTGCATATATAATTTTGCATCTTCCATTGCATGGAATGGAATGGCATTGTTGTAAGGTGGTATGGTTTTTTGTCATCTTGGTTGGGTTGAATGTGGTGAGAGGGTGAGATTTCATCCATTCCATCTCAAGGAGTAGTTGTTTCCTTTGGGTAATTTACAGTTGGATTTGTCTTTTGGGGTTTTACTTACATTTACAGTTGTTTTGTTTTTGGTATCTTTTTATAGTTATGGAATATATTTTTTATACTTTTTTTGTCTCTTAATTTTCTATGTCTATATATTTATTCCATAATTTTTTAGGTTGGGAGAAATCATTCCCTCTAGTTTTTCGTTCAATTCATGGGTGATTGTTTTAAGCCAATGGGGATCTGTAGCACTATTCGGTTATATGGAATATCGTGTTTCCTGGTAGTTTTGAGGGTAACACAGGTTTGTTGGATAATATTCCCATGATCAATTAAATAAAATCCATATCTAAAGAAGAAAAGTAACAAATAAAAATCCTCTTTTTATTTTGATAAAAAATGATGGAAATTTAAATCCCCTTCAATATCTATACAATATAGGTGTCGATATACT
The DNA here is from genome assembly GCA_963277665.1 of Viscum album. NCBI lineage: Eukaryota > Viridiplantae > Streptophyta > Magnoliopsida > Santalales > Viscaceae > Viscum > Viscum album. Next base: position 469,602,017 of record OY728122.1, on the reverse strand, counting down.
CATCATGTGTAGAATCATCTTAGGAAGAAACTCCACTTTTCAACAAAAAATGGTGAAAAAAATAATTGGATACACTTCTTTTAAAAATCAAGCACATGGGATGATTTAAGAAGAATTATACCTCATACAGTTGATTTACATGATATGTTTTCCATGGGAATATGATTAACATCAATCAACATCATACCACCACTTTTTCATTAATTCATTTTTGTGGTTTCATTATCTGTGTTGTTAAAGTCTTCTGGTTTTCACCCATGTTCAATTATATATAAGGTCGATAAATAGTTTGACATGATCATATCATTGAAGAAAAATAGTTATGAGAAACATGAGATGTATTTTAAGTAACTGAAATTCAATTTTTTAAGAAAATAATATTTGATATGTCTCATGTTATGACAATTAGGAAATGGTGAAGGTGGTTCTATACAATATCACATGGTTTTCTTGAAAGAACCACATTTATTACATATAGGCATGGTTCTCAGTTATGTTGTGAAGTTAACTGATTCATTTTTTAGTTCTGAGATTCTCTACCACCATGGATATAGGTGACCCTATTTTGTTTATTCCCAACATTAAATTTTTAAATTTCCCTTATTGGTATAAAAAAAGTTTCTCCAGTGGGAATTGTGTTGAGAAATTTTTATTCCACTTTTTATTTATTAGCTATCTTTTTATAATAATAAAAATAGAGGAAAATATTCTTACAATGAACATATGGTAACTATTTATGCTTGTTAATATGTTCCTTCATAGATGTACTAGAATATACTACAAAAAAATATGTTCTTAAATTAAGTTTCATACGTTATCACAGATAGAGCATCCTTTATTTGATTGAATATTTTTCCCTATATATATCTTGAAGGTGTGGGGGTAGAATTATTTATTGAATATTTCTTCAATGTCCTCCCACATAAGGACATTGTTTAATTTATCTTGGATACCTAAATCCCACATTTAGCATGCCTAATCCGACAATATATAAACTAATAAAATGACTATTATATCAATTGAGATGAATCCAAGCATTCGATTCCTTCTATTAAGACATGACACAAACCCTTTTAGGTTGTGAATCCCCCTAATGGAGTTATGCCATTTTTCTCTGATATTAAAATGAATGAATCTTTTTTAATTGTTTTTCATTTCGATTTCCCTTAACAATAGATTAATTATCATTATCAATTATCTCAATTTGTTTTTGGTTCCCCAATTTACCTAATGAAACCATGTTTTCTATTTCATTTTGTTTTGGGTATATTTGTTTTTTCACCAAATATATTTATCTAATTTCATAGAAAAACACCACATAATCATCTATCACATGAAACTAACATTTAATTGTATTCATGATCACTGAAATTAAAAATTATTAAAACCAATATAAAAAATAATGAGATATGTATAAATGATCTCTCAATATGTTCTATATAACTATAACACTTCTTAGAAAAACAATACATAATAATATATTTTTAATATATATAAATGATCTATAAGAATGGGAAATATAATTTGGTTAGGATGGTTAAACATGAGATATATTCATAAATTATAATAACAAAACATAAGATAATCATAAGGGTTTTAGAAGATGTTCAAAACATAGAATATTCATACTCAATCAATCGTATATCTATTATCATAAATCATGGAAGATTATTTTGTTAAGTAGGTGATAAATTCCATATGATATTATAGTCCTCAATAATTATTCATGATCAATGAGAACAAAAAATGATCATAAGACATATGTTTTTGGAATCCACATAAAGATAAAAAATTCACTTCATGAGTCGTGGTTCACTACCTCAACTGTTTGTGTGGATAAAGTCCCATAATATAAATTAATACATGGTCATTACCCATAATCAATTAGGTGTATCTTGTATCCAATTAACTCCCTAATATCTTAGAAGTTTATTAAATCTATCATCTCTTAATATTTTCTCAACAAATTCATCATTACCCACTGCATTAAAGGGTAATAATAACACCACCCTTTCTTGATTTATAAACTATGCCAAAAATTTCATTTAGTGTAATTTTAAACCACCATTAAATCCTTATGTGATGGTTGTGAAAAGTTTAACTAAATCATGTGTCAGCAGTCAATTATCTATGGGTTTTTTAAACCCTCTTTGAACAATTTAACAACGGTTTTTTAGCAGTCGTTTAAACCGTCGCTATATCACGTTTTATTTGTTTTAATTTTTAGATTACTTATTTTCATATATAATTATTTAATTAATTCATTATTTTTTTATTTTCAATTTTTTGTATTATTTTTTATTTTATATTTTATATTTTTTAATATTTTTTTTTATTTTTTATGATTTATGATTTATGATTTATGATTTATTTATTTATTATTTATTTATTTATTTATTTTTTTGTAATAAATTAATCAATTAATTGATTATTTAATTTCAAAATTAAATTTTTAATTTTATTTATATATTTATATTCATAATTTAATTAATAATTATTATTTCTTTATTATTAATTAATAATGATTATTTATTATTTATTATTATCATGCTCATGGTCATGTCCCCACAGATGCCCATGTCCATGCACATGGAAATTCCATATATAGAAATTCTACTTTGGGTGAAATTTGAATCCCTTACCTCTTTTTTATTCGCCAAAAACATTACCACTCTACCTGGTTCTTCATGTTGTCAAAAAATAAAATTATATATACTTATATATTTATATGTATATATATATATATATCAATTGGGAAAACAATTTGTAAGAGCCTAAAACTTCTTTTCATGTATTGATCTTGATATCTAGTATTTTGAGGAAGAAGGACGTTTTTGGAATTTTTTCTGAGTACACGTCATGTACTCTTGAGTACATGCCATGTACTTTGGCCATGGGTAGTCGTATACTGGATGTGTAATGGCCAAGTACATGGCCCTATGGACCGCCTAAATCGGGGTCTGGTGGAGACTAGTACATGGCATGTACATAAAATGAACACGCCTTTTACTTTACTTTTTATTTGATAAATCAGACCGTGGTGACATCTCACATCCAAAATGATCTTCTTCTAACCTATTTCCATCTGGGAGTGATCGAGAGTGATGAATCTTCTCTGACCGACCAATCTATCATCTGTTCACTAATTAAAACATCATCAATTGCGTTGAAATCACCTCATTTAGTTCTTATTCATCTTGAATCTCACATCCTGACTTCTACTCTCTCCCAAGTTATTCAAGGATGATTATTTTTGACCTATTTGTCGAACTATGATGTTATAAGATGATTCAAGGTCCGAAGTTCGATATTTATCATCGTACCACATCAAGGTAGGTGGTTTGTTGCCTTTCGGAGTTTGTCTTTGACTGATATATGCCTTAGTGTTGATTACCCATGATTTGGGTATATCTTGTTAAGTAATTGAATCTTGTTATCATCTTCCTTGAATTTTTTGAGAGATTAAGGGTTGTCGTTAATGTTTTATTAATAAATTTCTTGTTTAGGGGACACCCCCGGGGTGCATTTCATTATTGGAATGTTTATGGCTGTTTGGTCCAGGTTGTCTATGAGGAAAAACTTGTTTTCATTACTTGATTGATTTGTTAGAATCGATTTCCTAATTACTTCTTTTTAAATGCCTGGGATATGAATTGTAGCCGCTTTTCCTTGTAGTAGTTGAGATTACTTTGGGATTTTGTATATCATTTGTGCATGATTTTCTGACAAAGGGTTGTGAGAACCTGATCTCATTTGACCGTATGGGGATCTTACGTTGATGGCTACCATAGAGTGTCTATTATGTTTACTGTTACAAGATTATAGGGGGGGTTGAAGGTGAGTTCTCCCTCATAGTGTCTATAGTATACCGTTATGGATAATAGGGGGAATGGATGTTAAGTGCTTCCCTAGAGAGTCTGTATTTTATCATTAAATGACCACTAGGGGAATTGATAGTGACTACTACCTTAAAGATTTGTTATTTTTGGGACCAAAGGGGTTAGACTACATGAGAAATCCTAGAGGGTCATTATATATTTCTAGAGTTAATGATATGATGAACCATAGGGGTTAGGCTGTGAAAACTTTCCAAGCAGGTTTCTTATGAATGATTTTCTGATTGCAATGAGGCTTCCAAGGTAAAGAAAAAAATGGGCTCCATCTTACTTTGTTGTTTTATGGCCTTATGAGACGTCTGTTTTTATTATACATAAGAGATATGCATCATTGGATAGATATTAGGGATTCATTATTCAATGATTTTAATGGTTTATAAATGTAAATGGATGTTATTGGAAACTGTAGGATTGTTTACTTTTGATAACATCCCTATTTATTTCTTCGTTTTTCATATTAATTACTATATATATATTGATTGATAGTTAGGCCCAGATCTTCTGGTGGTTACTTACTAAGATTTGTCTCACAGCCTATTTGGCTGTTCTTTCTGACCCAGACAGATTATATGGTTGTAGGTATTGATAAGGGCAAGTTCCCTTCTTGATAAGGTACATGATTATTGTGAAGATGGATAGTATGGTACCAAGATGAGGCTTTCAATGCTACATGAGTTATCTTGTTTTCTTTTCAACTTTGTTTTAGTACTTTATTTCTAACATTGTGACTTGTTTGGATATTTCCTAGACATATGTGACTTTCATCAGTTGTATGTGTGCTCATTTTTTTTATTTACTACTCGTATTCCACTATTTACTTCTGTTGTATGGTATTACTACTTCTGCTACTGTTTACTATCTCTTTCTGTTGTGTTACTCTAACAATGAGGGAATAGTTTCCCTGAAATCACACCCAAGTCCCTCATTTCTAGTCAGAAGCCTCTAGCCATTGCGGAAATGTAATAGAGGCCATGTGACCAACAAGGTACAGGGAACATTTGGCCGGCACCCAGAACCGGGACGTTATAATGTGGTATCTGATGATTGTTATTTTCGGCTTTGTCATACTATTTTGAGACAATAGACAAGGAAATGATGGAATATGTAGTTGGTAATAAGCTATTCCCAAGAGTATCTAACCTGTGTACTGGGAAAATCCAAGTACCCTCAAATATTACAGTTCTTCTAGTTTTGTAATATTTATAGTTTATTTGATTTCACCATTGGGTGATTCACTTCAATTGTGCTGTTATCATTGATGTTATGGAGGTTCCATTTCTTTTATAACCCAATGAGATGAGTGTATTAAATCTCATGCATCATATATTCAATTTCTAGATATCACATGTCACACATTATTGTCATTCTATTTATGCTGCATTACTGATATCATGTTGTTGTGATATATTTTGTGCTTGATATACTTTCTATTGTGATAGATAGATTGATTGAATACCTACTATTTCAATGGTTATTTCTAATATTGATGGTTTCAATTGAATGGATGCCAAAATTTTTCCTAGATTTGTCATGGAGCCACATAGATCAGAATTTGGTGGATCTTGTTTGAATTTTTTTTTAAAAAATCATGTTTTAAAGTGGAATAGGATTCCAAAAACTGATTTAGGAGAGTATGGGCTCTCACGGGTCAAAATTTTTCATTACATGGAAAAAATAATATGCTTTTAAGGGTTTCAGAGAAGATTTGAAGGCTTGCTAACTAGACACCTAGACCACACGGTGTGTGGTGTTTTGAACACATGGAATGTTATATTCTATTCTAAAAAACAACTTTTCATAAACACATGTCATGTACTGTATGTACAAGTCATGTAATCATTAACCATGTGACTGACTATGTGAGCAGAGACATGGGGTTGGGAAAATTGGGAAGAACACGCCGTGTACTAGGAACACACGATGTGCAGTAAGGAACCACGTATCTAGCCATGTGACAAATGACCTGGGTGGATGAAACATAGGTTGTACACAACATGTTGTATTCTTGCACTCCATGTAGAGTCAACTGTGTCACCAACCGTGTGAATAACTATTGGGGTGGTTGGAACATAAGTGTTATATGTCGTGTTTTGGGAGAACATGTCATGTAGTATTACCCAGGAGAGCACCGTGTGGTTTATCCTTGTGGAAGAACTCAGGTAGAAGGTAATATTCAAGTACACACTGTGTCACATGATGAACAAGTCATGGCTTGGGGTGTTACAAGGAATGTTTTTGCAGAGGTATAATATCATGTAAAAAGTTTAATAGAACACGGCATGTGTGGATTGTACACATCGTGTACCCCTGTTTTGTAAAACATGATTTATTTACTACTGCTGTCAGTTTCATGAACTTCTATGTTTCTATATATTATAATCATGAACTGAGTTGTTTTATTGACCTTACAGAGTCAGGATGATGGGACATTTGTCGGTTGTATACTAGATATAGGGCTACAATCAGACACCGAAAATTGTAGACCCTGGATTACCACTAGATTCTAACGGCATACCTCTCGGGGCACCATATGTTATACCAAACATAGTTGTTGATGCATAGTTCTGAGAAGTCTTCATGTGGTTTTTTCATACCTTCTAGGGATGACCTCATCCTCCCTTGTTTAATGTATAGTTGAGGCTGGTTTTTTAGCAGCAATATCCTCATACTTTATCAGGGGATGGAGGACCTCATGAGATAGTGTTAGGGTTATAATAAATGTGGTCCATCATCAAGAATCATGATACCCTACATGATAGGAGGGTGAACCTCACAACCTACATGCTTCAAGATTCCATCCATAGATGGGGGGATGTGATATCACAAGCGGGACGCCAACGAGTGATGGCTTTGGATGAGTTCTACCAGACTTCCTATCACTATTTATACCTAGATACCTTGAGGTCTGACCGTGCAAGAGTGTTCATGGGTCTAAAACAGTGTACTCTTTTAGGCATGGAGTTTTATATACACATCACGGAGTTATATTACTTCACACCCATTCTGTGGGGTGATGAGTTATTTCATTCCAGGAAGTTTGAGGATGGTCTAAAACATGACATCTAATTCCTCATGAACATCTTCATGTTTACATCCATGTCTTCTATACTCAACCAGACATTGATAACCAAGCATAATCTAAGGGAATATATAGATGTGAGCCATGGAAATTCAGTATCTAGGGTTTTTACTCCTCCGACAGATAATAAGAAGCATCATTGAGAGTCTACATGCAGAGATCCGAGAAGACATGATACTCTTTTAAGTGTACTGGTGGTATTCTACCAATGTGTTAAAAGTGGGAATATGAGACCTCAATGCCCGAGAGACCCAGTATAGTGCTGATATTGTGCCAAGATGGGCCATCTTCAGTGTTTCTCCCTGTTCTTCTCACCAACATCAACTGGTATATGTTTTTTATGACTCCTTGTTTTGGAGTATGACCACTTGGTTTTCATTAGTTAGGGAGATAGAGTTCATCAGGCCATTCGGGCCATGGTTGTGGCTATGGTCGTGGGAGTGAGGATATAGGTTTTCAGGGATCACATGGTGGACCAACTCGGGGTAGTTCAGTAAGGTCATAGGGTCGTGGTATAGGTCATACATTTACACTGGAAAACACCCATCAAGAGAAATATTTCAGACCCTATATGGTTAGAGGTATAATTTTAGTTGCCCCATTTTTAGCTTTTGCACTTTTTGATAGAGGGTCCTCACATAGATTCATATCAGTTACTATAGTGGATATCTTTGGGATCAATATCTTTACTTATGAGGATGTTATGAATCTAGATACTCCGTTAAGGATTAGAAGGAATAGTATAGGTTTGTTCATGGAGTTCTCCCTTGAGGTGGGTAGGTTCCAATTATTATGGGACCTCTATGTCTTAGAGATTATATGAATGTATGTCATTCTTGGAATGGACTAGTTAGTCTCCATTCTGGCCATTGATGACTGGTGTCACCATAGGGTGAGTTTCACGTCACTATAGGGTGGTTCTTTTCTACACAAGGGAAAATGTGATGTCCGGGTGAGTAGAGATAGACCAAAGAAACATGGGTTTGGGAGGAATTACAACCCATATCTATTGATTATATCTGTATGACCAGGTAAATACATTGATGGATTTTCCTCCGATGGTGGGTCATTTCATAGACGACTTTTCAGGTTTACCTCTATACGTAGAAGTAAATATCATTATTGATCTTGTTCTAGGAGAGGAACTTGTGTCTATTACTCCTTATAGGATTCTTGCACTAGAGTTACAGGAGATCAAGATGTAGTTGGCAGAGTTACAGGCAATGGGTTTCATATGACCCCATTTTTATCTATGGGGTTGACCTATCCTTTTTGCGAAGAAGGGGGACAATAAACTCATACATTGTGTGTATTATCGAAAGCAAAACTAGGTAACAGTTAGGAACCTATATACCTTGTTGCATATTAATGATATATTAGATCAACTTCTAGGGGCATGAGTGTTCTCGATAATTGACATGATATCCAGTTCTAATCAGTTGCATGTTAGATCATCAGATCTTCCTCTTACATCCTTTTCGAGTAGTTATGGTCTATATGAGTATGTGGTTATGCCATTTGGTCGCATGAACATAATAGATATTTTTATGGAACTGATGAACTGAGTGTTCAATCCTTATACAGACACTATTTTGGTTGTTTTCATGAATGGTATCTTAGCGTACTCAGACACTCGACCTGACCATTCCACCCATCTTGAAATCATATTGATTGTAATAACTTGGATCTTCATTTCAGGTATGTTTTTCCTTTTGTGGTCATTTTTTAGAAAAAGAGGAAAATCTTGAAATTTCCATATTACACACCGTGTACTTTGATGTCGCGTAGGGACATGTAATGGTCGTGTCCGGGCCACACACATGGTGTGTAGGGGAGATGTGGAGGCCACATAAAGTGGAGTATGGATATGCCATGTACATGCTGTGTACCCCTGATGTACATGTCGTGTAGCTTATTTTTTATTAGACCGGCCGAGGTCGCACCTAATTGACAGAAACGTCTTCTTCTCAGGATTCGTCGACCAGGAGCGTCTGTATAGCATTGAACATTCTCTTATCCCCCGAGCCTCCGTCTATTTTCAAAATCGACCGTCGTCGATTGCGTTGGAACTTCAGCGGTGACCTCTTCCCTCTTCTTGAGTATCATTAATTTGTTTTCCCTCTTTCTCGATATATCATTGGTTGAACGTTTTGTGCATTTTTGTAGATATATGTTGTTATAAGGAGAATCAAGCCTCATGGTTCAAGTATATTGATATCCTAGCACGAAGTTAGGTGGGTTGTGACTTACCTTTCGAAGTCTTTGAGTTTTATGTGTAAATTCCATCAATACCCATGAACGTGGTATTATGTGTTTACCGTTTTCTCCTATTGTTTTCTTGCCTTGTTTGTATGCTTTTTTAGAGGAAATTTGATCATGGTTGAGGATAATTTCTATGTTTGTATTTTTTTTTCAAGCCTTGTTCTATTTACGACTTTTGGGTCTTGTTAGACTTCGGTCGTTATACCTATTTTCCTTGCCTTCTGACCGTAGGATGGAGTGATATTATTGACATGCTTGTTGTTATGTAGGATGGTTATCCAAGTATCTCTTTAGGTGTACTTTGTCATTATAGAATTATTATGCACTAACTGGCATGGTACTGTGAGAACCTGGTGCTATAGACTATAAGGGATAGACCGAGTGAGCTTCCCAGAGAGTCTTGGATATTATAGACAACAGGATGGTAGACTGATTGTGCTTCCTCAGAGAGTCTTGGACATGATAGACTATGTGAGATAGACTAAGTGAGATTCCTATAGATTCTTGGTTATTATAGAATACAGGAGAGTAGACCGAGTGAGCTTCCTTAGAGAGTCATGGACATTATATAGTACCCCAGATAGACTGAGTGAGCTTCCTAGAGAGTCTTGGTTATTATTGACTATAGGAGGGTAGACTGAGTCAGCTTCCTTAGGGAGTCTTTACATTGCTTGAATTTCAAAAAAAAATATTTCCAGGCAAGAGAAGGAATTGACTGATTGAGATTCCTTAGAGAATCTATGATAGACCTGAGACTATAGGAGGAATTGAGTGATCGATCTTCCTTAGAGAGTTTTTTGACTTTGGGGCTATAAGAGGGTTAGACCGCATTATCTTCCTCATAGAGTCCCTGACTACCCTATACTATAATGGGAATTGACCTTGCGAGCTTCCCCAGAGAGACTTATAAATTCGAATGACCAAACCAGAGGGGTTTGGCTATGTGTACTGCCTAGAGGGTTGTTGGTATTTCTTGGATAGGACCAGAGGGGTTGGCTGTGAGTACTTCCCAGAGGGGTTCCCATTTTGGTTAGCTATTTACATCACTACTGCATGTTGTCCTGTTGACTGATTACTATTGTATATCATCCTATTACTGCTTACTGTTTACTACCTTCTATTTACTATTACTGTTTACTGCTTACTATACTATTACCTACCATATGCTCACTGACTGTGAGGTACAGATCTTTGGGTGGTTGGCAACTGGAATTTAGTCTCACACCTAGTTTGGGTCATGCTTTTGGGCTCAAACAGAGAATATTGTTACAGATATAGAAAATGGAAAGCGCCCTTTGACTTCTGGTACATGATTACCCGGAGAAGGATATCATGGGACCAAGCTTAGTATTGTGATCCTAAGGAGCTTTTTATCTTTTATTTTTCACTTGTTTTGGTACTGTTTGTATTTCCAGCATTGTGACATGTTTGGGTGTTTTCCTAGATATGTATCATGAATTATTTCATATAAACATATCTGATCCCGTGGTTATTTGTTTTAGTTTTCCGTTTTTCACTTGTGCATTGTTGTTGGATATTTACTACTTCCGTTGTTGCATGTTCTGTTTACTTCCACTGTGTACTCTGCCAATGAGGGGATAGTTTCCCTAGTATCACACCCAAGGCCCTCACTGCTTTTCATAAGTTTTTTGCATTTGGGTTAATGCGCTTGAGGTCATGTGACCAAACGGGTAAGGGCCACCACTGGGTGGATTTCGGAACAAGGACGTTATTAAGTGGTATGAGAGGAATTATTTTCTCTTGATTTACTATTTGGAGCCTTTAGCTAGTGATAGGACGGATTCGGTACTTGGTAATAAGTTGTGCCCGGTAGTAGCTAACCCATGTACAGGGAAAATCCAATCTACCTCATTATTTTAGTTTTCTGGTTTGAGATTTTACGGTTGATATGATTTCACCTAGAGTGATTCACATGCCTTATGTTATTATTGTTGTGCAAGTGCAGTTCTATTTCTATCACAATCTGATGAGATGAGGATATTCCATTCATGCCTAATATAGGCACCTGTTAGAAATCACATTTCATGCATTCATTCCATGCCATCTAGGGTACATTAGCAATTTCATGTTGTTGTGATAGACATTGGGTAGATTATGCATGTTTTTGTGATAGATGCTTGATATAATCACTGTAGTTTGATAAGTGAATTGTTTGTTTTGTGCCTTTCATAAATGAACACTAAATTTTGGTTCTTGAGGTGTTATGAGCCCTCATGAATCGGAACATAGTGGATTATTGTCTTTTTCCCGTTGTATATGATTTTTAGGAGATTCCAAGATTTGATTCGCGGGGAGTATGGGCCCCTACAGATCAAAATTTAGCACCTTCATGTTTGTTTTTTAGTGTTTTCTGGGATTCGGTGCAGTTTCTGAGCTACTTCCTGGAAAAACCCAGATTACACAGCATGTACTTGACTACAGGCCATGTAGTTTCAAACTGTGTCACTGACTGTTTGAGCAGAAACATGGTGTTATGAAAAAGTGTTCAGAAACACACTATGTACAGTCATTACACGTCGTGTAGTAGTGAGTCGTGTACCTGGTTGTGTCACTAACAACATGGGACGGGGAAGCTCGTGTAGTACACGTCGTGTTGGGGACTCACACGCCTTGTAGTCTAGTTCTAAGTACCTAGTCGTGTCACAAACAACACAGGACAGTGTTATCTCTCTTATAGACACCGTGTTTTTTCGGAACATGTCGTGTAAGGGTCAGCTGTGTAGTCGTCTGTGTAACTAACAACACGGGTCACTGAAACCTTTTCTAGTACACGTCGTGTCCAAAGTGAACACTCCATGTAGTCTTGGGTTAAGAGTACTATGTGAGTTAGTCATGTAAAGAGACTCAGGAAGGGGAATGGAGATTAGGTACACGCCATGTGTGGGGACAACATGTCGTGTAGTCTGGGGTGTTACACGGCCAAAGGAGGAAAACTACATTCCTATGTGAATGACTTAAGATAAAATGTCGTGTATCATTATAAAATCCATGTAGTAATGTTTTGTAAACATGGGTGTTTCTTCCTCTTATTCCCATTTTGTACTCTTCTTTTCTCTGTCCTTGATAATCCTGATCTAAGGTGTGCTTTTTATCCATTAGGGCTATGCCTCGAAGACGTCCTTCGATCATACGTCACCTGCCAGATGGTGATTAGACACCAGATATGGCTGATCAGGGATCGTCTTTAGATCATTCTGCTATGCCAGGCTTGGCACCAACAGTTATATCCATTGCAGTCGTCGATGCGTAGTTCAGGGAGGACTTCCTGAGAATGATGCAGACCTTTCAGGGAGCGCCACCTCCTGACCCGTCGATGGGTTAGTTGACGCAGGTTTTCCAGCATTAGCATCCTACTACTTTCTCAGGGGATGGAGGAACCTAGGCTGTAGAGTCCGGGCTAGAGGACACACTGACGATGTTCTAGAATCTTGAGATTCCTCTAGAGAAAAGGGTAAAGATGGCTAATTACATGCTCCAAGACACCACCAAGAGGTGGTGGGAGGTGATCTCATAGTCAGGAAACCAGTAGGATATGTCTTGGAATGTGTTTCAGTGCATCTTCTATGCTTAATTCTTTCCACAGACCTTGAGGTCCAACCGAGACCGAGAGTTTATGAGTCTTGAGAAGGGTACTCTTTCTGTTATAGAGTACTCACCTCGTTTTACCAAGCTGCAGTGCTTCTCGCCGATTCTAGCAGTTGATGAGTTTTTCCTTTCTATGAAGATTAAGGATGGTCTCAGGTAGGGGATTTGTTCCCAGGTGAATATATTCACGTTGACTTCTATATCATCGATTGTCAACCAGGAGCTGATCATTGGGCGCTATCTGAAAGATTATGTAGCAGTGAATGAGGGCGGTTCGACGCCCAGAGTAAGTGTTACTCTAACTGATAGCAGGAAGCACCACAAAGATTCTGCTTGAGGAGATCCTAGTAGGCAGAATGTATCCTCGGACAACCAGGTTGTATGCTACCAGTGTGGTATGAGCAGGCATACTAGGCATCAGTTTCAGAGAGACCCGATGGAGTGCCGATCATGGGGCAAGAGGGTCAATCTTCATCACTTTTGTCAGATATTTTCACGTACAGCTGGTGGTATGGGTTCATCTATGACCCCATGTATATGAAATGTATCACCAAATTCTCACTAGTCTAGGAACTGGAGTTCTTCTAGCAGTTCGGGCCGAGGTGGAGGTCACGACCTTGGTAGTCAGTCACAAGGTTACAAGTGACAGTAGTGTGGATCAACATAGAGTGGTCAGCCAGGGGAGCAGGGCCACAGGACATGCCATACATTCGCTGTGGAGCAGGCCCTTCACGAGAAGGATCCCGAAAATTCTACAGTTCGAGGTATGATCTTTGTATCCTTTGTGTTATCTTCAGCTCTCTTTGATACTGCTGCTTCACATAGTGTTATCTCTGTTACTTTTGTGGAGAGCCTTGGGCTCTGTATCTTTTTGTCTATCGACATGTTTACGCTTGATACACTATTGGGAACGTGGACGTCTAGTGTACATCAGGGCAGAGAGTGTCCTATTGAGGTTATCAGGTGTCACTTCTTACGGGGTCTGTATGTCCTGGTGATGACAGGCTATGATGTCATTCTTGGTATGGACTGGTTTGTTCCCTTCTAGGTAGTTGTTGATTTCTATCGTCGTAGGGTGAGTTTCGTATCACCGGAGGTTGGATCTTTTCTTCATAGAGGTGAGTGGGATGTACAGGTGGGTAGAGCTGGACCAGAGCATCATGGGATAGGGGAGTTATATCCAAGATTGCCTATCTTTACCTGGATGACCAGGGGACTTCACAGTTAGAGTTTCCTCCTTTGGTGGATAGTTTCAGGGATGTCCTTCCAGAGGACATATCGGGTTTTACTCCAGAGCATGAGGTAGACTTTTCTATTGATCTCGTGCCAGGAGTGGCACTGGGGTCCAATCCTCCTTATAGGATGGCTACACCTGAGTTGCAGGATCTCAAGAAGCAGATGGAGGAGTTGTAGGAAAAGGGTTTCATATGACCCATTAATTCTCCTTAGGGTTCGCTTGTCCTTTTTGCAAAGATGGTATATGGTACACTTCGGCATTGGGTGGATTATCATAAGCTGAACCAGTTGACGGTCAAGAAATGATATCCCTTGTCGGGGATCGACGAACTGTTTGATCAGCTTTGAGGAGCCCTGGTGTTCTCAAAGATCGATTTGAGGTCCGTTTATCATCAGTTGCGCGTTAGACCATCAAATCTACCTCTTACAGAATTTGGGAGAAGGTATAGTCTATACGAGTAAACAATCATGCCATTTGGTCTCAAAAATACGCTAGTAACTTTTATGGAACTAATGAACTGAGTGTTCCATCCATACTTTGATTCCTTCATGGTGGTTTTCATGTATTTCATCTTGGTGTACTCGCACACTAGACATGACCATTCTAACCATATTGATATTGTTCTGAGTACACTGGGAGAGCATCATTTATATTCTAAGCTCTCGAAGTTCCACTTTTGGATGGATCAGATTCAATTCTTGGGTCATGTTATCTCAGAGGCAAGTGTATCAGTAGACCTAGAGAAAGTGAGAGTTGAAGTTACCTGGGAACACCTGAAGAACTTCTCTGAGGTGCAGAGTGTTCTAGGGATGTCTGGATACTAAAGGTGGATTATACAGGTCTTTTCATGCCTTGCACCACTATTGACAGGTCTGAATAGGAAATGAGTGAATTTCTTATGGTCAGATTCTTGTGAGTTAGCATTTTAGGAGCTGAAAGGGAGGTTGACGTCAGCACCAATACTAGTCTATCCAGAGCTAGGAAAGAGCTATACCATTTACTATGATGCTTCTAGTGTTGGGCTGGGATTTGTGCTTATGTTGGGAGATGGAGTTGTTGTACACGGGTCTCGGGAGTTGAGGCCACATGGAAGGAACTACCCGACACACGATCTAGAGTTGGCATCTATTGTTTATGCCTTACGCTGTTGGAGACAATACCTTCTATGAGAGAACATAGTGTTTTTCACTAACCAAAAGAGTCTCTCAAGTACATCTTCACATAGTGTGATCTGAATCTATGACAGTGCAGGTGGGTCGAGTATCTTCAGTCCTTCGACTTTGAGCTTTCCTACATGCCTGGGAAGGGAAATGAAGTTGCTAATGCACTGAGTAGGAGAACTCAGATATAGGCAGTTCAGGAAGCCAGTAGTGAGTGGAAGCTTATGGCTCTGTTCTCTGAGATGCATTTGGAGGTGCCCAATAGACAGGGACAGACTTTCTAATCTTCTATAGTTGTTACCTCTACCCTTCTT
The DNA here is from genome assembly GCA_963277665.1 of Viscum album. Taxonomy (NCBI): domain Eukaryota; kingdom Viridiplantae; phylum Streptophyta; class Magnoliopsida; order Santalales; family Viscaceae; genus Viscum; species Viscum album. Next base: position 469,586,463 of record OY728122.1, on the reverse strand, counting down.
GATATGGTACAGATGAAGGCAGTTATCATACTCAGAAGGCCTTGTCCTACGAGAGAGTATGTCGGGAGAGGATCATCTTCCTAGATGGACCATGGGCGAGGATGAGATCATGAATTTCTAAGGACGCGTATGGGTGTCGGCAGACATACGTGAGGAGATGATGTGGGATTTTCATTCCTCTGTTTGGGCAGTTCATCCTGGTGTCACAAGATGTATCGGGATCTTCATCACTAGTATTGGTAGCTAGGTATGATGAATGATGTTGCTGGTTTCGTTATGAAATGTTCTTCTAGTCATCAGGTAAAAGCGGGTCATCAGTGACCAACATGACTTTTACAACAGTTACCCATTCCCGAGTGGAAGTGTAACAATGTCGCGATAGACTTCGTGACCGGGTTTCCAAGGTCACCTCGAGGGAGAAATGGTTTTGGGGTTGTCTTCAGCATGCTTATGAAGGTTGATCACTTATTTTCGATCAAGGAGACCTCCAGTGTTGACGAGCTGGGATGGTTGTACATCCAAGAGATTGTACGTCTGCATGGAGTTCCACACTCTATTGTTTCAGTCAGGGATGCATGTTTTACTTCTCGGTTCTGGCTGAGGCTTTAGAAGGCTTTGGGTACACATGTACTTTTGATTACATGATGCCATCCCTAGACATATGGGCAGTCTGAGCATACAATCTAGGTGATTTAGGATATACTCCAAGCATGCATTATAGAATCTGGGGGTTCTTAGAAGAATCATATTCCTCTTGTGGAGTTTTCCTATAACAACAGTTTTCCGGCGACTATTCAGATGGCACCTTACGAGGCTCTCTACGGTAGGCCATGCTAATCAAATTTGTGGTATATAGAGGTAGGAGAGGAAGCTTTGTTGGGACGTCATCTTATTTAGGAGACCTCATAGCAGATAGAGTTGATTCGGAAGAGGATGGATACAACAAAGTCTTGACAGAAATATTTTGCAGATCAGTGGAGACAACCTCTGGAGTTCGAGGTCTGGGATCATGTTTTCCTACATGTCACACCGAGGTTGGGAAACAAGTGGATTCAGAGGAAGGGTAAGTGTTCACCATGGTACGTCGAGTCGTTTGAGGTGTTGGAGAGAGGTGGGCCGGTTTCTTATTAGTTGTAGTTACCTCAAAGGTATTGGGCTATGCACGATGTCTTCCACGTCTCTCACCTCCAATGTTATATTTCAGACTCGTCTCATGTCTTTCAACCCGATGAGGTTGAACTCGAAACATATGCGTCTTATGAGGAGCATCCTATCCAGATTTTCGATCATATTATGAAGGTTCTCTGTGGGTGGTCGGTTCCACTGGTATGGCTGCTATGGTATCACGGGAAAATACAGGATGAGACCTATGAGAGGGAGGTCGATGTACGATCGTAGTGTCTAGAGTTGTTTGGGGTTTCTTCTTCTACGCCTCGCTCGGGAAATTTGGGGACAAATATATTTAAGGGGGTAGTTTGTAAGTACCAGAATCTTGGTTTCGGGTATTTTTTTCCTTTTCTGGTCATTTTCTAGAAAAAGTGGAAAATCTAGAAATTTCTTGATTACACACCATGTACTTTATAAGTACACGGTGTGTACTTTGATGTCGTGTAAGGTCGTGTGTTTCCCATGTCGAAGCCACACACACGGTATGTAGTGGCGATGTGGAGGCCTCTTAAAGTGGAGTACGGAAAGTCCAAGTACATGTCGTGTACCCCAGAAGTACGTGTTGTGTAGTTTCTTTTTTTAGATGGATGGGGGTCATGAATATTTGACCGGAACCTCTTCATCTCATGATTCTTCAACCAGGAGAATCCGTACGGCCGCAGACAATCTCTGAGACCCTGAGCATCTGTCTGTTTTCTGCATCGATTTTCGTATATTGCATTGGAACTGCAAAGGTGAGCTCTTCCCTCTTCTTGAGTTTTATTCAATGTTTTTCCCCTTTCTCAAGATATCGTGGGTTGAACGCTTTGTGTGTTTTCATAGATCTACACAATTATAAAGAGAATAAAGCCTCGTGGTTGATGTATATTGATCTCCTACCACCATGGTATCTGGTTTGTACAATACCTTTCAAATCCTTTTAGCTTTATGTGCAAATTCCAACAATACTCGTGAACGGGGTATTGTGTGTTTACTGTTTTTCCCCTATTGTTTTTCGTCCTTGTTTGTATGCTTATTTAGAGGTAATTTGATCATGTTTGAGGATAATTGCTTTGTTTGGATGTTTTTTCATGCCTTGTTCTGTTTATGAACTTTGGTTCTTGTTAGAATTCGGCAGTTACACCTATTTTCCATGCCTTGTGATTGTAGGATGGAGTCATATTCTTGACATACTTGTTGTTCTGTAGGATGGTTAGCCATGTAGCTCTTTAGGTGTACTTTGGCCTTATAGAATTATTATGCACTGACTGGAATGAGACTGGGAGAACCTAGTGATATTGACTATAAGGGATAGACTGAGTGAGCTTCCCATAGATTCATGGATATTATAGACAACAGGAGGGTAGACCGAATGAGCTTCCTCAGGGAGTCCTGGACATTATAGAATACATGGGATAGACTTAGTGAGCTTCCCAAAGAGTCTTGGTTATTATATAATACATTTGTGTAGACCGAGTGAGCTTCCTCAGAGATTCATGGACATTATAGACTATAGGGGATAGACTGAGTGAGCTTCCCATAGTGTATTGGGTAGTATAGACTACAGGATGGTAGACCTAGTGAGATTCCTCAGGGTCTCTTTACATTGTTTGAATTTCTTTAAAAACCATTCCAGGCTAGAGAAGGAATTTACTGAGTGAGATTCTGTAGAGAGTCTATGATAGACCTAATACTATAGGAGGAATTGACCAAGTGAGTTTCCCTAGAGTGTTTCTAGACATTATGGATATAAGAGGTTTAGACTGCGTGATCTTCCTCAGAGTGTCCCTGACTACCCTAGACTATAATGGGAATTTACCGAGTGAGCTTCCCCAGAGAGTCTTATAAATTCATAGGACCAAACCAGAGGGGTTAGGCTAAGTGAACTGCCCTTAGGGTTGTTGGAATTTCTTGGATAGGAGCAGAGGGGTTGGTTGTGAGTACTTCCCAAAGGGGTTCTTGTTGTGGGTAACTGTTTGCTTCACTACTTCTTGTTTTCCTGTGGAATGATTTCTATTGTATATCATCCTGTTACTGCTTAATGTTTATTTCATTCTATTTAATATTACTATTTACTACTTACTGTACTATTACCTACCATATGCTCACTGACTGTGTGGCACATTTCTTCAGGTGGTTGCCTACTGGGATTTAGTCTCACACCTTGTTTGGGTCATGTTATAGGGCCCAATCAGACTATTTTGTTATAGGTATAGACATGGGAAAGCACCCTTTGACTTCTGGTACTAGATTTCTTGGAGCAGGAGAGCTTGGGACCAATCATAGGCTTGCGATGCCGAGGAGCTATTTATCTTTTCTTTTGTACTTGTTTTGGTACTGTTTTTATTTCCAACATTGTGACCTATTTGGCTGTTTTCCTAGATATGTATCATGAATCATTTGATATATACGTATGTGCTTAAGTGGTTATCTGTTTTAGTTTTCCACTGTTTACTTGTGAATTGTTGTTGGATATTTACTGCTTCCACTATTGCATGTTCTGTTTACATCTGTTTTGTACTCTGCCAATGAGGGCATAGTTTCCCCACTATCACACCCAAGGCCCTCGCTACCAGTCGGAAGCCTCTATAATTTGAGTAAATGTGCTTGAGGCCATGTGACCAACCAGGTACGGGGCCCCTCTAGGTGGCTTCTGGAACCATGACGTTACATTTATTACACTAAGAGAGCATTAGTTATATTCCAATCTCTCAAAATGGAACTTTTGGATGGACTATATTCACATTTTGGGTCATGTTTTCTCAGAGACAGGATTATCAGTAGACCTAGAGAATGTGAGAGAGTTAGTTTCCTGGGCATAGCTGAAGATTGTCTTTGAGGTACAGAGTTCTCTGGGTGTGGCAAGAAACTATATACGGATTATACATAAAATTCCATGCTTAACAGCAACAATGACAGACCTAACTAAGAAGGGTGCAAAGCACATTTGGACATATTCATTTGAGTATGCCTTTTATTAGCTGAAAGGGAGGTTGACTTCAGCACCGATATTGATTTTTTTGGATCCAGTAAAAAGTGAAACCATTTATTGTGATGCATCTAGTATTGGGAAAGAATGAGTGCTTATGAATGGGATAGAGTCATTGCATATTGGTCTCAAAAGTTGATGACACATGAGAGGAATTATCCAACTCATGATCTAGAGTAAGCTATAGTTGTAAATGCTTTACGATGTTGGATAATTTGTCTTTTGGGAGAGCATTTTGTGGATTTCACTATTAATAAAAATCAAGTATATCATTATTGAGTTTTATTTGAATTTGATACAACGAAGATGGGTTGAGTAGCTTCAATCATTTGACTTCAATCATGCCTACACACCTTGGAAATGCAATCTTGTCATTGATGTGTTGAGAAGGAGGACTTAGATATAGGCATTTCAAGAGGCCAAAAGTTACTTAATTCTTATTAATATGTTCTCTTAGAAGAATTGGAAGGTTCACAATAGACAGGGGATGATATTTCTTTCTTCTGTAGTTGTTACCTCTACTATATTGAATCAGTAGAAAATGAGGTAGCTATCTGATTCTGAAGTCCTAGTCCTACGAGAGAGAGTATCAGGATAGGACCATATTCCGAGGTAGAAAGTATGCAAGGATGAGACCTTTCACTGTCATGGATTCATATTGGTGCCAGTAGAAATACGTGATGAAATTTTGTGGAATATTCATTACTCAGTTTGGGAACTTCATCCTACTGTCACCAAGATGTATCAAGATACAAACCATTAGTATTTTTGTCCGCGTATAGTGAGATATGTTTATGGTTTTGTGATGATATGTTCCAACTGTCACCAGGTGAAGGAAGAGCATTAGCGACCAGTAGGGCTTTTGCAGTAGTTAACCAATCCCAATGGAAGTGGAATGATGTCAAGATGGTTTTCATGACATATTTACCAAGGTCCCCTCGAAGGAATGATGCAGTTTGGGTTTTAATTGACAAACTCATGAAGGTTTCACACTTCATACCGATCAAGGAAACCTTCAGTGTTGATGATCATATAGGATTGTTCATTCGAGAGATTTTACGTTTTCATTGGGTTCCACACTATATCGTATCAAATAGGGAAATCCGGTTTTCTTTTCATGTTTGAGAGGGACTAATGAAGGCTCTGGGTACACATGTACTTCTGATTATAGCTTACCATTCCCAAATATATGGCCACACTGATCGCACGATTCATGTGTTAGAGGATACGATTTATGCATTCTTCCTATTTATACGTGGTTCTTGGGAGAGACACATAACCCTAGTGGTGTTTTCCTACAATAAAATTTTTCAAGATATGATTCAGATGGGACCTTGTGAGAATTTGTATGGTAGGCCATGCTAATCAACTCTATGTTGGCTAGAGGAAGGATTTTCATCTATACTAGGACCACATCTTGTCTAGGAGACCACCAAGAAGGTCGATTTGATATGGAAGACGATGGATTCTACACAATCTCCCCGTAAATCTTACACTAATCGAAGTAGACGACCAATAGGGTTCGAGTTAAAAGATCAAGTTTTCATGAATGTCACACTGATTTTGGGTCACTGGAAGATTAGGGGACTAGGAATGCTTTCCCTGAGATACGTCAGTACATTTTATATTTAGGAGAGGGTCAGTCAGGATTCCTATCAGTTGATGTTACCTCATAGGTACTGGGCTATGCACAACGTCTTCCAGGTTTCTCCACTACGACATTACTTTTCAGAACTATCCCTTTTCTTAACCCAAGGAGGTTGAGTTGGAGATGGATGTGTCTTTTGAGTAGCAACCTATTAGGATTTTGGATCACAAAAAAATGTTTCTTCGTGGATGGTATGTTCCTATAGTAAATGTTATATGGTAGCACTGGCGACTACAAGACAAGATATGGGATGGAGAGGCCAACGTTTGATCAAAGTGGCCCGATTTATTTGAAGTCCCATCTTCAGGACCCTTGGAAGATAAATTTAGAGACGAATTGCTTTAAGCGGTAATTTTTTATGAACCTAGATATTCTTTTTCACGTTTTCATCTATATTTCATTTGTTTTTCATGAAAAACAATGTTTTTGGACTTTTTTCTGAGTTCATGTCGTGTACTATTGAGTACACGCCGTGTACCCGATGGCCGCAGTTTTCCAGGTGCTGGCCAATTACAAGGCTGTGTGGACTACCTAATTTGGAGGAAAGTTGATGCGAGTTCATAGAGTATACATTAAATTATCACACATTGTACTTGTATTTTTATTTGATAAATCGGTCTGGGGTCGCATCTCACATCAAGAAAAATCTTCTTCTAACCTCGTTTCATCCAGGTGTGATCAGGAGAGAAAATTATTCTATAAGCCAATGATCCATCTTTAATTCTATGAATCAAACAATTTCAGTTGTATTGGAATCACCTCGATGCATTCTTGATTCCACTTGAATCTCATTTCCAGATTTCTCCTCTCTCTCGAGTTATTCAAGGTTGAACGTTTTTTACATTTTTGTATATCTATGACATTCTATGTGATTTAGGGATTTTGTTCGAGTGTGATCATTGTAAAACAATGAGTTTGGTGGTTTTTTGGCTTTCAGAGTGTGTCTTGGAGTTATATATAACTATGTTTCGATTAACCATAATTTGGTTATTTTAATGTTAATGAATTGGACCCTATTGTCATCTTTATTGAATTTGTTGATAGATTAAGGTTTTTCATTAATGTTTTATTTATAAATTGCATGTTTAAGAAACACCACATGGTTTAGTTTCCTTATTGGAATTTTTATTACTGTTTGGTCTATGTTGCCTATGAGATTGACCTTGCTTCCTTACCATGTTTGATAGGTGGGAATTGATTGCTTATTGATGCTTGTTAAATGATTGGGTTATGATTTTTAACTACTTATCCTTTTATTAGTTGATGTTACATTAGGCTGTTGGATATTACATTGGAATGATTTTATAACATAGGGCGGTGAGAACTTGGTGTAGCTTTGACATAGGGGGAATTGACGTTGAGGGTTCCCCAAAGTGTCTGTTGTGTTTTCCATTACAATACCATAGCAGGGATTGACGATGAGTCATCCCTTAGTGTGCCTATAATATACCATTACAGGTTCACCAGGCGATTGGACATTGAGGACTTCCTCGAGAGTCTTCAGTTTATCGTTAAAAGGCCTCATGTGGAATTGACAGTGAGTGTTTCCTCAAAGAGTCATTTTTTTGTTTTTCCAAATGGGTTAGACTGTGTGAACATTCCATGAGGGTCATTATATTCTTATGTAATTGATGATATATTGAACTTAAGGGGTTAGGAAACGAGAAATTTCCCATAGGGTTGCTTGTGATTGATTTTCTGATTGCGACGAGCCTGCCAAGGAAAAGCACATGCTTCGGCTCAGTTATACATGGTTGTTAGATGGTCCTCTAAGCCATATTTTTTTCTTATAATCAAGAGATACATAGCTTAGTCTAGATCATGGGGATTAATTATTTAAGGACCCAACCCCAGTTTCCAAGATCCTATTCTTTATTGTATTACATTGGAATATAAATAAGTAATAAGCATCCCGAAGGACCGAGTAGTTTTGTATAATTGGAAACAAGATACATATATAAGTTCAACATTACAACTTGAAAAGAAATACAACATATAATATCCTCAGAAAACATCCATAACTTCTAGGTTATTTGCTCATGTCACTCATAATAAACCTCGTTATGTACTAAGGAAATTAAATATAAGAAAGGGGTGAGATATAATTCTCAATAAGAGTAAGAAATATATTGAAATATAACATAAACATTAGAAATGGTTAATACTTGAAAACACAAGACTTTAAAAATAAAAATGAACATAACATGGGAGGAATATGAGTTGAGTAAGTAATGCCATAATGAAACATAATAATGGGTATTCTACTAGAAGAATAACCACATGAACATTCAATAATACGTTCATAATGAGGAAATGCATAATGCGGGACAACATAATCAAAATGTCAAGGCCTTGTGCCATGACCATAAATAATCATTGTGTCAAGGACTTGTGTCAAGACCGTAGTTTTTCTTATGAGACCTAGTGTTGCACTGAGGGACTATAGTGGTATCCACATGAAACATTCTATGTCCAAGTCATTTTGAATATGAATGGGGATAAATATGAATTACATATACATTAATATTGAAACTAATATACAAACTGTAAACAACCTTCCCCAAACATTAAGCATAATTACAAACCATAGGGAGTAAATTGTTGAATGGTCTTATGTTATCACACCCACAACCAAAATAATATTAAAACATTGAAATAAACATGGTATATGATACAATGATGTATTAATCCCAATAATACAAATTAATATACAAGTCTTTCTAATAGATGAAGATATTCTTATAAAATCTTTATGTAATTCTTTAGATAAATACTCTTTTATTTTTAAAAGAAGAGTTCTGTTGGAAAAAAATTGTATAAAACTATAAGTGAATTAACATAGTATTTTCATAATAAAATTATTGATTTTAGAAAAGTAATTATTTTGAAAAATAGATTTTTAGATTCCTTTTAAAATAAGTTAGAATTTATGAAATTCCTTTGAATTGGGCTTATATTTCAGAAACAATTTTGAATGTTCCTTTTATCATTTGTAACTATCCATAAAATATGGAAAGATTATGGTTGGTTTAAATATATATAATACCCACAAAAAATATATTAAGAGAACAAAATAATATAGAAAAATTTCATCTAGGTATTTTGACAATCAAGGTAACTCTAATGAAAATGGGAGTTTGGGTGGAAAAACCTTACCTTAAGTCTGAATGTGTTACCCTCTCGAAATTAAGGTCCTGTAAAATGAAATTAGACATATTATTAACATAATTAAGAACCTATTATACGTGTATTTAGTTTATCATAGTTCATTTTTAGTTCATTTATGTCCTTATTGATAAGTTATAATATTGAATTCTTCTATTCTGGAGTGTTCATTTTCTTAATTTGCATAATCGGTTCACTTTTATTTAAGTAATGGAGTTCATGTGGAATGGTTATAAATAACCATAACTAAAATTAAATATTATTTCAGAACATATTGAATTTTAAATGGTCATTTCTATCATTTGGATACATGTAATGAGGATGAATCATTTAATGGAATTTACTTAGATTATTTTAGTGGTATTTTGATTATTAGGAAATTGTTTGGTCATATGATTTAATATTATGTACATATACATATTCTTGAATATTAATTTGGATATAATACCCATATTATAGTCTATCTAAACCATATAAAAAGTTTTATTACTAATAATGAAGGATAATTTGAATAATGTAACTTCATCATCTGTGATTGTTATAAATTAGAACCTCGTGGATGTCGATTTCGTTTATAAAATAAAAGTGAGAGAGTAAGAAAATTTATGATGGTTCTTCCATTAACATGATATAATTATAGTATATAGATGATACTATATCAATCATGGTCATTCCGATAGAGGATTCAATGATAGGATTACAAAAGATGATACATTGAAGTGAAACTAAATAAAAAGAAAGGGTGCTTTTCGTCTGGAAATATCCTTCTTGAGAACCTACTTTAGGGATGGGGTTTTTGGTATTTTGTCTAGAAAAAAAGCTTCCTAGACCTGGGGTGTGACGTGGAAAGGGTAATTGGGTAGATTTTTTAGGAGATTCGAGGCTTAGTGGAGTGAAAACAAGAGGGAGTGATGAGAGTTTTTATAGAGGAGGAAAGGAGGATTTTCCAAATTTTTAATCACTACTTTATTAATTTCACTCAAGACCAGAAATAGTGACGATTCCCTGACAATGAATAGTAATATATGCATTTGAGTTCAAAAAATATGGGCTAAAATCACTTATGATGTCATAAATTGTGAATTTAACTAATAATTTTATATACAGTATTTTATAGTATTTCACTATATAAAAAAATTTCGAGTATTTCCGAAAAATACCAAAAATTAACAATAACCAAATATAGATGTTTATAATCCAGAAATGAATTAAATTTTTCAAAATTTTTTTTAAATATGATTAATTTAATATTTAATTGAAATAATAATTCATTCTAAAAATAACAGTTTTACAAAATTTATTTACTTATTCCAAAGCATAGGTATATCATACATTCATATGAATATTATTTATATAATATCATTGTTAAGGTTAATATTCATTAGGGTATATCACTATTCATAAAGGTATGCTTTTATTTATAAGGGTATGTTACTATTCCCCCAAAAGTATGTTTTTCTTATCAGACTCCAAATAACTTACTGATCGCAAATATGTATGGCATATTTTCAAAATTCACATAGCAAAAGTGACAAACTTATGTTTAAGGATCACATAGCAATAAGTAGTTCATTATGTTTCTATTTCATGTGATTATGAAATATTTATAAGAAAGTAATTTCCATTGAAGAAATATTGGGTTGTTACATTCTCCCCTCCTTATAAAAATTTCTTCCTCGAAATTCGTAAAAATGTTACATAAATATTTTTGGGTATACCATAAACGTAAGCTCTTTAGGATCCCATGTTGCTTCCTCCATCTTATGGTTCCTCCATAGAAAAAATGTAACGCCCCGACCCCAGCTACCCAGAGTCGGTGCATTATTACATAACATTGGCATGATCACAAGAAAGATCAAATCTCGAAAGACCGATTGGTTTAGTAGCCTTGGAAACACTAGATATATTCATAGGTTTTACATTACATCATAAAATGAAAAACTACTACAACAACATAATGTCTCCATAATCCACACTCATATCCACATATAATATCCCTGCAGGTCATTCATAATTTACTTCTTCACTTCCTGGGAAAAATAAAACATATAAAATGGGTGAGCTCAAATGCCCAGTAAGGATAACAAAATAGCGGAAACTTTCATAAATAAGAATAAACTTTTAAGGCAATGTATAACTAAAACAAAAGCCTTTCAAACATGAACTTTCAACATGGTATGGCATAAATAAAATGAAATAATTCCATTTACTTATTCACATGGATATTCTACTAATCGAATAATCACATGCAAAAATCAATAACCACTTTCATAATGTTGGAATGCATAATGCCAGACTATCATAACCACATAGCCAAGGCCTCGTGCCAAGACTACAAATAAGATTTTGTCAAGGCCTTATGCCAAGACACTAGTTTGTCTCATGAGACCTACCGATGCATCGAGGAGCTATAGCGGGCTCCACCCGTCACTTATTAAGTCCAATGCATTCCCATATGAAAAGGTTTAAACATAACATAAACATTCATATTAAAACTAGCATACGAAATGTCAATAATTTCACCATAAACTATGAATGGTATAAAAATAGCACATCCATAGTCAAACATATCACAAAACCTTCAATACAATATAGAAGTTTTGTATCATAATAAATCAACTTCCAATAATCTTAAAATCCATCAAAGGATGTTGACGTAGATGAAATCAATTTTTTTTTAAAGAAATATCTCCTTTTATTTTGAAATCATTTAAGATCCATATAAAATAAAACATTTTCTTTGAAAATATTCTTATAATCTTGTAAGGAAATCTTTGAAGATTATATAACGGCGTAAAATAACCGCACCCGCCGTATAAGTTAAAAAAAACATTCTTACCTCAATTCTGTCGAAAAGGTTAAAAAGGACCTTGTTTTGAAAACGACGGAAAGATTCCTTTATAAACCTCTTATAAAAAGTCAAACAAGGGTATAAATGACTTTAACCCATATTCTTGTAAATAGTAAAAATGTTTTGAAATTCATTTTTAAGAAACATGGATGTAGATGATAAAGATATCCCAGTAGATTATTACGTATAAACAACCTCGGATAATGAAGAGATTGTGAAATAACCCTTACCTTGTACTTTTCCTTTGTTGGGGTCGGTTAACCTCCTGTATAATGGTGAAATAATTGTTATTAAATTATACAAGAATCATATACATTAATATGATATCATATATGATCTTTTAACATTTCTTTATTAATAATATCTTAGTATTATCGTCGTTTCAGGTGATAATCGATTCGTTCTTCTTAAATGTTTGGTTACGTAAGACATGTTTGTAATGGATAGATTAAATATTATTCATAATCAGAATGATATTAACATTATTTTTAACCCTAAAATGAGAATAAGACTTGAATGGATACGATGGAGGATGGATCTCACCGCGTTCGTGGAGACGGTAGTCCGTACGTACGCACGAACGCTACTTCCATTTAATTTTTATTTTAAAAGAATTGAATCCAAATGATACATAGGTATATTACTATTCCATTATAATATAATATTTTATATATGTTACTTAATTTCATTAACACCATCCTTTATACGTTCCATGTGTGGTATGAACGAGTCATATCATTTTAAGGGGGCGGTAGTCCGCACTTCCTCAAATGAAATTATCGTATGTATATACAACATGAAACGAATAATGGTATGAAATAAAATGGAATTACAGAAGCTTATATATAAAATATATATCATTAATATCATATTTAATTACAGTGCCATCATAATGGCCACCATGAGAGGCGGTAAGATGTATTTGAACAATCATCGTTTCGTGAGGCGTTAGTTTTCCATCCACAGAAACATTATGTTCATCATCCATTAGATGGAGTTGTGTGTATGTGTAGTTTTAATCCTTCTTATAACAACATCCTAGTATATTGAGGATACTGGTGTTGTTACAAAAGAAAGGAAATAAAAAGAGTTTGGGGGTTGGAGAAGCAAAATAAAGGAAAATAATTTAAGAGAAATCGTTACCTTTAATTTAGGTAACTCACTTTGGTTGGAACCAAAGGACTTCTTGAAATGATTTCTGTCTAAGGAGAAGCTTCAAGGAGGAGGAGAGGGATGTGGGGAGCTTAGTTGGGCAGAGTTTGGACGAGACAAGTGGCTTGAGAGGTGTGAGGAATGAGTATAAGTGGTCTCCTTTTATAAGGGAGAAGAGGGGCTCTTTAGGAAAGAGTGAAAGTATTACTTTATAATATAATTATATTCGGTTTATAATGGTCCAAAAATCATTGAGGTCGAATATAAGATGACTAATATTCTAAATAACATCAACCAATAAGAATTGGACAGGTTTTAGATAATATTTTAATCATTATAATCTTATTTATTTAAATGATTTATTAATGAGGTAAACATTTCATCATTATTGTGTCATTAATAATTTAAATTATTTGATGTCTAAAAATTATAAATAAAATATCATTATGTAGTAAATCTTTTTATCTTTCTAATGAATATTTATAATCGAAAATACAACATGTATAACCCTATGTAAAAATTGTTCTTCTAAAAGATGTAAGCTTATGCCATTTTTATTTTTATTTTAACTTTATTAATATAAAGTGTCCCTACCACATACAAGTGGCTCCAAGGGGTCCCCAAATTGACCCAAGGATGCTCATGGTCGGGTATGTGTCCACCAATAAGGTTAGGACACGTTTTAGCGTAATTTTGTATTATTATAATATTATTTTTTAACCCTTATTTACCGGATTTACCCTTAACCATGGTAAATAAAATATTTACCACAGTAATTATTCAAAATGTCTAAAAATAAAAGTTACCTATTTACACAATTTGGACATCCTGATTCCAAATATGGAATCCATTTTTCTAAATTCAAAACACAGAAGTGGCAGAAATTAATTTAAAATTAATTCCCGCTGTCAAAACAAAAAGCGTGTTTTTAAGAGGTAATAACTATCAAAAGATTGACACTTGTTTATGTTCGGTTTAATTGTAAAATTATGTCCAATGACCAACATTATATTAAATGGTAAAAATATATTCTAAATATACTTTAAAACCACTCAAATTCACAATTTATCACTATTAATTATTTTGATTAAAAAAGTTGTTTTTAATTAAAATTTAGTAATTTTCACTATTCATCAAAATATAAAAGTTATCCGAAAAGTACCAAAATTTCACCCTAGGCTAATTTCAATATTCCAAATCCAAAAATGAAGTCCATTTTGAAATATAAAATATATATGATTTCAAAAAGTATGTATTACTATTCACAACGGCTACATTAATTAGTTGTGGTGTGTGTTAGAACTCGAGGTTGCGTACAACACATGCTATCGCATTATTCGAAGGGAAACGTACCGTAGAAGCTTGGGGTGTTACATTCTCCCCTCCTTCAAATAATTGCGTCCTCGCAATTTCTAGGGTATTACTGCATAAAAAGACTCGGGTGGTTCTTCATCATAAGTTCCTCGGGTTCCCACGTTGCCTCTTCCATCTTATGATTTCTCCACAAAACTTTTACCAGACGTGTCGTCCGGTTTCTCAGTACTTGTTCTCTTGTATCAAGAATCTTGACGGGCTCTTCACAATAAGACAGATCGGGTTCCAGTTCTAATTCCTCATAGGTGAGTACATGCGTTGGGTCAGGCATGTATTTTCTCAACAGAGATACGTGGAACACATCGTGAACTTTGGAGAGACTTGGCGGCATTGCCAATCGGTAAGCTACAGCCCCAATTCGTTCTAGAATTTCGAAAGGTCCGATGTACCTGGGACTCAATTTACCATTCTTACCAAAACGTATGACTCCCTTCCATGGAGATACCTTTAGGAAAACATGATCACCGACCTGAAATTCCAAATCATTCCTTCGATTATCGGCATAGCTCTTCTGCCTACTTTGAGCTGCTTTGATGTGATTTTGGATTACCTTCACCTTTTCCACCGTTTCCTCCACCAGTTCTGGGCCTACAAGTTTTCTTTCACCAACGTCATCCCAACAGGTTGGTGTACGACATCTCTTTCCGTATAACGCTTCATATGGTGCCATCTGAATACTTGAATGGAAGCTATTGTTATAGGAAAATTCTACCAGAGGTAAATATTGATCCCACATACCCTGAAAGTCAAGTGAGCAAGATCTCAACATGTCTTCTAAGGTTTGAATAGTCCATTCTGATTGTCCATCTGTCTGAGGGTGGTAAGCAGTGCTCAAATGAAGTTCAGTATTCAGGGATTTCTGAAGACTTTTCCAAAATCTTGAAGTAAAACGGGGATCACGATCAGAAACAATCGATAGGGGTACTCCATAAAGTCTCACAACTTCATTAATGTATAGTCTTGCTAGACGTTCCAGGGGTAGATCTTCTCTTATAGCAAGAAAATGTGCTGACTTGGTAAGACGATCAACAATAACCCATATTGCATCGTTCCTTCTAGGAGTCTTCGGTAGCCCCATGACAAAGTCCATTGTAACATTGTCCCATTTCCACTCCGGTATGGGAAGAGGTTGCATGACTCCTCCAGGCTGTTGCCTTCCAGCTTTCACTTGTTGAAAAACCATACATCTTGACACAAAATCAGCAATCTCCCTCTTCATGTTGTCCCCCCAAAAATGTTCCTTCAAATCTCTATACATTTTGGTGCTCCCAGGGTGTATAGAGAAATTGGAACTATGAGCATCATCAAGCAATTCCCTTTTTAGATCAGGTATATTGGGAACACAAAGTCTCTTCCCGAATTTCAAAATTCCATCTTCATACACAAAGTCTCTCAATCTCCCATCATTCACAGCTTTAATCTTCTTTTGGAATTCTTCATCATCGGTCTGAGAACTCTTAATCCTTTCTAGTAAAGATGGTTTGGCAACCATTTGAAAAAGCATTGATGTTTCTCCTTCCCTGGTTATTCCCATGTCCATCTTTACTAGATCCATAAAAATTGGATCCCTTTCAATTCTCATATTGTTCAAAACTCCATGGTCTTTTCTACTCAAAGCATCTGCCACCTTGTTTGCCTTCCCTGGGTGGTAGTGTATCGTACAATCATAATCCTTGAGTAATTCAAGCCATCTCCTTTGCCTCATGTTGAGTTCTTTTTGTGAGAAAATATACTTCAAACTCTTGTGATCAGTAAAAATCCCACATTTTTCACCATAGAGGTAGTGCCTCTATATCTTCAAAGCAAAGATCACTGCTTCTAACTCGAGATCATGAGTAGGATAGTTTTGTTCATGAATTTTCAACTGTCGTGATGCATAGGCAATAACTCTATCATTTTGCATAAGGACACAGCCAAGTCCATTCTTCGATGCATCACTATAAATAACGAACCCATCATTCCCCGATGGTAGAGTCAATATAGGAGCATTGACTAATCTTCTCTTCAGTTCTTCGAAACATTCTTCACACTCTTTTGTCCAAACAAATTTAACCCCTTTACGTGTGAGCTTCGTTAATGGGTTAGCCAATCGGGCAAAATTCTGGACGAAACGTCGATAATAACCTTCCAAACCAATAATACTACGTACCTCAGTTATACTCGTAGGTGATGGCCATTCTTGGATTGCCTTGGTCTTAGAAGGATCAACAGAGATTCCATCTTTAGAGACAATATGGCCAAGAAAAGAAATCTCATGAAGCCAGAATTCACACTTGCTAAACTTCCCATATAATTCATGCCTCCTCAGAGTCTTGAAGATAATGCGCAAGTGATTTTCATGATCTTCGTAGGTTTTGGAGTATACCAAGATATCATCAATAAATACCACCACAAATTCATCGAGATACTACTTGAAAACTCTATTCATCAGATCCATGAATACAGAGGGTGCATTAGTCAATCCAAACGGCATTACAATAAACTCGTAATGCCCGTACCTGGTTCGAAATGCTGTCTTCGGAATGTCCTCCTTCTTCACACACAACTGATGGTATCCAGATCGAAGGTCAATCTTTGAAAAGTATTGAGCTCCATGCAGTTGGTCAAATAAATCATCAATACGAGGTAGGGGATACTTGTTCTTTATCGTTATAGCATTGATCTCCCTGTAGTCGATACATAACCTCATAGATCCATCTTTCTTTTTAACAAAAAGAACAGGGGCTCCCCATGGAGAAACACTAGGGCGAATAAATCGCTTATTACTCAATTCCTATAGTTGTTTATTTAGTTCGACTAACTCTACAGTGGCCATTCTATAAGGGGTCTTCCATACAGGCCTTGATCCAGGAATCAAATCAATAGAAAACTCAACTTCTCGTTCTGGAGGATGTCCAAGTAAATCTTCTGGAAATACATCTACAAATTCTTTCACAACAGGTACATCCTCTATTTGAACATTCCTTTCCTCACCCGCAGTTATTTCATTCTCTTCCTCCCCAATAATTGAATTTAGTTGAGCTATTGAGGGTGGATCTAAATAAGAATTAGGTGGTGACGATTCTGCTCTAAAAATAAGGTGTTCCTTATCATTATCATCAAGAATCGTAACCTCTTTCTTCTTACAATAAATCTTCGCATCATAGTCCGAAAGCCAGTCCATACCGAGGATTATATCAAACTCAATCATAGGTATGACGATGAGATCAGCAGATAAAGAAAATTTATGTGCTCTAATGGGGACTGATTCACAAAACTTTGTTGCAACGATACTTCCCTTAGGAGTTTTAACTGAAAACTCCCTTATTAAATAAAATTGGAATTATCTAATTTTCTTAGCAAACTCGGAAGATATGAAACAATGCGATGATCCAGAATCAAATAATGCATTTGCTAAACTTGAGGAAACCATTAAATTACCTGCCACCACGTCTTTCGGAGCTTCTACCTCAGCAGTAGTGATAGCATAAGCCTGGCCTTGATCCCTTGGCCTTTTCTGAGATAAGTTCTCCTGACGCTTAGGGCATGCATTTTCATAATGCCCCATCTCCCTGCAATTTTAGCACTGAACGTTGGTAGATTCCTTCTCCCCCTTGCAATCATGAGCTTGGTGGCCTTTTTCACCACACTTGTAACAGACTCCCATTCCCTTCAAGCAAGTACCGGGGTGTTTATTCCCACATTTACCACATGATGGATATTCAACCTTTCCTTTCTTCCCCTTATTTCCATTCCCAGTTTGATCAGCAGGTCTCTTCTTCTCTTTCTTTGCTTTAAAGTCATAAGACTTAGAGAATTCCTTTTCGGTCTTGATAGCACATGAGACAATGCCATCGTACGATGAAAAGGATTGTGAGACTAATGCTCGACGGAGAAATGGTTTTAACCCATCAAAGAAACGATCAATCTTACTTCTTGGGTTGCAAATATAATCTCCAGCATACCTCGCTAACCTTGTAAAGTTAGCCTCATACTTTGTGACATTCTCATCCTCCTTTTGTCTCAGACTCAGAAATTGTCTTTCCATATCTGCTCGATGGTCGCGAGGAAAGTATTTTTCTAAAAACAGATCTTTGAACTCCCTCCATTCCATATTTGATACTTCATCATCTTCCTTCATGTTCTGAATCAATGACCACCATTGATCAGCATCTCCAGTGAGGCGGTAAACTTCCATGATAACTTTTTCACTTTCACTACTCCCCAAAGCCTGAAATATTTTCTCTAGGGAAAATATCCATTGCTCAGCTACTAAGGGATTTTTATTCCCATTGAACGTTGGTGGTTGTTGCCTCATGAATCGATCTAACATTGATCCTCCGCGCTGCGGATCAGGGTGCTCCATACGGGTAAGGTTATTATTCATAACCTGAGTAAGTTGTCCCAGTATGGTGATTAGCTGATCAGCCCCAGTTGCATCACCAGCCCCACTATAATTATCTTGAGCAGGAGGGAAATCCCTACATGGAGTGCATGCATTGATACGGTTTCCATTTCTTCCACTATGCGCCATTTCTGAACAATGGCATAAACCAGATCAGTTTATGAATCAAAATACATAATACACTTAACATAAATTGAACTATTTATGGATATAATCCATAATCATAAGAATGTTTTCTTTGAGGATGTATATACTCATAATCCCTTCAAAATGATATGTAAAGAAAATGAGAGTTATCCTAAGCATATCCCCCGGGAGTGTCGTAACCAAGAGTGCAGCAAGGCCCGTTGTCGTGCACCAGTTCCCGTTCGAGTCTAGCTCAAAGCGGTGTTTTCGGGTTTTACCCCTAGGTACATCTGTGCTAGAGCCGCCTCTACCTGCTCATATCCAGACATGGATGTATTGCTCGGAAAACTCACAAAATCTCTACAATACCAAAATTCTAGGAAGTTCTTCTATACTAATCCTCAAAGTTCATCTTAGGTCTACGTGCTCTAATCAGAGTTTATCTAAATCTAGCTTCCAAGGTTTGTACTAAACTTCCTCTGATACCAACTGTAACGCCCCGACCCCAGCTACCCAGAGTCTGTGCATTATTACATAACATTGGCATGATCACAAGAAAGATCAAATCTCGAAAGACCGATTGGTTTAGTAGCCTTGGAAACACTAGATATATTCATAGGTTTTACATTACATCATAAAATGAAAAACTACTACAACAACATAAAGTCTCCATAATCCACACTCATATCCCCACATAATATCCCTACAGGTCATTCAGAATTTACTTCTTCACTTCCTGGGAAAAATAAAACATATAAAAGGGGTGAGCTCAAATGCCCAGTAAGGATAACAAAATAGCGGAAACATTCATAAATAAGAATAAACTTTTAAAGCAATGTATAACTAAAACAAAAGCCTTTCAAACATGAACTTTCAACATGGTATGGCATAAATAAAATGAAATAATGCCATTTACTTATTCACATGGATATTCTACTAATCGAATAATCACATGCAAAAATCAATAACCACTTTCATAATGTTGGAATGCATAATGCCAGACTATCATAACCACATAGCCAAGGCCTCGTGCCAAGACTACAAATAAGATTTTGTCAAGGCCTTGTTCCAAGACACTAGTTTGTCTCATGAGACCTACCGATGCATCGAGGAGCTATAGCGGGCTCCACCCGTCACTTATTAAGTCCAATGCATTCCCATATGAAAAGGTTTAAACATAACATAAACATTCGTATTAAAACTAGCATACAAAATTTCAATAATTTCACCATAAACTTTGAATGGTATAAAAATATCACATCCATAGTCAAACATATCACAAAACCTTCAATACAATATAGAAGTTTTGTATCATAATAAATCAACTTCAAATAATCTTAAAATCTATCAAAGGATGTTGACGTAGATGAAATCAAATTTTTTTTAAAAGAAATATCTCCTTTTATTTTGAAATCATTTAATATCCATATAAAATAAAACATTTTCTTTGAAAATATTCTTATAAGCTTGTAAGGAAAGCTTTGAAGATTTTATAACGGCGTAAAGTAACCGCACCCGCCCTATAAGTTAAAAAACATTCTTACCTCAATTCTGTTGAAAAGGTTAAAAAGGACCTTGTTTTGAAAACGACGGAAAGATTCCTTTATAAACCTCTTATAAAAAGTCAAACAAGGGTATAAATGACTTTAACCCATATTCTTGTAAATAGTAAAAATGTTTTGAAATACATTTTTAAGAAACATGGATGTGGATGATAAAGATATCCCAGTAGATTATTACGTATAAACAACCTCGGATAATGAAGAGATTGTGAAATAACCCTTACATTGTAATTTTCCTTTGTTGGGGTCGGTTAACCTCCTGTATAATGGTGAAATAATTGTTATTAAATTATACAAGAATCATATACATTAATATGATATCATATATGATCTTTTAACATTGCTTTATTAATAATATCTTAGTATTATCGTCGTTTCAGGTGATAATCGATTCGTTCTTCTTAAATGTTTGGTTACGTAAGACATGTTTGTAATGGATAGATTAAATCTTATTCATAATCATAATGATATTAACATTATTTTTAACCCTAAAATGAGAATAATACTTGAATGGATACGATGGAGGATGGATCTCACCGCGTTCGTGGAGACGGTAGTCCGTACGTACGCACGAACGCTACTTCCATTTAATTTTTATTTTAAAAGAATTGAATCCAAATGATACATAGGTATATTACTATTCCAGTATAATATAATATTTTATATATGTTACTTAAGTTCATTAACACCATCCTTTATACGTTCCATGTGTGGTATGAACGAGTCATATCATTTTAAGGGGGCGGTAGTCCGCACTTCCTCAAATGAAATTATCATATGTATATACAACATGAAACGAATAATGGTATGAAATAAAATGGAATTACAGAAGCTTATATATAAAATATATATCATTAATATCATATTTAATTACAGTGCCATCATAATGGCCACCATGAGAGGTGGTAAGATGTATTTGAACAATCATCGTTTCGTGAGGCGTTAGTTTGCCATCCACAGAAACATTATGTTCATCATCCATTAGATGGAGTTGTGTGTATGTGTAGTTTGAATCCTTCTTATAACAACATCCTAGTATATTTAGGATACTGGTGTTGTTACAAAATAAAGGAAATAAAAAGAGATTGGGGGTTGGAGAAGCAAAATAAAGGAAAATAATTTAAGAGAAATCGTTACCTTTAATTTAGGTAACTCACTTTGGTTGGAACCAAAGGACTTCTTGAAATGATTTCTGCCTAAGGGGAAGCTTCAAGGAAGAGGAGAGGGATGTGGGGAGCTTAGTTGGGCAGAGTTTGGACGAGCCAAGTGGCTTGAGAGGTGTGAGGAATGAGTAGAAGTGGTCTCCTTTTATAAGGGAGAAGAGGGGCTCTTTAGGAAAGAGTGAAAGTATTACTTTATAATAAAATTATATTCGGTTTATAATGGTCCAAAAATCATTGAGGTCGAAGATAAGATGACTAATATTCTAAATAACATCAACCAATAATAATTGGACATGTTTTATATAATATTTTAATCATTATAATCATATTTATTTAAATGATTTATTAATGAGGTAAACATTGCATCATTATTGTGTCATTAATAATTTTAATTATTTGATGTCTAAAAATTATAAATAAAATATCATTATGTAGGAAATCTTTTTATCTTTCTATTTATAATCGAAAATCCAACATGTATAACCCTATGTAAAAATTGTTCTTCTAAAAGATGTAAGCTTATGCCATTTTTATTTTTATTTTAACTTTATTAATATAAAGTGTCCCTACCACATACAATTGGCTCTAAGGGGTCCCCAAATTGACCCAAGGATGCTCATGGTCGGGTATGTGTCCACCAATAAGGTTAGGACACGTTTTAGGGTAATTTTGTATTATTATAATATTATTTTTTAACCCTTATTTACCGGATTTACCCTTAACCATGGTAAATAAAATATTTACCACAGTAATTATTCAAAATGTCTAAAAATAAAAGTTACCTATTTACACAATTTGGACATCCTGATTCCAAATATGGAATCCATTTTTCTAAATTCAAAACACAGAAGTGGAAGAAATTAATTTAAAATTAATTCCCGCTGTCAAAACAAAAAGCGTGTTTTTAAGAGGTAATAACTATCAAAAGATTGACACTTGTTTATGTTCGGTTTAATTGTAAAATTATTTCCAATGACCAACATTATGTTAAATGGTAAAAATATATTCTAAATATACTTTAAAACCACTAAAATTCACAATTTATCACTATTAATTATTTTTATTAAAAAAGTTGTTTTTAATTAAAATTTAGTAATTTTCACTATTCATCAAAATATAAAAGTTATCCGAAAAGTACCAAAATTTCACCCTAGGCTAATTTCAATATTCCGAATCCAAAAATGAAGTCTATTTTGAAATATAAAATATATATTATTTCAAAAAGTAGGTATTACTATTCACAACGGCTAGTTTAATTAGTTGTGGTGTGTGTTAGAACTCGAGGTTGCGTACAACACACGCTATCACATTATTCGAAGGGAAACGTACCGTAGAAGCTTGGGGTGTTACAAAAATTACCAGAAGATTTGTCTGATTTCTCAATACATTATCTCTGGTATCAACATTCATGATTGGCTCTTCACAATTTGATAGATTGGTCTCATGTTCTATTTTTTCACAGGGGAGTTCATGCATTGGGTCTAGCATGTTTTTCCTAAACATTGATACATAGAACACATTGTAAACTTTGGAGAGACTTGGTGGTATTTCCAAATGGTAAGCTACAACTCCAATTCAATTCATAATTTCCAAAGGTCTGATATACCTCAGAGTTAATTTTTCCTACATACAAAATCATATAATACCCTTCCAGGGAGTAACCTTTAAGAAAGCATGATCTCCTTCTTCAAATTCCAAATCCTTCCTTCAGTTATCATCATAGATAATTTTATTACTTTGAGCTATTTTGATATGGGTTTGGATAATCATCACCTTTTCATTTGATTATTCCACATGTTCTGGGGATACAAGCTTTCTTTCACCAACATCATCCCCATATGTTGGTATTCTAAATCAATTTCTATACATCAAATCATGTGGTTCCATATGAATACATGAATAGAAGTGGTTGTTATAGGAAACTTATATGAGAGTTATATTTTTATCCCACATGCCTTGAAAGTATTTTTATCAAGACCTCAAAATGTCTTTCAATGTTTGAATAGTCCATTCTGATTATCTATCAATTTGTGGGTGGTAGGCATAGCTCAAACAGTGATTAATATCTTAGTTCTTTTAAAGAGTTTCCAAAATTGTGATGTTAAATGGAGATCATTATCAGAAATAATTTATAAGGGTACACCATGAAGTCTTACAACATCATTAATATATATTAATTGTAATCATTCAAGTGTTAAATCTTCTCTTATGAAAAGAAAATGTGCTGATTTTGTAAGACGATAAAAAATATCCCATATCACATCATTCATTTTTGGTGTCTTTTGTAGCCACATTCCAATGTCCATCGTAATATAATACTATTTTACAAATAGTAATATGAAGGGGTTTCAAGACTCTTCTAGGACTTTTTCTTCCAGCCTTCACCTTTTGACAAACCAAACAACTTGACACAAAATCAACAATCACCCTCTTCATGCTTTCCAACCAAAAATGTTCCTTTATTTCCCTATACATCATTGTGTTTCTAGGGTGTATAGAAAAATTATAACTATGAGAATCATCCAATATTTCTCTCATTAGATCAGGAATAGTGGGAACACAATAACTTATACCGAATTTCAAAATACCACCTTTATATATGATGTCACTCAACTTCCCACCATTTTTATAGCTTTAATTTTCTTTTGAAACTCCTCATCATCAACCTGAAAATATTTTATCCTTTCAAGAAATTAAGGTTTGGAATCCATTTTAAAAGAGTGGTTATGTGTTACAATCATTGATAATTCCCATATACGTCTTCACTATATCCATGAACATAGGATCTCTTTCAACTCTTATCTTGTTCAGAATTATATGGTCCTTTATTCTTAAAGAATCTTACAACTTATTTTCCTTCCCTATGTGGTAGTGTATTGAGAAATAATAGTATTTGAGAAGCTCAATCCATATCCTTTGACTCATGTTGAGTTCTTTCTATTATATTATATATTCTAGACTCTTATGATCTTTATATATCTCACATTTCCCTTTATAGAGGTAATGTCTCCAAATCATTAGATAAAAGATTACCACTGCAAAATCAAGATCATGAGTTGGATAGTTTTGTTCTGGAAGTTTTAGCCTCCAAGAGGAATATGCAATCACACAATCATTCTGCATAAGGACACAACCATGTCATTTCATTGATGCATTATTGTAGAGTATAAAACCATCATTCCCTAATGGTAGGGAAGGATCAGAGAATTCACTAACCGCATTTTCAATTCTTCTAAACATTCTTCACATTTTTCTTTGCCCATAAAAACATAACCCATTTTTGTGTGAGCTCGGTCATTGGGCTGGCTAAATGGGAAAATTTCTGAATGAAACCCTGATAATAACCTACTAAACTAATAAAACTACATACCTCAGTTATGTTCGTTGGAGAAGGACATTCTTGATAAGCCGTTGTCTTTGTAGGATCTAGAGATATTCCCTACCTAGAGACAGTTTTGCCTATAAAGGAAACTGATTGGAGCCAAAAATCACACTTGGTATACTTCCAATATAATTCATTTCTTCTCAGAGTATTCAAAATAGTGCGCAAGTGATTTTCATGTTCTTCATAGCTTTTAGAGTATACCAATATTTCATCAATAAACACAACTACAAAGTCATCAAGTTACTCATTGAAAACTCTATTCATTAGATCCATGAAAATAAATGTTGAATTATTTAGTCCAAAATGCTTTACATTAAACTCATAATGCCCAACATGGATTAGAATGCTTGTTTTTGATTGTCTTCCATCCTTACATGAAACTAATTATATCAAGATCGAAGATAAATCTTTGAAAAATAGTGGGCTCCACGAAGGCAACAAAATAAATCATCAATGGGAGGCTGGTAACACTTTTTTTTTAATATTATAGCATTTATCCCCCTATCGTCAAAGAACACCCTCATAGCCCCATCTTTTTTTAACTAAATGAACAGGAGAATACGATGGAGAAATGATTTGGTGAATAAATCCTTTATCACACAATTCCTTTAGCTGTTTATTTAGTTCCACTAACTACAAAGTGGAAATTATATATAGGGACTTGAATACGAGCCTTGAACTAGAAATTATGTCAATGAAAAACTCAATTTCCCACGCTAGAGGATGTCTAGGTAAATCCCTTGTAAATACATCAATATATTATTTCACTACATGCACATCTTCAATTTGATGATTTCATTTATCACACATAGATATTGGGTTCTTTTGTTATCTAATAATTGAATTTAGTATTGTCACATCCATGACTTATTTTAAAAGAATTTTTCATTTAATTTCCATTATTTCTTTGTTTTGGGGGTTTTCATTTCATTTTGCTGGGAATGGAGGGTTTTCAAAATTTGGGCCAACCTGTGAGCCATATTCAGTTTCAAATTGTTTTTTAAATATTTAATAATATACTAATTTTTATTGTATTTCCATGATTCTTCCTCCCACCTAAATCCAAAATCCCGAGCCTCACCCCCATTATTCATTTTTCCACTTTGGACCTCATTTGCCACGCGGAGTAGGGAAACACTTTTTAAGGTTCCTCAAATCATCCAGACATGAGAAGGTAAGTTGATTCTTTCATAAATCATTTAATTTTCACACTTTTCCCCCAATTAAATCCCCATTGACCTTCTCATCCCGATTAGAGCCTCCATATCAGGTTTGGTTTCTTGGAGATTCAAATTTTGGTGCATTTGGTTCATTTTATTCAAGATGTTTTATGTAAGTGTTTCTTTCCTTGATTTTCCCCTTAATTAAGATTTCTTTCACCCTTTCTTGATTTTACTCATGTCCAGAAGATGAGGTTCGAATCTAGGGTTTGATTTGGTGTCTTTTTGATAAAATGTTGTGGTCAAGGGCTGGATTTATCTTCCTTTAGGTGTGTCGGTGGTGCGGTTTATGTTCCACACCATGTTTTGAGGGTTTTGACATAAAAGGTAGGTGATTCCATGTGTAATCATTTCTAGATGAGTTATTTTACTTTAATTACATATTATACATGTTCCTAATATTCTGTATGTGGTGCGGAAGCTGTTTGTGTTGGATTTGGTAAATCATTTATTTTTATAGTTTCATTTTTGCTTAAAATTGGATGTTTTTCATGTAAAACCCCTTGGGTATTGTTTGAGTTTGTTTTATGACATATAAAATTGGTTCAATAAATCTTTTTTCGGATGGAAATTATTATTTGGTAGGGTATTGGTGTGCCATTAGGTCTTAAGGAGGTTTTTTTAATGAGTTTAAGGGGTAAAACCTTTTGTACTTCTTGAAAGTGATTTTCAAAATGTGTGCTTTTCATGTGGATCTTTTTTAGTATTGTTTGAGGTGTTTCTATAACACTTGGGTTTATTTTAATAAATTTTTTTGGGGCTACCAATTCTATTGTGAATATGTATTGGTGTGATTTTTTCCTAGAAATATTGTTTTGAAATGGGTTTTATGTGAAAAGCTTTGGTACACTCTTTTGAATTGTTTTGTGAATGTTTTGAACGGTTTATTGATTTATATAAATGGTCAAACCATATTGGAAAACTGTTTTGGATTGTTTAAATTTTCAAATGGTCCATTTTAAATGTGAATAGTTCTATCATGTGATGTGTATCCTCTTGGAAATGTTTTATAATTTTTTTTAATGGATTTATTGAAATGTGAAATAGGTGTGGATGTGATGTGGGCTGTTTGTGTGAGTACGATGTGAAAAATTGATATTGTATATAAAAAATGTTTTATGAAACATGTGAGTGGGATGTTATGCGATTTTTATCATATTTGGAGGGACTTTATAAAATTGTTAAAGGATGTGTTGGATTGTGAATGTTATGCAAAAAGTGTTGTGGGCTATTTTGGTCTGAGTTTGATTTCAAAACCCATTTGAACGAAAAATGGAATTTGTGACTTCTGTGATGTACATGGAGAATTTTGGTTAATGTGTGACATGGAAGTGATATATTCATGTGAAATATATATTTCTTGGCTTGTTGAACTTGTTTGAGCACAAAGGGAAATCTCAGGTATCTAGGTGGGTGGACGTGTACTAGTATGCTAGTGAATCTGTGGGGTTTGGCCTCAGTTTCACATAACAAGATTGAAACTTACAACTCTAACTAAAATATGATTATGATGATTGGGGACCACTAGGTTATGAGTATGTTCCATTCTAGTGGTGTGTGCCTTAGAACAAATATTTTTGTGGTTATTCTCACCGAGATACAAGGTACCTGGGACCTACAGCTAGCTAGTACCTAGGGGTTATTTCCTATTTCTTGTACTCATTAGATCCTTTATACATACCATCGGAATACATTATATTTGGATGGAAAAATTTAGTAGATTTTGAATTTATTTTAAATGTGTTGATTCTTTAAATTATCCCACATGAAAACTGATTCTTTTTATGTTTCATATTTTAGAAAATGTAACTAGAAGTTACATGTTTTTGAAAACATTCATGCTTTTCATCATTGAATGTTTATCACAAGGAATCTATTAGTGGTGGAATCCTACTGGGAATTGGCTCAAACCCTACTTACACCCTTGGGTGTAAGTAGACAAGGTTATTTTTCTTTTCGCAGGTTTGGGTACAACTTTTTTTCCAACATTTCGGGTTTTCACCGGTCATTCATGATGCAGTATTGTGGAGATGGCTTGAGGGCGATGCCTCTTGACATGTTGATGTTATTGGGATGTTCATTTTTGGTTTTTTTTTACTTTATTATACTCCTGTTGAGTTGTTTTAAACTATGTAATTTGGTTCTGGATTTATGAAAAACATTGTTTGGTTTGAAAAATCCAGATTCATTTTATTGGATTCATTAGTTGATTTATGTTTATAAACATCAGAAAATCATTCCCAATTATCATTTTAGGATACCCAGGCACTTGTTCCTGCCCATGGGGATCGGTAATGCACTTAGTTCCTCGTTACGAGACAGGTTTGGTGCCATTTTTGGTGGCGATCAGATTCGGTTCATGACAAAATGGTATCAGAGGAGGTTCGCTCTCGTTGGGTCATGTAAATTGGTCAACAGTCGGGATAGTATGGAGTTAGGATTTTCGAGACTTGGAATTTTTTTATGAGTAGGGTGGTTGATCACCACACCTCATGACGGGATTAATGTCTCCAGTGGAAGTCGGGACCTTTCAGACTCCTTTGGTTTTCTTGTTTTAATGATGATTAGGGGAAATTAAAACAGAGTTTGGTTATTGGTCTTTGTGATCTCACAGGGCCTTTCAAGCAATGAGGAGCCGGGGTTACTACCTAGAAAACCCTCTATAATGGTGAAGTGATTAGAGTATGGATACAAACCATATGTCCAAGTCACCCACTGAATCTAGTTTCCTCACGCATTTTCTGGTGTTCTTTAGTATTGAAATCTTGGATCCTTGGTTTTAATGTGGCTTGGTTTTAAGAAGCGAAACGTTTTGTGAAAGGATTTTCAAATAAAGAGGGAATGGTTTTATTTATGAAATGATGGAACTGAAGTTTCAGAATTATTTTGAATTGTGTTGTGCCCAAGTGAAGTGATTGCATTTGTTGTCAATAACTTGTCTTCGTGTGCCATCTGATGAAGTACATCTTGAAGATTGATGATTACAGAAGCATTACATCTGACGATTGATGAGCTGTTCTTAAGTTCAAAGAACTTGTATCAACTGGATACAAAGTCACAACAAAGTTAGAAGACCATGCATTGTATTGACAATGCATGAGGAGATGAGAAGATGATCCATCCACAACTTCTAAGTGGATGAAGTGGTGTTTAATGAAGTCCATGCACTATCACTTAGTGCATGTGAATCAGATGATGTTCCAATTGATCTCTGATTAGATCAATGAAGTTTATTGAAGAAATATTTGATTCAGGAGTGATTCAGGAGTTCGGTTGATGAAGATCCTTGAGAATTCTCTCCTAAGTAGAAAATGAGATGATGAAGAAGAATTATTAATTGTGGAGTTGTTTCTAATCAAGAAGATTAAATGTTTAAGATGAATGGAGGAATTCTTAAGAAGGAGAAGACAAATGGAGGAGAAGAAGAATTGCTTGGGAGAAGATGAAGATTAGTGGCATTTGGAATTTTCACTTGGTTACTTTGTTTTTAAACAAAGTCCTAAGTGTTTCCTCAAGCAAAAAATTAGCCACCAAGGGCCAGCCTTAAGGGTTCAACCCCCAAGGCACATGTGGGCCTAAGGCGCCACGCCCAAGGGGGGATCCCATGTGGCCAGCCCGAGAGGCAGGGGGGCCGTGTGTAAGCCGGGGCCACGCAGGGGATCAGGCCTGCGCAGCATGGGCGCCAGAGCGCGCCCGGAGGATGCATAGTGGGCGCTAGGAGCGCGCCCGCAGGGAACAGAGTGGGCGCAGAGCGCGCCCGCAGGGAGAACACGGTGCGGGGAGGCACCGTGAGGAGGGAAGTTCAATTGGGGAGTTGCGGCAGTGGCACATTGATAAGCCGCGTGAAAATCGGCCGCCGTTTCGATGTGGGACGCGCATTTTTCACCGGGAACGAATCCCAGCCGCTCATCTGATCTCGCGGACGATCGGCGCCGCTCATCTAATCCGCCGTGCCCCCGATCTGATCCAGGCCGTTGATGATATTTTCAAAGCCGAATCCAACGGCGCTGGAGGTGTCTTCCTCCTCGAGCTCAGCCGAGGCTCCCCGACGTCTCCCGCTGAACCAGAGGCCACCCGACGACCTGTTTTCGAGCTCCCGGCCACCATAGTTTGATCTGAAGACTCCATTGAGCTCGTCCGGCCACAACGAACACATCCATGCTTTAAAATGAGCTTGCATGCTACCAGTGGAGAAATTCGATGAAGGCCGAAGGCAAACGAAGTGCCGAGGCCACACGGTGTTCATGTTTTGCATGGGATGGATTAAACAGAGGCTTGCATGCGTTTTAAAATGCATGCACGTGGATAAAGGAGAAGGAGAAGAAGTCCGCGTTGTTCAGAGAGAAAGAACGAGATTCTCGGCCCGCGTTTGAAGTTTTCAAAGAACCGAAAATCTCGGTGGATCAAGATTTATATCCCGCGGATGTTTTGAGGATTCCTCTGCCTATAAAAAGAGAGGCCGAGACCTCTGGAAGCTTGCTGAAAAATTTGTGATCCGCGAGAGCCTTCTGCCTCGCGAAGAAAGAGCCACCGCGCAACTACCTTGCACGGCTGTTGTTATCGGTGCCACCCGAGGCCCTAAAGTGACCCCTTGCGCGCTATCCTTTGCGCGACAGGAAGGAGGGTGAGCATCACGAACTTGTGCGCCACCTCTGTGCACCGCTGCCACCTGCGTGGTTTGCACTTGCACGCCCGCGGTGCTTTGCACCTGTGGCTTGCGCGACCCACGGCCAGTGGCACATGCACGGCTGTGAAGAGAAGAACAGGTGCGCACCCCTTGCGCGACTCCTTTGAGTTTGCCTTGTGTGTGCTTAGTGGAGTGAAGGCCGTAGCCTTTGGTGGTTGTGCAAAACAAGAGGTGAAGGCTGAGACCACACTATGTGTGTGTGAGCTAAGTGCAAATTGAAGAACACCCTACGGGCAGTGGGTGTGCAAAGAGGAGGAAGGCAAGGCTTGCACTTTGTGTGTGCATTTGAAGAAGAAGGTCGCAGCCCTTATGTGGGCGCACATATTGAAGAACAAATTAAAGAACACTTTGTGTGTGTGAAAGGAGTGGAAGGCCACCACATTTGTGTGTGTGCAAAACAAGAGGAAGAACCCGAGGCTTGGAAGTGAGAAAGCAGGCTTGCACCTTGTGTGCAAAGTGAAGAACACACCTTGAGTGTGTGTGAAGTGAAGAGCCCGAGGCTTGTGAGTGTGCAAAGAAAGGAAGAGGCCGAGGTTCGGCTTGTACCCATTTGAGTACATTCAAAATGAGTTGTGTACGTGTGAACAAGTGAAAAAGAGTGACAAAACATAAGAAGAATAGGAGTACACACTTAAGTGTGTGAATGCAAAAGAACTGATCATTCTAAGTGATTGGTTTTTGGTGAGCAAGACCAACGAGATCTTTTGAAGACTGTTGAAGCTACTTGGAGTTTTGATCAACACCTTTGAAGAAGTGAAGTGGAGCCATGATGAAGATGATGTTGTGGAGTTGGGGGGTTTATCCAACTTGTAATTGGGGGGTATAACCAATTACTGTGTAATCATCTTTTGGAATAGTGAAGAATCCGTGTTGGGGGGTGTAACCAACACGACAAGGAGTAGGTCTTTGTACCGAACCTTGTAAATCTCTGTGTTCTGTGCTCTCATTATTACTGCACCACTAAAAGAGTAGATCTAGGCTTTAACCAGCTGCAGAGGTTGAATTGATAATCGAAAGGGAACAATTCATAAAAATAAAAAGTTATCACTGATTCACCCCTCCCCTCTCAGTGATCACAACCGATCCAGGCATTTCAAGTGGTATCAGAGGGAGGTTGCCTCTGTAAGGATCTACTTCTGAGAAGATGGACAATCTGAATTCTGTTAATAGTAGGGGTGTTCCTACATTCGATGGAAAGAATTACCACAGCTGGAAGAATCGAATGTTACCCTACCTTCTATCTCTCGGCCTTGAAGTTAGAAATGCAGCCTTATTTGGATTCCCTCCTCATGCTGATGAAGCTGCTATGTCACCTACTGAGAAAAGAAATATGGATGTTGATGGTAAAGCTCAAAATTCCATTCTTATGTCACTCTCAGAAAAGGTATACACAAAAGTCATGGGACTCAAGAATGCCAAAGAAATTTGGGACAAATTGGAGAGCAGTTATGAAGTCAACATGAAATTCAAGGAAGCTAAATTACAAATTTGGAGAAGTCGGTTTGAAGATATTAAGATGGGAGAAGAAGAAAATATTGACGATTATTTCACAAGAGTCAATGAAATTGTCAGCAACATTCGAGGCTTTGGAGAAAAGTTGGAGGACTCAACTATTGTTAAAAAACTAATGAGAAACTTTCCTGACAGGTTTGATCCCAAAGTCTCCGCACTAGAAGAAAGAGATGATCTCTCTCTTGATGAACTTCACAACATTCTCATTACATATGAAATGAAGAAGATTCCAGTATTCAAAAAGAAGATCAAGGATGAGATAGCTTTCGAGGCCATGAGACAACTCAAGATAAGAGATGACGAAGTCTTAGGATCAAATGAGTCGAACAATGAAGAAAAGGATGAAGATCTCAACAAGGTTATTTCTCTTTTATCTAAATGGTTTGGAAAAACTAAATTCAGGGGAAAAGGGAAATTACCATCGAGGTGTTTCAATTGCAATAACATCGGACACTTTGCTACTAACTGTCCCGAGAAATGATCTAGTGCTCCGGAAGTTGAAGAAGATAAGTCACAAAATAAGAATTGGAGTAGATACCGAAGAGAAAGAAACAGATCTGGTGCATGAAAGAAAAGGTTTGTTCCAGGTGAAAGAAGAATCTATGTTAGCAGAGAGGAAGAATCAGACTTCACATCAGCCAGTCAATCAGAAGAAGAAACGAATTTTATGGCTCATGTGGAAAAAGGGTTTTACACGTGCAGCAGTGAAGATGATGAAAATGAACGAACAGAGCTCGAACACATGTTGAAAGATGAAATAGTGGCTTGCCTTGAACAGAACACTAAACTCAAGAAAGAGAAGAGATTGTTACAAAAGGAAACCAAAAGGATGACTGAGGAGTTGGAAGAATGTATGAAGAAAGAGACAATGTACATTGATGAAATCAAGAGACACAAACTGAAGGTAGCTGAGCTGGACAAGATAGAAAAAGATCTTGAGGAGAAACTTCACCTCAAAGAAGAAGAGCAATCAGTGACACATTCCAAGTGGATTGAAGCACAGAATAGCTTGACAAATATGAGAGAAGACTTCAACAAGGCTGTTGAGGTCAAAGCAGAATCATCTCACACTGGTGCTCAGAGGCAGGTCGACTCACCACTCAGTAAATCTCAATTTACATCTGTTATTTCTAACTATGCAGGTTCAAAGATAAAATTGAGACAAACATGTCATAAAAAAACCTATTCAACATCATCTTCAGTAGAAGAAAGGAAATCCTCAGGAAGGACTACTCAAATCTTGGACAGGAAATTACAACATGACTCTTATCAAAGGAAAAGGTCAAAGTTTAGAGGCTACTGCTGGTGTTGTGGTGTGTTTGGTCATAAGGCCTATGCATGCTGGTATAACATGTCTCTTCCAATAATGAGGCATGAGTCAAGGGGGAGACATCCTGAAACCCAGAGTGTTGTGCAGAAAGTATCAAAACCTCCAATTCAGAACACATTTGACTGCCTAAGTGAAGCTTGTGGAAGATGTGACCAACAAGGTCATAGAGCTGATAAATGTATGACTACTCTTCCCGAACAAAAAGTCAAAGACATGAAAGGGAAAGGAATTCAGGAAACCAATGAAGAAATCACATGCTTTGCTGAAGTTGCTCCAAAAGCCAGCAGCAGAACCAAGTCATGGATTCTTGATAGTGGATGCTCATCACACATGACTGGTGATATAAAAATTCTAAACAACATAGAATGTCATGAAGGAGGCACTGTGGTGGTTGGAAATAATTGTTCTCTAAAAATCAAGGGAGTTGGAAAGGCACTGGTTGAAACAAAAAATCTAAAATCCAATGATGTGTTATTTGTTGAAGGATTGAAACACAACCTGCTGAGTGTAATGCAGTTATGTGATGATGGTCATGAAGTACTGTTCAATAAAGATTCATGCATCATCAAGAGCTCGAAGGATGGACAGATCATCACTCAAGGAAGAAGAATCACTGGAAACCTATTTCAAATTGAGGTCAAATCAGAATACACCAGTGATGAAGAGGAAGGTAATAAAAGTGGAAGGACATACAACCAATTGAAGAAACATACTGACACAGAAAATGTCCTGGGTGACCCACACTCCTCAGTAAGAACTAGAAGAATGTTAAGATTGGAAGATCAGACTGCACTGGTTTCTCAAGTTGAACCTCACACAGTGGCTGAAGCAGTTGAACAATGGATACAAGCTATGCCTATAGAAAAATTTGTTGAGCTAAGGCTGAATCATCATGTTCAGCCTTCTCCTCTAACTTGAGGAAGAAGAAGGTCCCTCCTTATTCCCTAAATTTTTTTATTCTTGTACTGACATGCAGGGAATTGAAGGAGATGAGTGCATCCCCTGAGGGGGAGCATTGGTAGTTAATGATGTGCAAGTTCCAGAAGCTCTATATTCTGAGTATGGTTTCCATTCATCCCTTTGCATTTGTTGGCCAATAAGGGGGAGAAATCATCAGGCACACGACATTCTCTAAGTGTGCTTAGGAGTATTGACAACCAAATACAAAGGGGGAGATTGTTGTGCCCAAGTGAAGTGATTGCATTTGTTGTCAATAACTTGTCTTCGTGTGCCATCTGATGAAGTACATCTTGAAGATTGATGATTACAGAAGCATTACATCTGACAATTGATGAGCTGTTCTTAAGTTCAAAGAACTTGTATCAACTGGATACAAAGTCACAACAAAGTTAGAAGACCATGCATTGTATTGACAATGCATGAGTAGATGAGAAGATGATCCATCCACAACTTCTAAGTGGATGAAGTGGTGTTTAATGAAGTCCATGCACTATCACTTAGTGCATGTGAATCACAAGATGTTCCAATTGATCTCTGATTAGATCAATGAAGTTCATTGAAGAAATATTTGATTCAGGAGTGATTCAGGAGTTCGGTTGATGAAGATCCTTGAGAATTCTCTCCTATGTAGAAAATGAGATGCTGAAGAAGAATTATGAATTGAGGAGTTGTTTCTAATCAAGAAGATTAAATGTTTAAGATGAATGGAGGAATTCTTAAGAAGGAGAAGACAAATGGAGGAGAAGAAGAATGGCTTGGGAGAAGATGAAGAGTAGTGGCATTTGGCATTTTCACTTGGTTACTTTGTTTTTAAACAAAGTCCTAAGTGTTTCCTCAAGCAAAAAATTAGCCACCAAGGGCCAGCCTTAAGGGTTCAACCCCCAAGGAACATGTGGGCCTAAGGCGCCATGCCCAAGGGGGGATCCCATGTGGCCAGCCCGAGAGGCAGGGGGCCGTGTGTAAGCCGGGGCCACGCAGGGGATCAGGCCTGCGCAGCATGGGCGCCAGAGTGCGCCCGGAGGATGCATAGTGGGCGCTAGGAGCGCGCCCGCAGGGAACAGAGTGGGCGCAGAGCGCGCCCGCAGGGAGAACACGGTGCGGGGCGGCACCGTGAAGAGGGAAGTTCAATTGGGGAGTTGCGGCAGCGGCACATTGATAAGCCGCGTGAAAATCGGCCGCCGTTTCGATGTGGGACGCGCATTTTTCACCGGGAACGAATCCCAGCCGCTCATCTGATCTCGCGGACGATCGGCGCCGCTCATCTAATCTGCCGCGCCCCCGATCTGATCTAGGCCGTTGATGATCTTTTCAAAGCCGAATCCAATGGCGCTGCAGGTGTCTTCCTCCTCGAGCTCAGCCGAGGCTCCCCGACGTCTCCCGCTGAACCAGAGGCCAACCGACGACCTGTTTTCGAGCTCCCGGCCACCATAGTTTGATCCGAAGACTCCATTGAGCTCGTCCGGCCACAACGAACACATCCATGCTTTAAAATGAGCTTGCATGCTACCAGTGGAGAAATTCGATGAAGGCCGAAGGCAAACGAAGTGCCGAGGCCACACGGTGTTCATGTTTTGCATGGGATGGATTAAACAGAGGCTTGCATGCGTTTTAAAATGCATGAACGTGGATAAAGGAGAAGGAGAAGAAGTCCGCGTTGTGCAGAGAGAAAGAACGAGATTCTCGGCCCGTGTTTGAAGTTTTCAAAGAACCGAAAATCTCGGTGGATCAAGATTTATATCCCGCGGATGTTTTGAGGATTCCTCTGCCTATAAAAAGAGAGGCCGAGACCTCTGGAAGCTTGCTGAAAAATTTGTGATCCGCGAGAGCCTTCTGCCTCGCGAAGAAAGAGCCACCGCGCAACTACCTTGCGCGGCTGATGTTCTCGGTGCCACCCGAGGCCCGAAAGTGACCCCCTGCGCGCTATCCTTTGCGCGACAGGAAGGAGGGTGAGCAGCACGAACTTGTGCGCCACCTCTGTCCACCGCTGCCCCCTGCGTGGTTTGCACTTGCGTGCCCGCGGTGCTTTGCACCTGTGGCTTGCGCGACCC
Source organism: Viscum album (assembly GCA_963277665.1). Lineage (NCBI taxonomy): Eukaryota > Viridiplantae > Streptophyta > Magnoliopsida > Santalales > Viscaceae > Viscum > Viscum album. The sequence goes on along the minus strand of OY728122.1, from coordinate 469,549,761 downwards.
ACGGCCAGTGGAACATGCACGTCTGTGAAGAGAAGAACAGGGGAGCACCCCTTGCGCGACTCCTTTGAGTTTGCCTTGTGTGTGCTTAGTGGAGTGAAGGCCGTAGCCTTTGGTGGTTGTGCAAAACAAGAGGTGAAGGCCGAGACCACACTATGTGTGTGTGAGCTAAGTGGAAATTGAAGAACACCCTACGGGCAGTGGGCGTGCAAAGAGGAGGAAGGCAAGTCTTGCACTTTGTGTGTGCATTTGAAGAAGAAGGTCGGAGCCCTTATGTGGGTGCACATATTGAAGAACAAATTAAAGAACACTTTGTGTGTGTGAAAGGAGTGGAAGGCCACCACATTTGTGTGTGTGAAAAACAAGAGGAAGAACCCGAGGCTTGGAAGTGAGAAAGCAGGCTTGCACCTTGTGTGCAAAGTGAAGAACACACCTTGAGTGTGTGTGAAGTGAAGAGCCCGAGGCTTGTGAGTGTGCAAAGAAAGGAAGAGGCCGAGGTTCGGCTTGTACCCATTTGAGTACATTCAAAATGAGTTGTGTACGTGTGCACAAGTGAAAAAGAGTGACAAAACATAAGAAGAAGAGGAGTACACACTTAAGTGTGTGAATGCAAAAGAACTGATCATTCTAAGTGATTAGTTTTTGGTGAGCAAGACCAACGAGATCTTTTGAAGACTGTTGAAGCTACTTGGAGTTTTGATCAACACCTTTGAAGAAGTGAAGTGGAGCCATGATGAAGATGATGTTGTGGAGTTGGGGGGTTTAACCAACTTGTAATTGGGGGGTATAACCAATTACTGTGTAATCATCTTTTGGCATAGTGAAGAATCCGTGTTGGGGGGTGTAACCAACACGGAAAGGAGTAGGTCTTTGAACCGAACCTTGTAAATCTCTGTGTTCTGTGCTCTCATTATTACTGCACCACTAAAAGAGTAGATCTAGGCTTTAACCAGCTGCAGAGGATGAATTGATAATCGAAAGGGAACAATTCATAAAAAAAAAACTTATCACTGATTCACCCCTCCCCTCTCAGTGATCACAACCGATCCAGGCATTTCAAATTGAAAAATGGTGTTCTTATACATCTTTTGAAATCAATAACTATATTGAAGTTGGGTTTTAAAAAGTGTTTCCAATAGAGTTTTCTAAACAATCAAATGGTGTTTTAATGGGATGAGATGTTTTGAAATGTATGTGAATAACAAGAAAGTGAGTTATTTTCTAAATGTTTGTGTCTTTTTGAATTGTTTTTTAAGATTTGAATTGGTATTTTGATCGTGAGTTTAGCAGTTTTGAGAAAAAGGATGTGTTGGTTAACCATTTTGGTTTTGAAAAGCGGAATGATTTGTTTATTTTAACCTTTTTTATTTTCATGAGATACAACATGCATGGGGTTATATGGGATGATGGATATTTAATGGAATGACTGGATGAGTGCCAGGATAGATATGAGGAGGGTGGTCAGTGTGGCACAGAAACATGCATGTGTGAGTCCCATGAGGTACAATTGGTGGATACGCTAACCGCTGAACCATTTGTTTTCAAAGGGATGTTTATAAAGAAAAACATGATGTCTTGTTGAATTGTTTGGGATGGTGTATATTATGTGTTTTTTGAAAATGTTGATGTTGTGGGATGTTTTGAGTCCATGAACCCCTCTTGTTTGAGCTGTGTTTTGGGTTTCTGTTTTGACGACAAGTTGGGTAAAAGGACCTGTTAGTAGTATCTTCTGAGATATGTTTCGGGATAACTATATGGGGGTTCCCTTTATGTTTTTGGATATGGTTTTTGGAATTTTTTGACAAATGGACAAGCATGGTTGGGTCGTTGTGTTCTCTCATTGGATAAGGTATGCCCCCATTAAGGATTAATGCACAACTGATGTGCATCCTGTATTGTTTCACCATTGGAAAATCTACTAGTTGATCAATATAAGGAATATTTTATCGATATTTGTTGATTGATTCAACACCCATTCATTTTTTTGATTTACGGATCCTCTTGTAGTGGGATAGTGCTTGTGGAACATTGAAAGAGGCCTTAGTTTCTTAAGTTTCTTTATTCAATGAAGGTGGATGTGTTCTAGGGTTGTTAGTGTGGATGAGTGTCTTGATGGTGTCTAAGAGGGCCTCTGGGTGCTTCATAGTTTAATTGAAGAAATAGTTCTTTTTAAACAACCAATTTTGGGATTTTGGTCATGAGAGGATATTGTGTCCACTTTTTTGACTTTTCTATTGTTTAGGGACTTGACATAAGGTCTTGTTACATGTATTGTTTCTATCAATCGCAAAGGTCATGTATGGTGATGCATTGTAATGTTGTGTTCTCATTTGAATTTAAAGGTGAAGGTCGCACAATCCTCTGAGGTTCTCTCTTATTTTTGGAGTAAGTATCCCTTGGAAAAAACATCAAATCCTCTATCTTAGAGGAAGGTGTAATACGTGTCCCGCACTTCATTTGTTTCTAACCAAATGAAAAAATTTGTGATGTGTGTGCCACATCTGATACTTTGTTTCAGTGACTTTTCAGGTTTTGGTAATGTGAGTTATGGAGTGTGTTATGTCTTGGTGAACCCATTGGGGTATGTGGTGTAGTTGTTTGTGGCCCTGAAAGAAGAATTTCCACATAGGGTTTTCCATAGCCTAACTGTGAGGCCGAAGATGCTTCAATATTTTGAGCTCCAACTATAGGTCCCGGAGAGAAGCTAGTGCATAGTCAGGGGAAACCCCAATTTCGTTTAAACCCTTGTACAAATTCCTATCCTTAGTATGAAAGATAGAATGATTTTAAACTTATGGTGTCATAATTTTTCTTCTGTTTTTCTCATTATGTAGAAATATTTGGAGGCCCATGTACCCAGGTCATCACCCTATATCTCCCCCTTGGATTCCATTTAGTCTTTAGAGAATGGATTGAAATTTGGCTATAGAGGCTGAGCACTGGGTTTGTGCATGATTAGTAGTGACCATGTGCTAGGAATCCATGCGAAAAGAATGATCTGAAAATTTAGTGCACGATTTCTCTAACCGTGTGGACTAATTGTGAATCCTTCCAAAATCAGTAAATTTTTTGTGTATATTCATGTTGGCCCATGCCGTCCAGTTAAGATGGTTGGTTCTTTTGGTTGTCATACCCACCATGGGTGTCATGCATATTATTTGTATACCCCTTGTACTAGGGAGTCTGTTCGGGCCTCCCCCTATTAGTGTCCTAATTCTGTCTCGGGAAAAAAATATAAGTTTTCTCTTATGGTGGGGAGCCCATTTGTGTCTCATCATATAAGTAACATAGATTTTTTTTGGTCTTGTCTTGGAAGTAGGTATTATCATTTGGAGGTATATAACTACCTACATCTTCCTTGGGTAATCATTGAGATTGGAGTGTTCCCAATGGTTTATTTATAGTAGGGTATGTGTAACATTGTTAGATGTTGTTGTTTGTTTAGGTATGTTGATTGAGTTTTTTGCATACTATGTTTGAGGAGTTTTCATTTGGGATAAAGACTTAATGTGGTTGATTGTTTCAGGAAAGTGTTGTAAGTTTTGGTTGTGAGAGTAATCATTCCTTAATTGATCCCTGTAGTTGTTTTGGCATTTGGGGGTGAATCTTGGAACGGAATTACTTCTTGGTTTATGTGTTGGGTTTGATTTTTGTATTTGGCCTTCATGCGGATTTCCGGGGATGGAACGTTTTATGGTGGGGAGAATTTTCACATCCATGACTTATTTTAAATGTATTTTTCATTTAATTTCCATCATTTCTTTGTTTTGGGGGTTTTCCATTCATTTTGGTCGAAATGTAGGGTTTCCGAAATTTGGGCCATCCTATGGGCAATTTCCAGTTTTAAATTGTTTTTTAAATCATTAATAACATAGTCATTTTTTATTGTATTCTCCTGATTCTACCTCCCACCTGAAACCAAAATCTCGAGCCTCACCCCCATTATTCATTTTTCTACTTTTAACCTCATTTTCCTTGCGGAGTTGGGAAAATATTTTTAGGGTTCCTCAAATCGTCCAGATTTGAGAAGGTAAGTTGATTCTTTCATAAATATTTTAATTTTCACTCCTTTCCCCCCATTTCAATCCCCACATGACCATATCATCCCCATTAGAGCCTCCATATCAGGTTTGGTTTCTTGGAGATTCAAATTTTGGATTATTTCTTTCATTTGATTCAAGATGTTTTAACTAAGTGTTTCATTCCTTGATTTATTCACCTTACTTAGGGTTTCATTCACCCTTTCTTGAATTTCCTGATGTCCATAAGTTGATGTTCGAAACAAGGGTGTGATTTGGTGTCTTTTTGGTCAAATATTGTCGTCTAGGTCTGGATTTATCTTCCTTGAGGTGCGTCGGTGGTGTGGTTGATGTTTTGCAACATGTTTTGAGGGCTTCGACATAAAAGGTAGGTGATTCCATGTGTAATAATTTCTAGATGAGTTAGTTTACATGAATTATGTATTATGCATGTTCCTAATATGCATTATGTCATGTGGAAACTGTTTATGTTGGATTTGGTAAAACATTTATTTTTATAGTTTCATTTTTGCTTAAAATTGGGTGTTTTTCATGTGCAACCCTTTGGGTATTATTTGGGTGAGTTTTATAAAATATTAAATTTGTTTAATAAATCTTTTTTGGGATGAAAATTCTGATTTTTGAGGTTATTGGTGTGCCATTAGAACTTAATGTTGGTTTTAATGGGTTGAAGGTGTAAAACCTTATTGTACTTCATGAATGTGATTTTGAAAATGTGTCCTTTTCATGTGGATCTTTTTTGGTATTGTTTGGTGTGTTTTTATAACACCTAGGGGTAGTTTAATAAATGTTTTCGGGGATTAGAATTCAATTATGAATTTTTATTGGTGTGATTTTTTCCATGAAATACGGTCTTGGAATGGGTTTTACGTGAAAATCTATGGTACACTCTTTAGAATTGTTTTATGAATGTTTTGAATGGTTTAATGATTTATGTAAGAGGTAAACCCCTATTGGAAAAATAATATGGATTGTTTATACTTTCGAATGGTCCATTTTAAATGTTAATAGGTATGTCATGTGATGTGTATCCTCTTGTAAATGTTTTATAAAAATGTTTAATGGATTTACTGAAATGTGAAAGAGGTGTGAACGTGATGTAGGCTGTTTGTGTGAGTGTGATGTGAAAAATGGATTTTGTTTATAAAAAGGGTTTTATGAAACAAGTGAGTGGGATGTTATGTGATGTTTATAATAATATTGGGGACATTATAAAATTGTTAATGGATGTTTTGGATTGTTAAAGTTATTCAAAAAGTGTTGTGGGATATTTTGGTGTGATTTCGATTTCAAAATGCATTTGAATGAGATGTAGAATTTGTGACTTGTGTGATGTACATGGGGATGTTTGGTTAATGTGTGATGTGGAAGGGATATTTTCATGTGAAAACTATATTTCTTGACTTGTTTAACTTGTTTGAGTACAAAAGGAAAACTCAGGTATCTTGGTGGGTGGACGTGTACTAGCATGCTAGTGAATCCGTGGGGTTTGGACTCAGTTTCACCTAGAAAGATTGATACCTACAACTCTAACTAATCTATGATGTTGATGATTTAGGACCACTAGGTTATGGGTATGTTCCCTACTAGTGGCTCATGCATGAGAACATATATTGTTTGTGGTTACTCTCACTGAGATACGAGGTACCTGGGACCCACAATTAGCTAGTGCCTAAGGGTTATTTCTTATTGCTTATGCTCATTATATCCTTCATACTTACTGTCATCATATGGTATATTTGGATGAAAAAATTCAGTAACATTTTAATTTATTTTAAAAGTGTTGATTCTTTAAATTAGCCCACTTGAAAACTGATTCTTTTTAAGTAGCATCTTTTCGAAATTCTAACTAGAAATTACACTTTTAAAAAAATTACATGCTTTTAATCTTTGAATATTTATCACATGGAATATATTAGTGGTGGTATCCTATTGGGATTTGTATCACACCCTACTTACACCCTTGGGTGTAAGTATATTTGAATATTTTTGTTCTTGCAGGTTTGGGTACAACTTGTGTGCCATCAATTCATGTTTTCACTGGTCATTCATGATGCGGTGTTGTCGAGATGGCTTGAGGGAGATGCCTCTTACCATGTTGAAGTTATTGGGCTGTTAATTTTTGGATTTTTACCTTTGTTATAGTCACGTTGTGTTGTTTTAGACTATGTAATTCAGTTATGTATATTTGTAAAATATTTTTTGGTTTGAAAAATCCAGATTCGTTTTATTGGATTCATTTGTTGTTTTATGTTTATAAATGTGGGTAAATCATTCCCAATTATCATTTTTTGATACCCAGGAACTTGTGCCAGCCTATGGGGATCGGTAATGCCCTTTAGTACTTTTCATGAGCTGGGTTTGGTGCCCGTTTAGGTGCCAATCAGATTCGGTTTAGGGGAAGTAGAGTTACTGGGGGTGGATCTAGATTAGAATATGATGATGATGTTTCTTCCCAAAATATAAGGGATTCCAGACCATTGTCAAAAATTGTATCTTCATTAATCTTGGTATATATCATCACATCATAATTTGACATCCAATTTTTAATGAGAGTTTTGTCAAATTCAGTCATTGATGTGATGATAATTCATAAACTAAAGCACGTTTATGTGTCATGAGGGGGAATAATTGACACACATTTTTTGCAATGATACGTCAAATAAGGTTTTTAATTAATAAAAAATTTATTAAATAAAATTGGGCATATCTAATTTTCATGGAAAATAGGGAACATATAAATGAATGTGATGATACAGAATCAAATAAAGCATTGAATATGTTTGATGAATCGATCAATCTACCTGCCACCACATCATTAAGAACTTCATCCTCCACATTTGTGACTGCATAAGCTTGTCCTTACTCCCATGGCCTTATTTGGGGAATGTTACCTTGATGCTTAATACATTCATGTTAATAATGGACCATATCATTGAAATGGTGGCACTGAACATTGGTAGCTTCTTTCTTCACCTTACAATATTGAGTTAGGTGTCCTATTTCTCTGAACTTGTAAAGGACTCCCATTCCCTTTAGACAAGTTCTAGGGTGTTTCTTCCCACAATTACTACTGGATAGAGATTAAAATTTTCCCTTTTTCCCCATTTCCTTATTTCCTTTCCCAATGTTTTAAATAACCCTATTCTTCTATTTAATTCCAATAAATTAATAAGACATTGATAATTTCATTTCTATCATGATAGAACATGAAACTATCTATTCATATGATGATAAATTCTGGGAGACAAAAGCCATTCAGAGGAATGGTTTCAAACTACTAACGAATCGATCAATTTCTCTCCTCAGATTTCAAATGTAGTTCATATCATGCCTTTATATCTATCTGAAGTAAGCTTTATACTTGGAAACATTATCATCTTCCTTTTGCTTCAAATTCAGAAACCACCTTTAAATATCTGTTCACTATTCACGATGATAATATTTATCTAGGAATATTTCCATAATGTCCCTCCATTCCATATATTATATCTCTAAATCCTCCATTGTTTTTTGGATTAATGACCACCATTGATCCACATCTCTCGATAGATGGTAAATGTCCATGACAAACTTCTCTCCTTCATTACATCCCAAAGCCAGAAATATCTTCTCTAGGGAACTTATCCACTGCTCATATACCAATGGGGTTGTAATCCCATTGAGTGATGGTGGTTGTTGTCACATAAATTGATCTAATAGAGCTCCCCCACATGGAGGATCTGGATGCTACAAATGGGTAAGGTTATAGTTCATAACCAGATTAAGTTGTCCCAGTTTAGTTATAAGCTGGTCTACACCAGTCGCAGCACCAGAGCCTATATCATTATCTTTTATCAGAGGAAAATCCCTACTAGGGATATGCATGTTCATGTAGTTTCCATTTCCTCCACTAGGTACCATTTCTAGATGATGAAATATAGTAGATTAGGTGATGAATCATAATGTACAATCTTATATAACCAAATACTTAGCATAAATTGAGATCATACTCATGTAAAATCACATTATCACAAAAATGGTTTTTTGAGGAATAATTTATATTTAAATCCTTCATAATGGTTTGTAGGAAAAATGTGAATTATCCTAAACATATCCCCCTAGGAGTGTCACAACCAATAGTGCATCAAGGCTCATTGTCGTGTAACAGGATACCATAGGTCAATCCCAAAACTCCTTGTTGGAACTTTTACTCCTAGGTATATTTGTACCAGAGCCACCTCTACGTGCTCGTATCCAAACAGTGAAAAATTAGTTGAATGATCCACATAATCTATTCCTTACCAAAATACCATGGTGTTCTTTTATGTTTTTACTCAATTACTTTCTTAGGGACTCTTTTCTAATCTACATTTTCTAAATCTAGTTTCTATGTTTACTACTAACCATCCTTTGACACCAACTGTAAGAAACCAACCCCAATTTCCCAGAGCTAGTGCCTTATTTTATTATATTGGAATATAAAAAAGGAATAAGCATCCCAAAGGACTGATAAGTTTAGTATTATTGGGAACAAGATACATACATAAGTTCAAAATTATAACTAGAAAATAAATACAACATAGAAACTCATTATAAAACACCCATAACTCCAATGTTATTTCATCATGTCATTCATAATAAACTCTTTCATGTCCTAAGAAAATTAATCATAAGAAAGTAGTGATATCAAATTCTCAGTAAGAGAAAGAAATACAACATATGATAACATAAACATTAGATATGGTGAATAATTGAAAATACATGCCTTCAAAAATAAACAAGAACATAATATGGCAGGAATAATAATATGAGGTGAGTAAGTAATTAAATAATAAAATATAAACATGGGTATTCTACTTTTATAATTACCACATGAAAATTCAAAATTATTTTCATAATGAGGGAATGTATAATGTGGGACAACATGACCACATTGTCAAGGCCTCGTGCCAAGGCCATTAAAAATCGTTTTGTTATGGCCTTGTGCCAATATCGTAGTTGGACTCATGAGACCTATCATTGTACCAAGGGGATATAGCAATACCCACCCAAAACATTCTATTTCCAATTCAATCCTCATATGATTGGGGATAAATATAAACAACATAAAAATTCATATTGAAACAAATATATGAAATGTAAACAATATTCCCCAAACAATAATCTTGATTACAAACCATATAGAGTAAATTGGTGAATGGTATTAAGATAGAAAATCAACAACCAAAATAATAATAAAACACTAAATTAAATATGGTAGATGATACAATGTAGGATTAATCAAAATAATACAAAAGAATCAACAAGAGATTTGAAATTGATGAAGATACTCTTATAAAATCATTAAGCAATTCTTGAGATAAATACTCCTTTATATTAAAAAGAATAGGTCTTTGGGAAAAATAAATGTATAAAACCCTTAATTAAGTAAGATAGTACATTTAAAATCAAATTATTGATTTTATGAAGATATTTTTTTACAAAAACAGATTATAGGGTTCCCTTGAAAATAGTTAAGAATTTAAGAAATTCCCTTGAATCGGGCTTGTCTTTCAGAAATTTTTTTGAATGTTCCTTTTAAAAAGTGTAACAATACATAAAATAAGGAAGGATTATGGTTGGTGTACTTATATAAAAAAATATCACATAATTTAGGAGGAGTACATAATAATACATAATAATTTCGTCGAGGTAATCATACAATCAAGGTAACACAAATGAAAATGGGAGTTCGGGTGGAAACTCCTTACCTTAAGTCCAAATGTGCTCCCCTCTTTAAATGAAGGTCCAGGAATATGAAATGAAAATTATTAATTACTTAATTCAGAACCTATTACAAATGTATTTAGTTTATCATAATTCTTTTTTCTTCATTTATATCTTTCTTGATAAGTTATAATATCGAATTCCACTGTTCTGTAGTGTTCATTTTCATAATTTTTATAATCAGTTGACATTTTTTTTAAATAATTGAGTTCATGTGGAATAGTAGTAAATATCCATAATTAAAATAACACATTATTTATGAATATAAAGAATTTTGAATTGTCATTTCTATCATTTTTTATATGGAATTAGGATGAATCATTTAATGACATTCAATTTGATTATTTTAGTGGTATTTGGATTATTTGGAATTAGTTTTGTCATACGATTTACTAATATGTATGTATATAGGTTCTTGAATATTAATTATGTTATAATTCTTATATATTTTTTGGTTAAACAATAATAATGGTTTAATGACTAGTAATGAAAGATAATTTGATGAAAAAAAACTTCATTGTCCACATTGATTAAAAATTGGAACCTCATGGATGTCGATTTCGTTTATAAAATAAAAGGGAGAAAGTAAGAATTTTGATGATGGTTCTTCCATTAAAATGAATTAATTTTAGTCTATAGATGATACTGGATCTATCATGTTCATTTGGATAGAGGAGGTGGGTATAAGATAACAAAAGAGGATACATTGAAATGAAACTAAACAAAAAGAATGGGTGCATTATCTCTTGAAATAACCTTCTTGAGAACATACTTAAGGGAAGCAGTTTTGGTCTTTTGGAAAGACCAAGAGAATCCTGGAAGTGGGGAGTGACTAGGGAAGGGTAATTGGGTAGAGTTTTGAGAAGCATAAAAGATTATATGATTGAAGAGGAGAGGGAGTAATGAGGGATTTTTTAGTGGGGGAGAGGAGGGTATTCATAATTTTTTAATCATTTTTTAAATAATTTCCCTCATGGCCAGTAATTGTGATGATTACATGACCATGAATAGTAATATATTATTTTGAGTTCGAAACACGTGGGAATACATAAATTATGAAGTCATAAATATTGCATTTAACTGATATTCTGTATATATGGTATTTTACCATATTTCACTATTAATAAAAAATTTGATTATTTCAGAAAAATACCAAAAAATCACCATAACCATTTTTCGACATATAAAACCAAAAAGGAAATCCATTTTTCAAAAATAATATTCTAAATTTGATTAATTTAATATTTATTTAAAATAATAATTTATTCTAAAAACAATAGTTTTAAAACCTTTGTTTTCTTCTTCCAAAGCATAGGTATATCATAATTTCCCTTGAATATTGTTTATATACTATCATAGGTAAGGTTACTCTTCATTATGGTATATTGCTATTCATAAGGGTATATTATTTTTCATAAGGTAGGTTACTATACACCAAAAATTATGTTTTTCTTTTCGAACTACAAATAACTTAATGATCGCCACTATGTACATCAGTTTATCGAAATTGACATCATAGAAGTGAAAAACTAATGTTTAAGGGTAACATAACACTTAGTAGTTCATTATGAAGTTATTTCATGTGATTATAACATATTTATGAGAAATCAATTTCCATTAAATAAATATTTGAACGTTACACATTATTCAATGGTTTTAATAATTAATAATTGTAAATTATTGTGATTGGAATCTGTAATATTGTTTAACATTGAGTACTTCCTTGTTTATTACTTCATTTTGCATATTGCCTACTATATATATATTCACTGACTGTTAAGAACAGATCATTTGGTGGTTTCCTATTTTTATTAATCTCATAACCTGTTAGGGTCATTCTTTTCGACCCACAATGATTATATCGTAGCAGGAATAGATAAGGGCATGCGACCTTCTTCATCAGTTACCTGATTGTTGTGGCGATAGAGAGCATGCGACCAAGCTGAGGCTGGCTATGCTATAAGAGTTTACATGTTTTATTTTTTATATTTATTTAGTACTATATTTCCATCATTGTGACTTGTTTGGATTCTTTCCTTGACATATGTTACATGCATCATTTATATCTGTGCTCCATTTTATTATTTAAAGTCGGTCTTCCGATATTTATTTCTGTTGTATGGTATTACTACTCCTCCTACGAGTTGATATTTGTTTCGGCTGTGTTACTCACCCAATGAGGTCTAAGTTTCCCTACTATCATACACAAGCCCCACACTACTATTTGGTATCCTTTGGAATTTAGGGAAACGCGCTAGAGGCCATCTGGCCAATTGGGTACGGGGAACCATTGTGTGGCGCCTAGAACTGGGACATTACACAAATAATACATGACAAATACATTCACACTAAAAAATTATTTAATGAATTATTATTAATTAATTATCAATAATTATTAATTCATAATTAATAATGTATAAGTAATAAATAATTTTTAATAATTACTAATTACAAATTACTATTTAAAAATTATAATATAAATGAATAACAAATTAAGATATATATAATAATGAAAAAAATGGTAATTAAAAGATAATAAATAGTAGCGTGTAAATAGTAAATAATACACAATAAATAAAAAATTGTAAATAAAAATTAAAAATTTATAAATAATAAATAATAAATTGAAAATTATAAATTATAAATAATAAATAATAAATACTAAATAATATATAATATATAAAATATAATACACATTACATAAAATATAAAATATAATATAAAATATAAAATATATAATATATAATATATAATATATAATATATAATATATAATATATTATATTTAATATATAATATATAATATTTAATATTTAACATATATTATATAATTAATGTTTAAATAATAAATTAAAAAATAATAGATAATAGATTATAAATAATATATAAAAAATAATAAATAATGAATAAATAAATAATAAATATATAATAAATATATAATAAATATATAACAAACAAATAATTATTAATTTATTTATAATAAATTAATAATATAAATAATTAACAGTAATGAAATAAATAAATAAATATTCAATAATAAACTAATAATAAATAAATAAATAATAAATTAACAAGAAATACATAAATTACTAATAAAATATAATAAATAACAAATAATAAATAATAAATAACTAAATTTATAAATAAATAAATATATATATATACATAATAAATAATAAATAATAAATAATTATTAAAAACTAATAAAATAGATCTTTCCATTAATAATTAATAATTAATAATTCAATATTAAGATTTAATATAAAAAATATATAAAAAAATTGTGATTAATAAAAAAAATTAATTACTAATTAATTACTAAATAATAAACAATGAATAATGAATAAATAAATTTGTAATATATATATATATAATAAATGAATAATAAACTAATAATAAATGAAATTTTCCGAAAGTGAAAATAAATTAATAAATAATAAATAATAAATAATAAATGATAAAGAATAAAGAATAAATAAAAGAATAAATAGTAAAGAATAAATAATAAATAAATAAATAATTAATTAATAATTAAATAAATTGACAAATAAATTTTAAATAATTAATAATGAATAATAAATAACTAATAATTATTAATAACTAATAATTAATAAATGATAATTAATAATTAATAATTCTTAATTAATATTCAGTATTTAATAATTCATACTTAATATTCAATATTTAATAATTATAAATAATGAATTGGTAAGTAAAAACTAATGAATATATAATTGAGTAATTAATAATAAATAAAAAAATAATAAATGATTTATAAACTAAATATAAATAACTAGTAATTAACTCATTTATAGGTTAATAATAAAATACTAAATAATTTGTAAAAAATTAAAAATTATAAATAAACCAATAATAGTTAAATGAATACCTTAATATATTAATAAATAAATATATTAAAAATAATAAATAGTAAATAAATTATAATTAAATAAAGAAATAATTAATTAATTAATATTTAATAAATAATTAAACAATAAATAAATTAATAAAATTAAAAAATAATAAATAAATACAAATTAATTAATTAATTATTCATTAAATCTTAAGAGCTTCTTAAATACCTAAAACACTGAAATGCCCATAAAATCATATCATGAACTCCTTTTTAGCCCCAAAACAAGTAAAATCAATGATCATGGAATGATATTCGGTATGATATGTTATAGTTGATGAATGAACTCTTGGATTGGATGTTATTACAGTTTAAATTAGAAGAAATAGGCATCGACAACTAAAACATCTGTTTCAACAGCCTTATGGGCCATTCTGGTTGAATCAAAAAGGGGTAAAATGATCAAAGAGCTACTATCTGACCTAAACGGTGGAGATCTCATCATAGGCTTCGATTTTATTTGTGGTATATCGCCAACAAACTCTCAAATTATAAGTTATGGTCGTTTGATATTCCAGTTCAAATTTCAACCTTTTTGAAATTTGAATATAATTTTTCCTTTGATTATCACATGATTTAATTCCCACTTCATTTTATATCATTTCATAATATCCAATTTGATTGATTGTGGAGGTGAAATGGACACCCATATTAGAAATCATGGTCGTATGACGATGAAGTCTAGTTTTTATGATATTGTATATTTATATTATGTTTCACATTATTATTAATTAATATTTATAAATATCTATTACATAAAAATTATTATTAATTAAAATCACTAGTAATAAAAATAAATTTGATTTTAAATAATAAATAATAAATAAATAATAAATAATTTTTTTTTTATTTTTTTCATCAATTTCACGTCGGTTTGGAAAAATCTTCCCACCACTAACTGTAATTTATTTTGAAATTTTAAAAAAATAATTGTAAATAATTTTTTAAAAACATTTATTGTTAGTCATTTAAAACTCTGAAAGGAAACCACCACTGATTTTTTGATCGCATAATATTTAGTGGCGATTTTGAAAACCGCTGTGAAAAAAATAGCCACTAAATGGAATGGAAATTGGTTTTATAAGTATTTCATCATCATAAACACAAAAAATTTAGAGAAAAACTAAATATGGAAACATTAGATCATAACCCTATTAAATCATAAGAACCATTAAACGGATTTTTTATATTCGAACAACTCCATTAAAAGAACAATGTAACATTTCTTATGGAGAACTTAATTTTCATTTTGAAATCACTAATTTAAAATAAATAACATCCAAAATAATAAAGGAAATATTTTCATAAAAATGAACCATGGAAACTAATTGATGAAGCATCAATGAAAGTATTATCCATTATGGAGGTAATTATTATTTATAGTTTATGGTAAAACAAATATTCCTTTCATGTTTTTGAAAAAAATTCAAAATTACCACATTCGTAAGATGATAAGAAGGATCCATTAAAACTTTTTTAAAAAAATTATATCAATGGTAAATTGGATGAACCAACAATGGATTTCATGATTTGTATTTCATTTTGACCTCATGGTTGTTCTGTAGTATGGATGGTTGTGGATTGGCTAATATTGGTTGCCCATTTTTTTCTTATTAGAGGCAATTTTATAGTTTACAAGATATGGAGATTATATTTTAGTGACATCATCACAAATCAAGGAACTCCGCATAGAAATATATTTGATATATATAATTATTTTATTTCATGATTCATGAAGGTTTTTCAGATGGATCCCAATTTATATGGTATTCTAAGCACTACCAATCTCTTTTAGACTACAAAGATATATGACTGTATGATACAAATATTAGAAGAAACGATTCGAGCATGTGTACATGATTTTGGTTGTTCTTCTAGGAAACACTTACATATTGGATACTATTATTATAAATTTATATTTAAAAAATATATATAGATTTAAACTTATGTAGAATTATATGGTAGACTATTATAATCACCCTTCTATCATTCATAGGTAGGGGAAGAAGAAATATTTGTTCCTCATCTCATTCTGTATAGTATAGAGAAGGTGAATAACATTAGAAAATATATGGCTAAAACATAGAATTAGATGTAATATTATTCTCAAGGTTATCCCTGACCTCTTGATTTTAAGGTGGGACATTTGATCTTCTTCTGTGTTTATTCATGGTTGTGTCATTGGAAGATTCAATGGTAGGGAAGTTTATCATGTAGTCAAGTAAGGCCTTTCGAGATCTTAGAAGGAGTTGAAATGTTATCCTATTGAATTGATCTTAATCTTTGGTTGAGAAAAATTCCTCAAATCTTACATGTATCATAGCTTCACCATTACCATTCAAAACCATATCATGCTTTTATTCATTAGTATATTGAAGTAGATGTTGTTGTGTCCTTTAAGGAGATTCCTTTCTGGATAATTGATCATATCACGAAGTACATTGAGGTGTGTAAGATCAAATATTATGGGTTATATAATATCTTTATTGTGTATAATATGAGACCGATGAGTATGAAATCGATATAAATGCTCAATGGATAGAATTATTTTCAAGAAACACTCAACCACCATTGGAAGAGAATATTTAAGAAGAGTTTTATAATGATTGGGAGATTGTAAAAAATGGGTTATCTGATGTATTATGCATCCATTAAATTTCATTTGAAATATTAAAATTTATCCACATGTAAGTGATTGACAAATTAAGTGATTTTTTAATATCGTCCTTGTCTGTTTTGGATACTTGAACTTTGTGTTTAATAGAAAATAGACTAGGGCATTGTAGGTTTAAACCATTGTCCTGGTGGTACATGGATTTTTAAACAAATTTGGGGTGCTGCAGAGTGACTTTATAGTATCACACGAGTTGTGTATAGATTTCAAAAAAACATTCACCTACCAACACTCATAATTGAAGAAAGAAAATGTAGTATCACACTTAGCATAGGATTTGACCAAACTATGTACCAAAGCCATGTTCCCTTTAAAACCAGCAGAAATTGCATTTTCAACAACTAATTTATTTTTAAAAATACCCCATTTTTTCTTCTAAAAAACATGAATCACCTCACCCTTTCTCTATAGATCTCTATTTTGCATCCAAGATAGTCTTTGAACTCCCTCCATAACGATGTTAGATTCCTTCCCAATTCATTGTGTCAGATAGATAACAATAAGATATTCAATCCTCCTTATTCATTTAATCATGTATATCACCCTCTTGAATTATATTATTAAATGATATATTATCCAATATTTGTTATGGTTTATGTATTTTTCTTTAAAATATTCCATTTTAGATTCAATTAGAGTCAAAAATTATATGAGGTTTTATCAACCACCTTATGGTTGGTGGTCTGGTAATTTTCTGATAAGGACATGCTATTTTAGAACACGTGTTATGATTTTGTAATACAAAAATTCTACATGTTTCCAAAAAAACATAATTTTATTTCTATTTATATTTTTCCATGTTATAAATTCCCTCATATACCCTTATCATTGTTACAAGATGACCCCTTGGACTATTTCCACCACTTGAGGTGTTCATATGAAATTCCACTTCACTTTATAAATTTTCACAAGACAAAAAACACTATAAAATGAATTTTATTAACTCAGAAATGAAATAAATAATTTAAATTAATTGAATGTTTATTGAATGAACATGTAACCTGACCCCTATATATAATATAAAAAATGATTTTAATAGATGCAATTTAGAAGGGTTGTAATCTATCACCTATATTATATTAACGAATCAATGGTTCATATTATGATTTATGATATATTGTAATGGGGTAATTTAATATTCATGGTACTCATTCATGGAACCCCTTCTTAGTGATCATACATGGGAATGTCACCTATTAATATTGATGATACACGAGCATGGAGTTGCTTATTATTTAGGATACATGTCCATGGAATCTAGTTTTATTCATGATATGTGTTCATGAATTCCCTTATGATTCAAGATACTTTGTAATTTCATCCCATATTAGTTTATGATAATTATGGGCATGAAGAACCTTATATAAAATATAAGACTCTTATGATTATGTTGGGATCCCTGAGCTACACCTCAGGTCTCTTAAAGTAAGGTGTATCTTTATATATGTCTATATATGTTATCCCATATATAGAAAATATATATACATATATATAAATTTATCACTATATACGTGTTGACACATGATTAGAGATATCCAATCATAGGATGATAGAGGTAGAGTCATTCGGGTGCACTTTAGTAACTTGAGATGATCTTGTTACTATTTATATATATACTAATTATTATTATACCTACACAATTCTGATTTTATATACACAGGATCTATAATTCCTAATGTTTTTTTGGATGCCATACTCTTCTTGTGAAAAAAAATTTCGGGCTACCAATGATACCCGCACTGACTTCACGAATTTAGGAAAGGATAATGGGAAGTGTCCATCTTTTGACATGTAGTTATTATTGCTTGGATATAGCATCAATGTAGAGGACCAAGATTATGATCATGATTTTATTGGATATATCGTAGTCATTTGATAAATTTTATATATAATGCTGATTATGTATGTTAGTTATAATTTGATATATTTCCATTTTTATATACAACCATGACATGGTCATGATTTATTTATATAAACCTAGAAATGGTTCTGCCTTTGTTTATACTATTGTCTATAGCTTAGAGATTTATTCTTTAATAATTTTTTTCTTAAACTAATTTTAATTTATTATACTTTTGTGTTTGACTCTAATAAAGAAAGTATAATCTCCCCACCATACCTTTATAGACTCCAGATGATAATCAACTTCATCTAGCATCTATGGAGGTGAAAATGGGCCCATGTGGCCATCCAAGTTTAGTTACGTTGGAGGGAACTGGGTCTTAGATTTTATATTTTAATATTATGAGTTATAATTCTAAAATATTTTGAATAATAGAGGACAAATGGTTCCCATTTATATGTGAGGGGGGAATATAGGGGATTTATAAAAATATTTCAATGATTTAATATTATTTTCATTGGTATAAGGACCAAAATAGAAATAGAATTGAATTTAGGTAAATATATGGTTTATATATCATCATAAAATAAAAATATTTGTGTATTGATGGAGATAATACCCTTATATATTGGTATAACCACCAGTAAACTTGTTTTATCCTTTACCATGGTATCAAAATTTTACATTTTTATTATTCACTATAAGAAATTTTAATTTGAACCCATTAAATAATGTAAATTCTTCTAATTCAATACACCGAATCCTTTTTCAATATTAAATTTCAATTATTAGTATTTTTTAATCATATATAAGTGTGCAATCCAAAACAAAGACTCATTTAGAATAATGAATTTTAAACATAATTTTTTTACACACATTAAATACAGTTTATAAGAAAATAATTTATTGTTAATATTTTGTAGTGAAAATAAAATATATATATTCAATTAAAAAAATTATAAATAGATATTAAAATTATTTAAGTTGATAAAACCATATTGGGAAGAAAAAATAATTTTTACAAAATTGTGTTTTAAAGCTCAAACAATGAACTTATAGTAGAACCATTTATAATTATGTATCCTATATTATTCATCTGAATAATTATAATCAGTAGATAATCTGGTTAAATTAAAATCATATTATTAACATAATGGTTCATTTAATTGAAAATATGAAATATTTTTAGTAAAATTGTAATTTTTTTTCTATTGAGTTTAAATAAATCATCATTGAAAAATCTTATACATTTACCCTATGATAATATAGATTTGAGGTTTTTTTAAACAATTATAATTTCATATAATCAAATATATATATATATATATATTAAAATATTAATTTCAAAAAATATGATAAAATACATTTCTGGAGACAAAATAATTTTTAAGATAAAATAATTATTTCTAAAAAAGTTGTTCTTATTTATTATGCATTAGTTATTACATTTGAATTATTTAAAACCATGATAAGTATTTTTCATAATGTCTTTATTATTATTCAAGTATTCCAATTTCTGGGTATGTTACAAAAGTTCACTATATCATGGTTCATATAGACATAGGGTTGAGTGTAAGGAGATATACTGAATTTCGTAGGTTTATTTAAATAAATATTAAGAGGAAATATTGGGGTATTATGTTAGGTTCTACTAATCATAGGTGTGTTCTGAAGTCACGAGAGGATGAAAATAAATTCAAATGGATAACCTAGACATTCGAGGATGAATTTCCATTTTTATATGATACAACATATCAAAAATAAAATAAAATTTATCCAACCAACTATAAGATGAATGGGTATAAATAATTTATCTCAAATGAAATATCAATAAAATAAAAATATTAAAGTAGCAGTGAAAATGTATAGTAAGGGGAGTAAAGAAAATCAATGAGTGTCCCATAGTCTTTATAGGTCCATGTATAATAAAAAAATTTACACAACCACCCATGTATTGAATGTTATCACACAAAATTATTCTATACAAATTCATCCATTGCATTAATTAATGTTATCGAACATATCACTTCAATTAAAAAAATCAACAATTTAAGAAAACATACAAAATTTTTTCAATAATCTATTTATATCATTATGTTTTCGAATAATATGGAAAATGTGTTTTCCTTAAAGAAAATACAATGTTAACCTTGATAATACATTAAAAAAATTAAATAATAATTATTTTTCAAATTCTAGAACAACTATAGAGAAGAGAAAAGGCACATACCTTAATATAAGTGATGAAAATAAAGAAAATCATAATGAAACCTCTATATCTGGGCCCAAAACAACATTTCATTAAGTGATCTAATAGAAATGTCATTAAAACACATCAAATATTATACATATCTATAAAATATTGGACATAAGGTTCTGTGTGAGTAGAGATAAGTATCTCTAAATATAGAGAGATAAAACATAGAACAATCATTGATTCTAGATATCCAAAACAGATATTTTCCATAACAGTTCTTTATGGACCAAGAAAAACATCCAATAACCCTTATGAGAGGAGCGGAGATCGAGATCCTAAGAGGAGAGGTAAAAATTTTGGGTTTCATGAGTTGAATCTGAATTAATCAGTAATTTTTAGAGAATTAAATACATATTAGATGGTTAGTCCACTGTATTTTTAAAACCATGCTCTAACCATGCTCATGAAATTGCCACTAAATCGTACCTATCTTGGTTAGAACACATAGTTTGATAAAAAGTGTGAGAAATATTCTACTCCCGCTATTTCCAAATTAATTGTTTCTCTAGGGAACCAACATTATTTCAGAAAATATAGTATCAATCATGTCTAACCTCCTTTCCTCCTATGATTATTATATTATTTCTACATGATTACCACATGGTTTCCCCATACCTCTACAAAATAGTTCACCCCTAAAACACATCCAATGTATACCAATACCATCTAGAATCTCTCATAACATAAACTCGAGTATTATATAACATCAAAATTCAACAATGAATCCATAAATTACGTCATATTGGAGGTGCATAATTTTAAGTGGTGAGGGGAAACATTGTGTTTTTCTCATGGATGAAATATTAATAATTAAAAGTATTTTAATAAACATAAAAATTGAATATATTACAAAATTATGAAATCAATATCTTTTAAAAAGGGTAAATATTTAATGTTATTTACTTAAAATTTTATAGATGACTAAATAATTGGAAATATATAAAAAATAGAAAAAAATAAATCACTTTTAAAATATATTAACAAAATTTAACAAATAATTATAATTTTATATGTTTCAAAAATATTTAAAATGAATAAACATTAAAATAAAAATTAATATGTATTAAAATAATATTTTAATACAAGAAATCCACAAAAAAGTACAAATTAGCAACAAATAAATAATACTTTTTTTAATATTCATATAAAAAAGTATTGAAATTAAAAATTTATATAATTTATATTAATATTGAAAATATTAATTAATAAATATTAAAATTGATTATGTTAATATTAAAATTCTAAAAAGAAAAAAAAATAATTGATTTTTTATATATGTATATATTTCTACATAAAATTGAATTCACTATATTTGAATAAACTAAATTACTTTTCTGATAGTTATGTGTACATATATATATATATATATACATATACTATAATCAGATATGACAAATTGGGAAAACAAACGGGATTTCCTGTAATATAATGATAAATTCCTATACCTAATCCCAATCATAATCATTACATACAAATGCAAGCACACATATATAAGTATAGGCGTATATATACACATATATACACATATATACACATACACATAGACATGCACATACATAGACATACAAAAGAAAATGAACATACATGTAAACATCCATATACACAAACTTACACATATTAATATATACAAGTAAATACGAATACATACAGGTATATACTCATATTGACATACACATAAACATACATGTACAAATAGGTAAATAGATATACACATAAATGTAGACATAAACATATCTATACATACAAATAATACATAAAATCACACGTACTATATATACATACACATAAAAAAAATATACACATACATAAATACATGTACATGTGCATATATACACATACAAGTACATATATACAAACACACATACAATTATACATATACTTGTGAACATACTTACCTACATACATACTTACATTTCCATACACATACATACACAAATATACATACATACACATACATAACAACATTAACATACATAACACACACATATTTATACATACACAGATAAACATGCTTATAAAACACATATATTAAAATAAAATACTAACAATTACATTAAAACTCACACCCATACACATACACAAATGCACACAAAAATGAATATAAATACATAATAATACATTCGTATGTTTAGAATCAAATAACATGAATATAAATATATAAATTAAAATAGCTTTTTTTAAATAAATATATATTTTATTCTATATTTAATTGATTTTTTGAATAAAATAATAATATTTTAGACTAAATATATATTTTGTAATAAATGTAAATAATGATATAGAAAAATCATTTCATTGATTATTTTTCATTGGATAATTTTTTTATATAAATTTATGAAATAAAATAATTTAGAATATTTGTTATAATATAGTTATATGAATACTAATTATATATTATATTTAAATATATATGCATATGGATATATAAATTATGTTTATAAATATATAAAGTTTTATAAATTGATTTAATTATTGACAGTTTCCTTTATTAGTGCTAACAAAAGGCACTGGGTAATGGAACCATGACCAGTGTTTCTTTTAGAATTGATATAATCGACATGTCTCATCCTCTTTTAGCATCAAAAAAGAGATTACATTTATTATTTTCCCCTTAATGTAGATAAATTGAACAACTAAATAATAGAGTTTATTTGGAAATAATTATTAAAATATATAAAAATATTTATAAAATTTAATTATTGAAATGAATAATATATAACATTAACATTTTAATGTCATGAAATATTTTGTTAAAGCTAATTTATTATGGAAATGACCCTTATTAAATTGGTACAGTGGAAAGTTATCAAACTTCCAAATGGCCCCTATGATTATACGTGGATGTCCTGTAGTTTATATGGCCATATGGAATTTTTCATATGGGATTCTAGTAGAATAAGGATACACATAATATATAATCCCCTATGCACTCGCACATTATAGATGTACCAATTCACATTTCCTAATATGATCATTACCTCTTGCGACTCATTCACACTTTCCATCCAACCACCGCCGACTGTAATTCACATGACACACTAATAAACCCATGTGTATATAATATAGATAAAACATGTGCCCTCCAAAACAGAAAACTGAAATCATGAGTTTTTGGGAGTTAATTGATTGGTACCTTGGTTAGGGGATGTGAAGAGAACTTAGGGATTGGTCATGGCCTCCAACAGGAGTCGAGTGTTTCCCAACACTGGATTCATAGTTACGATGGACCATGAGTGGTAATTCCCATAACAATTCTTCCAAATGACCATGTATAGAATCCTATTAATCTCTTTGGGGGATGTCTGGTGAAGGTACTAACAAATATGTTGATATTAGTGGCGATAATATAGGTATGGTGCAGGCTTACAATCACACAACCATGATTTAGGAAACTTTGTCTTCAACCTACAGGCTATGTAGTGGGATGCCCTCTACCCAGATAGAAAGAGGTAATTACTTTCATAAAAAATGGATTCAGCAACCAAAAAAATAATAATTTTTAAGAAAATGTTAATATATATTAATATTTATATATTAAATTAATATAATATACATGTATATAATAAATATTATTCATTAAAAAAGTATTCAAACTTTTATATATTTAATAAATTTATTTTAAAATTACTATTATTATTATATTATTATAAAAAATTATTAATGATTTCTATATATGATAGAGATTATATAGTCATTTTAATATGAATAATAATAATTTTCTTGTATTTTTAAATATTAAATATTAGACATGTAATTATAATTTTTTCAATATAACAATATTAGAAATATCAATAATAATTAATAATATAATTTTTAATAAATTAGATTTTAATTTATTAATTTACAAGTACTTATATTTGAAATTATTTTATTTAATTTTGGTTATTAACATATTAAAATATAATTATATATTTTTATAATTATACTGTATAATGCAATTATAAATTTAACTAATTAATTATTTTATTAAATTACTAATTATAATATTATATAAAATTAATAATTTTTACTATTATATTTATATAATTAATATTATATTTTTTTTCGTAATTCGTAATTTTTTGCAATATATTTTTATATAAATATAAAATAAATTCTATTTAATTAAACATTTAAAAAATTGATGATATAATTTCAAAAATATTTGTATATTTTTATAAATAATAATATTATTATCTATATATTCATTCTTATTGAAATATTATGGAAAATGGAACTTTTTTATATTGAATTATTTATTTGTAAATGTATTTTAATTGAAATTTATAGTATTACATTAGTGTAAACAAGTATGTGATTGAGTAACAACATGCTATCGATATGTAACCACTAGTTTTAGGTTTCAATCCTTAATTTTTTATTTCAAAAACATCTAACATGCATTCTGTTTACCCTCCACCATTGGTTATAAATGAATGAAGAGTATTTATAATGTCAAAAATAAATAGTGGACAAAAAATATCAGCCTTTTATTTTTCGTTTAAAATTCTATTAGGGTTATTATGTGATATGGATGTGCTCTTTGGGAGAGGAAGGGATAACTTGACGTTTGGTGACTTTGTTTGTGTTGTTTTATAATTTCAGTTCGTACCCCTCGACCTAATATAGATTATTAATATTATGTAATTATGGTTCATTTTTATTAATTAATTTCCATATTATATATGAAATTATTTACATATAATTTTTTTCGCTTATATTGAGATATATCCTCTCTAACTATAGAAAATTTATAAATTTTTTTAATTAGTGATAATTTTATTATTTATATAATGTTATCTTTTTCAACATTAAAAATACAGATGATGAAATATTACTCTTTCAATAGTAAAAAAGGAAACACTGAACTAAATCATACCATCCTTTTAATATAACCCTAGTCATCAAACATGAATGTATTTTCAATAAAGCAGTCATAGAATATGACCTTTTTAGACATTTTTATACAACATTTAATATGATTTTTCGTAATAAATTGAAGGTATGAAATTTAAACAATGGTTTTAGTGATATGTGAGCCAATCATATATTTCTTTTTATCATTTTCTTTTATTTTCAATGGAATATATCATTATTATATATAAAAATAGAAATAAAATCATATTATTGATTTATATATATAGTTTGATTATATATTTTTATATATACAAGTATAAAAATATGTAATTGTTATATAGTTTATATTTATTAACTAGTTCAAAGAAAAACACAATCACAGACACACTTAATCCTTTTAATATTTAAATCCCACTACATATTTTCCCAAACATAGAATTTGGGAAAATTACCTTGCGATAGTCTATTCTATAGTTCTTGTAAATTTATATAGACTTATCTTCTTATCTCTCTATTTCATTATAAATACATACATATATATGTATTTAGATATGTGTTTATATAAATTTTTTATGTATATATATATATATTTCTATAGTGGAAAATTCAATAAAATAAAGAAAATACATGGTTTTTTTAAAGAATCATTCATTGTAAAATTGTTAAAAATAGCTAGGTAATACCCTCAAGTTGAAAATATTCATTTATTATTTTATAACTAATTGGGGGGATTATTTTTGGATGAAAAATGTAATAATTTTTAAGAGTATATATGTAATTAATTTTTTAGAATATTTTTAAAATGGACTCTTATTTTACCAATATTAAAAATTAAAAAAAATATATTCATCAATGAAAATTTATATATTACTATTTCAAAATATCATTACTATATGGTATTTTATAATTTAATATAATACAATTCTATTTCATAAAGAATATTTACTTCTATCGTTAACAAATTTATATGTATAATTGTTTTTCATAAACTCTTCTATCAATATAAATTTATATGTTATTTAAATCCAATATTAAAAAGAAAAAACAATTGGGTTTTATTGAATAATTCTAATATTATAAAAGTAATTTTGAAATTATAGATCATGTGATTAATAAAAACTGAATTTTTTTATTACTTTATATATTCATTTATCATATAGTTATAACATCCATAGTGATAATTCGATGGTCATATTACATTGTTAAAATATTCACATTTAAACCAATAATTTGATATATATCCCAAATGACATTAAGCCCACATTCCATTAGTTCACTCCAAATGTTTTACATTATAAATACATATTATTAATCCATTTATTATAGTTTTTAAAAATTATCAATTGAAAATTATATTATACATATATATATCCTTGTGTATGTAAAATTTTTTTGTGAAAAAAATATTGTTCAATGAAAAATAAAAAATATTAATTTTTTATAGATTGATGTCAATCATATGAAAATACTTTCAGAAAAATGGATTAAAAAGGTTATCATTTTTTTCAAAAGAGAATGAAAATTAACCTTGTCAAATTATTTTTCAATGTTTATGTTGATTCTATTTTGTATGTTTTTATATAGACGAGTTAAAAAACATATTCTATCATAGAATAGAAAAATGTTAAAAATAGTGGACAAAACACATTGATAAAATATAAAACAAATTGGCTGAAATGACTATTAAATTATCTAAACTGATGATATGGGTACATCTATAAATGATGAAAAGTATTTTATAAACAAATTGAAAAATATGGATAAAATGAACACAATTATTATTCAAAACATTTTGATATGTTAATGAACTTTTGAAATGTGTCAAATGAATATCAATTTTACAAAATATTGGACATATTCATCCATACTGTAACTATATATTTTATTGTTTGTAATACATGGTGTCATAACCCGATCATTGTTTCCTATTATTTTATTTATTTAATGATGTTTTTTCTATTCCCTCTATTTTTGGTCTAAACCATTGAAAATTTAGAAAATGTTGTTTTTTGTTCTATGTATAGGGTCAAAAGTTTTTGTTAGTAATAACCATAAAAAATGACCTAGATGACCTTTAAATTCTAGAAGATCCATTTAACAAGATTATCCTAGGGTTTCTCTAAACATGTGAAAAAACCATGCGGGGGTTTAGATGAAACTTGTAAGCCACAAATGTTTTCCTTATAAATATGAATATTATATTGATGAACCATACATTCATCCTATAGTCATATAATATTTAAATTTAAAAAATAATCCATTTCCAATTTTTAACTAAAATTACACCCATCCCCTTATTTCCCTCTACGTGTCACACATGAAATGGGAACCCCTAGCCACCCACCTTAATCCTTGGTGAATCTAGGGAGATTTATTCTTGACATAGTGTTGGATATCGATGTTTATTTATCATATTTATACATTTGTAGGATCCTTCTTATTTTATTTTAATTCATCACAGTTCACATAGCGTTCCAATACACAATTCGATGGGGACATTATCTTTGGTGATTTTCCCTACCTGGGTATTATAATTTCAATCTTGTAACCTATTATAGTGTCATTAATAAAATAAAATGAGTTTCTATTAATTTTAGGCACAATTAGAAATTCTATTTTCATTAAATTATAGATCCATTAATTTATTCTACATTTAATTTATATTTTACTTCAAAAAATAATATTTATTATTTTGATGAAATTCCATTTACAAAAAAAAACTTTTTACATAATTTTCAATGAACAAAAAAGTATTTCAATATAAATGTATAGTTATTTATCAATTTTCTTTCACATATATTGTTTTTAAAATTTCCACCTTGGGTATTATAAAAGTATTATGAAATATATATGTTATTTTTTCGGATTTGAATAGATTGATTATGTGTTCTCTAGAATCGTAACATTTTTTTATGATATATTACTTTTGGGGGGTATTTTATAAGGATTTTCAATTGATTTCAAATAAAATTTAATATTTATTGTTCAAAAGGGATGACTATAAGTCATACTCAACACCTTTAACACATGTTGGATGGGTGGTATAAAACTAGTTTTCATTGATTACTATATTTATATGAAATTGGTTTTGATGAATCGCTTCTTGGAATGGTACGATATTGTCTAGTTGTTTTAATTATTAAAAAAATCATTGAAATTTCAAGTATGTTAATGGGATAAACTTGAAATAATGAGGTCCAATACAACTATTATGCAGGGGACCACTATTTAAGGATGTAAGAAAAATCTAAAATCCATCTATTGAATAATGTAGAACATTTATGTATCCCAGTCCTATTCACTATATGGTATTTCTCTAATTATTATTAATTTTGAACACAAATTATATATATTTTAAAGGAAATTGAATTACCTTATATAGCCTAGGATTTAAATTTTTTAATTCCTTCATAACCATTAAATTGTCATTAAAAAACTCATTCGTAAAGATTATATGAAATAATAAATTAATGTTTTAAAAAATAGTTTCCCTTAAGTATTTTTAATGTAATATTATTTGAATTTGAAAAATATTCCCATATTAATTTTTTCATTAAATAGGAATAAATCTAATAAAATTTTAAAATTTAAGAAAATGATATTGTCCTTTATTAACTTATTAATGAAAAAACTATTTTTAATAATGTATTTTAAACTAGAATGAAATTGATATCTCTTTTTAATAATATGATTAGGGATATTTTCTATAAGAAAAAATATGGGGCCTTTAATATTATTCTTATTAACACATAATGTCATTGCTATACTCTTGACATATTCTGGAATCTTCTTGGTTTAGGGATGGATGGTATCAAAACCCCACTCTTTATTTTATATTCTTAAACGAATTATTAAATATGATTATACAAAATAAAACTCATATGATTGAGATGTATAGAGTATTTTTAGAAATAGGTACCATTCATAACTTCTTGAACATGGGACACACCAACATTACCGAAAAATTATTTAACAAAATTAAAAAATTTCACTCCTTTTAAAAATACACGGAATAACATTTTTTAATTACATAAGAAATAGTTGAGCTATAATGCTTAGTAAAGGAATATACAAGGAATAAAATTAAGGGAATAATACATGTTAGAAAATAGTAATATCAATGTCCAATAAAAAGGTGTGATAATCTAAAAAATGATTAATAAGGCATGATATATCATGATAATAATAATATTGGAAATTTGGTAAGAAACAAAAACATTTCATGATAAACATAGGTGAAGACTAAATACCTAGAAATAATGAAAGGAAAAATACCCATATAGTGATAATGCTCACTCATTCTATTAACATGATGTCTTGTGAGACTAAACATTACCCAATTAATTTGTGTGCTATATAATTTCAAGTTCATTAGTTATTATCATTTAATTCTCTTGAATAAGTGTGAAATAAAGGTCATATAACATGGATTTATTCAACATCATATTTAATTCCATTTTCAAGAAGTATGGAATATATAATTTTAATTCAAATTTGAAATAAAAATAACGGTATAAATTTGAACATCGTTGATAGTAAATGGGTATGATATTCACTACCCAATTTATTTGGTGTGGAAAAAATGTGTTGAAATTTTGAATACATAACATAGTCACATAAAACATCACAAAATTGGTTGATGAGAGATAAAGGTGGATTTAATCATTTGTAAAAGAAATGTGATGTACTGGAGACATGAAATTACATATCCTAACATTATTAACTGAAAATAGAAGGTTTAATATAATAAAGAAACCTAAAGATGGAAGAGAGGACTAGAACCCGTACATGAGTGTGTGATTCCAAATACATGAGAGGATCTTTTGAGAGCATAGGTTTACATTTTTAGGAATCAAGAGAGAGGATATAAGATTAAGGATGTGGCCCAATTATTTTTTAGTGAAGATAAATGTGAGATTGGGTGGGTTAATATATGAATTGATTTGGTAATTATTAATCATTTATCAAACCTAGTTTTTAGATTCTATATAATAAAATAATTGAAAAAATACTTTCCATGTTTTCTTTCCATTATTACACCGAATGGGAGTGGTTTTTCAATATTTTTTAATGACATGGGCTGAATAATAAAAATTATACCCTTCCTTATAAGGAAACAAGTCTTTATCTTAAATTATTTTTTTAAAACATTAAAATATATTAATGGATTTAGAGGATTCTCAAAGGATTTATAAAATAAATAAAATAAACATAAAAGAAAATTATATTAAAGAGAAAAAATATATTTCATCATTTATACTCATTATTTTATTAATTTCCTCAATTATTTTTCTTTATGATGTCATAATAAATAGCGAATATTTATACCCCATTTAATTTTAAAATCCAAATATGATTATGTAAGAAAAATATGAAAAATTCACAATTAAATAATTTTGAACATTTGATTCCTAAAATATTCATCATTTTATCAAAAAAATTTCTACATGTTACGCTTTTTAATATTAAAATTTGAATAGATATTTATTTAGAAATGCTGGTTTTGTTTTAAATAATTGTTTTTAACACTTAATAAAATTACAATTGACTTCATAAAAATGTTATGGCCATTTATATTTATTAAACATTATTTAAAAATAATATTTTATTACAATATAATTTATTTTATAAATAAATTTTTTATTCAAAATAAATTCCCTAATTGAATTTTTATATCATCCAAAAATTCAATTCGTGACCTACTATATAGAAAAATAGTTATAATGTGAAAATAATATGATGAAAATATATTCATTATTCTATAAAAAATGTACATAATCATATTTCAAGGGTATTTGAACATATACCTTTAATACACTAGAAAACACCCTATGAGTAAGCTTCCAAGTATGAGACTATCAGGGTGTGTTTCAGCATACATACTTGGTGTTGTTTTTTTATAATAATAAAATTCTCCCAATAATGGTCTATCTCATGATTATGTTTCTAGATCTCATTTTGGTCTTTTTGAAAATAAAATCCTAGAGACAAAATTCTAGTTGAGGACATCAATTCTTTGGTTTAGGTCAATTGGATTTGATAAAACCCAATATTAATACTAATCATGTGATAACTATTCAACAGAAATATTTTCAATGGATATGATTCCTAACATTATTTTAAATATGATAGGATGCAATAAAATCAAATATTCGAATCTATATTCAATTACCATATTACATTATTGTACATTTAACAAAATCAAAAGTGAATTTTTATTTATAACATTTTATGTCATTACAATCATCCCCGATTTATAAATTTATCACAAAAAAATTTAATTTTACACACTAAAACAGATGAGGTTAACATTGTTTCATGCCTTCCTATGGTTCCCACATTTCTTCTTCAAACTGGTAATTTCACTACAATACTATGACCATGTGAATTATCTTATTTTGTTGAACACTATCTCTACGATATTATACATTCATCAGATGTCACTCATATGAGAGATCATTATCCAATGATACTACCTTATGACTGAGTACATGTGTGGGGGTATGATATTTATGTTATCATTAAGGATTCATAGAATACATAACATACCTAAGATATATTAGGTTGGAGTTCAATTCCGTTTTCCCCACATTTATGTGATCAAGGATATCAAATGGGTCAATGTATCACGAACTTTGATATTCCTTCATCCAAAATATCACCACATTCTTCAATGGAGTTATGTGGGGGGATACCATTTCCCTAACAAAATTTTTTTTATTGCGTTGGTGATTATCAACATATATTTTTTTTGACTATGAGAGGCTTTGACATGATTCTAAATGGTCCTATTTGTTCCCACCATTTCCTCAACCATTTTAGGACGATTTTATTTTTCTTCCATACCTTCATCCCAAAATTCAGGTGTTTTACACCACATACCGTAACAGTCTGCATAGTGATTCATTTTTATGATTTATTGGAATCTATTATATTAAGTAAACTAAATTAGAGGAATATATTTTCTCCATTATCCATTGAAGTCAGTTGAGCGGGCTTTAAACATGTCCGTAAATGTTTGGATAGTCCATTATGATGGGAAACCAGTTTGAGGTTGATAAGAAGTTATGATGTTCAACTCTGTATTTAGATCATGTTTCATACTCTACCTAAACATAGAGGTAAATCCTGAATATTTATCAGATACAATCTATGGAGGTACTCCATAAAGCCACACCACTTCTTTGAGGTATATCAATGCATGCTAGTCGAGTGAGATGTACTCTCAAATTGATATAATGTTAGATGTATTTGTATGATAATACACAACAACCCATATATCATTTATTCCTTGGTAATTATTTTTATTCCCAATGAAAAATTCCACTGTGATGTTTTACCATTTGTAGGAATGGGTAATGTATACATTCTTCGCTCATAAATTCATCTTCAAATATTCACTTTCTATCATACGATGCAATTTTATGTATATTCTATAATATCATTATTTATATTTTTTCTCAATAGTTCTCTCAAATATATATATATATGTTTTGTCTTCCTAGATGGATGGAGAAGGACATGTTATGTGCATCATCCAATAGCTCCTTCTTTAGATCATGATTTTTTAGTAGAGATAGTCATGACCCAAATCTCACAAACCCTTTTTCATCAACATTGAACTCTATGTATTTAAAATTTAATTTATTTTAATATTTCATTTGACTTACCAAATAATTTTTTTGTGCATCCTTTATCTTCTCTATAACTTATTGGTGAGCTATCACTTGAGAAAGGACTGATGATGTTTATTTATTTATGATCTGATGTCCATCCATTTCAATTCTATAAATACCATATCACACTTAATTCTCATCAACGATTGAATTTTTGGATTTCGTCTACTTAGGGAATCATCCAAGTTATTATATTTATTAGGAGTGTTGTGGATTGAGTAGTCATGGTTCTTGATTACCTATAACTATCAAATTTATTTCATTTTCAAATCATTCTATGTAATTATTTTTTTGATTATTTTGTGGTCTGTTGTAAATACATTAACTCCTACTAATATTTATCCAGAAAAGTTGTATATACTCTATTTTCCATGTGTTGAGTACTTTCCATCTGTGTTTTACCTTGGGTTTCATTTGGGTAAACTATTTTATTTTCGGAATAAAATGGGAAAGGGCACCACTCATGTACTGTATTCCAAAACAGTACTCCCCAGCCCAATAAATTGTGCATCCATGGATAGTGGGAATTAGAATTGTTGGTTCATGGTATGTAAAAACATTCATCATCTTAAGGGAATACATGTATCCCCAGAAGACAAAAATGGATAGGGGAAAGGTTAGGGGGAACTGTGTACCCTAAGAATATATCCTTTATTAAGAGATATTAATCCCCCAATTTTTTTTAAAAAAATTAAACCTATTCTAAAACCCTCGAAGGCCCCAAATCTACCCATATATTATTTCACTCAATTCAAAATCCTTCCAAACCAATTCCATGTTTGTTCGACATCTATTCTTGGTGATTTATATTCTTGTTGGCAGATTCACAACTACTCAAGTGTGTGATATCTTCACAATTTATCTCTCATTATTCTACTATTCTTTTAGTGGGTTTTTATCCCAATTTTTTTGGATATACATCTATATTTTAGGAATATTGATCTAGGACTCAATATATTGATCTACAAATAATATATCTTTATTTTTTCAAACATCGTCTGCGGGTTAGATTGTAGATTTTTTTCTACATCTTTGTGATACTCGAATTTGGGGGTTTCCATTGGTAATATTTCTTCATCAAGGATGTGGTATGCGGTATGTATTTGGAATAAAAAATCTACTATTTAAATTACATGTATGTAATGGTATTATTTCTATTATATGTTTTTCAACTGTGTTCATGGTTTAATTTATAATTTTATGCATTAATAAAATATTGAGAGGTGAAAATTGGGATATTGGTAATTATAGATTGAGAAAATTAATTGTAGAATTTACTATGGGATATTGATTCGATGTATTGAAGTTAGAGGGTACGTTGTGGGAGTTGAGAATGTAGGGTAGTACTGGTGGATAGGGGTAGGAGGAGGGGGGTGGAGGACTATAGGACGGGGGGGGAGTGGTAATGGAGTAGGAGGGATTTAGGGGGTGGAGGGTAGGTTAATATATGACAGTTTCCTTATTATACGATAATTATTTTTTTTTATAATCCTTTATTATGGAAATAAATATGAGATTCTAACTTTGTGGATATTGATTAATTAATTGATGAAATATTTAATGGGATTAACATCATTAATTAATTAGTGAAATAATATATTGGATTGATGTGATAATCTATTTTTAATTAGTAATGAAATTAGTGTTGTTAGGTAACTATTGAATTGGGTAATTGAATTGATGTGAATAATTAATTGTTGAATTTATTAAAGTATTTTTATGTGATTAATTAATTTTCAAATTAATTAATATGAAGGATGTGATTAATTTACTTTAATTAATTAATTTTGTTGCTGTGATTTGTTAATTTTTAAATAAATTAATGTAAATGTGTTTTATAACCAATTATTGAATTACTAATGTAATTGATGTGGATAGTTAATTATTGTATTAAATATGTTTATAATTTCGACATGTTCTTTATATTTTGAAATTATGAATGATTACTTGGTAATTTAGTTGAAAAATGATGAATTAGAACATGTTTATTCTAATGTGTGATGTATGTATGGTAACATTCAAGTTTAAGTACGAATTATTTAATCGTAACCTGGTCATTTATTTATGAATTTAATTAATATATTGTAATAATGGAAATATGAGACCTGATATTATTTTGGAATAGTTAAGAATCTAACAAGGGTCAAAGAAGGTGTTGAGACAATAGTTTTTATTGGAACATAGAGGTTTGTGTGGTTAAATAAATAATATTTTTAAAAAGTGAAAATTGTTATATTATACGTTGTGATTTATACATTATACAACTGCATACATTATTATTTGACTAGATATTATTTTAGACATCATTTGGGGTAGCCTTATGAGTTTTATTCATTGCATACTCATGATTCCTGATAAGTACACTAAATCATTTCATTTCTGTAGGACAGGATAAGGGGAAAGGGCCATTATTAGGTGGTTGAGTCGAGATGGATAATGGATGAATGAACTAGATGTGGATTTGGGCCCATAAGGGAGTTACCGGTGTCTTTCCATTTTTGTTTTTCATTTGACACATGGAACATGCCTTATGATGACACATTTATCCATCACATGGATATTGCATCTTTATTTTGGGCTATAATGTGGTGATGCCATCATTTTTTTATGATTATATATTTGGGTATCATTTATTTCTTTTCCTATAGTGATTTACTCCGAAAAAAGGGTATAGATTCCCTATGATTGATATTAGACCCTCACTAATATTCGCATCCTCTGGTATACATGGATTCACAATTATGGTCACATATAGAACTAGTTTTGGGAACCATTGTGTGTTAACCATGTCAGGATGAAACAATATAGCATTAAAGTAGGCGTTTTTCCTTTAATTTTATCTTACTTTTTTGGAAAGGATTAAAGGAGATGAGGAATAGTTGGGACAAGGTTATGAGCATGTTCATAGGAGTATATATCCCATGTATTTGGGAAAGACCCATGTACCCATAGCGAGATTGTTGTTATTTCTATTTATTATTATAGTTTAACATTATTTCTCCTTGGTTAACACAGTTGTTGCATGCTATGACTATTGATGTTGATGAAATTTTTTAAAATTTGAATCGTTCCCTAGTATACCACGATATTTTAATTTCATTCATCATTCTAGGAACCCATGTTTATTATGTACCTACATTATTTCAATAAAAAACATGAAAACATGTTTTTGATAAGCTGTTGAAATTAAACTATTTTTTCTTTCACGGGAAATTTGAAATGAAAACGCTTCCAAACATGAAATTGAGAAATATTGTAAAAAGTTGAAGGATGAGAATATATGGATGTAAAAATGTGTAACTATAATAATGAGAATGTGTTTACACTTGTTAACGAGGACCAAAATATAATATTGTTAAGGGTAGTGAAATCACATCAGTTTTTACCATGTGGTAAGGATTTCTGGAAATACATATTCTGTATTGATGGGTTCTATTATAACTAAACATAATAATTTTTAATGTGTCCTATGGTTCATGTTAGTAATAGTACAGAGTATTCCTCAATAATTATTCTTATTTATAGGATATATTGAGGACATATTTAGGGATGATACTCTAGTGGTGGAACATGGGATGACCAATCGTTCTAGGGGAGGAAGTCAGGGTGCAATTTTGAGAGGAGCTCACTCGATTCATGGAGCTTCTAGAAAGATACCCATGTTGTGTTGGGAAGAGTAATTCTGATAATATGAAGGAGTTTCAGATAAATAACAATCTGACTATTACTAAAGGAGGTTGATCTGAGAGATTGTAATTCAGGATAGAGTCCATTAGGATGATACATGAACATTTACCGATTCCTACTAAGTGGAGGGTCATGTTAGATTCTTATATGCTATAATGATCGGTGAATCATTGTTAAGACTACCAGGATCATCCTGAATAGGCTGATGGTATGTTATTAAAGGACTTTTTATACTGGTGATTAGAGAACTTCTATCTAGAGAAGATGAGGTTGGAGAGGGATGGTGGGTTCATGGGGTTGACTTAGGGGAGTATGTCACCGATGGAATATAATAGATTATTTTTAGATGTGGATTGATTTTTCCCAGTTTTGTTATATAATGAGAAAAATATGGTGGGGATTTTTGAGGATGGACGTAAATGTTAGATTAAGTAACAAGTTATCCCTTTTCAGTTAAATAAGTTTTCTGTAGTTGTAGAAAGGGATTACATAGTAGAGGGGATCTAGTAGGAGTCTTCTGGAGAAATATAGATTCTCGATGATAGATGATCAAGAGGAGTGACTCTCGATAGTCAGAAGAATATCTAAAACAACATTATTCACAGAAGTGGGAAGTGGGGTGAATAGATAAAGCGATAAATTTAAAGTGATCTTACTCGAGCGATCTGACACTAGTGTGGTAGGATGGAATACTTATCGATATAATTCCCCCGAAAACTAGTAAATTAATTATAATATAGGATGATTTCACATCTATAGATGTTCAACCAAACCCAAACACTAATGAGAAGTAATACATGAGAATGACAGAACCAGATTATGGGAAGGGGGTATTCTACGCTATATTAGTTTGGAAGTATCATTGTTACTTGATAAGGAGGTAGAGTAAGTGGAAATGGTGATTTTAAGAAATAACACTAATATTATTAGAGTGGTGTGGATCAGGGGAGTCAGACTGAATCATGGGGAATATATGAAATATTCATACGAGAAGTGCAATATACTCTTGTCGATAGAGAGGCTAAAACATCAACAGTGAGAGGTACTATAATTACATCATATACTTTTGTTTTTGTATTAGTTGATATTAGTTCTACTTGATTATTAATTTCTACAAAAAATGTTAATGTTTGGAGCATGGATAAGTAGTTCATGATTTGGGTGTTGAAGATAGAAACAACTTTGTGTATACGATCGAGATATGTATTATTGTTCATGGGGTGTTCTCTTGAGGTTGGAGAGTTTTTTTTATATAGGATCTCTATATTGATTACATGTTACAATTTGACCTAGTTATATATGTGGATTGGTTAGTAGAATATCGAGCACGTATAAACTATTATTATAGTAGAATGACATTATCATCTCTTACGGGTGATGGTTATATTCATCTTGGAGAGTGGAATATACATGTAGGTCGAGAAGGGCCAATTATTATCAATTGGGAGAGCCCATGTGCAAAGATCCAAATATATTAATGGACTATGGAGGTGTAGAGAATTATTTCCTTCCACTTATATTGGACTAGTTTATGGATTTATTTCCTAATAAATTCTCTGGGTTTCCACATGAGAGAGATATGGAATTTACCAATGAGATCATGGCAGGGGAAATGCCAGTATTTATTCCACCATACATAATGGTACTGATAGAGATTCAAGAGCTAAATATATATATGGAAGCGTTAAAGGATACGGGGATCTTCCATATGAGTATGTCACTATGTAGATAATTCATTATCTTTTCAAAGAGGGTGAATAAGACTCTGTGCTCATTTGATGTTTACTAAAAGTTAAGCCGAATGACTATGAGGAAATAATATATTCTTCTATGTATTGATGATTTATTTGACAAATTGTGGGGATATTGTGTTTTTTCATAGATAGAATTGAGATTGGGGTATCATAACTAGAGATTATAGACTTATAATATACCGAGGACTGCATTTGGAACTAGGTATAGAAAATATGGATTTTTCGTATTGTTCTTTGGGTTGAATGACACACTAGAAACATTTACGGTATAGATAAACAAGATCTTCCAAATATAACTATATCATTTTTGTTAGTGTTTTGGGATGAAATATTTTTGTACTCCAAGATCAATGATGACCGTGAAAAATATCTTGAAATCATCCTGATTACAATGAGCGGGAAGCATATATATGCGAAGCTATCTATGAGTTAGTTCTGGATTGATCAGGTACACTTATTATGTCACTTTATCTCAAAGGAACATGTGTCTATTAACCCATAGAATGATTAGGTTATTTTTTTTGGATTAGTCCATTAAGATATTCAATGTCCCTTGTTTTCTAGGGTTGGAAGGATATTGGTAAATATTTGTTCAATACTTTTCTGATTTGGTCGCACACCATTACGGCTTGACCAAAAGGGGATAATGTTTGATTGGTCAGAATCATGTGAGAATTATTTCAATGATTTGATGAAGGGTTTAAAATTTTCACCCATCATGATCTTACCTAATCCATCTGAGTATTATACGGTGTATTCTGATTCATCTAGGATAGGTCATAGAGTATCATCGATGTTGAGAGATTGAGTAGTATCGTATGGGTCCTTGAAGTTGAGGCCCCATAAAGGGAACTTCCCTACACAAGATCTCAAGATGGAATTAGTGGTTTAAAAATAAATGTTTTTAAGAAAATATCTATCAGGTGAAATGTTTAATATGTATATGATCCATAAGAACTTCTTGTATATACATTCATAGAGATATTTGAAACTTAATAAGATGGTAGTGGTTGTGTATTTGAAATATTTCTATTTTGAGATGGATTATTTTCTTGGAAAGGGGAATAGTGTTCTTGATTCGTTGAGCATGAAAACTCAATATCAGGTTCATTATGAGTCAATTTGTTAGTGAAAGATGATTTATTTACTGGATGAGATGTGTCACAACCATTCCTCGGGGCCCATGCCATGAATACCCCAAACCCGCCATCTATAGGATAGGGGATGCAGACTAGAACCAATGGCATAAATCCCAAATAAAAGGGAAGGCATTTCCTTTATAAAAGTAAAAAACACAACATAGTACAAGAGGAAGCAAACACTAAGTACAAAAGAAAGTGTTGAAATGTAAATGGGCCAGAATAAAAACCCAACTGAAAAGTACAGCTACAACTAAACGAAAGTACAACCGGAAAGTCAAATAGATGGATGAGTGGAAGTAGTTCCTGGGTCATCCACCTTGAATCCTACCTGAAGGGTAGGTACAGATAGCGCAGCTCCTGGATCGTCCACCAAGGATCATACCTGAAGGGTAGGTACAGATAGACACATCAATGCTCTCGCCCGCCAACCTCCTTCGATTACTATCTTATCATGAATTCCACCTCCAGATACTGACTTATCGTGAGGTCCGCCTCCGGATATTGGCACGTCGTGGGGTCCACCTCCCAGTACCATCCAGTCCTCAAAAACTCGGCCTCCGTCTACAATGTCCGTCGTCTGCATCCAACAA
The DNA here is from genome assembly GCA_963277665.1 of Viscum album. Lineage (NCBI taxonomy): Eukaryota > Viridiplantae > Streptophyta > Magnoliopsida > Santalales > Viscaceae > Viscum > Viscum album. The sequence goes on along the minus strand of OY728122.1, from coordinate 469,509,605 downwards.
AATGAGGTGTGGGCATAGCCCGTGTAGGGGTGAGTATAATGATACTCATTAGGGACCCCAAGAACCTCATGGTCTCACTAAATCCAACAAGGATAACCAAAAAGCAGGATCTAAACAGATAACCCTGACTTAGGTATAAGCCCATATTTATACCTACATTATCATGTAGCCCATCTCAATCAAGAGATATCACACAGATATGAAATCAACGGATAACCACTACTTAGGTATATGCCCATACATTTACCTAAGTTATCAAGTAACCCATCTCAATCATGAGGAAATCACAAAGGTCATTGACTCAGCTCAAACCAAGATTTTCATTATTGAAACCGCAACTGCTAAAGTGCTCCTCCTCTGTCGAGTACACTGATCCTGGCATGACTCTGAGGCGCTGCTGACTAACCTTAGACTGCTGAGGTACTTCTCCGGTCGATTACCGTAGGTTTTCCACCCAAACACATTAGTTCTCCCTGCCAGGGTCTGCCACCCAAACACAGTAGTGCAACCTCGCTAATAGCATGCAGAGGTACTCCTTATGTCGAGTACCATGGGTCTTCCACCCAAACACAGTAGTCCTCCCCACTGGGGTCCTCCACCCAAACACAGTAGTGCTCCCCACTAGACTATATTATTTACTCTGTCTCGAATCGGACAAGCAGTCATCATGTCTCAGCCAACTACACGGTCTCCGTACTCCGTACGCTCGTCTCTGGGGGGGGGGGGGTCCTCTCCATGAGCTACTGGTCGATACTCCGAGTATCACAAAGTCCCATGAAGAATTATCTCAAAGGGATGCCTCGTCATAGGGGTCTCAATGCAATAGACGGCGCGTCAATTAGACGCCCGGTCTGTGAGTTATTAGCCTTTTTGTCCTGGGGGGCCGGTTGGTTTCATGTATGAACCAACCCGGACGTATCCCAACTGTACCCTGAAATCTCATAGGGAATACTCATAGGGACCGTTTCTGATTGTGATTACCAACACCGCTGATGGTTTGCCAAATGGTCGTTTGGTCTGAAAGTTATCAGCTTTTCCGTTCTAGGGGCCCAGTTGGATTTTGGGTACAATCAAACCCGACCATAATCCAACTGTGTCCAAACCTCAGGTGAAGTATACCAAAAGATCCATCTTAAAAAAAGGAATCCAGCATAGTCAACGGCACGTCAATCGGACATTCGGTCCTCATGTTATAACAGTTTCCGCTCCAAGGGCTCGGTTAGTTTCAGGTTTGAACCAACCAGGCCATACCCAAAAATCACCAAAACATCAAGTGTAATATACCAAAATGACCATCTCGATCCAAGTATCCCAACGCAACTGATGGTGCGTCGATCATGTGTACGTAGCCCAAGTTATGGCCGTTTAAAAGGATCTGTCCAAAATTAGGGGGTTTGGGCCCAGTCCGACCCGGCACGATACCCCCTGGGTGGCCCGAAACTGGTTCGACCCTACCCGAATCTAGGTCTGGCCCAGTTCGACACATCTCGGCACGGCTGGCGTGGCCCGGCCCCGCCGGCCGAGCGCTGGTGGCCCGTCCCGGCGTGGGCGGTTTGGCTCGGCGAGGGTGGTCCGGCCCAGTGCTGGCGGGTCAGCGCTGGCCGAGGGGGGCAGCTAGGTGCAAGCCAAGCGAGGTGCAAAGGGGGGCGCCGCCCCTTGTGCTGGACGGGGGTTTCAACCCCCTGCATTTCGGGAACGGCTGACCATTAAGGTCGGCCTTGTGTAACCACAGGACCCGAGGGGGTCCCGCCTCCTGGTGGCGCCGGCGGTCGGCCGAGCCCAGCCGCCTCCTGCTGATTCGTCACGGCCTAAGGCCGCAGCTGCTTTCTGACCGGTGCGGCGCGAAAGCGCCGCACCCCTCCGCTGAGGCCCGCACCGGTTGCGGCCCCTTGGTGCTCCAGTACAACACGACGACGACACGCCCCTCTGCCGTGACCCGCACTTGGTCGCGGCCTCCTTTTACATCACTGGCGCGGTGCGACGACACCACAAACCTCCACCATGGCCCACTCTGGCCGCAGTCCCTTTTCGTTCCTGCACGGTGCTATGACACCGCGCCGCCTTCGCCACAATTTCAACAAGGATCAACTAATTGAAGGGGAGGATCATCCATGTTTATGTGGTGTGATCTCCTCCCATTATGTCGATAACAAGCGGACAAATTATTTATTGAACAACGTTAAAGTAATCATGAACGTAAAATTAACCCCTACCTCAACACAAGTTGTCGAACGCTAATCGTTGCGGGAAATGGCGTCGCGGGGTGATGCTATGTATACGTCGATGGAGAACATCCGAGGAGGAAGCAGAATCTCCCTTCCTTTTTCACAGAGAGAAGATTTTTTGGCGACGTCGATGGCGAGTTTCCGCATTGGTGCCTCCTCCTTGGTCATCGATGAAGATGATGATGGATGAAACCGAGTCGCCGAGTCGATGCTCTCCCTCGGAGAAAAAGTGTTCCTCGTTGATGTGGGGATATTCCTCATCAAAGAAGATTAAGTTCTTCTAAGGGACAAGAGCTATCCCTCACCCAATATCCTCACACAACTATCCAACCTAATAAAATAAGGCTTCCCCCTTATTTTATTATGTTTTCCATGCCTTTTCAAAAAATCAAAATTCAAAAACTATACCATTTAATTAAATGAGCTTGAGTTGTCAAATTAAATGTGGTGTTACGTTGGCTAGATTAGTGAGGGTTAGAGGGAGGTGTTACTCACATAAAGGGGGGAGTTATAGAGTTTAAGGAGTGTGAATGGGAGGGGCTCGTGTGGGCCCCACCACACATTTATCCTCTCAAGTGTTGTTAGTAACCAGTGGGTCCCACCACAATTCCCACACATAGGATTATACAACATTGAATAAGGAAATAAAATGTTAACACAAATTTATTTTACATTACATTTAATCCACAATTTTAAACAACTCCTCCTGAGAAAATGCACCTCTGAGAAAGGTCCTCTTAAGAAAAAACTGACGCTGCGGTTTCATCGGTGCCCTCAGATTTCAATTCCGAGCATCGGTTCAAAAGATAGATAAACTCGCTCATTCGTTCACTGAATGTACCTGAGCAAAACTTCATAAATTGATTACAGGCACACAGGGCCTCAGAATCAGGTGTCGTCAGAAATTGCGGACTCGTAAAAATAAAAAGAAATTAAGAAAAAAAAATTCCTTAAAATTTATTGGTCTTTACATTACTCCCACCTCAAGGCTTTACGTCTCCGTAAAGCTACAACACGAAACTAGGGAATCTAAAGGAGATATCGAGCACACATTTGAGCCTCACGCTCCCATGTTCTCTCAGGAGGTTCTCGTTCCGCCAATGAAAGCACACAAGAGGAAAAGACCATCCCCAAAATACCCGCTCCTATTGATCCTCAACCTCAACTGAAACCCTTTGAAGTCACCCTGTCATCGATGTCCAGCTCTCTGTGGTCAAAGATGACTGATAGGTCGTGCACACATCTCCTCAGCTGAGATACATGGATGATGTTGTGCACCCGGTGCATCTGAGGTGGAAAGGATATGAGGTAAGACACCGTGCGTACTCTGCTGGGGACCTGGAAGGTCCGTTGAACCTCGGGGATTACTTTCCGCCTCGGCCACATCGTCGTAGACCCCGTCAAGGTGACAACCATATAAGGACGTGGTCTCCATCCTCAAATTCTAGAGGCCTCCATTTCTTTAATAGAATTGAAACTCAAAACTCCTGCTACCACGACGGTAAGGTTGACCAATTCAAGAGTGTTCGACCGCACCCTCTTATGCATGAGTTTATACTGTGCTTCCTGGGGTTTCCTTTTTGCTGACCTAGGAAAACACATCCCAAATTTGTAGATAATCCACAACCTTTTTGCCTAATATAGTCAATCGGAGTATGAACTGCGAATCCAATTAATACACAGACCAAAGTCGTAAGTCCTCGAAACTGCCACCAAGAGATTCCAACAAAACTCTCCCCTCGAGGGTCAAATCACACTGTCGGCATATGTTTGATTATCAAGTATCCTCCCAAAGGCATCTCCAGATGTGAGGGTCAAGTCAACGGCTTACCGGAAACTCTAGGCCTAGGAAAAGATTTGTTAAAGAAAGGAATAATTCGTATCAACGTCTGTTGTAATGGAAGCTGGAGGTGGACAAAGACTGTCCCTCAAATCATTCTTAGATCCATTGGGTCACACTCCTTGACCACAAGCAGCTACTCCGTTTCCCTGCCCTCTATCTCTCTGAACCTGGTAGGGATAACAAAGGTGGGTGGTTGTAACATGTTGAAATGTACACCACATCATGAATATCTACAAGCTCTGCCTCCCGGTATGCTGCTCTGCAAACTCATCTGTCTTTAAAACTTCTTCTTCTTGAAACATTTTACATGTCTAAGTCTCTGAGACTGGCGCCCGTTTCCTATTTCTTACTGGACTGTGCAGTCTTCATCCGCTCCGGGATTATCTGCACCTTCTCTATCATAGCTCGTAACATCTCTGGTCGGTAGGAAGTTTGCCGATGTGGTAAGTTGGTTAATGACCACCCTTCATCGCATATGATCTGTAGCAGCTGATAAGATTTCCCCTTTTCCAAAATGAGAAACCTGGTCTCATCCCCTGGATGAACCATGACCATTGCCTAATACAGTCAATTCTAACATGAATGATGCATTCCTTCCATGGAAAATGTTGTAAGGCCTCTAAGTTTCTACCAAGAGATCCAACAATCACTCTCACCTCCATGAGTCGAGTTACACTGTCGGCATTAGTGTGAGGTCACTAGGTCTCCTCCAGTAGAAATATAAAAAGTGAGGACCAAGTCAACAGTTTTAACCAGGACCTTTCAGTATAAACCAATCAAAAGGACAGGAAAGTAAACACCACAAAAATAAGTGTCTTTTATTATTGAAGCTCATAGTAGAAAGACAAAAATACAAAAACAACATGGAACTAGAAGTAGAAAGAACCAAAGGAATCTACTAGTTCCACTCTTGTCCACCTGCATCTGGATATCCACTCCCTTGTCCACCGCTCGGCTGTTGCTCACGAACCCGCCACTGCTTCTGTCTCGGTGGCTCCTCCAATGTCTGCGGATCAACTGTGCAAGGAGTCGGACAGGAACGTGTCGTGTGACCCTTACTACCACATGCATAACACTTCGTGCTCCTCGTATGACTGGATCTGTTTTATTTGCCTCGCACAACCAAACCTGTATCCCGAGGTCTCCCATGTGCTGGTCTGGTCCTCTTGGACCTCTGCATCATCTGTCTACTGCCTACACATGATTCGGCTGCTTATGGGGAATCCTGCGGCAAAGGTAGCAGCTCCTGAGCACGCTTGGAGTGTAGAGTCACTGATATAAACTCCACCCTAAAGAAGGTCTCGAAGTCTTCCCAGGTGGAGGTCATATCATCGCAAAACTGGAACATGTGGCTCCACCACCTCTCAGCTGCTCCCTGGAAGAGGCTCACATCTAGGTACAACATCAAGTCTGCTGGTGTCCAGCTGTGTGGAAAGCTTGTGATACAAACTCCAGCTAGTGTCCAGCCGTCTGAAAATCTGACTCACCTCGAAACCTCAGAGGCCTCTGACATAGGAACTCATGCATTGTGCTCAAGCAACTTTCACTCTCTACTGGTGTCTCAACTGGTGGAGGGGCATGTGCTGAGGCCTCACTGCTCGATGTTCAATCATCATGCTCCACACTCAGTACCCACGTTGTCTGACTAGGTTAAGACATCCTGAAAGAAATAAACGTGACACAGTCAAACGATTATACCAGGTGAGCTAACCTAGTTTGAGATAATTTTAAAGAAACCTTTTAAAACACACACACAATCATTGTTTTCATGCACTGAGTCAGAAACTAGTAGTCAGGGTCCTGGTGTATGGATATGTTAGCCACCTGCACCAACACTGGACTCCCTGAACTGAAGACCACACATAGTAACCTTAACACTATTTCTTCACAGAAATGAAATATCAGAGTCCAATGTTCTACGGTAGAACAAACTCCTCTGATACCAATTTGTCACAACCCATCCTCAGGGACCGTGTCAAGACTACCCCAAGCCCTCCATCTATAGGCCAGGTGCTGGAGACTAGTACCAAAGGTGTAAATCCCAAATAAAAGTGAAGGAATTTCCTTTATAAAAGTAAACAACACAACAGAGTACAAGAGGAATCAAACACTAAGTACAAAATAAAGTGCTGAAAAGTAAATGATTTAGAATACAAACCCAACTTAAAAGTACAGATACACCTAAATGAAAGTACAATAGGAAAGTCAAACAGCTGGATGAATAGAAGTAGCTCCTGGGTTGTCCACCTCGAATCCTACCAAAAGGGTAGGTAATGATTGCGCATCTCCTGGATCTTCCACCACAGATCCTACCTGAAGGGTAGGTACAAATAGACTTCTCAACGCTCTAGCCCATCAACCTATTCCGAGTACCATCTCGTCATGAATTCCATCTCTGGATACTTACTCGTCATGAGGTCCACCTCCGAATACTGAATCGTCGTGACGTCCACCTCTGAGTATCGTCCAGTCCTCGAACACTCGGCCTCCATCTGCATTGTCCATCGTCTGCATCCAACACAACAAGGTGCGGGCATAACCCGTGTAGGGGTGAGTATAATGATACTCAGTAGGGACCCCTAGATCCTCATGGTCACACTAAATCCAACAAGGATAACCACAATGAAAGATTTAAACAGATAACCCTTACTTAGGTATAATCCCAAACTTATACCTACATTATCAAGTAACTCATCTCAATCAAGAGATATCATAGAGATATGAAATCAACGGATAACCACTACTTAGGTATATGCCTATACATATACTTATGTTATCAAGTAACCCATCTCAATCATGAGGAAATCACAAAGGTCATTGACTCAGATCAAACCAGGATTTTCATTATTGAAACTGGAACTATGGAAGAGATCCTCCTCTATCGAGTACACAGATCCTGACATTAGTCCAAGGTGCTTCACACTAACCATAGACTACTGAGGTACTCCTCCTATAGATTACCATGGGTCATCCACCGAAACACAGTAGTGCTCCCCAACTGGGTCTTCCACCCAAACACAGTAGTGCACCCCCCCTAATACCCTGTAGAAGTACACCTTCTATCGAGTAACGCGGGTCTTCCACCCAAACACAATAGTGATCCCTGCCGTGGGTCCACCACCCAAACACAGTAGTGCTCCCCGCTTGACTATACAATTCACTGCGACTCGAATTGGACAAGTAGTCATCAGGTGTCATCCAGCTACACGGTCCCCGTACTCCATAAGCTCATCTTCGGAAGGTTCCTCTCCATGATCTACTGGTCGATACTCCATGTATTACAATGTCCCATGAAGAAGTATCTCAAAGGACAGTCTCGTCATAGGGGTCTCAACACAACAGACGGCGCGTCAATTGGACGCCCAGTCTGTGAGTTATTTGCCTTTTTGTCTTGGGGGCCCAGTTGGTTTCGTGTAAGATCCAACTCGTCCGTATCTCAACTGTACCCTGAACTCTCATTGGGTATACTAATAGGGACCGTTTCTCAATGTGATTACCAACGCCGCTGACGGTTCGCCAAACGGTCGTTCGGTCTGAAAGTTATCGTCTTTTCCGTTCCATGGGCCCGGTTGGATTTCGGGTACAATCCAACCAGGCCATACTCCAACTGTGTCCAACCCTCAGGCGATGTATACGAGAATATTCATATTACAAAACGGAATCCAACATAGTCGACAACACGTCAATCGGACGTCTGGTCCTCAAGTTATAACTGTTTCCGCTCCGAGAGCCCGGTTGGTTTCAGGTTCGAACTGACCCGGAAGTACCCAAACTTTACCAAGTGTAATATATCGAAACGACTGTCTCAATCCAAGGATCCAAACGAAACTAACGGTGCATCGATCGGGGGTCCGTATCCCATGTTATTGGTGTTTTAACGAATCTGTCCGGAAGTAGGGGGTTCAGGCTCGTTCCGACCCGGCCCGATACCCCCTAGGTCGGCCTGGCCCGGCTGGCACAGCCCTGCTCAGCAGGCGCGGCCCGGCCCCCCTGGCGTGGCCCGGCCCGATGCTGGTGACCCTGCCCGGTGAGGGCAGTTTTGCCCGGCGTGGGTGGTCCGGCCCGACGCGTGCGGTCCGGCCCGGCGCAGGCGGCTCGGCGCTGGCCGCGCAGGGCGGCTCGGTGCTGGCAGAGCGGGGCACAAAGGGGGTCGTCTCCCCTTGTCCTGGTCGGGGGTTTCAACCCCCAAATTTTCTGGAAGGTCTTGCCATTAATGTCGACCTTGTGTAACCACAAGACCTAAGGGGGTCCCACCTCTAGGTGGCGCTGACGACCGGCCGAGCCCGGCCACCTCCTGCTAAACCGCCACGGCTCCCGTCTGACTGGCGCGGCGCGATGACGCCGCGCCCCTCCGTCGTGGCCTGCTCTTCGCCGCGGCCTCCTTTGACCTCACCGGCATGGTGCGGCGATGCCACACGCCTCCATTGCGGCCCTCTCTTGCCGCGGTCCCTTTTCGTTCCCACTCGCTGCTACGGCACCTCACCGCCTTCACCGCAATTTCAACAATGATCAACAAATTTAATGGGAGGAGGATCAGCCATGTTTGTTCAGTCTGATCTCCTCCCATTATATTGATAACAAGTGGATAAATTATTTAACAAAGAACGTTAAAATAATCATGAACGTAAAATTTACCCCTACCTCCACACAAGTTGTCGAATGATGATCATTGCGGGAAATGGCGTCATAGGGTGAAGCTCCGCATACGTCGACGGAGAACATCCGAGGAGGAAGATGTGTCTCCCTTCCTTTGTCATAGAGAGAAGATTGTATGGCTATGTCGATGACCAGTTTCCATGTCGGTGCCTCCTCCTTGGTCATGGAGGAAGAAGATGACAGAAGAAACAGAGTCGCCGAGTCAATGCTCTCCCTCGGAGAAAAGGCATTCTTCATTGAAGTGGGGACGTTCTTCGCTGAAGAAGATGAAGTTCTTCCAAGGGACAATATCTCTCCCTCACCCAATATCCTCACACAACTATCCAACCTAATAAAATAAGGCCTCCCCCTTATTTTATTCTGTTTGCCACGACTTTTCAAAAACTCAAAATTCAAAAACTAAACCATTTAATTAAATGAGCTTGAGTTGTCAAATTAAATGGGGTGTTATGTTGGAAAGATTAATGAGGGTGAGAGGGAGGTGTTACTCACATAAAGGGGGGAGTTAGGGAGTTTATGGAATGTGAAGGGGTGGGGCTCGTGTGGGCCCAACCCCACCTTTATCCTCTCAAGGGTTGTTAGTAACCAGTGGGTCCCACCCCAATTCCCACACAAAGGATTATACCGCTTAGAATAATGAAATAAAATTGTAACACAATTTTATTTTACATTACATTTAATCCGCAATTTTAAACAAATCCTCCCAAAAAAACGCACCTCCGAGAAAGGTCCTCTTAAGAAAAAACTGCCGCTGCGGTTTCATCGGTGCCCTCAGATTTCAATTCCGATCACCAGTTCAAAAGATAGATAAACCCGGTCATTCTTTCACTGAACGTACACGAGATAAAGTTTCAGAAATTGATTCTGGGAACACCGGGCCTTGGAATCAGGTGCCGTCAGAAACTGCGGACTCATAAAATTCCAATGAAATTAAGAAAAAAATTTCCCGGAAATTTCTGGGTATTTACAGGATACACAATGTTGTTTATGAGATTCTAGTGTAAACAAATATCATATTGATTTTAGCGGAGTCTACACTTCTAATATGGATCTAATATTGGATGTGTGTGGATTTATTTGTTTGACCATGAGGGAATTACTTGATGGTGGGATGTGACATTCTTATTTGTGCATAGATGAACTTGTGGTCATCTATATCTGAAATTTGTTTGTTGGGCCTATGAGCATGTAGAAGTAGCTAATGCATGAGTGTCATGCCTTAATATGGAAATTACATCTAGTTGTGAAAAAAATGTAACATGACCTACAAAGATAATTTTGGTATAAAATCATGAAAAATGTGATAAAAGTGTTCATGACATGATTCTACACATGTTAGCAGGGGAAGGTAGAGCATTAATGACATGTAGGTTTTCAATAGTCGTTATCCATTCCTTATTGGTTCCTGGATGATGTGACCTTGGAAATTGTTTTGACTCTCTATATGACACCCAGGAAGATTGAAAGTATTCAGATGGTTCTAATCCTTTTAGTGATGTTAGAATATTTCATGCATATATGATAGTAGTTCCAATAGATTTGTTGGAAGAACTATATGATCAGAAGATAATATTTCAACATGGGCTGCCACCGACTATTGTTTATGAATGTGAATGGAGTTTGAAATTGCACTTCTAGTTGGGCATACAAAGGGTAATTGGGAATAATTTTTTGTGTATTTTTTATTTCTTCAATAGATAGTGGAGAAGTCAGAGGATACTATACAGGGGCTTGATGATACACTATGAGAGTGTGTTCAAGACTTAAGGGGGTCTTGGGAGAAGCACCTAAAATTTATGGAGTAAGAATATAAATAGATTTATCAACAATATATATATATATATCACAATATACATCTGTTTATAGAAGGATATATAGATCACCTATATGATGGATGGGGGATGGTGAGTCTGAATTAATGGGATCGAGTCTCTTGTAGGAGACATCAAATCATGTTAAGTTGATATAGAAATGTATAGCTACAAATAAGAGAATAATGATGCCATATGTTGATATAAATTTATGACCCCTAGAGTTTATTGAGGGTGATTTTATATTAATTTGTGTGTCTCCTAGATTTGGTCACCACCAGATAGAGAGACCGAGAAAATTAGAGCCCTTGTATGTTAGAATGTTTGAGGCCATAGAAAGAACGGGGCTGGTGCAATACCGATTATCTCTTCCTCGGTTATATAGTTCAATGAATTATTTTTTCCATGTGTCAAAAAATATTATGTATCACCTAGATCCTTCTCTTGGGATTGTCTTGGATGATGTTGTGATGAAGGAATATACATCGTTTGAGGTGCATCTGATATGTGTATTATATCATTGATAGAATGTGTTGAGGGGAATGATTGTGCCAATAGTTTTTTTATTGTGGTGACATAGTAATGTTCTGGAAGAAACATGGGAGGGAAAATAAGATATTAGGGCATAGTGGCCCCATATTTTTCTCTCAAAGCCAGAGAGATTATAGGTAGTGCAGCTCGAGGATGACCTATTAAATGATGGGGATATTGTAAAACAGTGAAATTTTCTTGAGATCTCTTAGCCCTTTTTATAGGCTATATTTTTCTTATTTTTGAGTACTTTTCATATGGCTTTTACCTTGGGGTTTTTGGTGAAATTATTAATTTTTGGAATGAAATGGGAATGTGGATTGTTGGATCATGTTTTTTACAAACTGTATTGCCCATATCATCTTACCATGAAACCATGGATAAGGGGTTTGGAATGGTTAGCTCATGGTTTTTCCGAAGATACCCCCTATTAGGAGAAACCAGTCAACCCATATAAGTGGTTCATGATATGGAAGATGGTTTGGGTAACCCATGAACGTCACGTTGCAGACTGTGCGTATGAGATTTAATTCCTATAATATTTATTAAAAAAATTCTAGATTGCCCTTATAATAACCCGAATGACCTAGATCAACCAATGATATTTATTTACCAATTAAAAAGCATCTCATATGGATTCAAAGTCCATCTAACCTCCATTCATGGTCAACAAAATCCAGGATGGAATATATCTGTCTCTTCATGTACATGATCTATTTCTGATTGATCTCCTATCGGTACAACATATTTTGGTGTGTTGTTATCCTCTATTTTTGTTGGATATTGATATTGATTTGATGAATCTAGATATAGTATTGAGGATATATATCTAGAAATAACATATCACATATTTTAAATCATTATTTATGGTTTTATTTTTTTATATCATTCAACATCATTGTACTGCACAACTTCTAAGGATTTCATTTGGCAAGTGTACTTATTCACACTTGAGGCAGGTGGTATACAATTCCAATACCAAATACTTTATTTAAATTATGTGTATTAACTAGAGTAATTTTTTTAGATGACTATCAACAGTACTCTAGATTTAAATAATAAATTTGGTGAATTTATTAGTTCAGGAGAGGTGAAATAGGGGATTTTGTGTTTTATATAGTGAGATAATTAATTATAGAATTAATTATGTTATATTGAGTCGGTTTATTTAAGGTAGTTAATTAAGGAATTAATTTTGAGTTATTGATATTGTAGAGTTTAGATAATGAATTGTGGATTTAATTATGCGGAATTGAGATTATTATCGATAAAATTAATTGCAGAATTAAATATGGTATTTTGATATTGTTGATATTTATTAACCAATGAGTTTGATGTGATTAGGTAATTTGGGATTTAATTACGAGTATTGATGTGATATTCTAAATATTTTATTGTTAATGAAATGGTTTTGGTAAGTAAATTATTGAATTTAATAATAAAATATATGTGATTAATTAATTGTTTATTTAATTGAATAATTTTTTTGGTTAATAAATTATCAAATTAAATAATATTATTGATGTGATTAATTGTTTATTTAATTAATTAATGGTACTGATGCTATTAGTTAATTGTTGAATTACCTAATGGAATTTTGGTGTATAACTATTTATTTAACTACAAATAAAATTTATGTGGATAACTAATACATGGTCTAATTATATGTTGATGAATGGTAACATGGTCATTTGATATTGAATTTATTGATGATGACATGGTCATGTAGTTTGAAAATATGGAATTTCAATATGGATATTCTAATGAGTGATGTATGAATTTTAACATAGGTATAAAATTTGAATTAATTATTTGTAAAAAAATCAATAATATATTAATTGAATTAATGAATGGTAATAGTGGAATTCTGAGACATGAAATTCTTTAAGAATAGTTCCAAATCTAGCATGCTAGAAGCAGTTATTGAGATACTTGTGTCTATGGGAACCTTTAGTTTTATGTGGTTAAATAAAGCATTGTTGATAATGTGAAAACAATTTATTTATGAATTATGATTTTTTATTCATAATATTAGATACACTATTATTTAACTGGATATTGTTTAAGACATCGTTTGTGGTGTCCTGGTGAGTATTACTCAAACAATACTAGAGATGCTTGATTCGAACCTAAATATATTTCATTGATTCATGAAAAAATATTGGAATACGACATTTATTAGGCGGTCGAGTTAGGATAAAGCATGTATGGGGGAAAGAAATGAAATTCAGTTCTAGCAAGGGACACATCATACTCTTTAAATTTTATTTTTTCCTTTTACACATGGCACACACCGTAATATGAAACATTAATTTTTTATATGATATTATATATTTAATTTTGGTCATCATGTGTTATTGGCATAATTATGATTGTGATAAAAAATTTAGTTATTGTTTGTATTTTTTACTAGATTTTTACACTAAATAGAGGGTATTGTCTCCCCATGACTGATAATAGACCATCCAAGCTTGTTGGAATCCTTAATAACATGGGTAGAAACCCTTCAAGACATCTAGAGAACAAGATCAGGGCACTAGTGTGTGAAACACTAGTTTGGATTTTACATATATGTATATTTTACACTTCTCTACCAAGAGATAATGACTCCATATTTTCCTATAGAAAAATAATTCAACCAGCTCTAAAAAAATGGTTTGTGTAATTTTTTTCATGAACTTTACCTTCCATGAATCATAATCAATGAATTTTCCGTACTACATTTACAAAAAAATTAATACCTTCTTTGATGCATCACTAAATACCATGAAACGTTCTCCACATGTGGGTAGTGTGAGAACAGGGGCCGTGACAAGCCTCCTCTCAATATTATTCAATATCTTTTATCATTTATAATTATTAGAAAAGTTGACTCCCTACCAAGTTGCTTTTATTATAGTTTTTGAAAATTTCCAGAAATTTCTGACAATTTCAAAATAATTCGCAGCTAATCCAAATAAACCACATGTATCTATCATAGATGTTGGCATTACCAATCCATAAATTTCATATGTCTTTAAATGCTCCATATATATCCCATTACATGATATGATATTCCAAATTAATTATACATTTTTCAACTATAACTAAAATTGGATGTATAATTTCATAAATATCATCCAATGAAAAAGTTTACCGAAAAATGCAAAGATTCTCCTCAAGATCCACATTGGTTTTGGAAAATATTAGACCATCATCTTTAAAGACTACTAAAAATTCGTCTAGGTAATCTCTAAATACACTATTCATCATGTCCATGAAGATTGATTGATCATTATTGTACCCAAAAATATTAACTATGAACTCATAGTACCCATACCTCATTCAGTTAGCCAGCTTAGAAGTGTCATCCCTCTTCACCCTAACTTGGTAATATCCCAAACACATATAGAACACAGATTAGTATTGTTCTCCACCTTGCTGATCGATTCATTCATCAATCTGAGGTATGGGTTGTTTTTATTTATTATTATCTTTTTTGAGATCCGAATAATCAATGAAAAGGTATATAAAAATATCCTACTTCTTGGTGAAGATAACAAGTATAATCCATGGGGAAACACCTGAGCATATAAACCCCTATCTAGATTCACTTGTAGTCTTTTCTTCATCTAATTATGTTCCAAACTGTTCTATCTATGTAAATTATTGGATAATTTTAATTTTCCCTGTATATTCTTGATTGAAAATTGATTTTCTTGGAAAGATGGAAGATCATTCTATTCATTAGGAAACAATTCAATGGGTTCCCTCACAAAAAGCATGTCTTGAAGAATGATTATTTCAGTAGAATCAATAATCTAAGATAGATATGACTTCTTGAAGGATAGAAATATCTATTCGTGAGCTTCAATCCCAAAAAATATTCATTCTTTACATTGCACTTTTAGATAATGAGGGATTAATTCACAATATGCAGAGTGATTTATTTATCATGGAAATTTATGTTGATTATTTGTAACGAAAGTCAATACCTACCTATAATTTAATCAAAATCCACCAAATACAATACGAGAAGGTTATTATAAATATTTATCCCACATATTGTGATAGATATGGTTCTATATACGTGGGATGTGATTGTTTCCCAATTTACCCTTTTTACTTTTAGCTCTACTTCATGATATTGTGGTGGTATTTGTATCATAACACTAGTCTTTCATGACATAATGAAATATATAGAACTAGATTCAAAATGTCAGTTCATTATCATTTAATTAATAACTATAATACATATCACTACTTCAATTTTGGGATCCATGTTAATGGTTATTGGTGTTGGAAAAAGATTGTCCCTGATTCCTTGTAGGTTATTGGTTGTATTCTAAAACCATTGACTTAGAGAATTGGATTTCAAAGTGCAATGGTTAATTATATTTGAAATAAAGAAAAATGCTTTAAGGTTTTACCAAAGCATTACTCTCTTTAATCACATTAGTGGGTTTTATCTATATGAAATATCAAGCTTGGAACCCTTTATTTCTAATCTTAAATAATTTTTTCGTGCCTTAGGAAAATTCCATGGTACTTTTTGTGGCACCTTTGATAAGGGGGATGTTGATATTTCATGGGACAATTAAAATTATCCATTATACTTCATAAATTGGACTCATCATTCCAATTCTTATACCTATGATATCCTTGTGTGTTTTCCTTCTATATTTCTACCTTAAGGGAGCATTAGACAATTTCCTCATAGTTAGCAATGTCTTGGATCCCTCAGGATTCTCATTGACTAGGTTTTACCAATAAAAAATAAGTTGTCAACATTGCATTCAAGGGAAACGGAAAATATAGAGGTGTGTCTTGAAATAATTTTCATTTATACATATTTTTTCCCTATATATTCATTATCTTTTTTCTTAAGGGCATGCACATCCCATTAAATTTTATTACGATGATTGAGGGGAATATATTTATACATTTTTATTAAAAAGTTATATCCTCCTAATCTATTTTATCTATTCCTTATCATTCATATTATTGACCAAAGAACACCACTAATTATATTTAACCCCATACAATAATCACCCAATGGATCCATCTCTTTTTAAGAACATGGAATGATGGACAATATTTTTTCAATGGACTTGAATCATTGGTCCCCAATTAGGGGATCAGGTGATCCATAGAATTCAAAAGGCCACTTTCACATAAAGGACCTAATTGGTGATTATTATATAAGAGGGGATGTGGCTGATCCTTATTATCCTCATATCTCTTCATATCCTAAGTCACCTAAGAGAGTATTGTCATAATGTTTGTGTTACATTCTTCTATAAGGTTTGGAATCTCGTTGGGGAAGTCATCATATTGCTTGCCCCCTTGATTGTTTTTCCAATTACTCATTTCACATACATTAGATAGATTAAAAGGAAAATTAGTGATGAATGTTCTCAAACATTTAGACATATCAACATTAATTCTATAAAATTAACGGTGAAATTGATAACAATTATTTATTTCTATATCTTAGGAATTTATAGGCTAAAATTTATATTATCAATGATATATTTCCCATCGTATTTCATTACAGTCACTTTTTTTCCTAAATAATGATTCCTAATGGGGTTCTAATTTCACTAAATCATATCCCATAAGAGTGCCAAACCAGGTGTGCACCAAGGGTCATTTTCATGTACCAAGTTACCGAGTTCAGGCATGACACATCCTGTGAGAGTTGTAACACCTTAGTACATCGGTAGAGGACCACATCCACATGTAGTATCCAAACATGAATTTATTTTCCTTATAAACCAAATACTATAAACATTACATAATTTACGGTATTTTCTGATATGTAGATATATCCATACATTATTCACTAGAGTTTTCTAATATGAATCCCAAAAATTACTAAACTTTTCTGTTGATACAAACTATAATAACCATGGTATTTATTTCACATTAATACATGATTTAATACATAAGTATATAGGTAATAAAACCTATAAGATCAAGATTTATACGATATATTGTAATTACGATCAAAGGATAACATCATGAACATGGTATACAAGAACTATATTGAATTCCTCCTTGAAATGGTTCCAAAATTCCATGGCATTCAATACTACAGTGGACAACACGGGAACATGCATATGAAAGGGTTGATATATAAAGACATATAAGGGAATAAATATTGAATAACATGAAGAGAATAATACATATAAGAAAATAAGAATATAAATTAGGGATAAAAATATTTTCGAATCACACTCATTATTAATAAGGCATGATATATCATGATATTTATAACATGAGAAATATAGAAACAAAATAATAAAATCTATCATAAAGAAAGGTCAATTATAACTAACAAGTCATAATAATTGAAAATTTCCCGTAAATATATTAGTTTTACACACTACCCTATCATGATATCTCTTGAGGCAAGTCATTACCATATGAATTAGAGTGTTATATAATGTTGGGTGCACCTATCACTTTCATTTCATTTGCATGATTATGTGTTTTACATATATCAAACAACAAGTATTCATTCATCATAATATATTATTAAATAATCATATAGTGTCGAAAAAATATATTCATGTCCCCTGGAAAATAAGTATACTTGTATAAAGAGGAACACCCTTTATAGGAAATTGGTATGGTATTCAGTACATAGTAGTTTTTACATGGGAAAATCATAGTGAAATTTATATCGCCTAATTGCATCACATAAAAATAAATAAGGTTGGTTTAGTAGATTGAAATGGGTCTATCATCATTTGTGCATGATATTGAAACTAATAGAGATAAGGAAATAAATTTCCCAATAATAGGATTTATAAATTTATGATATAAGTTAATAATGAAACGTGAACAAATAAGTAAATGTGAGGATCCCTTACATGAGTGTGTAGACCCAAATTACTGGTAGGAGCTTCTTGAGAGCTTGGGGAACCTTAGGAGGACTCTATAGAGGAATTTAAGAGTAAGGGAGTTCTCTAAATATTTTTAGGGATGAATAAAAAGTGATTCTGTGTTTTTATATATGAAATGTGGGGGGATTATTTATCATTTATCAATAATACTTTTTTGACTCTATATAATAAAAGAACCCATAACACAATATTTCCCATGGTGTTTTTCCCAAGGATTCATCCAAATGGGTGTATTTTTTATAATTTGACAAGGAAGAGGGTTGATCATAGTAAAATAATACCAATTTTAAGTGTAAGTGATTCATACTCATAATGAAATGATTTTAAAACTAGAAAATATATCAATGGTTTTAGAGGAAGAACAGAGACTTTATAAAATAAATGAAATAAAAATACAATCGGATTATTTCAATGTGAAAACATTTATTTTTTCCATGGATAACATTTATTGTATTTATTATATTTATTTTGGGTCATTATGATTCATATTATATACAATATATTTATACTTAATTTAAATTTTACACAAAAATTCTATTATCTCGGAATATTAAAAAAATTGTTCTTGGATAATTTTGATATTATGATTAATTAAAAATGTTAATTTTATTAAAATATTATCCTAGATATGGGAGTTTTTAATTTTAATAAATGAATTGATTTTTTGAGAAATAATGGGGTTTTAACAATAAAAGAACTTAATCACGTAAAAAATTACATTGGACTTCATAAAATTTATATGATAATTTATATTCAATAAATTAATTTAAAAATAAAATATTATTAAAATATTGTTTATTTTAGAAATCCATTAATTAATATAAATAAAATCTATAATTGAAATTTAATATCATAAATAATTTGTATCTAATTTAATAAAAATAGAAATAATATAAAAAATAAAACTAATAGAATGAAAATATAATCATTATTATATTAAAAATAAATTACATAATATTATTTTTAGGGTCTTATTACATGTGACTTTAATACACTAGAAAAATCTCAAAGATTATGGTGCCTGATGACTAAACATTCATGGGGTGGTTCGATGTACATGGTTTGGGTCATGATCTTGATGATCATGAACTTCTCCCATAAATAGATTCTACCATACATATGTTTTCGGAACAGAGATTGGCCTTGGTCAAGGGAAATGTCTGTAAATTATATCTCTCTTAGACACTCTGAAAAATGGGTTTTATAGGGTATAATCCTACTAGTTAAAGACATCATTTATTTTGTTAGTGTTAATTGAATTTGTTAAAACAATAAATTTATACAAATCCTGTGATCATTGTTCAACATATATTTTATCAATGGTAATGATTTGTAATGGTAATTTAAATCCTATTTAATATTTTTATAAAAATAAGGTCTTGTGTTTTCTCTAACCATATTATATAATAATACATAAACATGAAACACAATGGATTTTTTATAAAAAATTGGGTTGTTAATGATGCTCACCTAAGATTTCATGTAGAATTTATTTTCTTGTTTCATTTTATTTTTGATTCCCTAATTCATTAGCCAAATATTTGATCCCTATTTGTGTTCTATTATTTTAATTTGGGAAATTTTGAGACTATGGTTTTTATGATTATGAAATTGGGGAGGTTTCTTTTGATGGGGTTGTAGGTGAGGGAGCTTTTCAATTTTCTTTATTTTATTCTATGACATATATATTGTTTTATACCATTTTATTTGGGGTGGATGTCTAAATTATTGATGGGTCATTCAAAAATTTATAGAGAAGTATTCATTATTATTTAAATTGTTTTTTAGGAAAACCTCTTCACACTTCATATAATTTGTCACCATATAAGTATTTTTTAGCTGGAGTTGATTGAGAACACACTTCTGAATTATCACGACCCATTTTGGGATATATATATATCCATGGAAGAAATGGTTTTTTTAGTGAACAAATCATTTTGGTGCTTTTGTTTTTATGATTTATGATATTCAATATCACCCATTTTTATTTTGGGATTTATTTTTCATTGAATATAGGACTATTATAAAATGATATATATATATATATGTGTGCAATATATCTATCTCTTTAATGTTTAGATTCATAAGTTTTCATGGATTGTTTGGTTTTAAATCGTGGATTATGGGATGCTATTTTTTTTACTTCTAATATTTGATATTTTTTGTTTTTTATTTATTTGAGAGAGTGAATATGGGGGTGAAAATATGGAACCTACTGAGCTAACTGGTCGAAAAAATCTTTGTGGATATAATGTAAATATTTTGTTATAAATTCCAATGGAAGTAATCTAGTGGTAAAATGGTCTACCAAGCCATGAACCCATTCAGAACATAAACATTACTCTGCATATTCATTAATTTATTAAAATTATTTTCTAATTATTTTTTATTTTGTCATGTATTTGTTTTTTCGTTCAAACTTGAATTTGGATTTTAAAAATATTAGATTTCAATTGTATGATTATTAGTTTAGAATGTAAAAAATTGTTTTTCCTAAAAGCGTTTATTAGAAAATTGTATTTCTAATTTTTTGAATAATGGATTTAATGTGAAAGATGTTATTATTTTGGAATACGTAATGAATTTTTTGTTATAATTGATGTTTGGAGGTCTGGAAAATGAAGTATTTATTTTTAAAATGTTATTCCTAAAAAATTGTAATTCAATTTTATGTTTTGAATATTGATTTTAAAATTAATGAATTGATATTTTAATAATGTTTTAATGATTTATTGTCAAAAATATTTATCTTCACGAGTCTTAAATTAAATATATAGTAAAGAAGTAAAATTTTAATTCTGGTAAATTGAATGTCGATTTTTTTAAAAGATTATAGTGATATATTGTTGTAGTGAAAATTGTACTAATGTTTTTATGAAATAAAATGTATGTTTTTATGTGGTAATTTGGGAAATTATTTATTAATGGGTTATTAAAATGGGTCACTGTTTGGATTTATAATTGAATCAATGGAACTTAATAGATTGTTTGTTTTATTATAAAGGTGTTGTTTCTCCATGGTGTAAATTCTAATTTCTAAAATTATTTAAATCACTGAAAAGAAAATCATTGTATTTAAAAGTGAAAAATTAATTTTTTTGAAGGACTTTTAAAATTTTGAATTTTTATTTATGGACATATATGTTATTTTAATTTGAATATGTTTGTTTTTAATTATGAAGTATGGGATTTTGGAACACTTTCTTATATTTCTTCCAATGTGCCATCTAGATTTTCTGGATGAAAGGGCCTGTTGTATTCCTGATAAGCTTTCGTCCACCCATTTTCTAAGTGTAGTCCAGTTTCTAAATTATGATGGTTATGTATTTGGATCATTATTATTATATATCCATGATATTTTGGGGTTTAATTAAATGTTCCTTGGTTTATTAAGACATTTTGGGGTTTCCATAAATCCTATATTGAATTTTGATACTTATATAAATTTTAATATATTGGTGAGAGGTGGTTCACTTTTATCTCTTAGGGGTGATATCTTGTTTTTTGGTCTTCTTTTTGATAGTTTGGGAATTATATTACATTGTTGTTTTCATCGTTTAGTTGGATGCGTGTTACCCCCATCATAGTTCATTATAAAGATTGATTCTTTTTTATTCACATTGATTCACTGGGGTTTCAATGTTCTAGGATTTATGAACCATGTTTCTTCATATCCTACCTCAATTATAAGGATAGTATTTATTATTATTATATGAGAATATCTTGTTTGAGGTAATAATAATTAGGTCTTATGCTCTATCTTGTATCATGACATGGTTATCTTGGTTTAATGTAGTACAAGTCATTATTTCTCGGTCTTAGTTAAGGATTCAAAAATTGAAATTAATTGTTTCTTAATATAGTATTTTTGAAATTCATTGACACCCTTTCAAATACTCTTTTCCATATGATGTACCTTATGGTAAATTCTTCTATAATTGAGTTTTCTTATTCTTTATGAAGATCATTATCAAGTTTGTTATCGATAGTGAGTAAATATTTAAAAAAGAGATAAATTTTTAGATTTTTAATATGGTGAGGAGAACACCATCAAGTATATCTTTATATGATTTTATTTTTATTTAACAATCAGTATTTCTGTCATTTTTTATGGATGATATTATACTTTTTGGGTACTCACATTTTTACTCATTCTGAACCATTCCATCCGGAATAATGAGTGTTGATCATCAGCCTTTTTACATAGGGATTTCTCGTAAACATTGGTGATCATGTATCATTTATGTCTTCCCATCATACATATTATTAGTCTAACATTCCTTGGAATTTTTAGTTATTATTCACCATTTCGACTATCCACATTCTTTATGATCCCATTTAATTATTTCGAGGCCTTGGTGAATTATCATGAGTATTTCATAGATTTTTTCTGATGAGGGAATTTAAAAATGGCGGTATGTACCATTTTTTTGGATGGATTATTTTGTCATTACCATTATTTCCACTCTCCCTTATTGGGTCCCAGAATTTATCTATTTTATGAGGGTTATACCTCATTTACTTTTGAAATAATCATTTTTATCCATGTTTTTATTGGCATAGAAATGAATATGGTGGGGAATATTATGACACTGTATATTTATTTTCCTATGAATTTATTTATTTTTCAAATTTTGGTTAATTTATTATGATTTAGGTCAATTATGTTATATATATTAAAAAAACTCAGTTTTTATAGAGGTTACACGGTTATCCCCCATGGTTTGTACGAATCATTTAACTACCATAGAAATGACATGAAACTATAAACAGATCCATTCTACATTCATGGTGCATTGTTCTTCAAATTGTTTAACCAAACCAGGTGATGTTGTAAGTTAGACTAGTTTGACACATAAAATAGGCTATTGGTTGGGAAAATCATGTGTCTAAACCATTTGATATTCCTTGAATTATAAAAATATTGAATTTACCAAATAAATCCTCTCCTATTTTTACCTTTGTTTGCACAACTTCATTCTCCCCTATGTATAAGGCTTGAATATGGCACCTCTAGTTGCTCCAACACTTATGATTTTTCCTCTCACATGATGATTCTAAGATGGTTTTAATATAATTAAGGGTGATATATCAATGGTTTTGGACCTTCTTCCATATTTTATCATTTTCCTTTTTTTCTTGACTGTACCTTAATATTTTTATTGTACGAGTATTTTTAATCAAAACTGGGTGTCTTGATTTTGTTATTTATTTTGAATATATAACTTATGAGGATTGTAATAAACCATGTCATAAGAATATCCATCAATGGTTATGAGTTTCAAAATATTTGTTATAGGTTCTACAACACATTTGACTTTAAAATCATGAGAAATTAATTCCCTAATCCTTTAAAAATTATTTTAGACAACTATTATGTATTAATTATCATAATGAAATCCCTAGGAAAAAATAAGGGATTCACTTGATTTTCATTGAATGTGATCGATTTCTTATTAAAACCATTATTTTTGTACTGTTTTTCCTCTTCCAATCAAACCAAGTATTGGTTAAATTGACCATGTTGAATTTATGAATGGATTTATAAATATTTTTTAGGATTTTAGATTCATAATATTTTTGTATGGGTTTGATTGAATCATTAAATGGGGTTTTGAGTTTTGTTATAGGTTTTGGGGTATTTTATCAATATTTTTAATTAGATTTAAATTATTTATATTATTTATATTCCTTAAAATGATGTTGATACCCACTCAAAACCATCATGATAAGAAAGATGTTTAGTTTGGACTGTATCCAAGATATTATCATGAGCCTACCTGATCTATCTATCGATCTGATACTCCATCCATCCCATGAAAGGGAATGAGGGGAATTCTCATTCCCCAACTCCTACTAAAAAGATCCAGATATTTCAAAAAAGTCAATGTTTATGATTTCACCATTAAATTATATATAAACAGAATAATTTTTTAGTAGGAAATCTAGAATGGCCCATTTGTAAGTCGAATGTCCATTCCAAATGAAATATTTCATAAAAAAATAATTTATATTTATATATAAAATTATTCCCTTTGATCACACCCAATTTCATCACATGAAATAGTTCTTACATGCACCATCAAACCATCTCATTTATTTAAAACATTGATAATTAAATAATAACAAATAAATGTAGATGTACTATTTGGATGGAACAACAAATTAGATAATCTAAAAATAATAATTATTTAACATTCTCATGTTCCCAATGAACCATCCATTTTCAAAAAAATAATTCATCATAAGTGGTTAGGAGATGAAACATAATCCTAAAATCTAAATGTGATAATATGTGTTAGAATATCCATTCTCAGAAGGTCACCACTATCCTTTACATAACATAACCATTAGTTAAAGAACCATGTTGTGATAGTTTGAATTACATTAATGAATCATAATTTATTATTATCAAGAGTATAGATGAAAATAAAAGTCTTGATGATATTTATAAACTTTTTAGTTTTTTTTTCTGAAATGAAAACAGTTACATAAAAAACTAACATTTTAAAAATCACTCAATTCATGTTAAAACCCTTAATTGAAGTTCAAATGTTCTATAAATGAGATTTCACTAAAAATATTTTCCGAAACACGTATATTCTGCCAAAATATAATGACAAATCAATGGAACAAGATCATGAAATGAAATAATAATATGATATAAAATTAATCAACAAATGGGAAATATAAAATCCAATAAATAAATGGTATACAACATATATGTGAAATATCTAGCACTAGAGAAATAACCAATGCATGGGTATCTTTTTATTTAACCATTCATTACCAAGGCTGGTTTATATTAAAATATTTCAGTAACTTGGTTCATTACATTAATTAGAAAAAATTGGTGACATGTCACTGACAAGTGGTGTTGAAGTAGTTACTTCACTAGAATTATGAGACAAAAGGGATCATCTCATATCAATGGCTATATACCCAAACAAATTTGGTTCTAATTTCCAATAAAATTAATTGTGAGACAAGAATAAATGATGGCATCCAATAAAAGGAATAAATAATCACTTCGCCCTTGCTACCAGCTCTCTCCCACGAAAAAACATTGAACAAAAATTTTACTATATGATAGTATATATAAATCATTACACATGGGAAATAATACATATTAATTGAAATAAAATATGTATAAAGAGGGTCACATACACACACAAAATTCAGAAAACAAACTAAAAAAATCAAAATAGGGATTCTTGAAATACAATTCAGGGTTCCTTATCCATTATTTATAAATTCAAAAATCATTTATAGAAAATTTATTAAAAACATTTAAAACAAAATTTTTATTTTATTTAAAAATTACTCTGCATTTTATGAAATCCAATAAATTATGAAAAATAATTTCATAATTTATTTCATGACCCAAACACTATTTAATTTTTTTTTAAAACACTTCTTTTATTGAAATATATTTTAAAGATTCTTAAAATATATGGCATTTTAATTTACATAAAAAATTCCAAAAATGTATTTTGAGTAAAATTTTTAATTCACATTAAGAAACCCTATTTTATAAGATCATAATTTCATCAAAAAGACCATTTATCCCATTTATGAAATATGATGTTTTAATTGTGTACAAAAATAATATTAAAACAGTTATTTAGTAAATCAAATATTGTTTCTTTCTGTTGAAACATTGCTTTTGAAAAATTATTTTTATTAGTTTATGTAAATTCACACCCCAACATGAGACCTATATTGTTTTATTTATTTTTTATCTTACAATCATTTTGTATCTTTAATGGTTTTTTCTAGACAATTTCATTTTTATTGTTTCATAGTAGAAGGTTTATAATTGGTGCATGATTTAGAGAAATTTTTCACCTGCCATGTACGAACAATTAGTCTTAAATAGTAGATCTTTCTATAATACATCACTTCATTAAAAATAATTAACCCCTATATATAATCTTGTTTAGACCCTTGCATTGATAAAAGGGATAACACATTATTGGACAATGTTCTGGATGACGGTGTGACCAAACCACACATTCATATTAGGGATTAATAAATTAATTAATAAATTAAAAAAAACTAATAAAAATGAAAGTAATTATCGTAATAATAATTATTAACCTAATCTAAATGGTTATACCCATACCATTTTGGAGAAATATCTCCCTAAAAAGTATGATGATTTCAATCCATAACCCCCTTCCATTCTCCCTCTCACATTCCACAACCCACTTTATATCCCATATTCTTTACCATTTCTACTCTCATTCATTACTATTTTACATTTTATCCTTTTAATGACTTATAGAGTCTTGAGGATATTTAGAGATTATTATTTACACACTTGAATATAATAGTGGTTTGGACATGAGTTTTAGTTAAGGGTTATCCTAATTCAAACAATTTTCCAACTTCTAATATCTATTTTTTCTTTCTATTATTTTTCATTAGTGTGTTTGGACTACTAGTTGTAAGGATGACATACCCCTATATGAATGAGTAAGGTGTATATATATATATTCACCCTCTTTGAATATATTTTATTATGGATTGGGGAATATCTACATTTCTTATAGGGATATTACTTATATATATTTTTAAATTCATGTTCATATAAGTTTAAATTGTGGATTCATTTTTCTATGTCCATGTGCCTTGAGTTTGAGGTAGGTTATATATTCTAAATCATTTAATTTAAATTATTTTTTTGGATAATTTATGATGAATTTTTATATTAATATTTTATTTATATACATGAAAAATTTGTTGCAACTATTTTAAGTGGGTTTTCATTTATTTAGTAAATTTTCCTAACACCTTAACATGGTTTTTTTATGTTCATCCAGAAAACAAAATTTTTATTGGAAATTTTCTTCTATTTTAAATGTTCAATTGGTTTCTAATTTGGAGTTTCATTTAATGAGTTATGTCCTAGTTGAGACCATGATTTTTTTATTAAAATGGAAAACCCCTTAAGGAATTCATTTTGAAATAGAAATATAACTTATGTATATTAAATATGTGGAATGAGATCTGTACTCGGTGATGAGATAATACCATTTTTTATTTTTTGAAAAAGGATGTACTTGAAGATGGAGGCTAGAGCTGAGATAGTGAATGTAAATTGATTGTAAAAATTCTAGGATATGTACATATATTTTTTCTCTAGAAAAAATCACCACTATTTAACTATCATGGGATTCCCTAGGTAGGTAGGGTATAGATAAGATAAACATGTTGCACATGTTAAGATTATGCACTGGCTAGTGGAGGTGAATAAATAAACTGAATTTCCATGGGATGTGCCGCCTATTCAAGCTATTGAGGGTATTGGAGAGTTTCTGGGTAGTGCTTGTAGATAACTAATAACAATAGATATTTATTATGTGTTATAAATATGGATCTATCCCAGGCTATCTTGACCAACAACCTAGAACCCATAATACCAATTTACATGAATAGTACATTCCACTATATTCTATTATATATATAAATGGTCAGAAATTATATTTTTCAATATTGAAATACATATTATTGAACTTATGTCCATTCAATTGATTTCATTTAAATGAATTCATTATGGGAAAATAATTTATATAGTGTAATGGAAATTTTTTTTTAATAAAAATCTAAACATGATTCTGGTTTACAGAATGAATAGGAAAACCATGAAATTATATATTTTATCATAAATCTATAATTATAGGATTTATTTAAATGAAAAGTTATAAAGAATTGTTTATTCCAAAACCCCTACCGAGTTATAATACTGAAAACAATATCTCAATTTTTGCTTTTATAATCTATTTTTGGTTCTAGGTTGGTCTTGGTCAGCATGGATAGAGGTTTGTTAAGATTTTTTTGGTGACCCATAGGGTCACATTGAGGTATGAAAAGGTTTATTTATTTCTAGCTATTGTGTTTATTATTATTATTCAGTTTATATTCATAGTATTGTCTGTCATTTAATTCAAAAAATCATTCACATGTGTTTTGTATTGATGCATTAAAATAGTTTCTAGCCCATGATGACTGGGAATTCCACTAAGGAATTATCACAGGCTAGCTCCGGTGATCAATTTGGGGTTTTAATTGTTTGGTTTACAGTAAAATGACATCATAGAAACCTTTTTAGTTTGTTTTTTAAGTATACTATAGATTGGAGTTATTGGACTCTAGAAGTAGGTGGTGTAAGAGAATTAGAAACCACTACTCATTTTGATCCCCAAATGTCCAAGGGCTATTGGGTTGATTTTTGAATCTTGATTTTGGGATTATGATGATGGTGACAATATTTTTTCGGTATTGTGATTTGCAGAATTATAATGGAATGGATGTGGTACAACATGGTTAGCTTCCATTTATTAAGGACCCTTGAAAATCCCAAGTACATGGTTTAATATGCTTCTAGTGGTTGGTTCATGATCCATGCATGATCTACTAATTGATGTTCTAGTGTTATGCAAGAAGACTAGTACATTAATACTTTTATATTAGTTTGGGTGATGGGTTTGATTGATTATTTTGAGTGGAAATTAAAAGGAAAATATTGTTTTTGGAACATGGTTTTTACTATGATAGAAAATGGTATTTAATAGGTAATAATGGATTATTTCTATTTGAATTTTGGTTTTAAAGAGAATTAATGATGTTTTATTTTGGTTTTGTTGTAGATATGTTGAAATGGTTTCAATTTTAAAATAAATAAATGGTTTTGTAAATTGTTTAATTTAGCAAATGATGGTATTTTGAAGAGGATTATTGGTTTGTTTTATGTTATTTTGAATTATGTGGTCAGTCAATGGGATTATGGTTTTTCTATGGTTGATATTTTGTGATTTTTGATATTTTATTTTTTCGTTATATTTAATTAATTCCACCCCAGATGTCCTATAATGATTCTAATGAGCATCCAAAAGTCATTGGACCATTCTAGAATCATTCTGGAGTGGTCGGGCTAAGTTCCATATAAATTTCATTTTATTTTCTATAGTTATCATGTTACTTAAAGTGGGTGTGTAGTGTATTGAGTATGTTTATGGTTTATTCTTTTTTTGGGGATAGTATGTTTCTTAAAAATGTGATATCTGTATGGTATATTTGAATGAACATGATTGGACCCATGGATTGCGATTGTTCCGTACATGTTGGGTTCTTGTACATCCCTAGTGGATTTCAAGACCATGTTATCCAGTGGTTTATTCTTTAGGATGTGATTTAAAAGATTGTTTCAATGCTCTGGGATGATCGACATGGCAACTGATAATGAGGGGTATAATTGAAACTTTTAATGAATTGGTTTAATTGTCTCAAAATATTGTTTCAAGAGATGAGTTGGAAGATCATATTTTTTGTGTAGGGACTTCATCTAAGGATTAATGATCGTTTATTTCATATTGAAAAGTGTCAGGGTTTAGCCCATGGAATTTCATATTTTATTTTCCTTTGGTTATCATGAAGGTCCCCCACTTAGAGATAATTGTGAACTAAGGGAACATATTCTTGACAACTCCCTTATTTACCAAATAAATATGAAGTAGTAGATTCTTCAAGACATCTAAGCCTCCAAACATGGGTATTGGACTGATGATTTTCATTCAAAACATGAGCTAACTCAGTGTGGGGGATGAACATACAAAATATTTTCTCTTACATCTTTGTGGTGACAATTAATTATTTCCCATTTAGTGTCTACATGTCCAAGGAGACCCTTATATTTAATGATCCAAGTGGAATATTTTTTTATATTTTTTTTGTTTTTCATATGGAATATTAGTTACTATGTGGATAGTTTTACATTGGACCCTTTGTAATATTTGAGTGGTCCTAATTTAAAAAATATTAAATCCTAGTAAATTTAGATATTATGCCCTGGATAACTTCCATGTTCAATTATTTTTTGTTTAAACCATATCATGATGGGGGGGGGGGTTCGTTTAACATTCCTTTTAATGAAACTATCTGACTAGTTTGTTCCATAATACTTGGGAGAATAACAATGTGTCTCGTTGATGAATTATCTTAATGTTATTGTGTGTGACATGATATGTTATGTGGTCACTCCATGGTTAGTAGCTTTTTTTATATTTGGGAGCCTTTTCATCCTAGGTAATTTGTTTTTGGACAAAAACCAAAAGTGGTGGTGAGAACACAATTGGAAATTATTTGGAGAATCCAATATTCTTATTCAAGTGTTACACATTGAGAACTCCAGCTTCTATCACAGCTGTGCTTCTTTGTTTCTTCCCACGCAACCCAAGTCATGTTAGTCAGTTTCACTAGATAATGGGTATGGTGAATAATTCTAATAGGTATCTAGAAAACAATGATGATTTCTTATGTGACTTCAATGTTAGGGTTCATGGTGTTCCTTCTTTTGAGGTTATGTTTGGAAATGTGAATTCCCCATTGTTGGTTCGTTCATTGGTGTTTATAGTATTTGGATCTAATTAATTGATTCGATGGATTTCAATATGGTTCCTTGATTATGTTCTCACAAAATTATTTAGATCAAAGTGTTTTATGTTTTTTATGCAAAGATTGTTTTGGGTTCACGATCCTCAGGTGTTTGATGTTTCAATTTTGGTCTGTCTTGTTCATATATTTGTTAGCCAAGATTGTTGTGATGTTTTGGGTAATGAGATTGTTAATAATGGGGAAACTATTGATTCCTATACCCAAAACCTA
Source organism: Viscum album (assembly GCA_963277665.1). Classification (NCBI taxonomy): domain Eukaryota; kingdom Viridiplantae; phylum Streptophyta; class Magnoliopsida; order Santalales; family Viscaceae; genus Viscum; species Viscum album. The sequence continues at coordinate 469,478,983 of OY728122.1, read as the reverse complement.
TCTTATTTTATATATTTTAGGTATTTCATTCATTTTATTTCATTTCTAGTGGGTTTCAATGATTTGTTTTGGATTTTAGTAGCAATTTATGGTGAATTATTGGATCAAATTTAACAGAAAATATGCACCATCATAAAGAAAATGTGTGACCATGATAGGGGATTATTCTAGGGTAAACAGATAGGTTCATAGTCAATTTCCTCTACCATACTGACAAGTAGTACCACCCTATTGGGATAGTGGAAATCACATATTCGATATATTTTCTAGCAGACCGTGTGGCATAGCCATGTAATATGACTTGTGATTAAGAAAATAAAAAATTAAAATGATATTAATATTAATAATAAAAAAAATTATCCAAATATAAAGGCTGATCCCATTCCCATTTCAGTGGAATCCCCCCCATCACCCCTTCCCCTCTCCATCTCTTGTGTCATTGCTCCGCTTCTCGCCTCTATTCAAGGTCTTACCTCCTTATAAGTATTTGTGTGGTCATATCAGGTATGTTTCCCTCTCCCTCATAAACTATATTCTTCAACTTTTTCAATTCCATTTATATAAAATGAACTTGGACTAACACTTGGGGTTTGTAGTTGTCAGTTATTTGTGGCTTACATGATTTCTTGGTTTCTCAAGTTTTGTTTGGGCTACTTCATTCCATTATTTTTGGTGGATGTTGCTGATCCATAGATTTTTGGTGAAGCTACCTCTGAATCATATAAATTCTTGATTTCTAATTTAGGATTTTTGGTCTCTATGTTTGAGATATTTTTCTTTAGTGAGTTTGGACCGCATGTCATGAAGATGACATAAATGAATATTCATGGGTATAGATTATATATATATATATATAATATTTATAGAGAATCCCCAATGGTTGTGGGGACATATATATTATATATTGGAATATATATATATATATATATTATTTTGTATGTATGTTTAAAAAGAAGATTCAAGATTCCATGCCCATGCCCTTTAAATTTGATTTCGGTTCGCTATTCTCAAGGCACTAATTTGAATTATATAAAGTCAATGTCATTTTATATAGATATTTTTTAAATTATATTTTATTTATATGATATTAATAATTTATTTCTCCTATTAGGAAAAGGGTTTTCATTTCCAATCACAATTTTTCTAAAATCCCAAAAGGTACTTGAAGTTAAAGAAATAATATGAGATTGTTTTGGAAAAAGGTTATTATTTTTATTGTTTAATTGGTTTATAAATGATGTTTCATTAAAAAAATTATTCCTAGTCTAGATCCCATAAAATATTTATTGAAATAGAACCCTCTCCTCAATGTGGTATTCGCCATGAAATAGAAATGTGACATATGCACATTAAATGTGTGTCATGAGATGTGTTCCTAGTGATGCACTATTACCATTAAAACGTATATTTGGAAATGATCTATATGCAAGGAGGGAGGAATGTGGTGAGAAATTTAATGATATAATTATATGAATGTTTTATGATATGTACATATGAAAAATATGTTAAAAAATTCACCTACATTTAATTACCATGAGAAACATTTTTTACTTAAGTGGGAGACTAGGAACACATGTTTCACTATTTGAGATTATGAAAGGTCTAGTGGATCCTAGAATATAACCTGAATACCCATGGGATACACCCCATGATCATACCAATGACGGTTTCACTAATTGTCTTGGAGGAAATTGTGGATAACTAGAATAGGTATGGATCAATTATGTGTTTGCAATATAGATCTTCGATTGTCCATCATAACCGAAACCCTAGATCCCATGACATGAGTTTTCATGTATGCTATATTCCTCTTCTTTAGTATTTTAATATGGTTACACCAATTATTTATTTCTATATTTAAAAAAATGTTCAAGCACTGATGGTATATTAGTGAATTTCATTGAAATGAATTCATCAATAGAAACAATTTTTAATAGTGTAATGAAAATGGGGTGCCTATAAAATAGATGTTTTTACTTTTTTTTTCAAAAATAGTTTAATATAGTTATGCTTATATATCCAATATTCAAATGATAATGAATTTATTTCTATTTAATGGAATGTAAAATGGAATATTTTATATGGGAATTCCTATTTAGTTTGTAAACTTATTTTTTAACACTATATTTGTTTATAACCTATAGTGTAGATTCGAGCTCATTCATGGTAATCATCGAGAGACGTTGGTTCAGTTATTAGTGGTAGCCCAAAGGGTAACATAGTGGTTTGTGATTTTTTTTTTCCGCTTTTAGTGATTATTTGTATTTTTCATTTCATATTCAACATCTTTTCATTTTTCTAAAAAACCATTCACAGTGATTTTATCATTATGTAAGACAATTTCTATCAGCCCTAGAGGATTGAGAATGCATGTTAGGAATTTCCAAATGCTAGTTTAGGTTCAAATGTGTTTGGTTCATGGAAATCACATATATAATGTTATCATTACATAATTAATACCAAAATTGATAAGAAAATTAATAAAAACTAAATAATTCAATGTTTCTTATTGGAAAACCAACCTTCATTCTATGTAAAATGGTTCAGAACACTAAATACAGGTTTCAAAAGACCAGAATGAGGGTCAAAAAAAATTAATAACAATTTAATCACAAAAATAAAGTCAATATAACATGATAATTCATGTCCAAGATTGGTCCATCTAATAAGGGAATAATTAGAAAAATATGTGATAGAGGGAAAGAGAATGAGTTGTCTTGTCTATAAGGTCTATAATCAAATCATGATGAAACTAGAAAGAATCACATTGAAATAGGAGTAATTTTGGAAAGGGGGGATGAGTGGGGGATTTGTTTTTAGGGAGTGTCATATCAACTTGGGGAGATTATTTGATATATTGGTTTAAAATTAGGATGGAAAATGTATGAATATAAAAATAATTATACTCTCATTAAACCCACATGGTTAACCCACAAAATTTAATAAACAACACAATAACTCTATATTGGTCATTATAATACCAACCTATCTCGAACAATTTCTCTTAGGAACAATCATTGTTACCCTTGGGACCAAAAATGTTTTGAATAGTCAATTATTGAAAATTCCATATTGAATTATTATATTTTCATTCTCATCAAATGATTACCAAATGGTTACTTTTAAAAATGTCCAAACCATGAAATAGTAAAATACATTAGAAAATATGTAATTTTCAGCTTGAAATATATTTAAATAAGAATACCCTCAAAATTAATTAATTTAATTTATATAATCATAACGATAATAAATTTGTTGTTACGATATCCATGATTGGAATCGTTCTTCAATAATAATTTCCTCAGTGACAGCAGAAATTTTGAAATATGGGACACAATAAGACCCCATGGAATTATGTCATTAAAAAGGAAAAAACAATAATAATTTATAACCCATTGAAAATGACACTAAATAAAAAAACATCTCAAAAATAAAATTGATGAATCCTAAAAACGATATGGTATCCCCCATTAAATAAGTCACTATAGTGAAAGGAATCTCCTAAGATGAATGGATTACTATCACAGTCCACCCCACCATTTAGAAGCTATTTAAATTGTGCAACGGGAAGAATAATTACCGAAATAAATATCAATATGTTCACATATCCACTAATTCTATATGAAGTACCAAATTCCATCACTCATAATCAATTACCAATGAACTAGCTCTAAACCTCAAAAAAAAAATTTTCTAATAGAGAACATAATATCAACATGAAAAACTGCCCCATATCTCAACAAAACCACCACACCATAAGGGCATGAAAATATTATAAAACATTCCCCAATAATAATCAAGATGGATTTTAGGACTAGGTTATAAAAATAATTTGGAAATCTAAGGCTTTTTAGATTGAACATTGGATTATTGTAAAGGATAAAAAATTAATTGACCCCCACAAATTCCTAACAGCATGATTTCAAACAAAATCCTAATTGATCGAGATTTAACCAATGGTCAGTAAAATATAACCAAACCATCAAGAAGTAATCAAATAATTTATCTCTAAAAATAAAACTCCTTAAACCTCCATAGAACCGATCATAAAATATATGCCTTATATAGAACCACAATATTAGAAAATCCATGAGGTAATAGATATTAAATACTCAATACACAAAAAATACCCCCGAAATGATAAATCTCAATGAAACCACTAATTTATTAAATTAAACACCTATTAGAATCCACTACTATAGTAAAACATTGGTACGAACTCACCAAAAAAAATTTCTAGACCCACTGAAAATATATATTTATATAATTGGAACATAAATCTTAATAAGGAGACTACTACATGTCTAATAAATCCATTAATGAAAAAAATTTACGTATCTGAAAATCCATTTGAATTTATAGTATACTAGGAAGGGTTAATTTCAAGATAGAAAATAGATTACACAAGTAACACATCTAATAATAATCTTGTTATTTTTCCTTGTGTCTCTTTTGGGAGGAATATTGAAACTAACTCAAGGCATGAACCTAACTATTACATGTTTGTAAAATAAAATAATGTGAACCCATACAAATAATAATTGGTTTAATTTTTTTTATGAACATGAATTTTTAAAATGATTCTTAAAACAATTCAATAGTGAAATATCACTCTGAAATATATTTCACTATTTGAAAACACTTTATATATTTTAAAATCCAAATGAAATACTCTCTCAAGAAAATATCTCCCAATTTTTAAACTGAAACTAAATTTTATTTTTTAAAACCACTAAAAGCCAATAAATTATTTTAAAAAACCACAGTTTATTGGATAAAAAATTTAAAAATCATTTCATAATTTTATTTAAATAGGAATTCATTTTGAAATTAAAAGAATCAATTTTAATGTAATCCTAAAAAACATGAAGTCCTTACAACAAACCTTTTCAAAAACCATAATGTTATCAACCAATTTATATAAAATGTTTTCCTTGAAATAAGCCCTCATTTGAATAACACACTAAAAACAATTTTGATACCAAAATTTTCATATAGGAATATAAAACAAAGATTTAACCCAATAAAAATTATTTTAAAATTTCAATGAAAATAAATAACACAATAAAAAACACATCAAATTCATTTAAAACACTAATAATTAACAAAAAAATTTGTCAATTCCCTTGAAACAAGTGAAGATATACTTTATAAGTGATTCAGTTTTTAAAAGTTGTCAAAAAATAGAAAAAAAAAATATAAAACCACCTTTAGGTTAAGATAATTCCCCAGAACAAGAAACAAGGGATCTACGTTAATGGGAATACCATGGGTACTAACCATATTGATCCATACCTTTCTCTACCATCACAACCAACCATATAAATCCCTCAAAACTCCTGAAACTAATTAGGAATTCAAATTTAAAATCAATATGAAACATATCAAACAAGTCAAGTATGAAATTAAAATCCAATAGTCTATCCTAAATTACTCATTGAAACTAATTTACCAAAATTTAAATGTGATATATGTAATATTTAACTAAAATAACTCTCCATTTCTAACAACGATATCATTATTATACCATGACACAACCCAAAATAATAATTTAGATACTAAAAAATAGTCTTCTACTATAGGTAATAAGCTATAATTTCATTTTATTTATAAACAAGATCATGTAATACATCTATTGGATTTGAAAGGTGTCCCATTATAGGGAATAATGAAAAATTCCATTCCCATAAGTTTGAAAAAAACACACAGGAATTAGAAACTACCAAGTGGAAATTTTTTTGCATTAAATATTAGTTAATGATTAATGAACCAACATCGAAGTATTATCGAAACCATTATTTATGATGATTATCCATTAACCCAAAGATCATTCCCAATCCCCAATGCATAGTGAAAACTTTTAGGGAATCCATAGGAAACCCTTCGGAAGGATTTTCTAAAATATAAAAATAAAAATATTTAAAGTATGGAAACATCATTAATTATGTAAATAAATAAAATGATATCATAGTACAAGGAGATTATACATAAAATTAATGAAGAATAATGATACAAAAACCATTATCTTGAATGTCAATAACCACCCACCATGACCCAAATTACCTACACTTTTTTAGCCTTTTATGTACCCACAAAAAAATTATATTATAAAACAAGAAGCCGCTATAAGATCCAAAATTCATAAAACAATAAATAGTATAAGCAATGTTAAGCTATAATACATGGTAGTATTCCACCAACGTATCTATGAAATTACTTTTTAGGGTAATAAAAAATGCTAAAATGGTGTAAAATTACGTATAATGCGTAATTACATTCCAATAAATGGAACTAAATACATAAAGATATGATTATAATAAGATTTGTATTTAAAAATAAAACAATACACTTTTTAAAATAATTTATGAAAAAAGCTATAAACATAAAATTTTATCATTTTAAAAAGAAAAATGTTCCAGAAAATATTGAAAAGAATTTCATAAAATAATGTTTGACAAACCAAGAATGTTAAATAATATAAAATTGAAATCATCAAGTTGTATAGATCCCTATATAATATAGTCATGTTCTGTCATCTCAATACCAATATAAATAATAAATGGTAATAAATATATGGTGGAATCTCTATGAGCAAGTAGTTATAATTAATTTTGTAATTTATTATGTATAAGTTATATTGATGTCATGGGAATAACCTATATATGTTATTTTTTCCATTATAGTTACGAAAATCAAAATCACGTTACTGATCATCTGGAATATATCATATCCAAAAGTGTGTCAAGAGAAAACATTCCACGCACACTTGCCTTTTTTGCTCCATATTCAGAGCCATAATATATCATATCCTCCAAAAATCCACTAGATTGGTTATTATTTCACTATAAATGAATAACTAATGTTCATAAAATTTAATAATGCTGCTCTCCATGATCAGAGAAATGAGGTTAATATGAAAATCATATATTGAGAATTATATATGAAACCCCTATAATTGTCAACATGAGATCAAGGCCTCAAAATTTCATCTCAATATCCTTCAACATCTCAATCTCATCCCAGATATCCCAAAATTTTATAATCCCCTTTTCAACACCCATCAGTGCTATGTAAATGAATCAAGTATCCCATATTATGGGATTTTCAAAATATGGAATCATCACAAATTTTCAATCGAGCGGTCATGAAAAATGACATTAAAATAAAAGATTTATATCCAAATAGATATTCAAAAAAAATTTATTCCAAATTACATTAACAAATAGTCATTCAAAATCCAAACTGGACAACAATCAAAGAGGTTCTTACAAGAATACTATAAGGATTTCAAAAGATATCATCATGATTTAAAATCCTTGAATTCATTTGTAATTTTTTGTCACTGCCCTTTTCCACATAAAAAAATCATTCATTTAAAATCATTCATGGGGAAACATTTCACAAAGAAGTGAAATAATAATTCATAATGGTACAATGGTAATTTAATGAATCAATTTTTTCAAAAAAATGATGAAAACTTTACATCATTTAAAATCTCATTTAAATATTTTAATTTCACATTTGGAATCAAAACCTATCATATACCATAACTATCTCGAAAAAAAATTTAAATTTCATTCATAATGATTCAATACCAATATTGAATTAATAAACTCACATAATAAATATGAGGAATCAAAATTTAAATCAAATCAATACCTGAAATGTTCGATTCATAGAGAAGAGAATGAATTAAAATTTAGTGGGGGTATTTTAAGGAAAAAATTCATAGAAAAAATATTATGAAAAATTGAACACATATCAAATAACTCTCATGAAAAAGAAAATTACAACATGAAGGAATTTCATAGAAATACATAGCTCAATTATATAATTAAAAAACACCTATCAAGAGACCCCCAATAGAATCAAGAGAATTTAAACACAACAAAATAAAACAAAATAAAACATATACACCCTTATTGGGATTAAGCAATTGATCGAAACCCAATTATATTCACAAAATAATTATTAGAATAATATCATCAAGGACTATATTATTTTAAAAATTCAAATGGAATTTAATATTGTGGAATTAGAAATAAAATATTTGAACAATCATTTCATTGTACACTTAAACGAAAAATCCAATAACTAGGGTTTGAAATCATTTTAAATAGAATTTATAACCATTAAATTGGTTATGGAATTGAATTCCTCTTATTGAAATATATTAAAATATCTAACATCTGTAATAGAGTAATTTTAGGGGAGGTAAAAAACAATTTATTATTTATATTTCTGCGAACAAAATTTACTAGGTAAGGTTCACACAATTTTACTCTTATATGTATAAATTAGGGGTCATGTTTGGGTATTAGGATACTCTTACTACCACGAACCAACTCGGGTCGACGTTGAACCAGTCACCCAAGATGGTCCCCGACATGGCACAAGAGGCGTTCCCGATCCTCCTCGGCTGCAGACAACCACCAGGGCATCAACAGAGGTGGTTGGAATGATTTCGCCCAATATAAATAAATAACGCAATTGAAATAATATATAGCAATGAAGAATACGTAAAGAGAACAAAACGACTAAATATGATCAAAAGAAAAATAAAACTAACCAAACACGACGTCTGAACTAACGTCGTGCGACCTTGCGGGTCACTCCCCAACTCAACGATCAAGTGTCACCCTAGGTAAGCACATTCACACTATTGTATGAACAAACACTAAAAATATAAAAAATATATATTTGTGAGTATTAAAACACAACAGGCTTTCCCGATATCTATTCCCAATGCACTACCTTTAAAATAAGGGAAACATCATTTCAAGTTTGAACTACAATTTATAAAAGTAAGTTTTTTATGTATTTTTCTTAAAAGAAATGTAAGAACCATTTCCCTTAACCTTTTCCAAATTTAAGTTAATTTCATTAGTTTCAATGTCTCTTTAGAAATGGAAAGTGATGTTTACATTTTCAAATTTGTAGCAAGTGGATTAAACACTTTCATTTGAAAACCATTTCTTGAAAACAAGTCAAAACAAATTTATCTCTTTCCATGGAAAACAATATAAAAAAATAGAAAATGTAAGTACACAATAAGGGAAATATAGAAATACATACAAGTAGCAAATACTCCCTCCAGTTATCTGAATAGTCATAGACATGGGTGAAACTAGAAGATCAATAATAAACCAGCAGACTACAATACATGAGATATCATCCTCGTTGACATGACACACATGATGAAATCAAAACTCCCAATACGCTCTACCATCCTTTCTCAGGCAGGCTGAGAGAAAATCCCAAAGTAATAAACTCAGTATATCCACCTATTATGGGCCACTAGTCAGTACCATAACATACCAGTGCAGCAATCATTCTTAGAATATTCTCTCAATATATCAGATTCCTAAGTCTCAAGTGTTTAAAAGAGGGGGTGAGCCAACCAATGCTAGTCGAGCATCCAATCATATATATATATATATATATATATAATTATGCACAACAGGCATCACCCTTAGCCGCTCCATGGGATAACCTCTTTCCTTTAAACTATCTGAGCACTATGGAGCCTCTAACCGTGGTCTCCTAAAGAATCAGTCACAACCAAGGTAGAAGAGTGATCTGAGGAGGTTTTTCATCAAAACAATAACATCATTTTCCATAATGTGCCAAACGGGCATTAAAACCCTTTCACAATCACCACTTTAAAAAAATTACAACTTATTTAGAAGACCAAAACTAGTTTGAATCAATTTAAGGAGCCCCACAACACTACTTCGCAGGCTGCCAATATTTTTATAAAACCAAAGCAAACCATTTTATTTTTCTAGATAAACTGTAAGAGCCAACCGGGAAATTTATAAAGAGAACCAAAGTACTTGTTCACACTTCAAAATAAATCATTTATCATTAAACCATAACTACATTTGATATTCTGTGAATTATGTTTAAAATCCAAATGGGCATTCTTTCACTATTTCGCGTCCTTTTATCAAGAAAAAATTTCTAGTGTCACGAATAAAATAAACAGTACTTTTTACACTGAGTAATTATTAGAAAAATCAATTTTCTAATACTATTTCAAATTTATTAAAATTAATAAAATATTTAATAGAACAATTATCATATGAAAACATAACAAAATGACACTATTTGCACACCACATGAATTGAATTATAAATTTTCATAAAAAATGAATTAATATCAAGTTATATAATAATAGTCTGCCAAAATATATATATTTAGAGTGAAAATAGATGGAAATAACATAACATAACCATTAAAATAAGTGTAATGGAAAACTACCTTGGAACCAAGGAGTGGTGACAATGCTCACTCGGAAACAAGGTGGAATGAAAATGCTTTCAATGAATTGTATCGCACGGGTTCTAAAACATCAGTCCTACCAAAACAACAATCGAACGAAAAAACCAACTATTAAAACAAAGACGAAAGCAAGAATAATAAAAATAAAATAAAAATTATGATAAAAACACATGCGAAGGAGAAGTGTTATACCAGAGGGCGGTTCATGCCATAATGAGGGGATGTAACCTGAAGCAGGCCACCGGAGGTGCGAAATGGAGCTGGTCGGAAGAGGGTTTGGCTGTGGAGGCTACGGTTCAGCTAAAGAGGCTGCTAGGCACTAATCCAGGGGTCTAAGAGGGGCTGTGCCGATGAGAATCTAGGCCAAGGAGTAGCGGCGAGAAGTCAGGGTCATGCCTGGAGTCGCCTATTGGGTTCTAAGGCGCGCTTCAAGTCCGAGGGAGTTTCTGGTCAGTCAAAATGGTTGTGGGTCAGCCGGAAAGGCCAGGACTGCTGTAGGAGGGATGTTCGATGCCAGAGAGAGGCCTCACCAGAGGAGGGAAGGTCAGATAGAGGTGTTGCAGGTGATGCGGACAGGGGAGGAGGAGATCAAGGAGGCCAAGCGGCCTAACAGGGGGGCTGCTGCAGATAGAGGAAGGGAGCCAGGGCAGGCTACCTGTGCGGTGGGGGACAGAGGAGAGGTTGGAGTAGCAGAGGGCTGCTGTGTGTTGGGAAGGAGAGGAGGAGGGAGAAGCGATGAAATTTTGTGTGCAGGGGCTAAGAGAGGGCATCGGGGTCGGGGAGCTCGGACTGGTGCTCTAAAGGAGGGCCGCACGTAGGGGGTGAGGAGGGTCGATGACGGGTTGCTGCAAAAGTGGAGCGGGCTGCAATAAAGCGGAGAGGGAGCACTAGGGTAGAGGAGGCCAGGCCGGGTGTTGTGCAGGAGCGTTGATGGGAGGCTAGGGTTTACTGTAATGGAGGATGAGGGAAAGGGGGTGGCAGCGCGTGGAGAAGGGTTGCACGCAGAGGAGACGAAAAAATGGGGGTAGAGAAAAGGGTTTCTAAAAACCTAAAAAAATTAAAAAATAATAATAATAATAATAATAATAAAATAAATAAATAAAAACTACTAAAATATTATATATATATATATATCTGTGTGTGTGTGTAATTATATACATTTAAACTCCTACTAACTAAATAGAAATGAATAAAATAATAATAATAATAATTCAAAAATAAAATAGTTTCTAGAAAATGCTTTAATTAAGATCAATTTAATTTTAATATTTAGAATGAAACTAAAAATAATAACAATGATAACACGTGGATAAAATTAAAATTAATAGAATTATATTATATTATTTAAAAAAAATAAAATTCTTAACACAACAAAAATTTAAACGTCACAAAAATTAATGGACGTTTTATATAAAAACACTTTTTATTTAAAATTTTATAATACAATGGGCTGCTCAGTTGTTACAGTGAGGTCGTCCAGCTCCAACTTCATGCTCCGCCCACGCGCTCGATGTTGTAGACACCATAGAACACACATTTTAACATAACTCAAGGAAAGAATTCATCTGGGATACACCTGAACTATAGAAAAATTTATTTAAGGCCGAATATAATTAAATAAATGTATACTTACAGGTCGAGGTTTGACAATTCACCCTACTATAATGCTTTCTACCCTTGAAAAGAAACATTACCATCCACCCGATTGATCAATACTTAAGGATTTCCAATAACTCGATCCAACATCTCAACACAAGGACATCACACCAACAACCTATGGGACTCAGCCTCATCTCTCGAAACAGATCACCCGCGGAGGGGAGGTATGATCGGACTCCCCACCATAAACACTCAACCAGCATCTGATAATGATTTGAGAGAAAATTCAAAGAGATGGTGGGTTTCCACAACATAAATTACCAATATTTACATAGCCAAGCCAAAAAATGTCTTAATCCTAAACAAGGCCTTACTCATGAAAAAAGGATCACAACAATAACATTTAAACCACTCACTCTCATCCGAAAGGCATAAGAGCTAAAATGGATTATTTTCACGAACTAAAAAACCTAACTCATGGGCGGGGAGGGAGGGACCAAGGGCTATATCAATGAAACAATGGCCAACAACTACTCATAACCCATCACATCAGGATAAACACAAACCAAAGTCATAACTGATTTACATGGGTGGTGCCTGCAAGGTCACTGATCAATAAATTTCATCCAAAATGCACAATCAACGACATTTATTGAGGGATAAGCCCTTCATGCACTTTGAAGTAAGAGGAAAATTACAATGACAGAGATACTAGAGTAGCAACACAAAAACTGTCTCACCACATGGTAGATTGACAACTTTAACCAAACTCCTTAAAATTCCCTGGGGGTTCTTGATTAGCCCTGGATTCACTCTGAGGCCTTTTGGCTGGAGCTCTGATGGATGAAGCATCTTCTGCTTCAGTTTCAGGTTCTGATAATCCCAATAAGAAGCATACATCTTTTGATTTGTCAAAATAAAGGACATGATTTTAAAATAAAAATCATATTTCCATTGAATACTACAGTTCATCAAAAGACCCACGACATCACATACATGTCAAAACCCAAAACACCATCAATACAACTGCAATGATAAAAGATCTCTTACACTGAAACGGAACTTACACCAGAAAATTTGAACAAAAAACCCAATAACACATCACTTTTGAGAACTTCCTCCAAGATTCTTTCTAGAAACGCCCTGAAAGAATCATCGCAATTGACCCAGGAATCCACATGCCTGGTAGGCCTACAGAGTGCTTGGGTACGATAGCTTCATGTGACCCAGCATGCCACACTAATAACCCACAAGGATCTCTTACTCCGAAGAGGTTGATAATAGATCATGAGGCCTACTGATTCTATGACATGCCCCATCTACTATCATTTTCTTACTCATCTCCTTTCCATAATATTCACCACTACTCATAGGGATCGACGTAGGGAGAACCACTTCAAGCACTCCTACCATCACGGCTTCGACATGAAAATATTGTCTCTCCAAATTGACAAAATAATTTAGGTTGGAATCTAAGCCCTTCGATTTTATATTTGGGTAGAGACCCACCTCAAATCATCGAGCCTTATTGGGGTCATTCATGGAATACCCTGAATTATAAGGTACTAGGTACACAAAGCGTTGGAAATTTTCCAACACGGATTCGTCGACCTGCTGCAAAAAAAAACCTCCATCCCCTTTCTCAACCATTCTTCCTCAGATAAATACTGACAAATGAACAAGGCCTTAAAAAATCCCTTGTAAGCTCTTGATGAGGCTTGTTCCGAGACACCGACTTCCACCACATCCACGGTGAACCCTCAAGCATGAAGGTCGAAAAATTTACCCTTAACAACTTGGAAAACTCAATGAGGTTAAATACCATTTAAATATTCCACATTAACTCATTTTCTGTGGAAGGGTCAACTTGACCATAATATTGAGGTGGATCAAGCATCCAAAACTCAATCATAAAATCCTTAGGTTGATCAACCATACTATGATCACCCATCGAAGCTTCAATGGAATAGGTACATGACAAAAGGAGTCATGAAACCAATCAATGCCAACTCAATGAGTGAATAAAATCCTCAAAATCAAACACCGCGTAGGTGAGAGATTAAAACACAAGAAAAAAGGTCATCATAACATTAAAACATTTCTCTTATAAAACATCTGTAATTTAAAACAGGCTTGATGGGTTAAACCCACACCCTTTGTATTCTTTAGAGTCTCACTCACATGCATGTATCTCTATCACCCCAGGCATCCATCTATCATACCAGAAATCCTATCATAATCCAATATACTACAATGAATGTGAGCACCCCAAGGAACACCAAGGCCAAAAAAGCAACTTAATTTTCCAAAAACAATTTATTCATACCACTTCTTTTAAAACAATCAACAAATTAAAAATGTTATTTTAAACAACCATTTTTTTTTCAAAAACCCATTTTCCCAAATTAAAACCACTCTCAGAAGTTACAGGAGACCCAAAACATCTCAAATAGGGAACTACTGTCGGTGGGAAGCTTGACCTTATGGTTGGAGGCCATATGTCAATCACTTCACCGACACATAGAGTATTTTTGGACCATGCCCCTAGCTCCACACGGCTTGCCATACAATGTGGATTAGGAGGACTATTAGCCTAACTCCCTTTGTCATATCCAAATCGCAATACATTTCCATCAAAACCCAAATAAACAAATTATTCCGGACGTCCCATAGAATCTCGAGGATCAGAACGAGCAAGAGTTTGTGACACACTTCCTACTCCAACCCCTCGAGTCCTCACAATCCTAATCCGTATACCTTGAAATCCCAAATAACAAAGGGCGCTCTGAAAAGTGAGGTCCTCTAAGAGATGACCTCCTCTGATACCATTTTTTCACAAACAGACCCGGGTCAACCCTGAACCGGTCACTCGAGCCAGGCTGCGACATGGCCCAAGAGATGTTCTCGATCCTCCCGGGCTGGCGACAAGCGCCAGGGCATCAACAGAGGCTGTGGGAATGATTTTTCCCAATATTAATAAATAAAGAAGCCCAAATAATACCAAGTAAAGATGAATAATTAAAACGAACAAAAAGAATATACATGAATAGAAGAAAAATTATACTAACCAAACACGACATCAGAACTAACTCAGTGTGACCTCGTGGGTAACTCTCTGACTCAAAGATCAAGCGCCACCCTAGGCGAGCGGACTCAAGCAGTAGTCTACACAAACACTAAAAATAGAAACGAGCTATAGGCATGAGTATTAAAACTCAGTAGGTTAGCACGATATCTATTCCCAATGCACTACCATTAAAATAAAAGGAACATCATTTCAAGATTGAACTAAAATTTAAAAAAAGTATTTTTTATTAGTATTTTTCTTAAAAGAAATGTACGAACAATTTCCCTTAACCTTTTCCAAATTTGGGTTCATTTAATTAATGTCAATGACTTTTTAGAGAGGGAAACTGATGTTTACATTTTCAAATTTTTAAAAATATGATTAAACACTTTCATTTGATAACCATTTCTATAAAACAAGTCAAAACCAATTTAACAGTTTCCAAGGAATACAATATACAAAAATAAAAAAATGTAAGTACACAACAAGGGAAATGTAGAAATACATACAAGTACCAAATCATCAATACAAGTAAATCAAAAGTCAAAGACATTGGTGAACCTAGTAGATCATGACTAAACCATAAGAAACCAATACATGAGATATCATCCTCATTGACATGTCATAGATGATGAAATCAAAAATCCCAATACCCTCGACCATCCGTTCTCAGGAAGGCCGAGTGAAAATACCATTGTAATAAACCCAATATATCTACCTACTATGTGCCACTGTCCACTAGCTAGTACCATAACCTACTAGTGTAGAAATCATTCTTAAAATATTCTCTCAATATTCCATATTCCCATGTATCAATTATTTAAAAGAGGGGGTGAGCCAACCGATGCCAGCCGAGCATCCAATCCCAAACGTGTATATATAATATTAACAATAAAGAACATGCCTCACCCTAAGACGCTCCATGGGATAAACTCTTTCCATTAAACCATTAGAGCACTCGGGAGCCTCTAAGTGTGGGCTCCGAGACTATTAGTCGCAACCAATGCTGGAGAGTTATCCTAGGAGGGTTTTCATCAAAACAATTACATCATTTTCCATAAAGTGACAAACCGGAATTATAAACCTTTCACAATCACCACATTAAAAAATGTACAAATTATTTATAAGACTGAAACCTGTTTGAAACCATTTAAAGACCCCCAAAACACTACTTCATAGGCTACCGATATTTTTATAAAAACTAACCAAAACATTTTATTTTTCCAGATGAACTATATGAGTCAACCGGGAAATTTATCAAAAAACCAAAGTACATGTTCACATTTCAAAAGAAATCATATATCAATAAACCAAAACTACATTTGATATTACGTAGATTATGTTTAGAAGCCAAAATTTCATTCTATCAATATTATGAATCTGTTCATCATGAAAATATTTCAATTGTTGTGTATAAAATAAACAACAATTTTTTACACTGAGTAATTATTAAAAAAACAATTCTTTAATTATATTTCACATTTATTAAAATTAAAAAAAAAATTAATTGAAGAATTATCATATGCAAACATAACAAAACGTCACCATTTTCACACCATAAGAATTGAATTATAAATTTTAATTAAAAATGAATTAATATAAAGTTACATTATAATATTCAGCATATATATATAGGGTGAAAATTTTAGGAAATAAAGTAATATAATCATTAAAAGGAGTGCAATGAGAACCTACATCAGAAGCAAGGCATGAAGAAAACGTCACTCGGAAATAAGGCGCAACGGCAATGCCTACACCGAATCGCTTCATGCGGGTTCTAAAACATTAAAACTATAAAAAAACCATTGAATGAAAAAAACAAATAATAAAACAAAGGCGAAAGAAAGAATAATAAAAATAAAATAAAAATGAAGATAAAAACACAACCAAAGGGAAATGTGGAATACCATAGGGCTACGCATGCCAAAAGGAGGGGCAAAGACTTCAGGTGGGATTCCAAAGAGTGTCGCTAGAGGTGAACAAAGGTGCTGGTCTAAAGAGTGGTTAGCTGAGGAGGCTACGGGTTGGCCCGAGAGGTTGCTAGCACTACGACGTGGGTCTGAGGGGGTTTCACCGATGAGAATCTGGGATAAGGGGTAGCGATGGGAAGTCGAGGTCATGCCATAAGTATACTATGAGGTGCTAATGCATGCTGTAAGTTTGAGGGGGTTGCAAGTTAGCAGGAAGGGATACATGTCGGCTAGAAAGGTGACAGCCGCTGAATGTGGGAGGTTCAGCACCGGCGGGAGGCCTCGCCAGAGGATGGCAGGTCGGCCGAAGGTGCTCCAAATAGGGGAGGAGGAGTGGAGGGAGTCCATGCGGCCTGGGTGGGGGGCTCTTATGGACAGAGGAAGGGAGTCAGGGTGGGCTGCCTGTGCCCAGGCAGACAGAGGAAAGGAGGGGGCAGCAGTGGGCTACTATGCATAGGGCAAGAGGGGAGGAGGGAGTAATGGCTGGCTGCTGTGTGCGGGGGATAGGAGAGGGCATCGAGGTCAGGGAACTCAAACTGTGAACTGAAGGAGGGAAGCGTGTAGGGGTTGAGGAGGTCCAATGATGGGATGCTACAAAGATGGAGTGGGCTGCTGCAAAGGGGAGAGGGAGTGCTGGGGAAGAGGACGCCATGTCGGGTACTAAACAGGAGCGTCCGTGGGAGGCCACAATGTTCTGCAAGGGAGGTCAAGGTCTAGGGTGTGGTAGTGCGTGTAGAACGGTTGTGCATATAGGAGAAGAAAAAAACGGGGGGGGGGAGAAAAGGGTTTCCAAAAACA
Source organism: Viscum album (assembly GCA_963277665.1). Lineage (NCBI taxonomy): Eukaryota > Viridiplantae > Streptophyta > Magnoliopsida > Santalales > Viscaceae > Viscum > Viscum album. The sequence continues at coordinate 469,461,265 of OY728122.1, read as the reverse complement.
CAAAAAAAGTTATAAATAATAAAATAATAATAATAATAATAATAAAATAAATAAATAAAAACAACTAAAATAATATATATATATATATATATGTTTATTTATATTCTTTTAAAATCCTACTAATTAAATAGTAATGAATCAAATAATTATAATTATAATTCAAAAATAAAATAGTTTCTAGCAATTTCTTTAATAAACATCAGTTTAGTTATAATATTTAGAATGACATTAATAATAATAACAATGATAACATGAAGATAAAATTAAAAATAATTAAAGTTTTCATATTGTTTCAATAAAAATAAAATTCTTAATATAATAAAATTTTAAACGACAAAACAATTAATGTGCATTTTATATATAAACACTTTTTATTCAAATTTCTGAAGACAACGCGATGAGGAGTTGTTATAGTGAGGTCGTACATCTCCAGCTTCACGCTCTACCCATGTGCCCAATGATGTTGACACCAAAGAGCACTCATTTTAACATAACTCAAAGAAACAATTCATCTGCGACACACTTGAACCACAAAAAAATTTATTTAAGGTGGAATATAATTAAATAAATATATACTCACGAGTCGGGGTGTGAAACTTACTAGTCCTTTGTAACAGTGTTTCATCCCTTATGCAACTTATTATTCCCATGACCAATTATCTCAGTTACCATTATATTGTTTTTCTAAATGTATTGGTTACATTTCATCACACATTATAAAACACCACAGAGACTTAGAAAAAGAATAATTACCTTTAGAAATCACATTATTTTCCCTTATATATCCATTTAAATCCTCATTCAATTGTTACTGAACTCATACTTACAATATATTACCATTATGAAACACCATTATTTCCCATATGTAGTGAATATTTTTGGGGGGTTACCCAAACATATTACCATGAATACACTTATTAAACAAACATATATAAGGATTTACCCACACAATGCCCATGAAAATTATGAGTTAATAATATGATGTTCATATAAATAAATTCTAACCATTAACCAGCCAAGGTAAACTCCACTATACTATTATACAATCCATTAAAATAATGATTTACCCTTAAAAGGCATTATATCTTGTGTAGGGGTAAAAATTATGTAAAAAATTATTTAATATAAATTCTATGGTGTTATAAATTTTGACTAAAGGGTCATTAATTATATTAAAAATATAATTTTAAAATTTTCCCCACCATAGTTCGTTTTTTTCCATAGAAATCATATATTATAAACACATCTCCTAAGGTGAATGGTCTAAAAAACAAGATAAGACTCACCCAAAAGAATCCACCAAACACAACTCCAAATGAGAGGCCTAATATGAATTCCAAATGAACCATTAAAGAGTTACCTCTCGTATCCACAAATCTCCCAAAAAGAAAATTCAATAATATAATGAGGAATAATAAAATAATCAAAATTAATCAAAGTCCTACAAATGGTCTCTAAACTATATGAGTATTTAATAAAAGCAATGAGTCCATAAATATTTTCAATGATCCACAAATTCCCAATAATAACATATAATTAATAATGATCTCAACCTTAGTCATATAATCAATAGAAACCAAGGATTTCAAAAACAAATACTCACCATTATTTGGCCGCTTCAAATCATACATGAGAACCTCATAGTTCATGGTCTACTATGAGTACACATAATATGAGTTACATGAATACACTAACATCAACTGTCCAAGTCCATACAAAAAGATCTCGAAAAAACAACATGTTCACAAACACAAAACTATACTCTCATGAGAGAGATTATCCATCACATTTTGATTTATATCTAACAATCAATGAAAAAATATTTGTGTTCCAAGAAATGAATACTAACCTAAATGATATCCATAAAAACCCATAGGGATACACCCATAGAAGGAAGAAACATGAGGGATTTTGAAGGAAGAAAACACAAAATCAAAATGCTCTTAACACTTGATTTTACTAAATCCTAAAGTGAACAGAAAACCTAATAGGATCTAAATCATTCAAGATAATGGATATAAATTTAATAGTGTTCCTTCCTATGGAATAACTATATTAATATAATAATAAAAACATTATTTTGACAAAAATATGCTCACAATATATAATAAAAAATAACCCCAAAATAGATATAAATTTCACTGTTACAATAAATTTCACTAGAAAAAAATTCAAAAATAACTCAAACGTTTCTAACACTAAATTGAAAAAATAATAATATTTTTTAACATTAATACAATTTAAATATCTTTCATTATATGAAAATATTCACTTTTGAGCTTATGGATGGAGCATTTGAATCCTGAGTCATCTAGTTTCTTGTAGTCATCAACTGATGATTCTCAAATAAAACATCCCTTTTCATTAGACCAACATATGGAACATATAAAAATAAACCTAGTCACCAAACATTTTCCACTCATTTAGTGCTTTCAAACATGAATGTTTATATTCACCATGTTCGCAATGTCAAAAATATTCAATATTACTATCCTCAACCAATGTGGACTATCCTTGTTTAATAAACTCATGTGATCCACTAGATGGGATATCTTCAATAAATGAAAATTTTAAAATATTATTAACCTCTTGTTTTCCATTTATTAGATTCCCCGAAACTAAAATGTTCCTTTTAAGCAAAAAAAATAAGAGATCATATAAACTACTAGAATAGAAGATCTAAAGTCTACTTGAAGTCCCATTATAAATTTATTATCTATAACTCAGTTATCATGAACAATATTTTAGGTGAAACATGATAAAAAATTATAATTTATTAAAAAATTTAAATATAAATTGATTATATTGACTAAAACCCATGATCATAGAAACATTGACCTTATTTACTTACATTGGACAAAACCACTATATGTAAGACGTCCTGAAAATTTTTTGACACATTTTTTCATGTATACATTAATTATTATGGACTTTACAAAACACCATGATATGTACCTTTAATAAGGAGTTGACAAACATGACTCTTAGTGCATATTGAGTCTTGAGAAAAATAAATGTCATTATAATTTTTTTCATGATGCTTAATTTATTTTAAGGGAACACCAATCAAATCTATAACAATGTATATGATATCTAATAAAATATAGGTGGAATTAAAAGTGATTAATGTATCTAAATATACCACTCAATTTTTAGTATGGGTCGAGGGATCATTTTTTGATTTCACAAATGAAACACTGAAAATAATAATTTGAAGACTAATTAAGAAAGAATATATTTCACTCCATATTAAAGAACACTTTGGTGGAATTTTGGGAAATCAAAAAACACAGGTTCAATATCATAGTTGAATAAAAAAATTAAACAAAATAAAAATGAGCCAAAAGAATTCTAAATTTTACATACCTACACATCGGTATTTGTCATGTTTTCTAAATAAGTAGTCCCATTTTTTCAAATTTCAAAAAGATTTAAATTTTAAATCCCAACAGATAACCAAAAAACATTCATAAAAGAACAAATCATCAAATAAAATAATATTTTTTTGATAATCAATTTCCAATCCAATATTAACATAAGAACCCACCCTTTGAAATTGATTTTTTTAATAACCTAATTAAAATATGTTTTGAGTCATGAATTTATTTCAAAACATTTTAAAACCAAAAAAATATTTTTAATGTTGAATAAAAAAGGGAATGAAATACATCAAACATAAAATTTATATTAAAAAAGAACTACCAAACTAACCTGAAATGGTTGATGTTATATAAAGAAGAAATTTTTATGGAGCCATGTTCTGGATTTTAGTTGGCATCATAGTGATTACTATCGTGGGATGGTAAAAAAATATGGTATCATTGTAATATTTCATGAATTAACATCCACATCATCCACACTAGTCACACATAGGATTATAAAAAATAACAGAATGACATCTCTCTAGTCATCATTCCCTATCGACCCAAAACAATTAAGAGACACCAAAAGTCAAAGATAATATTGTTATGAAAATAAATACCATTTACCAATTGGAATCAAATTACTCAAATGATATATTCAATACCCTATATAACCTAGTAACTCAAATTTGACTGTGAATAGGTTTTAATCAATAACCCACTCACAAACTACATCTCGAGACCTAAGATGATTGTACTCTATATCTAAATATATTTAACCCTAATTAATATATGTGATTATAAGTAAATATAATTTATTTAATGTAAATTCCACTTCTAATTAAATTTTCAATGAAAAAATTCTAGAGTACTATCTAAATTGATATACAACATTATTTACCACTAACTTGATAAGAATTCACAAGGGTTGTTTTTATATTACGAATAAGATGTCTTCAATTTGAGGGACTGAGAAGGAACTTTGGGACAGTTCTGAATTGGCTCAAATACCTATTTAGATGGTATTACCCAGTTGTATCAGAAAACAAATCTCATTGAATATTGTACCCAAACATTTTCCATAACTCATCCATAAGTTAGAAATTTTTGTTAACTATAATATTTATTAAAAGTAATATAAAAAAATAATTTTATTAAAACAAATAATTCCATTATCTCACCCTTAATATGATTACCAAAAATAGAATATATTTAGCATTCAGACATCACCTATTTAACAAATAACATCATTTCTGAAAATAAAACAAAAAATAGATGACCAATATGAATATTGCAAAATGGAAGATAAACAATTAAAATAAAAAAATAACCACCAAATGATCACAATGTAGTAGACAATCTTGAAATAATGACTTACACATGAGAGATAAATATATAAACAAAAATAAAAAATATGAAAAGTGATAAATGGTATGAAAATAATATTTATTGGTGGGTTTAAAAAGCCATTAAAAAATAAATCCTTCAATTAATTATTATTTTAAATATAATTTTAATTTCATTAACAAAATATAGTTTACCATCATTATTTTTAAAATAGATAACAATAAATTCACAAATGATTTAATAACATTCACATTTATTTTTCTTCCTTTAAAATAGTCTCATTAAAATAATACATAAAAAACACATACACTATAAAAATTACCTTTTAATTTTCAAATTTTACATTAAAATGTTTCACTATAAAAATTAGAAAACCTAAGAAACAATATACGAATTGAATGATCAATCAATGGAAGTACATTATCAAATAAATAAATCTTGGTTACATACAAAAGTCAATAAACATAAGGATACAATGGAAATGACTAATACAAAACATCTTAAAAACAACAACGGAATGGGAGTAATGGGCTCATACCACTAGTTAATAAGGCCAGGTCACTTTGAATTACAAAATAAACTGTGTTCATGACCTCAATTACTGGAATGTGGGATCATGTCACTAGCTAGAAGTGGTGATGTATTGAGTTAAATAGAATAGCTAGTGAAATGGGATGTTATCCTATATAAGTTGACATACACAAATACATGGGGTTTTCATAACCAAAAAAAGTGAGGGTGAGAAAACCATCAATGATAATGACCCACTTCAATAATAAACAATCATCTCACCCTTTCATCTAGCACCCACTAAAGAAATATACCCAAAATCATATATGCAATATTTTGAAAAATTATATAAATTCCCAATGTCCCATGATCTATATAACTAAAAGTCAAAAGTAGCTCAAGAGGGTCACTATCACTCACAAACATTTAATTAGAAACATAATTGTGTCAATTAGGTCTTCTTGGAAACAAATATTGGTTAACAATTTATTAGTATTTATTTAAGAAATTATTTATCTAACATTTCTTAAAAAACATAACAATAATGACACCACTATAATCATTTAATAATTAATACATTTTGAAAAAGTACCATAAATAATTGAAACATAATTCATTAATTTACTCCATGTACCTAACCTATTCAAAATATAATTATTCCAAATGTTTTATTGAAATTACAATTATTTATTTTATACAATAATTTGTATTTCATGTACACTGTCAAATTCTAAGTAATTAAATTTTTTTTTCAAATTGATAATTCACATTTGAAATGAAAAAAAAATTTAATATCTATTTTTTATTCATAATCTATATTCATGAAGTTTCCCAAAAAAATGTGTGCATGGTTTAGTTAAAAAATATTTAAACCACTTAAAAAAATAGAGAAACACATATATGAACCATTTTTTTTTATTTTGAAATTTCATAAATGTAATTAACACAATAATTATAAAGATAAATTAATAATTTAGGAGGAATTGAATTAATAGTTCTAAAATTATATGTTAGGTCTTTTGAAAACCTATCTCGAATAAAAGGAGAATGGTTTTGAACTCTAAATATAGGGTAAAAATCACCAAAGGGGCGCTCAAATGCCATAAAACAATAAGAAATGAAAAACTTGTGTCAATTAAATTCCATATATATCATCCAAGAGATATTTTTATGGTATTTTAAGACATAAATAAGAGGATATAGACAGAGGGAATAGTGGGAGATTTGATACCAAGGAATGAAAACCTTGAATCCTAATGAAACAAATGATGTTCAGAATGGAATGAAGATAAATTCGTAGGGGAGAAACTAGGAGTGATTCATAGATTGGGATGCTTCACAAAATAGTGAGAGGGGATTAAATTTTGGTGTATTTTAAATAAGATATAGAAAATTTAATTTTTTTTTAATATTAAATTAATTGGAATCCTTCTTGGTCAATACACATGGTTTTCTGAAACATGTGGTAATAGTGTGACCAATAACGGATACCCAAAATACTCACAATATTTCTCTTAGAACATCAAATAGTTTTCCATGTTATGTTTCTTCTGAGATAAATAGTGTTTTCATGTTGAAATATCTTCTATACGATTGCTGCATGGTTGTTTATAACCATTCACAAACCATGTGACACCACAAAACCTTCTAAAACTCAAAATTTTCACCCTGAAACATCAAAAACGTTTATTACCCAAAAAATTATTTAATGTAATTAATTTAATCATATATATATATATATCCACAGATGGTGTTATAATATTTTTTTATTTTTATATGTTCATTTTGTTATGGAATCACTACGTGATGTGGTATGTTTGTGTTTTTTAGTTCATTTCATTATTCAAATCTTATCAGGATCCCATATACATGGGTTAAAAAACCTAGAGAGTGTGAGGTACTCCAAAAATAAAAAATATTTTTATGTAGTCTTGTGGAACCCACTCTAGAAAAGAGAAGTAGTAAAATATGAAATCTAATACTATGAGGGTGTATAACATGTTGCTATCCTAGTCCTAGTGTCTTTAATTTGGTTATCACATGAACATTATTTATATTACCTATTTATGAAATTTTTCTATTACCATCAAACATTATGCATCATAGAATTTATAACATTTTTATTTTTTTGGATCTTTAAATTCTTAATAATTAAAATGTATTCCTAATTTTTATTACAATTAATACATTATATGTATATTGAAATATTGTTTCCAAATGAAAATTTTAATAAATATGTTGTTAACCCTAAAGTGAAATCCTATAGACTTATTATATTTAAAAGAAAATAATCATGAAATTTTATAATGTTATTGGGAAATATTAATTACTTTTATGTGCATATTCATGAAAAAATATTTTTAGTAATGTGTTTCCTACTTGTAGGAAATCGATATTTTTTTAAAGTAAATATATGGGATGTGGTTCTTTTATTAGTACTGAATCATTGTGATTATTCTTATAAAAATTTTATGTTCTAGTTCAAATCTTTAGTGCTGATCGAGAATGTTCAGAATTAGGATAGATGATAAATTAATGAGTAATATGGAGGTTATTTTTTTGTTTTATTTTATTTATGTTTCCCTAGACCATCTTATAAATTAGTTAACCTTTTTTATCTACTATATTAATTTGAGGGATTTTGAGCTTTTTAATTTTTGATATTGAATGCGATTTTTGTTCTTTTGATGAATTTTTATTTGATGAAAATTTTTGTTATGATTTATTTTCGATTGTTTGTTCTCTAATGTTTCTTATTATTTGATAATGAATGGAAGTAAAACATATAGAAATTTAAAAATAGAACATATTGAGAAGTTTTGAAAATATTTTAAATGATTGTTTTTGAAAACATATGTTCTTAATTGACATATTTTATTGAAATAGAAGATGTTGGTAGCCTATAAAATATAGGAAAATACCCAAGGTATTTATTGTATAGGCATGGATTCGCATTTCATGGATGGAGAAGAGTTGGTTTGGGAAAATTAGTGTGATAAAAACATAATACCACATCATTATCTATTGATTGAAATGTTACCCAAAGATAATGATCATATATTTTGAACATAGGATGGTAAAAAATGTAATTTTATTTGGCTATGGCCATAGAAAAAATACAAATATGTCCAAATAATTACATATTGATTCAAAATGACTATGAATAAAATAAAAATTTTATAATTGTGTTGTGGCTATATAAAATAAATATGAATTTGGTTCATTAAATTTTATATGTTACATTCAAATCATTACAATTTTTTATAACTACATAGAGGTTCGAAGAATATAAATCAAATGACATGAAACAAAAATACACATCATGATGGGAATCATTTTCACCAAACCAATGATCCTCAGTGGAAGAAAATTTATCACGAGCATCCTAAATATGGAAATAACATGATAAAACACCTATTTGATTTATCTATAGGTTTTATAAATACATTTATATGATAGATAATAACTCATAGTACATGGATAATTATAATAGTAAATAATAATATTCCAAGATATATATTCATAAATTTCATGTATATAATATTGGCTCTATTTTTTTATAATATAATCTAACTGATTGTGATATATAGGATTATATTTCTTTATTTTTTTATTATATATAAATTATTTCAGATTCATGTGTTATATTGTACGATAGTCATATAAATTATTTCTTCACACCTTGAAACATGTTGTTCAAATTATTGTTCAGTTTATTAGTTACAATCATTTTTAAGGACATAAAATTAATGGAATTTTTGGGTATCCAATTTTTGAATATGGCGAACACTTAGTTTGATCACACCATTATATGGAGAAAATATTTCTCAAACATTGTAATTTTTTACCCCAAATGAATAATTATTGATCTAAGAAGACATCATTTGATGAGAATTCAGAATAAGGAATAATACCTAATTCATTATTGTGTTATAGAATGTATGAGAAAGAAAAATATGTTATTTCTATTTTTGGTAAACTATTTTTATAAACCATTATGAATGTGGGTTGTAATATTTATTCAAATTTAATTTAATTTTTATATTTAAACTATTTATACATTGAAGATTTTATAGATTCCACACATATACAAAAGAAATATATGTAACAGTTTCATTATAATGATACAAAATACACCATATGAAACAAAAATTGTTTTAAGGCATTTAATAATTTAAAGATATAGTTTTAAGTGAAGACATTGACCTATTGAATGATTCAATATAAGTAATTAATCCTCTAATGACTTTCACTTTCTCTTGGAAAGAGAGATTTCAGTTTTTGAACATCCTAAATAGTGTAATGGATTGAAATGGGCACAAATCATATAGAAATAATATCATTTATATTAATTAATTGATTCTCGATTTAATGATATCACATTATTTGTATGTCTGGACATAATATTTTCATATATAGATATAGGTTTTATTAGTTCCAAAAATTTATCACCCCTAATCAATAATAATTATTTCCCTTTAAAACCTATATGATGTAATATTGTTGGCCTATAAAACTCACTACCTAGGAATATAAAATTACTATAATATGATAAAAAATTTATATTTTTTTATCTATTATTATTTTATATAAGGGATTAAAAGGATGTAAAGATTGTTTTAGGGACCAAAATATAGGGTTCTATGTTTTGAATTTGGACATATCCCATTGGATGTTATATGATTGTTATGAATTTATATGTTAAAAATCAAGATATCTGATATGTTTTCCTAGGTAATATTATATTTATTAGACTAATTTTGAATTTTTAATCGAATACAAATCCAATGTTGAAAAAATTAGCCCCAAAATTGGCAACAATGTGGCCCCTTTATCAATTAATGAATTTATTGATGTTCTGATGTTTTTGTTACCATCAATGATGAAAAAAAAAACACTTTTATTTTATATGAAATAATGAAACTGTCACTCAATTTTATGAAAATAAATATTATGTTTATTGGAATTTAAATCCATAAAATCTTGATAAATAGATGTCAAGTTCATATAATAAATAGTTTTATGGTTATTTTAAAACATTATATTTACTAAATTATTTTTAAATTTTATTTCAATTTCAAATAAACCTCAATTGTTATACAAAGGATTCACTATACTTGTAATATCGTACAAAATTTTTACAAATAATAGTATTTTTGTCATAAAGGAGGAGGTTGGATATTACATGATAGAAAATATTAGGTTTAAACATGTGGTGGATGGAATTCATGTATATAGTATAAATAATAGAAATATTATTTAATTGAAAATGCAATACTTTTTAATCATTGACATAATATTAGTGTTCTTTTATATATAAATAAATGTTACTTTTTTGTGAATTGGATAATTAATGGAATGTCATTAAAATCTCTGAATTTGGGTTCTTGAATATGTATTTTGGTACGAAAGGGTATGAGGATGAACCAATCGTAATTAAATCATTGGTAATAAATGAATTTAATATTTGAGATCCAATAAACAACAAATGGTATTTTTTGGACTTCGCATCTTAAAAAAAATTTAATCAACATAAAATTACATTGAAAATGATCCTTTAATTGGGATGTATTTATCAAATCATAGTGATCCTGTAGTAAATTGTTTGTTGTATATAAAACTTTACTATATTCAGGTGATTTTATAGTAGTCATTGAATTAAAATAAATTTAAATTCTAAAACAAATAACAAAAGTGTAATTAATTTGTCAAATGTCTCTAATTAATTATTTATACATACAATGTGTCTCTTAAAAATATTATTTGATCAAAATTGACATAAAAATTCTAAAATTTTTACAAAAAATGTTGTATAGATATCATTATATGTACATATTATTTCATCCAATCAGGAGGAAAAAATAAAATTGAATTTGAATTTGATAAAATTTTATGAGATATGAAAAAATATAAATGTCACCTTAAAATTTAATATGAGAAACATACCATTATCATGAATAATTGTGGAGGATCTATAGATGGAAAACATGATAAGGATAAAAAAAATAAAAATGAAACATATCATGGTGGTTTTAATAACTGATATTAGTACGAGAAATATGAGATAAAAATTTGACATTGGGTGTAATGTACATCATAAAAAAATTGACTCATTCATGGAAATTTTTAATTGAAGAAATAGTCTTTGTAATCAGATATACTTGTTGATTGATTTAGATATATGAATCAATATTTCCCTCAATTCTGTACGATAATTTTTTAAAACATTACAATAACATAATAATCTAATTATTAATATTTTAATGAAAAATAACATGATAGATCATTGATTTAAACCTCATTATCTATTTTACAACACAATTGAATTTGAATATCATGTCATGAAATACAAATAAATTATTAGCAGATAGAGACCCTTAGAATTTTCAGACCCCTCCATCCAATTATAATCTATGACAACCCTGCTTTTTATTACAACTTAAACATGCTTTATTACATAAAACTTCACTTGATACAACATAGAAGATCGAGAGGTTTAGTGTATTTGGGGCTTAGGATCATTACATAAAAACTTTAAACTTGAAATACAACATCCTTATTGAAAACATCCTTTACATGACCACTACATTCCTTCGTACTTAGCATTGCATGGGATAACCTGAGGACATGCATAAGAAAAGGGTGAGCTATAAAGCCCAGTAAGGGAGTACACAATGAATAACATGAGGAGTAAAATACATGTTAGGCAATAGGCATATCAATAGAGCATAAGAGAGACATGAACATAAAGGAATGATAAAGCATGATAATCATAACATGGAAATGTGGCAACAACACTTAACATTGAATTAGCATGAGCCAAGGCTCATTACACATGGAGCATGAGTAAACCCTCATAGCACTTGAAGCACGAGTAAACCCTCGTTACACTTGAATTAGCATGAGTCAACACTCATTGCACATGACGTATCATGATACTATACTTTACCCAATGCATTGGAGCGCTATAAAGGGCACACCCTTCTTAAACATTTCATTTCATACATAAGTGTGCCACATGGATCATAAAACATGGATTCATAAAACATAATCATTTCATCCAAGATAAAGGAATGTGGAATTCATACATGAAACTTTACAATCAATATGTATATGTGAATAAAGGTGAATACCCTTGATGGAGAAATGGGCATGGTATTCACTACACAAAGACATTGGCTTAGAAAACCGGTGCGATTTCGGCAGCGTAACGGCGTGACATAAGAATTCATAAAAAAGGTTGATGAGAGAGAAAGGGGTTCCTCATCATATTTACATGTAATGGACAGTAAGGAGATCATATATATACATTTCCCAACAATAGAAATGGAATTTACATTCATGATATAAAAGTATTGCTTGAATGTAAAAGAAGAGAGAGAAGTTCCTTTCGGAATTTCGGCATAGTAACGGGTGTACATGGGAGGCATTTAATGAGAGAGAAAGCTTTCTCCCATCATTCAAACAATAATAGGGCAGTATGGGGGAGGTGCAAAACCATACCCCAACATTCATAAATGAAATTAAAAGGGCAATACAACTTAAAGAAAATTGAAAAAATTGAGAAAGGAAGAAAAACCCTTACTTGGAAGTGTGCTTCCAAATCCTAGAGAGAGGCTTGTGAGAGGCTTCTTGGGAGCTTGGGGCACCTTGGGAGGATTCTAGAGAGAGTAGGGCAGAGGTTGGACGAACTTCAAGGGCTTTGAGTGAGGAGGAAGTGGGAGCTTTGGTGGGTTTATATAGGAAAGTTGAGAGAATTCATTATTATTTAGGTTTGGGACCCCATATATTAAAATAATCCAAACCACAAACCATCCCATGGTATTTTCCCATGGTTTCTGGAAAAGGAAAGAGGAAAACAATATTTTACAAGGCCAAGGTCCGAACTTATTAAAAAATTAGGGTTGCTTATGTGGAGGTGAGTCACACTCCCATGGAAATTAATTTATAAAGGCAATGTGTTGAATAAGTCTTGAGGGCTCCATTAATGCTTTGAAAAGTGAGTAAAACAAACCCAAAACCTCATTATTTTAATGATAAAACACATATTGGCCGAACATAAGGATTATGGTATTTTATTACATCACCATTGGGTCATTATGATGTCATAAAACACATTATATATTTAAATGGTATTTAATTTTTACCCAAAACTTTGACTGTCTCAGAAAATTATGAAAAATTCACCGTTGGATAATTTCGACGTCCTGATTCCAAAAATAATATTTATTTTATCTAAATAATTTTCTAAATATGTTAATTTTCACTTTTAAAATAAAAACCGACATTTATAAAAAAATTCACGGGTTTTGACAGAAATGGCTTTCAAACCTTAATAAAAATTTTAATTGCATTCATAAAATTATAAGATCACTTATATTTAATAAAAATTAATTTAATATTAATAATAATATTTTATTAAAATATTATTTAATTCAAAAATCCTTTAATTTAATAAAATATAATTCTTAATTAAATAATAACTAAAAACACCATTTGTACTTTTAAAAACTAATTACAATGTATCAAAAATGACTAGAAATGATATTCATTATTATATACAAAAGTAATGTGCATGAACATTGTACTACTTATTTGTTACATAACCCCTTAAAATAGCCGCATAAGACCTAAGGGTAAGGTGTGCGATGGTGACAGACTCTTGGGGTTGCTCGGATAACATCGCACGAATGGTAATCTCTATCAACTTCCATTTTTCCCGTAGACGATCACGTTCGAGCTTGACTTGATGAAGCTCAGCTTGGGCTTGGTCAAGGGCAAAGGCCAAAGACGCCACCTCTTTTCCGAGCTCCGAAAAATGGGCTTCGTAAGGGGCAATTCTACTGGATGAGGCCATCGCTTCCTTTGTCTGAGTAGAAAATTGGTTCGTTAAAGCCTTATATTTAAACTACCCAGATGATCACTGTTCAACGGCTATAAAAGTAACGGTCACAAATCTTAAAGTAAAACTAAAAAAGTTGATATCTTATAAAAACATTTTTTATAAAGAAACATTTAACTGGATCAAGAGGGATTTTACATTAATGAAATTTTGGGTCGTTACAACATTCCCCCCTTAAGAAATTTCGCCCTCGAAATTTTCCTTTTCCCGCACTAAAACAAATGTGGGTAACTTAGCTTCATCATATCCTCCGACTCCCAAGTTGCTTCTTCAAACTTGTGGTTTCTCCACAACACCTTGACGAGGGGCATTGTCTTATTTCGTAGAACTTTTTCTCTACGATCTAAGATCATCACTGGTTGCTCCTCATAAGAAAGATCGTCTTCTAATTGTACCACCTCGGAAGAGAGTACATGTGAAGGGTCTGGTATGTACTTCCTTAAGAGGGATACATGGAAGACATCATGCACCTTGGCCATAGTAGGTGGAAGTGCTAGTCGATAGGCCACAGCCCTAACACGATCAAGAATCTCGAAGGGGCCGTTGTACCTTGGACTTAACTTCCCTTTCTTTCCAAACCTCATGACCTTCTTCCACGGAGATATGCGTAAAAACACCATGTCTCTGACTTTAAACTCAAGGTCTCATCGACGATTATCTGCATAACTCTTCTGTCGACTTTGGGCTGCCTTGATATGCTGCTGAATGGTTTTCACCTTCTCCACCATTTTTTCGACCATTTCTGGTCCAAGCAGCTTACGTTCACCGACCTCATCCCAACATGCCGGTGTTCTACACCATTTCCCATACAGGGCTTCATATGGTGCCATTTGGATGCTCGAGTGGAAACTATTATTATAAGAGAACTCAACTAGAGGAAGATGTTGATCCCATCATCCTTTAAAGTCCATTGAGCACGCTCTCAACATATCCTCAAGTGTTTGGATAGTCCGCTCGGATTGGCCATCAGTTTGAGGATGATAGGCCGTACTGAAGTTCAGTTCAGTATTCAGAGCATGTTGAAGACTCTTCCAAAACTTACAGGTAAATCTTGGATCTCGGTCAGAGACAATAGATAGTGGTACTCCATGCAACCGTACCACTTCCCTGATATATATTCGTGCTAGTTGATCCAAAGAGAAATCCTCTCGAATAGCAATGAAGTGTGCAGTCTTTGTAAGACGATCCACAATAACCCAGATTGCATTGTTGCTTTTGGATGTCCTTGGAAGTCCAGTGACGAAGTCCATGGTGATGTTCTCCCATTTCCATTCTGGTATGGGCAATGGTTGCATCATCCCCTTAGACTTCTGCCTCACTGCCTTCACTTGCTAACACAACAGGCACTTTGATGTATATTCGGCGATCTCCTTCTTCATATTATCCCACCAAAAGTTTTCTCGGAGATCTCGATACATCTTTGTGCTCCCTGGGTGAATAGAGAAATTTGAACTATGTGCATCATCCAAAAGTTCCTTCTTCAGCTCCGAACATGATGGGACACATAGTCTTTTCCCAAACCGCACAATTCCTTCTTCATTAACATTAAACTCTGAGGATTTTCCCTTTTTGATAGCTTCCACTTTTTCTTGGATTCTCGCATCATCCTTTTGAGCATCCTTTAACCTTTCCAAAAGAGATGGTTGAGCAATCATTTGTGAAAGGATTGATGATGTTCCCTCCTTTATGATTCCCACGTCCATCTTCATCAAGTCTAAGAAGATTGGATCCTTCTCAATTCTCATCATTGATAGAATTGCTGGATCCTTTCTACTTAGGGCATCCTCTACCTTGTTCGCCTTCCCAGGGTGGTAATGTATTGAACAGTCATAATCCTTTATGAGCTCTATCCATCTTCTCTGGTGCATATTAAGCTCTTTCTGTGTGAATATATATTTAAGACTCTTGTGGTCAGTATATATCTCACATTTCTCTCCATAGAGATAATGCCGCCAGATTTTCAAGGCAAAGATCACCGCCGCCAACTCCAGATCATGCGTTGGATAGTTTCGCTCATGGATTTTCAACTGTATTGAGGCATAGGATATCACTTTATCATTCTGCATCATCACACATCCTAAGCCCTTCTTCGAAGCATCACTGAATACCACAAAAAGCTCCCCACTTGTGGGTAAAGTGAGCACAGGTGCAGTGATAAGCCTCCTTTTCAACTCCTTGAAGCTTTCTTCGCATTCATCACTCCATGCAAAATTTACTCCCTTTCTAGTTAGCTTGGTAAGGGGGTTTGACAATCGTGATAAGTTTCTCACAAATCGTCGATAATATCCAGCTAACCCCAAGAAGCTACGGATATCAGTTACCGATGTTGGCCTCGGCCATCCCTCAATTGCATCTGTTTTGGAGGGGTCCACAGATATCCCATTGCTTGTGATGATATGGCCCAAGAATGAGACCTCCTTCAACCTGAACTCACACTTGCTGTACTTGGCATAGAGCTTCTCCTTGCGCAAAGTCTCCAGTACAGTTCTTAAATGCTCCTCATGGTCCTCCTTGGTTTTGGAGTATATTAGAATATCATCTATAAAGACTACCACAAATTTATCTAGGTAATCTCTAAAGACTCTATTCATCAAGTCCATGAATATTGCTGGATCATTGGTGAGTCTAAAAGGCATTACTATGAATTCATAGTGCCCGTACCTTGTACGAAAAGCAGTCTTGGGGATATCTTCCTTCTTCACCCTTACTTGATAATATCCCGACCGCAAGTCGACCTTGGAGAAGTATTGTGCTCCACACAGCTGATCAAACAAGTCATCGATTCTTGGGAGATGATACTTGTTCTTTATCGTGATTTTGTTAAGTTCACGATAATCGATGCAAAGCCGCATTGACCCATCCTTCTTCTTGACGAAGAGGACTGGTGCACCCCATGGTGATGCACTTGGGCGTATAAACCCTTTATCCAGATTCTCCTGTAGTTGTTTCTTCAGTTCTTCAAGCTCAACCACAGCCATTCTATATGGAGTCTTGGATATTGGTAGCGCCCCAGGTATAAGTTCAATTGAGAACTCAACATCTCTTCTTGGAGGAAGACCAGGAAGTTCCTCGGGAAATATTTCAGCGAATTCCCTCACAATAGACATTTCTTCAAGGGTGGTTTCTTCCTTGGACTCAATCATCTGAGCCAGATATGCGTGCTCATAAGGCAGGAATATCCTTTCTTGAGATGATGGAGCTAAAAGAGATTCATCTTCCTCCTGACACTTGTAAAGAATCGGGGGTCGATTCTCCATATGGAGTGTGATTTCCCTCTCCCGACAATTTATGTTGGCTCTATATAAGGAAAGCCAATCCATGCCAAGAATTGCATCAAATTCCACCAAAGGGAGTATGACGAGGTTCGCCGGGAAATTCAATCCACAGATTATAACAGGGGAGGACTTATACTCATGGGATGCAATGATTTCCCCATTTGCCGTACTCACCGACATCTTTACTTCCATGATTTGTGGTGGTGCAGGGATTGTTCTAATAAACTTTTGAGATATAAAAGAATGCGTAGAACCTGAATCAAAAAGTACGTTTGCTATTATTGAATGAATAACTAGCGTACCTATCACCACTTCGTTGTTGGGGTTCACTTCGGCAGAAGTGATGGAAAAATCTCTTCCTTGCTGTCTTGGAGGTTGTTGATTGCCTCCGATAACCCTTGGATTAGGGCACTGATTCGCAAAATGACCCGGTTCTTTGCATTTGAAGCATTGAACAACGCGTTGAGGTTCGAACGGAGCGTTCCTCCCCTCCGTCGCAGCCGCGGGTCCTTCTTGCTGACAGTTAACAGCTAGGTGCCCTTCTATTCCACACTTGAAGCATTTTCTTGTCCGCCTAAGGCAATTTCCAGGGTGCTTCTTTCCACACTTTTGGCAAGTGGGGTGCTGGAATTTCTTAGCGCCGTTGGATTTATCCATCGGACCACCAGCATTGAAGTCCACCTTACGCTTCTTGTCCCCATGATACCCCTGTGATTCTCCAATCTCCATTTCAAACTTGAGGGCACATCGGACAATTTCCTCATAGCTGTCGAAGTCACGGATCGCTAATGCTTTCCGCAAGCTAGGCTTCAGCCCACCAAAGAAGCGGTCAACCTTGCATTCGGGGGTAACGACAAAGCCGGAAGCGTATCGTGCAAGCCTTGTAAAGTTTGCCTCGTACGCTCCCACAGATTCCTCATCTTTCTGCTTGAGGGAAAGGAAGTCCCTTTCCATCTTATGATGGAGGGTGCGTGGAAAATATTTATCGAAAAACATCTTCCGGAATACCTTCCATTCCAAAGCCTCGATCTCCTCCTCAGGCTTCGTATTTTTGATCAACGTCCACCATTGATCAGCTTCACCCTCCATACGATAAGCCGCCAGGAGAACCTTCTCTTTTTCAGAGAATTGGAGGATGGAGAATATCTTTTCAATGGAGTTGATCCATTGTTCAGCAATCGTGGGATCAGATGATCCACTAAAAGTAGGAGGCCTTTGTCTCATGAAGCTTTCAATAGCGACTTGTTCTTTCTTAGGGGGGGTTGAATGTTTCTCTTGACCAGTGTTTCTATTCAAAACTTGAGTTAGCTGAGAGAGAAGCGTGACAAAGTTCGCGATTCCCGCTCCCATTGGATTGGGCATCTCATAAGTACAATCATCACACTGATCTTCACAACGGTTGTTAGCCCGAGTTCTCCTATTACCGGCCATTGGCTGGAATAAAAGGAAAGTTAGGGGTAACACATAAAGGGTAATCCAAAGACAAAAGTTGATGACTTATAAATAAACTTTAATCTCTTTAACTAAAGAGTCTATAGGATTCAATCCAGGCTTTTCATGATCTTCCTTCTAACATATATCCTTAGGGGCATTTTTCCCTTAATAAGGGTTCATACTAAGATTGTAAATTTATCAAAACATATCCCCCGGGAGTGTCGTAACCAAGAGTGCAGCAAGGCCCGTTGTCGTGTACCAGTTCCCGTTCGAGTCTAGCTCAAAGCGGTGTTTTCGGGTTTTACCCCTAGGATACATCTGTGCCAGAGCCGCCTTTACCTGCTCGTATCCAGACAGGGATGTATTTGTTTGATAAACCACTTACGTAGTATTTACCAAAACTGAGGGATGTTTTTATTATGATTAGTCTTGTATCTAAGGCTTTACTAGGGTTTCCTAATCCCAAAAATAACTAAACCTATCCTCTGATACCAACTATGACAACCCTGCTTTTTATTACAACTTAAACATGCTTTATTACATAAAACTTCACTTGATACAACAAAGAAGATCGAGAGGTTTAGTGCCTTTGGGGCTTAGGATCATTACATAAAAACTTTAAACTTGAAATACAACATCCTTATTGAAAACTTCCTTTACATGACCACTACATTCCTTCGTACTTAGCATTGCATGGGATAACCTGAGGACATGCATAAGAAAAGGGTGAGCTATAAAGCCCAGTAAGGGAGTACACAATGAATAACATGAGGAGTACAATACATGTTAGGCATTAGGCATATCAATAGAGCATAAGAGAGACATGAACATAAAGGCATGATAAAGCATGATAATCATAACATGGAAATGTGGCAACAACACTTAACATTGAATTAGCATGAGCCAAGGCTCATTGCACATGGAGCATGAGTAAACCCTCATTGCACTTGAAGCACGAGTAAAACCTCGTTGCACTTGAATTGGCATGAGTCAACACTCATTGCACATGACGTATCATGATACTATACTTTACCCAATGCATTGGAGCGCTATAAAGGGCGCACCCTTCTTAAACATTTCATTTCATACATAAGTGTGCCACATGGATCATAAAACATGGATTCATAAAACATAATCATTTCTTCCACGATAATGGAATGTGGAATTCATACATGAAACTTTACAATCAATATGTATATGTGCATAAAGGTGAATACCCTTGATGGAGAAATGGGCATGGTATTCACTACACAAAGACATTGGCTTAGAAAATCGGTGCGATTTCGACAGCGTAACGGCGTAACATAAGAATTCATAAAAAAGGTTGATGAGAGAGAAAGGGGTTCCTCATCATATTTACATGTAATGGACAGTAAGGAGATCATATATATACATGTCCCAACAATAGAAATTTAATTTAGATTCATGATACAAAAGTATTGCTTGAATGTAAAAGAAGAGAGAGAAGTTCCTTTCGGAATTTCGGCATAGTAACGGGTGTACATGAGAGGCATTTAATGAGAGAGAAAGGGTTCTACCATCATTCAAACAATAATAGGGAAGTATGGGGGAGGTGCTAAACCATACCCCAACATTCATAAATGAAATTAAAAGGGCAATACAACTTAAAGAAAATTGACAAAAATGAGAAAGGAAGAAAAACCCTTACTTGGAAGTGTGCTTCCAAAGCCTAGAGAGAGGCTTGTGAGAGGCTTATTGGGAGCTTGGGGCACCTTGGGAGGATTCTAGAGAGAGTAGGGCAGAGTTTGGACGAACTTCATGGGCTTTGAGTGAGGAGGAAGTGGGAGCTTGGGTGGGTTTATATAGGAAAGGTGAGAGAATTCTTTATTATTTAGGTTTGGGACCCCATATATTAAAATAATCCAAACCACAAACCATCCCATGGTATTTGCCCATGGTTTCTGGAAAAGGAAAGAGGAAAACAATATTTTACAAGGCCAAGGTCCGAACTTATTAAAAAATTAGGGTTGCTTATGTGGAGGTGAGTCACACTCCCATGGAAATTAATTTAAAAAGTCAAAGTGTTGAATAAGTCTTGAGGGCTCCATTAATGCTTTGAAAAGTGAGTCAAACAAACCCAAAACCTCATTATTTTAATGATAAAACACATATTGGCCGAACATAAGGATTATGGTATTTTATTACATCACCATTGGGTCATTATGATGTCATAAAACACATTATATATTTAAATGGTATTTAATTTTTACCCAAAAATTTGACTGTCTCAGAAAATTATGAAAAATTCACCGTTGGATAATTTCGACGTCCTGATTCCAAAAATAATATTTATTTTATCTAAATAATTTTCTAAATATGTTAATTTTCACTTTTAAAATAAAAACCGACATTTATAAAAAAATTCACGGGTTTTGACAGAAATGGATTTCAAACCTTAATAAAAATTTTAATTGCATTCATAAAATTATAAGATCACTTATATTTAATAAAAATTAATTTAATATTAATAATAATATTTTATTAAAATATTATTTAATTCAAAAATCCTTTAATTTAATAAAATATAATTCTTAATTAAATAATAACTAAAAACACCATTTGTACTTTTAAAAACTAATTACAATGTATCAAAAATGACTAGAAATTATATTCATTATTATATACAAAAGTAATGTGCATGAACATGGTACTACTTATTTGTTACATAACCCCTTAAAATAGCCGCATAAGACCTAAGGGTAAGGTGTGCGATGGTGATAGACTCTTGGGGTTGCTCGGATAACATCGCTCGAGTGGTAATCTCTATCAACTTCCATTTTTCCCGTAGACGATCACGTTCGAGCTTGACTTGATGAAGCTCAGATTGGGCTTGGTCAAGGGCAAAGCCCAAAGACGCCACCTCTTTTCCGAGCTCCGACAAATGGGCTTCGTAAGGGGAAATTCTACTGGATGAGGCCATCGCTTCCTTTATCTGAGTAGAAAATTGGTTCGTTAAAGCCTTATATTTAAACTACCCAGATGATCACTGTTCAATGGCTATAAATGTAACGGTCACAAATCTTAAAGTAAAACTAAAAAAGTTGATATCTTATAAAAACATTTTTCATAAAGAAACATTTAACTAGATCAAGAGGGATTTTCCATTAATGAAATTTTGGGTCGTTACATAATCTGTGGTATGGTAAGGGTAAATTTTAACCCCACCCACTATTATTTCACAAAAATATATTAAACTATAAAACTATGGATGCATTCTTTGAACATCATGTTAAAAGGTAATTATTTTATATTAGAATTGGTATTATCTTTTTTATCACTTTATATATTATAACTTATTTTAAAATTGTTAATATATGAAATAAATAATGTATATGGTAAATGAAAAACCCATCAAAACCACCATACATTGACTATAAATAAAACATGTGGTATGCTTGAGTTAAAAACACATGATATTTAGTATAATTATATATATAATTATTAATGTTATTTAATACAACTAATGAATCAAGTTTCTATGTTTTTATGAATATTTTTTAATCAAAATCTAAATTCACATACATCTTGCATCATGTGCTATGAATGTAGGATCATATAAATAAATAGAGACACATGGTATAAAATAACTTATAGAATGTATAAGAATCAGTTTCAATTATTACATTAACTATATTTTATCGACATTAATATATTATTGTAGATCAGTGAATATTTTTTTACAATATTTTTATACAATTTATTAACAAGATGAATATTTTAAAATAGATTAAGAGAACCTAATTTTACAATATATTAATTATCTAGAATAGTAACGGTTTTTTCATTATAATATCACCATGAGATTACATTAAAAAATCAATAATAAATGTGTATGAAAGTATGTAAATGAAATTTTTTTTGAGAGTGGTTGATTATCTCATGTAATGTTTAAATAAGTGGAGTGATGTTTTAAAAAATTTATATTTAAGGGATCAATTAGTGAAATTTATAAATAAATAACCTATTTATGAAGAGATGCATCCCCTAATTACGATTCATTTTATATCCATTAAATTATTTCATTTCCTAAGGTTAATAATTCATTCACAACAATTTATACTAATTTTCAAAAAAAATAATTACATATAATACATATTATTGAAATATCACATGGAGAAATAGATTTTTATTTATATGTATCATAACCCATTCATTTCAATTTTTAAGAGGAAAATGTACTATATCCATGGTGATATCATACATAATAAGAAACAAAAAAATTTCCACATTGTATTAGGTATTAATGTAGACAATCAATTAATCACTGAGACAACTATCATCCTAGATGATCTTGATATCCACAATATCTAATGTGTAATTCAAACATTCATAAATTTTTTGTGTATTTTTTTAATGAAAAAACATGATACTGGAGTACGATATTTTAAATATTCTTAAATAACATCTTTTAAAATTTTAGATAATATTTCTAAACAAATGAATGTAATATAAATGGGAAAAATATGGACAAGTGAAGACAATTTTAATGATATATAATTGGATTAAAAAATAATTCTCAAGAAATTTTTTTGATTTCTTAATTTCAGTACAACATATATCAAAATTTTATTTGGTTTGATGGTCAGAAAATCCAATTTTGTTTTAGTAGAAAAATTATCATATGTGTTTCAAAAAAAATTCTATTTTTATGCGATATCATATTTTTATGTATTATGGTGGAATATATAGTTTTCATGTCAGAAGATATTTTCTATTGAAAATATTATAAGATATGATAAATTATCAATTGAGATAATAATTTATCATAATAGATTTCAATTATCATATAATACTTGGAAATTAGTTTTCTGTTAAGAGAAATCAGCATAGGAATAAGCTAACATCATCAAGATTGATATTAGATTTTAGAAAAAGTAAATTATCCAACACAATAATTCCATATGGTAAATATTATATTAGGTTTAATTAATTATAATGAGCTATCAATTTTGGTCAACACATTTATTGTATAATGCCCGAGTAATCATATGAAACACATATTTGTCCTATAATATTATAATTATAAACTATTAATCTAGATAATTTATAATATCATTCCAATTTTAGAATTATGGTACATAGATCAAAAACATCATATGAGTACTGAAATTATCTTCAAGAACAATGTTTACATTAAATTTAAACAATCAAAAAGGATTATCATATGAAAAGATGAAATTTAATGTGAATTATTCAATCTCATGAAGTCATTTATTTCATTGACAATAAATTGTTCATTGGATTTAATAATTTAATATTTTTCTATGTCTTAAGAATATACGATGAATGGACATACCAACACGAGGATAATTCACTTAAAATATGTAATTTTTAAAAGAAATTATTTTTAATTGTATTTACTTTATATTTTGATGAATGTATTTTCATTGATGTTTTCTGATAAAACACCATGCCTCCATTTTATTTATTTTTTGATATTTAGGATACTAGATTATAATAGATGAGTTAATGTAATATATTTATTTCCATGGAATTATATATATCTAATGATCACTTTTTTCACAGTTAAATATTATTTATTCTTTTTCAATTATCGAAGATGAATGTAATATACAAGAATATAACCTATAATTTTGGATTATTATACTTTCCCCAGACTCTAGGTTTATATAAGGAAAATAAAATTCAAAATAAAATTTTTAACATATGGAAATGAAAGATACTAAAAACCATAGTACATTCATAGGAATACATTATGATAGTATTATTTCAGGTTAATTTATTATTTTTGTTCTTTTAATTGATAAATAAAAGAATTTATATATCCTCTTATTAACATCACATCAACTGAAACCCCTAGATCTGTTGAATCTATTTAGAGAATATATTTCCATTTTATGGAAGAATGTTTTCATCCTTCTTATTAGAATTGTTATTCGAATATGGATCTATTTTCTATTACATTTAAAATACTGAAAATTTATCTTTTTTCTATGAAAATTTCTAAAATAGTTCTTCTTAAAATGTGGAGATATATAAAATTTTATAGAACCTTTGGTAATAATTTTATGTTTCATTCACACAACTATTGAGGTACTATGAAAGAAGATCATCATAGTATAATTCACCGAGCATGAAGAGAGTGTGTTGGAGGATTGGACTATAAGATCATTTTTCCAAGAACCATTATACATTCTATATTATCTACACAATTATCTATTTTTCTATTTTCAATTATTCACTATTAAAATATTAAAGAAAATTTCTAGGGATGAATTATTTAGGATTAAAATTTAACTAAATCAATTCAGTCCCCTATATTAATTTTGTAGCTCCATCCAGGGTTGATAAAATTTTCCCACAAATTTTTATTCAATAATTAAAAAATTATAAAATCATGTGGTTGTTTCATTCCAAAGTAGAGATAGAAAGGTCATTTAATAGAAGATAAAATTCATGGAATAGTCACTAATGGCATTATTGTTCATGACAGTGTAAGATAAATTATGAAGCATTAATGGATAAGATACTATATTATAAATTTATGCAAGTGGTACATTTATATAATCTATAGATCCTATAATTTAGGTTTTATAATTTTATAATTAAATAATACTCATATATTAAATAGATATATACATGATACCTTTGTAAATGGACACCCAAGTGAAACAAAATTTTTATATTTTAACAAATTTATAACTATTCCACAAGAAAAATAATGAGTCTAATTAAATTCATGAATGAGTAAATAATGTATATAAATATTTTTTTAAAAAATTATTTGATAAAATATTCTTAATAAAAACAATGATGGGTAAAAATAATTACACAAAATTTTTTAAAAATTAATTTGTTTGTTTCCATTAATTAATTAATTTTCATTTTTTTCGGAATTTGGTTATAAAGGAAGTAATTTATTTTGATATTAAGAATACTTATTTTCTATTTATAATTCATTGATATCCAATTAGAAAAACACACATGATGAACTTTATGAAATTATAATACAATAGACTTAGGGTTTTATAAAAAATAAGAAAATATGTTTTATCACATATTTTTTAAAATACATTGTTATGATTTGGTTGTTTTTATTTTTCAGGAAAACATTGTTTGGGAATATAAAATACACCAAAGAATCCTATGCACAAGTATACGTTCTTATGTATTAGGTTTCATATAATAATATTTACGTATCAAAATATATATAATAATAAGTTACTAATATTTCATAATATTTTTTTAATGCATAAAAATAATATGGTTATGATTTTGGTCATTATGATTAAAATTTTGTAAAATATTTTTTCCACAAAGTATGTATTATCGTTAAAACATATTTCCAATTTTAATAATATTTTCATTTAGAATATGATGTAATAGGTTATATGTATATATATATTTAGATTACTATTTGAATTTTGTACAAAAACATCAATTATACATGAAAATATGATTGTAAGGTAATTTGTGGGAAGAGTTCACGCTTTATGAATAGATGTAAGTATCATAAAGAGGAGATTTCTAGTCCAAAATTCTATATTAGAATTATTCACTCATTTTTAATCAATTTCATTACTCTTCATAAACCAAAATATACCCCTTTTAAAACACCATATTAAACTAATGATTTATTTATGAGCATATATATGTACATATTTTTTCGATATATGTTTCAAAAAAAATTATAAAATAAAATACAATTGATACAACACACCTGTTTGAAGGGTACAATGCTAAATTAGAATTTTCATTCCACAAAAACCATTTTTCATATTTACCCCATGTTTCCTCTCAATATTTAACATTTATCATTTTTATATACCAATTTATATTTAATTAATAACAAAAATAATTGTAAAACACCAAATATAGGGTGACGTGTATGGGACGGTTGGATGAATGATGTAATTAAAATATGAAAATTGTGATTCTATAGAGAAGGATGGATGGTAGAATGTTTATACTCAAATAAATTTATATATAAGTTCCCTCCATATCATCCTAAAATTAAAACACATCTTTACTAACTATCCAGAGTTATGCATACACATAGAAACCCAGATAATTGTTTTGAATATGTGAATGCATAGTTCCCTGAATAAATTGAGCTGGTAGTAGATCCAACTCCTTAATGGGAAAACAAATAGATACTACTCCCCAAATATAATAACCAACATTCGTCCATATAATACTCTTGATTCCATTCAACCTCAACAACCACATTTTCACGATGATATCCATGTGAATGAACGAAAATTTTTTGACGAGTGAGAGAAGAATGTAAATAAAGAGAGAATTGAAGAACAACCACAATCCTAGACTCCTAAAACATAATTAACTCAAGGAGACTATATTTTAAACAAATAAACAAAATATTACTAACTCATGGAAAAAATATCACCTCTCCTAGTGGTAACCTTAGATTCAAATAGTACCATAATTGAGGTGTATATCATAGTCACAAAAAATTTGATAAAGAACATGGTAATAATAACATGAGTTTCAATATTAAACACAATTTAATCCATGAAAAATTGTAAATAATGTCTAATACTAATCATATAAATGTGAACTCCTAAAATAGTTCATGGTTTCTCAATATATACACAATGAAATAAGAACTTCATAATAATCCTTTATTTATATGGGTTCCTCAAAAGCGCTAATATTCTAGGAGTATTTAACATTGGCTCCCTTCCCAATAATTAGTATCCTATATTTAATATCAAGAATCATCCCATGAAACCATATTAATTATTTTATATTGTTAAAAGTCATAAGGGAAACATTCTATTCATTTTATAAATTTATACATAATAATAAATGAGAATTTTATTTTTTTCATGAATGTTGTGAATGGTTACACATACTAACATGGATAAATAACACAACCTTAATTTATCTTCTTAATGGATCTTCATTCTACAAAGTTATTTCAAAAAACATTTTTTCAAGGTTGTAATATTATTATATGACCATGGGTTTACTATATTGTGTGCATTAATCAACGATAAATGAAATTAATAATGAAGATTGAATTGAAGGATAAATGTCATAAAAATAAAAGAAAAACATATAGATTGATATACCATGTTGAGAAATATGACATGTTGAATGGATATTGAATCTAAAAACTGAAAATAGAGTTATGTAGAACTATGTTGACATAAATATCATATTCAAGAATTATTTTAGTTGTCAGTCGAATGTATCATGTGATATTAACGTGAAAATCACAAATTGTGACATGGAAATAGGGATACACATAAATAGAGATATATAATAGAGGAACCATATTAATCACTCTCCCATGATTTTTAATAACTAATAAAAAAAATTTAACATAACCAATGATTAAAATTATATATTTTAAATTATCAACCATGTGATGGGTAATTTGAATTGACATTTGAAAAACATATGTTTTTCACATAAAACTATTTCAGAAAACATACGAATCTACCAAAACTATTTTCCACCTGAGATTAGTCCTATGTTTCTCAGGGTCATATGATTCAATTTCATGTTCCTTAAGATTTCCCAATTTAATCTCATTTGAGTTGTAGTTAATCATACAGGGCATTATAAATCACAACATAACAGTTATTGTAGAAATAGTTTATATAATATATAAAAAAGATTAATAACAACTATTCTAAATATATTTTTACATAAAATATGTACGTTCATATTCACAAACCACTAAATAACTCATTATAAATACCTAAACCTGAAATTTTTTCTACACCCTACGGGAAAAAGTTAAAATTGATAATTAGTTTATAAGTTTCTTCCAAAAAAAATCATGAAATTAAAAATATTATAAAAACATAAAATTGTGTTACTATCTAATTTATTATAAATATAATAAATATTATTAATTATATATTACTTATTTAAATGAGGGGTTTGTTATAGTCAAACATAAATTTAATACATTTTTTTAATTAACAATAATTACCTTAGTTTACAATTCTTGCTAGAACCATAACTGTTTTCTAGTTTGGTGAATAGATACACCTTATTATTATTTCATGAAATATCATCAACATCCACCCAAATATAATCAAACATTATACTCTTCTAAAATAAATTCAAATGAATAACATTCTTCATAAACTATGGAATTTAAAAAGTTAAATGTGTGAGCTTGTATGATAATTTAGTGTAGGAAAGGGAGATATCAATGATCAATTGTGTATAAAATTTGATTAAGGATATTTGAAAAATGGAATAACATTTAAAATCTATAGCCAGTATAGCATAAATCATAATCATGAAACATTAAAAAAATTATAGAAATCATTAATTAGAAAAGAATCAATAAACATGATCCATGGGAGAATAACAATGGACTAATTTATAAGTGTGTTACATACAATAAATTAGTGAATGAAATGTCCTTTATTATGGATCAATACTGAGACTATCATAATGAATTGTGTTCACTCCCCTTCCAAAATATTCATAATCAATTATCACTCACAAGACTATCATAGTGAACATTGTCCCTCATAGAACTAGGATTAATTTTAATTTTATTAAAAAATAACTCATGAGATATCATTCATTACCCAATTCATTGGAGGATTATATAATTATGTGTGCACCAGTTACATAATATTAAGATATTCCAATTCATGATATATTATATTAAATCATTATTTATATAAGAAATAAAATTTATTTTGATTCATAAATATTTCAATAATTTATCATAGAATTACCCATTGAAAACAAAAAAAATCATAAAAATATCATCATCATAATCATAAATTATATAGAAAATAATAATGCTGGTATCATTGGATAATAACATCTGTAACTCATAAATAACCTAAAATGATGTCCTCTTCAGTGAAAACTCATTTTAAAGATAACTTGGAAAATTTTGGGATGAAAATACCCATTTAATTGTGAAATAAATTAGTTTAAATTTCAAAATTTGGAAAATTTTATAGATACAATATTCTTAAAAAAATTATAATTTAAAATCTTAAAATAATAATTAAAATATATATCAATATTGATTTTTGTAAATTTCATTCTTCTTATGTTAATTAAAAAAGTACCCTTTCACAATATTTCTTAAATAATTAAATGATACTTTTTCAAAATTCAAATGTATAATTACATTATTATTTTTGAAAAAATTTAAATCATTTGAAAAATTCATTTTAAATTTATTGGATAATATTAAATAATTCTTAATCACATTATTTAGAATAAAACGACATGGAATAAAAATGTTTTTTTGTCTCCAAAGAGATATAATATCGAATATCCTTAAAAATATTCCTCTATTATCACTAGTTTATTGAGTGTAAAAAGATATTGAAATAAGTAATATATATAAATAACTATATAATCATATATTTAATGGTATTATTTAGAGTTATATCCTGAAATTTCATTTTTGAAATGGTAATAACAAACAATCCAAACAAATAATGTTATTGTAACATATAAAAACATTACTGTTTTTGTAACATCTGTATAAAAAAGTCATGAAAGTTATCAATATATGTATATTTATAAATTAATATATTTTCAACGATGAATCATAAAATACATTGATGAGTTTTATAAAAACCACAAAAATGAAATAATTGGTTAATTTGGAATATATCGTGTATAAATAAAAGTGATATAAGAAACTGTTAACTAATGTTAGACTTGCTTTGAAAGTCCCATAAAATAAAATATATTAAATATAAATTTACATTAATTATATTTTATAGTCATTTAGTTACTTATAATATCAAATATTATCCCTTTATAATATATTATCTCCAATTTAGTAATTATTTCTCATTAAAATCATAATTTTCAGGTGTTAAATATTTCATTTTTCTAGATGTTTTTGTACTGGAAGTTATAGTATTTGTAATTTGAACACGTTTCCTAAATAAATATAATTATTTTCCAGATATATATTTATAATATAAATTCATTATATAGATATATTCATTCATAAAATATAGTTATCAAAAAATAAAGTATATCAATCATATTGAGGGTAGGTCATACATAAGCACATACATGTTTTATATTTATATAATTGAGTAAAAAATTTAAATAATATTTATGATTTAAATAAATAATATTATATAACATATATAACATATATTCATTAAATTTATCTCCACTTATACCAATGTAGAACATAAAAAAATGAATTAAATTCCTTCTTAAAGGAGGCAGTCCACACGTATACATAAGTGATATTACCATCTTCTTACAGATGAAAAAAATTTACATAATGTATTTTCCCTCATAATAATAATAATTAATTACATTTATGATATTTTTTTAATTTATATTTTATACCAAATATTTAGTGGATATATATGAATAAATATAATTCTAAACTCATGGTTAAGAATTTTACCCCATCATCAAGAAACATCTTTTGGGATACACCATAATCTTTGAATGGATGGTCTTTTTGAATTAAAAAAGCATGAAAATGTGTTTAATAAATATATGAAAGAATTTTAATGGAATTGTGTGAGTTAAAATGCACTGATTTTGGGAATAATGAACTATTGAATGAGCACTTTTAGATGTTAGTGGATGGGAACTTCTAGAATCACTTAAATTATTAAATTAATATTCATTTATTTTCATAAAAAAGGATCCAAACTAAAAAAAGTAAAAATTAATATCAGAATTATTATGAATACTCACATAAAATATTTTTTTTAGTTTTTGGTAAATTTTTATCCTTTATCACAAAGATTTACTCCCATTAAATGCTTTTGAAAACCCAGATATCAAAAATAGTCAATATTTTGTGGTCATGAATGATAAAAAAAGGGGAAATGACCAATAAATGGACAATGTGTGATATTATAAACAATATACAATTCACTTAAATGATGAATTTTTTTGTTATTTAATTTTATGCAATATTGTTTATTATATAAATTCATTAAAGTCATTTTTTGAAATACATGAAACATTATCCAAGAATATATATCAAAATCTTTTTAAATTGTTCAGATATTATTTGAATTAAAATAAAAGGATCATATGGTCTTAATATATTAATAATATCAAATTTATAATGATTTATATTAAATTTTATATCTAATCAATTAGTTTATCCCCTTGGTTAATAAGTTTTACCCATAATAGTGTCAATGAATTTTCATTATTTTTAAAGGGTGGTAATTTAAATTATAAGATAACAATTTGATAAAATTTATATAAGATATTAAATTATATAGCATTTATATTAATAATTTTTTTCTATAATTATTATTATGATTTTCAAAAAAAATTATAAGCTATATAAAACATAATATATTATTAATGTCATATTAAGAACTATTCACATAATTTGACATTGAAAACATCATAATAATAATGGAATCATAAAATAATCCTCTAAAACAAATCTAATATGTTATATTTATCAAATTAATTCTTTGTAAATGTTAACTCACCGAAAAATAGTACATCTAGAGTTTTTAATATCATTTACATGTTTTTTAATGCTTTCACAAGCATAATTCCACTATTTCATATGTATTTAATAAGATTATTTAATCATTATATATTATTAATAAATCAACCTAAAAATTTATAAATTTAAAATAAGAACTTTTAATGGAATTCTCAATCATTTTATCAATGTCAAAAAATTATTATACATATTAAAATTTAGAAGGTGACATTTTTTACAATATCTTTTACATAAATATAATAAATTTAATAATCAGTTTTAATGAAAAATTTAATACTTAATAATATTTGATGAATATGTATAGAATATAATCATACTGACAAATAAATGAAGTAGTTTGAATGATTATTAATCCTTAACATTTTTTTACCAAATTTTTTGCATTTTACCATAATACTTTTATTTATTTATATTGGTTTGTATTCATAATGAAAAAAATAATAGGGACTAATTTAACAAATTTGTTCATCCTGATTCCAAAATTTGAATTACTTTTACAAGATTCAATTTCTATAAGTTTCTAAAATAAATTTAATATAATAATAAAAAACCAATAATTTTTTTATTTAGAAAATTTCATTATTATGTATAAAATTATATTTATTCAAAAGTAAACCATTAAATGGATTCCAACAACCTAAATAATGTTATTATAAATATAAAAGAAAAAATTTTAAATTCAAACTATTTAGAAAATGTGAATTTTTTATTACCTGAAAAAATAGAGTTTTTAGTAAATTTTATTATATTTCACAGATAACTAGAAAATCAATATTATTAACAAAATTTCCAAATACAAAAAGGAAAGATAATTTCGGTACTCTAATTTTTATAATGATACACATTTTTATTAAAAAAATTAATTCCCAATAAATTATTTATAATATCTACTCTCAAAAATAAATAAAAACCAATTTTGAAGACAACTTATTTATAACATTAAAATAAACTTATAACAATTGTGTCCTTATATCCATATAAATTATCATTGAAATTTTATTTATAGTGAAATATATATATATATATATATATTAGTTACTTCTATTCATACCTTTTAATTGAGTATTTATGCATTAATTTTATTTCATATTTCTTTATTGCTTGTGTTTTATATTTTATGCACTATCAAACCTAGTGTTCATTAAAAATATGTTGGGGTTATATAATCACACATTTAATAAATTTCATCCACAAAATTTTATCTTTTGTAAAAAAAATATTTTATATTTAAAATTTTTTATATTGGAAAAAAATATAATAAAACTTATCAATAAAACAAACTGTTGATTATAGGGAATGTTGAACATAAAGGTCATCATGATTAACCTGTAAATAGGTTTTAAAATAGGATAACATTGGAGGTATATGTAAACACAGCCATGGAGGAAAAAATTAATGGAAAAATAATTAGGGAGGGTGATGTATACATTGATCATAATATAGTGAAGGATCATGAATAAGTAAATGACCACAAAACAGTAAATTATTGAGGTGTGAAAAGGATGAATGATTTATAAAAAATTATTGTGATACGAAAATAATTTTATTAGTTTTTATAATTATCCAAGAGTTGAGGAAATAATTAACCATCAATAGTAGGAATATAAGGATATATATTTATTTTAAAATTATAATTTCATCCTTTAATTATTTTAATCACAATAACATCTATTGCTCCCAAACCTGATTATTCAATGTGAATTTTTTTTATAACTAAATAACTAAAATAAACATCAAATGGACCACATAATCCATAAAATATTATAAATATAATAATATTGTCTATAATTATTGAACGAAACTAAGATGGCTACAACAATGTAAGATAATATATTAAATTTATTAATAATAATGGGAAGAAATAATACATTTTACTCCAAAACTTCCAACAAAACCCAAAAGGCTCAATATAGATCAATCAATAAATATATATATATATCTATCCTAAATTACTATAATAACCTCAAAATAATTGATTTTTTTAACCACAATGGTCATTTCATACAATTCATCTTACATCCTAGAAAATTTTATTTTATTTTTCCCAAATAATCATTATCGTGACATCACAAGTTAATCCTAAGAGTTATACTTACATCATTCGTGTGAAAAATCTCCAAAAAATATCATTAATATCCATCATAAATTATAATATAGTATGAATATGTTTTAATCCTTTCCAAAATAACATGAATCAATTTTCAATAGTAACATGATAGGTTTTCCTTATAGTGACAATAAATATCTAGGAAAATATGAACTAGTAAATAAATTACTTTTTAACAATCAATATTATATATATCCCAATATAAAATGGACCAAACATAACTTCAAATAAATTCATTTAAAACTCAATGGTTTATATAATCCTCTTTAAATTATTATTCCGGAAACCTAATAATACTTTAAAGCCACCAAATAAAATATATAATTAAAAATAAATGAATGAAGATATTATTATAGACATTCCAATATATTATATAAATCAAAAAATATAGTAAAAATCAGAAAATATTATATAAATAACATTATTATCAAATGAAAAATCAATTTGAAGGTAAAAAATACTATCAAATTAACATCATTCACTATTTATCCAAACAAAATATTATATTCTCTAAATCACGAACATAATAATGGTTATTTATTCCTTATTAATGGGTTACTAAATAATAAATCATCTCACTAAATCTATTCTCAAATCATTGAAGAAAAAATATTTTTTAAGATTCCTTCTAAGTTTTAGGATTATTATAACAAAAGTATTACTGATGTGATACTTCAAATAAGTAATTCTCAAATAAAAATAACAAAAACTTAAATCCATTCAAATGATAGATTATATGTCATATGTGCTCATTTTATGAGTTAAATCTCAGATAATGTAATTTATGGTGTTATATTCCATATTCACCAGAAATATGAAACTGAAATATAAGTGGAACCTTAAGATGAAATTTATATCACTACATTAAAATATTAATTTTTGAATGAAATATTCATTCTCTATTCCCTTAATTTACATACATAAAAATATTCTGATTTCTCAATGAAATTTCATTGACTTCTTCTCATATAGTTTACATATATGAATATAAATATTCTACATCCATGTTCTTAGTAAAATAATATTTTTATCTTACTAGTTACGGAATGGAACTCCCCATGAGAAGATGTTTAATTATATAGTGGGACACCTAATTAGTCATTATCATAATGTTTTTTATTCAAGAACCCATTTTTATTAGTAGCTAGTGAGGAAAATAATTATATTTTTAATCTATTTATATAATAATATAATTCAACATTCATAGGACATTTTTTAAAATATTATTATGTGGAAACAATATTAAAAGTGAGAGATTATATAATCAAGAAAAATAATTAATATAATATCTAAATCAAGTCACTTTCATTTCAATCTAGGACACCATATGTCAAACCTCATCCATCCTCGGTTGTTATGTACTAAAGTACATATTAATGGCTTGTTGTAGGAATTAACATAAGAATATCCCCTAATACAGTCAAACCTAGCTCATAATAAGGAAATAATTACCATCCATGATAATTATGGGATATTTATTCTTTACCAAACTATTTTTTTGGATAATTTCCCCAATATACATTAATGAGAAAACCACATTTAGTTGTAGTTTCCAGAATGTGATTTATTTCCAAAAAACCCAAAAAATATCTATCATTAAAAAAAATATTGTTGTTATCATATATATAGTATTATCATTATTATTTAAAAAACATCACTCATACCAATTTCCAATGATTTATTAAACATTTTCTTATACCAACTATTGTGACAAAAAGTTTTCATAAATAAATTTTTTGGTGTTATTAATATATAAATAAAACACTTTTTTGGGACTTAACGTTTTAGTTTATTATGAGTTCATATTAATAATGATAACATTTAATTTTTTATATTCACCATATCTAATAAACATTTTCCCACATAAAATTATTCTTGTACATATTTTACATAAAACCATTCTTCATTACCCGAGAAAATGAATCATAAGAAAGGATGAGAACATATGATCAATATTCATAATCAAGGGAGACTATGATGTTCCCCTAAAAATAACTCGAGAATAAGGGTATGAGAACATAAGATTAAATTTTCAAATCCATACCAATGGAATCATTAAACCTTACCCCTATGTCATGGATGAAGCATCAATGAGAGATGGTGTGGGGTTTATGTGTTGATGATACCAAAATATGATTTAATTCCTTATAATGAGGATTTATTTCCATGTTAGTGGGATATCATTCCATGTCAGGGTATATGGTGTGGAAACCATCCCGTGTCACTCACAGATGGAGTATCTTGTTCTTATTATATAGGATATGGCCCCCCATTAAAGTTTACTATGCAATTTTATATCATGCTGCATAGAAATGGGGGACTTACTCCTTAACCCATAGGATTACATGGAAATATCACATGAACCATAGGGAGGGTCATGGATATAGAAATTCCATGTTTCAATTACTGAGATGAGTGGTATCTCATGTTGCCCATGTTTTCATGAATATTATGATGAGAAACTAGTTTTATCATTCTTATATTTAGAATAAATATGTATGGTAATGAATTCATTGGAGGAATCACATGTGGACCATGAAATTATTATGTGAAATATTGAAGGGGAATATAGAAGAGGATCATAAAATGTATGGGTTTTTACATGATATTTTCGCGAACATGTAACTCTAACAAAATTGATGGAAATTGAGCTTCAAATAAGAGGTAAAAAATATTGGGGCTTTCACTCAAGGTCATGAATACATTTATTAGGAGCCTTTTTGCACACATAACATGTGATGAAAAAGGATTGACTATGATTAATCAACTATGGGCCTAGTCCTTAGTTGACCCACCTATAAAAATTCATGAAATTGTTTTCTACTTTGAGGGATCCATTATTTCACACTATCATGGAATAATAGTAATGTGTGTACAAGATAAATTATTTTTATTCTAGATCACCAACTTTAATAGGGTGGTTGAGGGGAAAGGGATTATATTTCTCGCTGAAATCGATAGTGATGGAACCATATAATTCTAATCATGGAATATGTATTTGAAAAAGATCCATCATTTTTTTGACAGAGTTCATTACTGCAATGCATCATTATTACATCCCATTTGGCATGCATGTGGCTGGTTTTGGTAGGGGTTCCTTACCTGAAACATTGATGTCATTCATGTCATTTACGTAGTTTTTCTATAGGCCTTAGGGGTTAGAATTTGATATCTCATCCTATTTTGAAGAAAATGATTTTCCACATAGATTGTAATCATGTGCAGATAGACTAAAACATGTACACTCCAACCTCTGTTCCTAGAGTCATCAATCATGTTCGATGATGTCCTCTATTTTCCCAATGTTTTTCATGGGCTGATTTTCTAGGAAATTTACTTTAAAAATTCCCACAGAGAATTTGAGATTAAAGGGGATCATAATTTTGCATTCTGATGGATACATAATGGAGAAGTATTCATGACTATAGATGGACAAAAAAAATGGTTCATCACTAAAGGCACTAATATTCATATAAAAATGAGGTATATGGATATAAATAGCTTCAGTGGGGGTGGGTATCTCTCTCTGATAACCATTCTAAGAGGAATATTGGTTATCACATATATCAAACCCTTCTGTAGGGGGGTGTCCTCACGGATGTTGATAGATAGTAGAAAATGTGAACAACGTGGAAGATGAACAATATGAGGGTGGAGGACCTCTTAAGAGAGGGCCTAATATTTTTTGTAGTTTTACATCATTCAAATATGTAAGAAAGAAACACAATTTAATTTCACTTGATATGGATTTTAGAAATGATATTTTACACCATATGGAGGAAACAATGCCTCATGTAGACTAATATAGGGTGATCTGTAGGTGTCCCACAATTTAATATCATATGGAAGGTAACTTGTATATAGATTAAAGTGTTCTGTCATGGATCATAGAAATTAGATTAATGTAACGTTTCATGGACTAGAAAAGTTTTTATTTCATGTGTTCGATTTTAGGAGAAAGAAATAAACCCAAATAGAATATTACAAAAAGTGTCTTATATGCAACATGAGTATTAGGAAGTAGACGATGCACATTTTAAAGACTCTTATCATATATTGTAGGGGATGAAAATAGTTTATGTTTTTAATCCCTAGACCACTGTATTCTATAAATGGATATGTTATGTGCGGAGGGTTTGAAAAACCTACTTTAATGAGAACCGAAGTGCCCTATCACACCACCAGAAATTCCTAGGAGGACTACATTGTAGATTAAATTCAGAATTCTAGTTCATAGTCTCATAGTTTATGGATGTAGAGTATAGGCCATAAGATATTTTTTGAATCATTACCACATCCATACAAACCCAACTCAAACTCCTAATTACGTTGTAAACATGGTTTGTGTGGGAAACAAGAAACAATAATAGGGTATTCAGGACATGTGGATGCACATTTTTGGGGTGATGAGATACAACATTTATAATTTATCAGGGAAAATGGGCTTTTACTCAATGTGTTACAATGTATGTAGAGGTAACAAAAATGATTTTTGGACTCTATTGAGATACAGATAGGTTGAAAAGATTTAAATAATGGCAGTCAAGACATAGACAGAGGGGTTACTTGTGAGTAGGTATTGGTTGTCGACATGTTTAAAACCTTGGTACCATAACCAAACCTCTCATGAATGGGGATTGAAAAAAATGATAAACTATTAACCAAGTTCCAAACATTGTATCAAAATTTTTCTACTTGAAATATTTTATGAATTTTCTCATGATGGAAGATGAACCAAAATGGAAGGAGACCATCATCCTAATGAGGTGAGTTTAGATTTAAAATATAATCGAAATCCAAATAGGAAAAAACTCTATGTGTATAATATGGCATATTGTGAAATTTGATTCACATATGAGTTCTAAATTTTTTTAATATCATATATTCTAGACCATGGATACTTTTTTGAGGTCAAATAGATCACACTATGAGCTCTTATTTTAAGGTCATGATGTTTGTAGCATGGAAAGTGTCCAAAAAATAGAGATGTGTAGCTTGGAACAGTGAAACCCAGACATGATGGATGGTTTAGTAGGCTCACCACCACACTACAAATTCTAGATAAGACTTGATAACAACTTAATGACATGATTCTATGACTAAGGGGGGATACTAGTTTAATTTCCTTAATATTATACAATTATTTGGCGAAGGGGATAATGAATTTGATTGAATCATTGTTTTTACAAGATATAATAAGTATTATCATTTCTAAGTGTCATATAAGGATGGGAATCATGACATTTGTAGTTCCTCAAGGTAACACATATATCTTCTATTCGTACGGTCTTCATTGTGGTGGATAGTTTAAATTAATGTCATTTTGAATATTGGGAAAACATTTGATCCAAGGGTTTATATATGGAATACAAAGGGTAAAACCCATCATGAATGAGACCAAGAAGGTTTAGGCACCACATACACACTTTTTTTCTGATATACATAAAATTTATATTTGTAATGTATGCACCTTAACTGAAGAAAAGGGGATAAAGGGGTACGTATTTTTTGTTTGGGCTGAGAAATGAGATGTTTGAACATAACTATATATCCCAAAATTATGGGAATCAAGGAACACATAATTCTATAACACTGTGAAATAAAATACCCGCACTGTAAAGGAAGATCCTCACTAACGATGTAATTGGAAGAATCCCACATTTATGATGGGTAATCCCATCATCAAGGAGTGAGGAAACATTTTATAAACAAGCCATTTTTATTTTATGTGGAATAAAAATTTTAAATGGAGTAAACATGAACTCTTATTAATATTTAAGAGGAAACCCAGTTTTTTATGATCTATGATCATAGTTTCTGGTTGTGCGTTGAAGACGTAGCCTCCTATATTACAGTCATTGATTTTAGACCTACGAGGTTGGGATCTCCAAATGAATATGTGTCAAATGGTTTAATGATATACTTGTCATTAATTTTAGAAAATATTTCTCACCACCATTTAATATATTATAGAGATAAACACACATGTAGTATCATGTCGAGATGCATAGACATGTCGTGAATATTTTAATGTCATGTTTCATGGACCATAGGATGACTAATTCTTTAGGGTCATAAATATAAGTCTATGAAAAAATCGAGTACATTAATAGGAAATATGTTGTGTGTTGGATTTAAAAATATTTTGTGAATGAGGTCATATGAGGCCGATTGCCACACTATATATTCCATAGAGGAGTTGAACCCATTTTTTGTCATAATGTGTGACTATAAGATTTCTGATTAGGGACATACACTTATGAAAAAAGACTGTAATTTATTTAGTGTAATTTATATACGATGTTAGAGTAACAAACCTGATGTGGTTGAGGGATTTGGAGGCCCTCTACCACATGAAATATCTCAAAGAAAACCCATATATAATTTACTGTCATGATTCTTGGACAAAGATTAATAGTTTAACACCATGGAGATCCGATCATTTTCAAAAAATTTATGGTCATGTCGCATGTATCATATCACTTATTTTAAGTTCGTATAGTTTGGACTTATGGAAGGAAGCTTCCCAAAATGGGAATATTTTTTCATGAAGGAGTTATGAACCCGATGTGAATGAGGGTCTGAGAGGCCTGGTTCAACCCCACACTTTCCAAATAAGACTATCACATAGTTTAATGTCGTGATTTTGGGATTATGGTTTATAGTTTATCTTCTTGGGCCATGTACCCTTCCCTAATATTTTATTTTCATGTTTTATGGACCATATGACAAATATTATCTTATGTTCTTAAAGACCAAACCAGTTATTCAATTAGATTTAGGGCATAGATTTTTAACAAATAACCTAGATTAAATTCATTTTCCTGGGATGTGGATATTCATTTAAAAATCATATGATATGTACTATTGGAATTAAATTATCTTACATCATGAATCTAGAAAAGTGGTGACATGTAATTTATCATCATTCATTTAGGACACTATTATTTTCCTTTTAAGGTCGTACAAAAAGTACCATTGATGCTATGTAGTTTAACATCGTCCAAAAAAGTTGAGAGTGATATAGTGTTTTTCATTATATAAATGAGATGCTAGATATTTCGTATTTTAATATCATGCAACTAGAAAGATGGTGGCTCCTCACCTGAAGTACTACATGAGGAACATGGAATTTCTAGGAGGAGTAACACACCCTTCATCCATTATTATCAAAGAGTATGTTTTATTATAACAAGCATTGTAAATGTTATAATGTGCTTCCCACATGGGCTCTAATTTTTTTTTCTTCTTTATAGGTATCATTGCTATTCAGAGTGGTAGTACCAAATCACATTGGAGAAAGGAGTGGATATGAACCTTCTTGTTTAATGACCTCAATATCTTTTTTCTAGTGCCAATTTTGAATTTTTAAGGCCTATATCATATTCTCCTTGAGTGATTCCATCTCGTCAATATATACATATGTTATTCTTTATAGAATTAGCTTATCATAGATAGCTCTTTGGAGTTATGGAAAATGAATCTCTGTGGTAATGACTACCCCAATTCTATAAAAAATTAATATGGAGTCAACTGTGTTGAATTTTGAATCATCTTCTAATAGTCCGAGGGATAAATGGGGAGATTTTATAGTCCACTATATATCTTCAGGATCACCGTCTTTGACTAAATGTTATATTGTGTTTTTTTTACTACCTCGATTTTTCAATATTCCATTTCATGGTAGTTGAATGCATGGTATGACTAGATACTATACTTGGCCAAATATCACTTTATTTTAGTATCCCAAAACACGGTTCCAAAATGGGTGATAATATCTTGAGGAGATCTAAATATATTAATTAAATGGGAGTTCAAAAATTTAATCACTGATTAGTACATGAAATCCTATAAAAGAGACTATTCATTCCATTTGGAGAAGAATGATGTCATATTACTAATGAACCATCATTAGATTACTATTTCAATTTCGTATGGCCCCACAAGATCTAAACAAAAAACTACAGTGGTTTATGAATTCATGGTAGTGTGGAGGAGATCTGGTGGTTAATGGAGAATGGGATGAATACTACCTGAATGAAATTTTTTTTTATACTCGATGTAGTCATGAACAATTGTGTTTAATAATTATCACATCCTCTAAATATTGTGGGAGAGCTTTAACACTACTTGATAATAACCACTATAACTGGCATAAACATCCTGCATACTCTAGGAATCACACCTCCATGGATACGATAAAATAAGAATCACATTAAACCCTTGTTTGTAGTTATTTTGATCGAAGATAGGCCATATATGGTAGGTGAGATGCACTACACTTCAATGGATAGAATCACGTATAACTCAAAATAGTTAGAGAGAATCCTTCTACTGATACTAAAGAAAATGGGTTTTTGGTCCGAGGTTTGTTATGCTCTTTCTAAACACAGAGGCCCTGATGGAGAACCAATAATGGCTAGCTAGATCACTTGCTAACTACCATCATCATCTATAATGAATGGATTGAATACCCTATGATGAGAAACATAAATGAACAGTTTTTCTTGTTAAGAATATAAATAGGGGTATCTAGACTATATAAATAATTTTCTTAACCATTATGTGACCGAGAAAAAGGAGACATGTTTGACTAAGTATGAAACTGGTCCATCAACATTCATGTGCACTACATATGGGGCACAATCTCTATTTTCATGATGATGTAATAACTATTGATCTATTTGATGACTAACTCCATGTATCCATTCTCAAGGAATTGGAGGAAATCAATCTCTTGGTCTAGTTTGACACTACTAATGATATCCTAATAATCAACCACATTATTATTATACCATTCCTAAATTAGGAATGAATATGGAATTATATCATTTCATGGTTGATAAAGAAGATACCCATGACTACTCTATTATGCCTTGGATCATTGATAGTACTACCAGTTGGTATCCTAGATGCACTATTTATGTGCATCTAAAAATAATAATAGCATGCTCTTCTAAGATGATAGCCTCTTCTAGGGAATAAAATTCCTATGGAAATTATTTCGGAGTTGGATGGGAATCTAGAAAGTCAGTCAATGCCTAAACCTTGATGGGTTTCTATGGAATGAACGTAATGATGAACTACTAAAGGATTAGTGCCCAATGTTCAAGCCCTCCAATCAATTTGATGTGATTCAGTATATACTTTCACAAGTCTACATAAGAAACCAAATGTATCTCATTATGGTACAAATATTACTGCAGCCTCTGTACTTTGAAAACCAATGCTGGGTAGATCCTATTGA
This sequence comes from Viscum album, assembly GCA_963277665.1. Taxonomy (NCBI): domain Eukaryota; kingdom Viridiplantae; phylum Streptophyta; class Magnoliopsida; order Santalales; family Viscaceae; genus Viscum; species Viscum album. The sequence goes on along the minus strand of OY728122.1, from coordinate 469,417,622 downwards.
AAAAATTGTATGTGGAATTCATGTTGAGGATCTTGTAACTTTTATAGTATATATTATTCTCTCTACCCGCTTTGTTAGTATGGGTGAGAAGGGCACTTACATACTATTCCATGGAAGTCACATAGAGGACTAGAGGCCTCCAAAAGAATGGTGGAATCAAAACCAAAGGTTGTAGGAGATACATCGTGATTTCATTTATGGTGGAATAAAACTATTCATCCCATTTATATATGATACTTTTCATCATGATTAATGAATATTTATTACAATTTTGCACCATATTTGTTATAAATTAACATATGTTGGTTATATGGATGTGAAGGCTTCAAATATATAGTATATTTCATAGTGGATGCATCTAGGTGATGAAAATGATATTTTATAGGTCAATATTTATTTATCTATATCTGAAAAAAATTCGATGAAACATCCCTGAGTTAACCTAAAATTAAAACACCAAGGAGTTTTGTAAAAGTACTAGGAGTGGAGGAAGTAGAACACTTTCTTAATATGTATGTGTTTTTTTGGATGATTGAAGGATTTTTCCGCCAAATCATCTACATAACACTTCACCTGTTTCCCTATTATTGGCTTGAAGATGCGGTTCATAGATTTTAGATAAGTGGATTATGAATTCCTCAGACAAAAAGAAATCACTTGATAGAATCCATTCCCTTACCACGTACTGAATTTAGTAGATTCCACTTCATCTGGGGACATCTATATCTAATTTCACCTATAATATACATCCATGAAGGTTATATCCTAAAAACTAGCTGTGACATCGACTAATATCTCTATCACTAAAGAGAAAAATGAACCTTTAGACAGTGGTATAGAGATGCCTATTTTTAATATAGATTTTCATCTTTTCATTATTCTCCAATATAGGGACAATGTTAGCAAGCAACATGGGTTACTGAACATCCTTGATGATTTTGAGTTTAATAAGCTTATCAACATTGACCTCAACTATGGAACCATGATATGGGTAAATTTTTCAAGGGAGGGTACTTGAACTGTTAATGACTCATCGAGAGACTAATATGGTGGATAATTACCTGAGGTTCTAGTCCTAGAATCTCATCATAACACCCGGAAAAACATCATGATATTTCATTAGGAAAGTCAAATAATTATGCTATTCCTCTGGAATGATCCATGCCCAAATTAATGTTTTTCATGAGTCTACCTCATTATATATATTCAACATAACTAACTCATCCATTTAGTGGAAAAATCCTCTCTGAATTTAGGAGGACCATCTTCAAATCCACTTCATTATCTTGGTGAGGGGATTCAATGGACAGAGATAGTTTAACTATGATAACTGATTCTGGGGGAACAATGGTTCCTTTTTAGTTGGATACAAAATACTATTTGGGTAACACTGACTCAATTGAGACCATAATGAAAATGGATATTGTGAAAAAATAATCAATCATTTGACCATTGTGTCCATGATTGATATCAAGGCATTGGTGTTGGTTCATCTTATTTGGTTCAACAAGAATGAGATAAATAGGTGGGTTTGACATACCATAAGATCAACGGAAGAAACATATCAATACCACATAAGGGTAGGGGCTTCTATTATCACATGTTCCTTGCTAATTTAGTTCAACAAAGTAATTATTAGTTCTTACTTGTGAATAGGAATGTGACTTCCCTTCCACTCGAAAATGTCAAATGAACATCCCATGTATGAAATCATGAATTCCAATCATCTAATGAAATTGAAAAAAGATCCTTCTAAATATTCCCATCAGCTGGTAACAAATGTGGGGTTTTCAACTCTATTGGAATGAACCTAATTTTCTTTCACTTGTAATAAATAAATTCTAGTTAATGGGATTTATAGGAGTCAATGGTCGACAAATCACTTAGAATAACACCTACTTGACCATTGAGGGAGTACAAGAGACATTGCTGATATGAGGAGAGGACTACATCATGATGATGAATCCATGGACAAACCATCAATATGTTGTAGGTTGTATCAAATAAGACAACTATGAATTTAGTTCTTGCTTCTAGGCCTTTGAACTGGGTCATAAACTGATTTCTACCATATGATCCCTGCTTGGTCTAGTCATAACACTGAATATACATATTTGAGGGACTCAAAGAATCTTTATCCAGTCCCATCATATGGAGTTCTCATGCCAGGATGACAGTGATCCCGAAGCCGATGTCATCTAGATAGAGATATATCTCCTGGAAAATTAACTAGAAAATGACATATAGTAGGTATATTTTCCACTTTATGAGGGAGAAAAAATTCTATACAGAGAAAGAATCAACATATTATTACTCTTCTTTCAGGACCTCCCCTATATAATTTGATTATACAGCAGCTAATTGAACTTCGAATGTGAGGTGTATTTTCAAGGCCTATGCGAGGGACACACACATTTACATAGGAATGAGGCGGATTTATGGGGTAGATATCTTTAATGGAATGATAAAAGGGTTCTTTATCACATATTACTTCCACTCTATATTCACATTTTTTACTGTATGCTATTTCTCTTTATCTAGAGGTATAAAAGGTGATTCTATAAATACCAATAAATTATATATGGTGATGGCCTACATATCATTATCTAAACTTTCTAGAGCAGATATATATTGCCCACTATCTAGTTGATTTATTGGTTTAGCTGGATGCATGCAATTGGAATGTGGATGTAGATTATTTACTCTATCAATTAACATGAATAGAAGTGGTAGTGTGTCTAATAGAGCACATTGGATGGAATGTGCCTTATATGATCTCTGTAAAACATATTTTATGGTATGGGTAGTATTGGAGGATCATATCAATGTGTTGGAATGGATATTTTTTGGGATTAATTCCATTGACTATTCCTTAAATGGAATTTGTGGGAGGCCCCATGGGGATTTTCATGGGTCTCATTGTCAATGGGGACCATAATATGGTCCACCAATTCAATTATGTTCATATATTCATACTTTTTTCATCTTTGGATGACTGCTCCAATGTTGGGAAGTCTGTGTAGGAAATCCAAATCTAGGGATTCAAGGAATCTCTTAAGATAAATGAAGGATTTGGAACAGGTTGGGGACATTTATTCCCTTTCCCTATTTGATCATACTATTTTATTATTTGGAGGGATGCAATACCGATGCATAAGAATCGTCTATTGAAGGGACTGTGACATTAGGATGTTTGATCTTGCCTAATTAAGAATATATGACACTATGGGTATTAATGACTTACCTGTGACCCAACTTGTAATCATTCTTCCGAGTCTCGTAGTTTAAAACTTTCTTCTATTCCACTTCTTTATCAGTGTTAGTCTTATAGAAAATAAAAACCACCTATACTAGGATATTTACCAAGTTTATCAAACCATTATACATATATTCTTGAAAAAAATCATTATATCCATATTTTTGTATGGAATATCCATGCATATTGTGGTAATGTGAATTTTCAATGAAATTTGTATGCATGGCGTCATGGGGGGATCATACAGTCTAGAAGCTTCTGAATCCCATGATCTAGGGAACTGATTAAATAAATGATAACATGTGAATCAATGAAAGAATATATATAGTTCCTAATGTCTAGTATGAGATCTCTAGGATGCTATCCTCGAAGAGGGGATGGAGCCTAATGTGGTTCTAGAGCCACATTATATCATTTTTCATCTGTTCTAGGAAATGTGTTGCTTGCCGATTCTTTACTGGGTAAGGCTACGCTTGATGAGGATTTTCCATTATGCAAGGATCTTTTGAAAAAATTTTATGAAACTCTACGATGCTTTGGGCCTCTAATCATATGGTAGAGAATTTATCATCACTGGAATCACATCTTGCTGGTGATGGAAGAGGAAATGGTAAATCATGCTTATCCTACTTTGAGGATTCCTCATATCACTTGTTTTTATCAACAAAAACTCAAAACGCACATGGTAACATCTTATTTATGAGGGTCCAGATGATCCAAATAATTATATTCCTCCTGAAAAACATTATTAATTTTTTGTGATTCAATGGTATATCGAGTTTATACACGTGGCATATCCATAGAGAAAACTAATCTATAACACGCTCATGATGAAACTTCCTGCATATGAATAAATATTCAACAAATTTATTTCATTTGGATGAGTTTAATTGGAAATGAATATAATTTTATAGGTTTTCCCAATTAGTGATAAACCTAATAGAAAATTGGTGGTACCATAAAAACACATGTACATACTATTTCTATAAAAAACATCAAATATTGTCAGCATCCTACTAGTCTAGGATTACTAAAATGGGATTTATCCTTGAGATAAAGTGGAAAAAATTAATCAGTGGGTTTATAAACCCATTGAAAAGGATGACGAAAGTTTTAAAAAAACTAGGGGGTAGCCATGTTACCCAAACATTCAATAAATGGCTAACCATCAGTTGAGATCACAAACTATCATATCTAATGGGATTCATCATGAACATTGGGGGAACATATAAAATATCCTTTGTGAATATTCCTATCATGATAAGAATCCCTAACCATCAGTGCATTGATATGATCATGAACATAGCAGGAAATCTTGGAGGCTCATGGAGTGACCCAATATGGTCACCGAGGACTGTTATCATACTAATCAAGAAGATTTTCTAACATGTATATAAAACCATTTTTGTAAACCCCCTCCAATTCTCATTATATATGTTATGGTTCAACAAAATCAACTTTGAGAAATTAGCTGATGAGTACAAGTGGATAACTCGGTGGAGTTGGAATATGATCTTGTCAATGAGTTCCATAATCATTTTTTCAATAAATGAGGATCTCATCGATGAGACCATTCTTATATATTTCATCCCTAAAAGGAGATGATAATTGATTGAATGACCAATTTTTTATGTAATACATTATGGATTAGAAGTATTTATCGTCTCAAATAATTTTTTTTACCTTTTTGTGTCTCAGACAGAACAAAACGATGAGAATGGATCCCCAAGGAAACATTTTTCGCATTACAGGCATGTGTAGACACATGTATGAGGGTCTCTATGGTACAATACTACCCCATGAGGTGGGATATAAATTTTAGAACCTACGTCAAAGTCGATGTTTTCTTTAATCATTGGAAATACCATTTTAACTATAACTACAACTAGAGGAAAATCATCAACATCAACTGCTAGGTCCAGTTGTTTCATGATATGGATTAGTTGATGTGCATCATAATTTCACTATCCCAAGATCATCCTATGTGGGAACACCTCGTCCATGTGGAGCACTATGTGGCTGTTGATGTATCGCTTCTGGAGGGTCTAGTGGTAGTATGGTTATGCAGGGTTCTGAGCCTATTGGAGTGTTACAAACTGAACCATGTGGTAAACCTAATCAAAGTCATCCTTGTTCTCTTGACATCCTAGGAAGTATAACTAATTTCCTTGGAGGTGACTATACATCTCCCAGATAGACTACTAGAATCACTAAACCAAGACACCAATTTGGTAATACAAGATATCTATTTTGAAGTTTTATTTATCCAGGATTCCACTAACAACTAATTAGAATCCAAAATATATCATAATATATCTTACTCAGATTGAGGGCCCTAATCCTAATTTTCTTATGGTTTGTTCAGTGTTGAATTATATGTGGTTACCATTATTTATGTGGACTAGTTTTGTGGGTAGTTGTATGGTAGAGGATCTGCCATCTCTGTTTCTTATTCATTTCTTATTGGGTCATATCTTGAGGGAGGTTCTAGTCACATCATTGCATCCTAGTAGGATGATGTGTCTACGTCATTTTTGTGTGAATGGGTGGCGATGCAAATCAGTGGAACATTAGGTAACTCGACATCTAAAAGTGGTCAAATAAAACTAGAAAAAAATTCAATGATCATGGGTAGTGGTGGAGGTGGAGACTATATAAAAATGAAATACTAGTACTGTGAGTTCCCATAGTTATCTAGATCTTCGTCCATCAGTATGTACATGCAAAGGGAATGGAGGATTCCATGGATCTCACCTTCTAGGATTTGAAACATCACCATATAGGATCATTGAACATATATTGATGGTGAAGATTGTGTTTAATGTTCCATAAATAATTCTTATTCCACTTAAGATCCTGAAAGGAATACAAGGAAGAAATAACATGCAGTTTCCTTGTATTTTTTACTTTGATTATGGTAGTTTCCTATTCTTCAACGAGATGTCACTAAAGGGAAGGGATTCATTTCACTATATCGAAAAACTATATTCTGTTCAGTGGTAGCTTAGGGGGACCTCATATTTTATTATTTTGGATATGGGGAGGTCCTCAGTATTGGTTGTTTTTAGAGACGAGGGGACATCCTATTTGAATGTTATTAGAGACGGGAGAACCACCACTCTGGTTATTGGAAATACTTGGAGGACCACTTCTTAGGTAAGTGGGGATATGGGGAGGACCTCTATGATAACCTTTTTTAAAGGAATGTAGATGAGAATTGTATTAATGAGTCAAATTATGAGGAGAACCTTCTTATAGATTGAAATGTAAATGGGTAAGACCCATATTTGAGGAGATGGAGTGTGTTGAAATCATTTTTACATGTTTCTCAAATCATTGGGAGGATATTTTTTTTAAAATACAAGTTCAGGGGGTGGAAATCCATGATTATTGTTGAAGGAGTGTTTATTACCTGCACTTTGGTAGGATGTGGCTAGGGGAGGACCTCTGTTTCGGCCAATGGAGATAGCATAGTGGGGACCACTGTACATACCATCAATAAATAAGGAATTGCATTCTCATTCAACATTCCGATAGTGGGGAGGACCTAAACATGAGCTAATAATTTTTTAAGGATCACCTTTTCATAGATGGTATGTGACATGGGGAGGGAATTAGTGTTTACGTGATGTTGAGTCATGAAGTGGACCTCCATATTGGTTATCAATGTGGAGAGAACCTCTGCCTAAACTGAGAATAGATAGAGGAGTGCATCCAATCTAATTGTGGGAGTGGAGGGGACCTCTATATTGTTCTGTGATAGAGGATGGAAGACCAAAACACTAAAAAACATCATTAGGGGTTACCCAATAAAGGGTTTTTGTGGTATTTGATATTGACAGAATAAATACATCCTAACTATGGGGTGGATGAGTCCTCAATCCCAACCCTACATGGAGAGATCCCTACATGTCTATCATAGGAATCTAGTGGAATGCACCAAATGTGGTAGGGCACATAAGATCCCTGGAATTGGATTCCCTGTATCATCTATTCACCTAGATTGTACCTAATGTTGATGCAAATAGGAATCTGGTGGAATGCACCGACCATGGTAGGGGACACTATATCCATGGAATATGATTCCATGTATCAGCCATTCACCTAGATTTGTTACTAATGTTGATGTAGGGTGGTCTGAATCAATACTATAATGGCCGGTGTATAGTCCACTTTTTCATTTTCATAAAGAACACACCAAATATGGTGCTGACAGGGCCTGGTAGGATACCATCATGGAGGAACTCTTGTGGTAGTCGTATTCAGGGTTACTTGGGCATCCACCACCACCTAGATGTAGAGGAGTGAGTCATTTGATCACTCTGGGAGAGTCTCCTAATGTTGTTTACTATTGGAATGGGGGTGGGTTCTACCAAGCAGCCCTTGCAGTAGGTAGTGTCTACGTGGCCCTGAAGCCCCTTGGTCCATGAGGGACATGTCCTTTGTAAGAATGACTATATCCATCATGGACTAATGTATAAGGGGGTCCATAATTATCCTCAAGATGATCACTACGTGTTAGATGTGGGGTGGTTCTAGGTAGCTATATCCCAAGTGGAATTCATGGATGATGTGGCACCTTTCACTATTGCATAATTACATTTCTCCTACCACTACATCTGTAGGCATTGGGTGATTGATTCCATGTAGATGGGATAATGCAATGTCGGTAGATTATGCTCATAGTATCTGTGTAAATAAATTGATGCACAATGATCCATCATTGTGCAATAATCCATGGATGGAGGAGAGGTACATTATAACAAAGTCATAGATCATAATTCCCCATGTTTAACCTCAATAATGTATAGTGATTTCCATGATGGGAAAACATTTTCTTGGTTCCTTCTTTCATAGGATAGCTGGATCCCGTGAAATTATAATTATCTTGTTTCTATAATGACACAAGTCCAAATTATGTTTACTAGAATTACCCATTATGTTATCCATTTCGGTTGGTGAAGAATGATACCTCTATCATCTAAATCCATCCTCTGATCTGCTAAACAATATGAATAATACGCATTGATGAAGGAGAAAATATTCATATATGTTTCAACATTTCTATTTTTTACTATTTCATTAGAGACACCACCATGAATTTGAATGTGAATTAGGTAGATTATGACCCCTCATTACTTCCATAGAATGGTGGTTATATTTAATCACATTCCATGATGATGCATACTCCTTAAAAAATAGAATATAGGGATGTTAGTGCCTCCTTCCATATATTCTTCCTTGGAACCTCTCTCGTAGTCTATGTCTCTCTCATGGTGATATTTAATTATCATGGAACTATTTTATGGATCCTTATATCTGTTGAATCTCATTAATTATACTTCTTCTATATGGAAATTCCATTGGGTCTTGTGTGGGCCTCAACCATTTTTAGGAGAGTAGTCACATTTGGAATATTTGAAATGTCTGAACACTTTGATAATTGGCCACCGGTATTTTCCTCATGGGAGGTCATGTCATAGAGGCATCTTGGGAATGGATACCATATAATTCTTTTTCAATATTGAAGTATCAAACACCTAAGGAATAAATATAAAAAAATCACCTCTGGAATCCCATGTTTTTCATGAGGTAGCTAATGTAATAGGCGCATATAATCTAAAGAATTGTCCATAGGAATCCCCTGTTTTATATGATGTATGAATTAGACAACACCATTATAACATATTTTTGAGATTGATAATAATTCTTTGCTTAGAAGGATCTTGATATGAGTATAACATCAATTGGATAGGTGAAGAATGTTGATCAAAATTCCTTATGGAGATATATCAAGGAGGTGCATCCTTGGTCGGGAGACCCAAAAAGATTTACTGATGGATGTATTTGAATGACACATAGAGGTGGATCTATGATGTGTTCCCCAAAAAGGATGACATCATATCCTGATGTTCGATTGAAATACCCGAGGATGTGTATCAAGGAGGTACATAGCTTGATGGGAGCACATTGGTTTGGTAATAGGTAGACCACAATACCCTACAGAGGTGGATCTATGTGGTGTGTCTCATAAAGGGAAAATGTCACACAGTGATGGTTGATGAGAACACCCTTGAATGTTGACTAGAATGTATATCCCTAAGAGATAATGCATAGTTTTACCATTCGATGTGATTGATCCTCAATGTTTCATCCTTTGTAACTTTTTTAGAGGTTAGTGATCAAAAACTACATTTTTTGACGTTTATGGTCATGTGACAATACCTACCTATATAGTTTAACGTCATGAAATAAGGACACTCACATTATGAAGGATGAATCAGAAAAGGATGCTTTAGGGATTAGGAATTTAAAATTTACTTCAAAATAAGTTTTTTCAATGATGGATTTAGTGTGCGACTTACACATTGAGTTTCCTGAAGGACCTATATGAGATGTTATCTCCCATGTGAAGGGAATGATCATACCAGGGATGTGCGCAGATTAAATCAATAATGATTTGGAGATTGGATTTCAACCTTAGAGAGGATTCATATGTATCCTAGATAGTTTGTAATCAAATCTCTTATAGTTTAGAATGAAATTGGTCTTAATATTAAGAAGGATACCCACAATAAAATGTGGTTGGTGATTATGCATGGAAGGGGCAATTTGGAGGAGGATTAATGTTGTTGAGGAAAAAACTCAGTTGGAATCCCATTGGATTGTATGGGATGGGTTTCACAATAATTACTACATTCCATAACAACATGAGTCATGATTGATTGTGGAAACATGAATAAGAAATTGAACTAATGCTCATATTGTGAAAAAAATCATCAATAAGAGATGGGGTGTGGCATACACATGGATGCTTACTAAAGAGAATGAATTTCCATGTGAGGATAATCACATTCCATGCGATGAGGTATTCATTGCCATGGAATTAGTCAACGTGGATACCATCCCATTCCACTCCAAAATTGGTAATCTAATTCTTATTTCATAGAGTAAGGCATCATATAAACATCACGTGTTGAGGATTTTTAGAATATGTAGTTTCAAATCAAGTAGCTCAAACCTGGGGGACTCACACCTTAACCATTTATATTACCATACCACAGCTCATGAACCCTCGGTAGGGAAATTTTTTAGATTATAGGTTTTAATAGGGGAGGGGTAGTGGTCACTCATGAGGTCCAACATAGAGTTTCGTTACGGAGAATCATCAAGTGTTAATTTACTTATGATGAGAGAAAATAGGTAAAAGAATTAAGGCACAAGAGGTATCAAATGTGGGACCATGAAATTATTTCCCTTGTGTTTGGAGGTGTGGGTGAACGTTGGGCACATAATGTTCTAGTGTTTAGCACAATGGTTTCTGAAACATGGTTATCTACCCCAAGGGTTTCCCATTGATCATCATAGATGGGGTGCAAACATGTCAGGGTTGTTAGTTCATAGTCACAATTGTGAATAAGATGAATAATTTCCCCCCTAAGTTAGGGTAAAAACCCCTACTTAGTGAATAATCAATTATTGGACTCATCACTGGTTGACCCATAAGTTACATTTCATATAGGATTTTGAACCATTAGGTTTCCATGATTTCACAATGTTAGGTATGATCAGTATTATGTGTACTACAATGATACATCATCTTCTAGATATCATACTAGTCGGGCATTCTATAAATAGATAAAATATATGCAGATGGGTGCACATGATTCTGGTCATTGAATATTTATTCCATAAACCATTATATTTTTCCAATATGTCTATCTATAGAAAGAATCAGTTTGATATCGTCTTGGGACCACAAGTGGCTTGTGTGCGGGTGGGGGTTCCCTATGCACAACATTGATATTTATTATGATTTTCCATGTTTTTTAGAGAGATATTTAGGGGAGGTATTGAAAATTACATCATTTTGTGATCAAAATGATTTTATGGGTGAAATTTATTTTTTCATGGATACACCAAAACATGAACATGCCACCCATGAGGTTCCTATTTTGGTGTTTCAATTAAGATAATTCTTTAAATTTTTCCATGTTTGTCCATGTAAAAGTTATATATGGTTTGGGAACCAACAAATAGTTATGGATAATAATATTATATTTAAAAAATATTTTTCTCAAGGTGAATAACCAATCATTATATAGAGTATTATATTCTAGCGTGGGAAAAATATGTAAAAACATCATTTTAATCACCTTTACTTCACATTTTTTATTATATATGTTTAATAAATAATGGGAAAGAGATAAACATATTTTTTTATCATTATGGATAATTGATGTTAATGTACCAAATAGTGAAATATTTTATTTGAGTAACTAAAATTTGATAATAGTTTGTCGCAATTGGTTCACCATCCACCCCCTGAAATGTGACTACATGATAAATCATGTAAAAGATATAATGAATATGAATATAATGAATCACTTATGGATCATTATTAATTTGTAATAGATTATTCAAATAAAAAAATCCATGTTTTTTAGTCAATTATTTTAATTTTTCATGGGATGAAAAGATGAAATATCATAGTTGTAGTTTTAAGATAATATAATTGGAAAATCACTGGTAATGAAGGTTAGTATGTGAAACTCTCCCAAAAAACTGGTTGAAGATAAGGATAAATCTATTATATGTTTTAATTAAATAAATAATTTATAGAAAATTTTTGTTTAAATGGTGTTTATTTTAAAATTTTCACAAACTCATTGGTCTCTGAATTTGAGATACACAAAAAAGCTCATTGAATATAAATGAAGTTCAGAAATAGGTTAATAAAAAAGTTATAGATGATCATGAATTTAATTATAATATTATATTTTGTTTTATTAAGATCAAAATATAATGTTGAAAATAAAATATGATTACATAGTGAAATAACATGAGGACCAAAAGTATATAATTAATCTAAAATATATTTAGTACAATGTGAAGATATGAGATTTTTAAACACACACATAAACTATTTAAAATATAAATCCAGAATAAATACTTCAATATAAGAATATAAAAATTTTCTTTCATATAATAATACTACTATTTTTGGTAAGAATTTATGAATATTATCACCAGATGTTCATTGATAAAAGTTATATATCAAATTGAAATTATTCTAATTTAAATTATTTCATCGGTAACTGTGGGTACAGAACTAATATATGGAAAAATGTTATTGTATAAAAATAATATAAATCTACCAACTCCTTAAATTTGTAGATGTCTAAAAAGTGATTCTCAAAAAAATTGGCTTAATAGAAATGATAATATATGTAAAATGGGTAAAGATATATATCTAGACTGAACACCACTACTATTAATATAAATATACTTAAATAGATGTCTTGAAATTATTAAATATTCATTAATATGAAAATTCATTATTTTAATGACAATTATTTATATGGAAAAAATAAAAGATTTTATATAATGGGAAGAAGCTCAAAAACCAAATCATTTCTTATGTGAAAAATAATATTTTAAACAAGATATGAAATCTATCAACAATTATAATAAATGAATATTTTGAATAAATAATTAATCATTACACCAAATATTTTCATTGAATTTAATAGACTTCTGATATACAAAACAAGAACAATTCAAATGAAATTGTGAATATAAAATAACAAAAGGCATAGAGGTAGTTAGGATATAAAGATATGACTTCCTTGGGAAATTAAAAAAATAATGTTATTTAACCAATTAAAACCAAGAAGAAGATGAAAAAGCTCTTAAGAATAACTAAAATATTATTCTAATATTTCAAAAGAGGTCATATAATGTAGTATAGAAATATTTTCATGATTATTATAGATGACAGAAAGAAGGATCTAAAATAATATATAATGATTCTAATATTGGAATACGATGAATGTATTGATATAATACATCCATTATGAAGAAAAATATATATTTCTATAAAGGGATAAAAAAATTTAGATGAGATGAATTGACCAATGTGAAAAATATTTATTCTTGTATGAAATAATAAAATATTTATTTACTAAAACAATTATTCATTGAAGAATAAATGGAATGTAAAAAATGATTTATTATGTCTAAAAAAATACTAAAAATATTGATTTCACATAAAAAATATTTTTTAATGTATAAAATTAATCATAAATATATATCGTTCCAATTTAAAATTTTCTAATATGATGGGACCTAGAGAAACATAATAATTTTTTATGTCCTATTAATGTTAAAAATCCATATTCTAGCATAGATGGTTAATGAAGAGATCCTTAATCCTATGAAACCAATAGAAGTTCAAATTTGAAAAATACTGGGTGATGAAATCATGAAGAATTCTCAACATTTTAGATATGAAATGAAAAAATATTATTATATGATATTCAAATCCCAGATCTACTACGCATATTATAGAATTTAGAAGACTCACATTACACAAATAATTATGTTTTTGTACTTCCAGTACACTAAATTTAAAGAAAAAAATTCAGTGTAGTAATATTTGAATATTTTGATGTATATAAATCATAAAATATTTTTCCCTGACAGAATAAATTAAATTATATCAGGTTTTCTTCATACAATACATCATTTGTGACATCTCAATTACTATAATTTTTAAAAATATAACAAACCCTGATTTTGAAATATAGTTTCTAATATAAAGTTAATATTTTTGATATTTTTAATTACATTAAATGTTCAGTTTATATTTCATTTCAAAAGCTCTATCTTTATATTACCTTACATGAAACAATACATGTAGATTATTATACCACGGACATTGAGTATAAACTAAATGAGAGTTACTATTAAAATTTAATCATTTAATATGATAGATATCCCAAATTTACATGGAATATATTGTATGAATAACCTTAAATATCTTCGGAATAAAATATTGTATACCCATTTCTATAAAAAATAATCATCGGTGACAAATTTATTAGACATAGAAACAGAACTATATGAAAATAATATAAATCCTCTTATGAGAAAATAATTTAACGCGCACAAGAATGTATTAATGAAAAAAATGGATAATTATTTTAAATTATATTTATATATTATTTATTCAATAAAATTTTTATCTTCCTTATTATCTGTTATCGAGAAAATAGATATGAATAAATCCAATTTTACAATTAAAAATGTTATTTTTCCAAAAAAAGTTTTATTTCTAATAAAAAAAGATACTCAAGAATTTTTAATCATTATAAAAATTTATTTTAATAAAAATAGTTATTTAAATAATTATTAAATTAAAAATTATCATATAATGATTTTATATTAATTTTATAAGAAGTTAAATTTTCATGATGAATAGTAAAAAAACTGGTTTTCCTATATGATTTTATTTCATTAAAAAATTTTCCAAAATTATTGTAATATAGTGTTCAATGTAAAATATTTTGAATTGAATATACCATAGTCAATTATTTTATATTTTAATCTTTTTCAAATTTAGTTTTGATATAATAATATTTTAAAATTGTGAGTATTTTCTTTTCGAAAACATACTCTCTCATCACGTTTTGTGATTAATTTTAAATTAAAAATAATAACTTATTTAAATTTAATTTATAAGAAAATATTTCGTATTTGGAATTACTATAATTATTATTATCCAGTATGTTCAACATAATTTTTATCCATAATGAATAATAAAAATAGAAAAAATTATTTATCGTGATTAAGGTACAAATGGGTTTACTTAGGGTGAAACTAAAATGATTATGGTTATAAATATATAAAAGTTCGACAACGCCCATTTTATATAAATATCATTATAAAATATATTTTATGTTTTATAATTTCCCATTTTATAGGCTTTTGGGATCTAAGATATGATGTAAGGCCTTTTTCTTTAAAGAAACACCTCTTCTATTCACTTCACTTATAAAAGGAAACACCGGGTCCTCTCTTAATGTAACTAAAAACCCATTATATCATCTAATATGTGACCAAATAAATTCCATAACCCTAATACCATCCCATAATCCCTATTTTAGTTTTAAATCCATCCTATGAATGAATATGGTGAAAACCAGTACAAGTTGTCCGAAAGAGAGACCACATTCTTAATAGGTTGTTTTATTTTATTCCATCCAAATCCTCCTTAAATTATGATTTAATTAGTAGGATATAGTAACATGAAAATATAAAATATAATTATATGATTTAATGTTAAATTTTTTACCTATAAACTTATACTGTTCTATTTAATGAGATACTAAATTATCATCCTTGTGCATTGAGGATTACTGCCTCACGAACGGATGATAATTATTTTACATAACCACCTCTCAAAATATCATAAATTTAAGTATGAAATGTTTATATATGATATTTATTATGTTTTTATAATTATTTAATATGTATATCACATATTAATTCAGAGATTAAGTTTTATTATAATATTATACTATTTCTACGGAGCATAGTGGACCACTTCCCGACGAAACTTTTTGAAACACACATGCATTACATAAAAGACATCGATAGAGGGTTTAATTAAAATATTTGATATATATTAAATTTAAATTTTTTTATAAACTTAATATATATCTAAATATTGTTAACTTCAGTCCATTAATAAAATGCACACAATGTTTATGTGTACGTATGACATATATTCTCCATTAATGATTTATATCCTTTTTAAACTCATAAACATATGGAATTCTATAAAAAATTTAAAATATATATTATATTTATATAATTGTTAACATTAACGATATAAATATATCATGATCAAGATAAGAGTAACTCACATTAAAAATCAAAACATGCAGAAAGACAATCATTGCTCAAAATGTGACTTTAACAGTGAATTGATAATAAATTGGTCATAAATTATCATAAGTAAATAATATATAGTGAGAAATATGTATTTTTTGTTATGTAAAATATTTATCATAATTTTATATTTATTATAATATTTTAACAAGTATGAGGGAATTCAATATTTAAGGGATGGTATTTGTAGTTTACTTTTTATTTCTAAGAGGCATAAAAAAATTACCCACTCATTCATTTTGTTTATTGTATAGACTGTAAAATTTGTTTATTATAGATTTAATCCCAATATTATTATTATTTATAATGTTACAATTTTTAATCCATATTAACAATTTATATTAAAAATATTACTAAATCAGTTATGGATTTCCCTCTAACTTTTTACTTCTATGAGACACATGTCATATTCAGCACATATTTATTTTAGGAAGTTAATATACTACAGATGAAGGTATTTTATGATTTTTCTCTTGAATTTTTTTTTTCATATCCATTTTTGACCACTATTTCATGTATTTTGCGGTTTAAAAGTTAATAAACATATATGGGATTATTGTCTAAAGTTTCCTTCTGTTAGACATATATAATGTGATGACCAATCTTGTTATATTATGTTTATATAAAGACCCTTTGGGAATTAATATCATGAATTTATTTTGTTTAATGGTGTTTTATGTCTCATATAATGCCATTTCTAAGTTTATAAAACAAATCAATATTTTCAAATTGGTAAGGAATTAATGTTACAATACTATTGTTTATCATGATTGTTTACAGTTATATTTTGAATTATAAAATCTGTGTCCCACATTCCAAAAATCTAATGAATATTTTTATCCAATAGTTATTTCATATGATTACATGATTTCCCACAATTTGTGCATATTTATGTTCTCAATATTATAAAATAATATTTTTATGATTTTTTTTCTTTATCTCTTGTGTTGATTATTTTTTCAATTAAAACAATATTTTAGAAAACCATTTTCAACATTTATTTAAATTTTCCTAATATATCTTATTAATGTAATTTTTATTCAATTTTTAATTTTCATAATAATATTTTTAATTTAATATTTATTTTATTTCCCAAACAATTTCAGTTAGGATTTTACAAAAAATGTGAAAGGAATCATTTTTAAGATATATGTCAATAACAGAAATTCCCACCATCATGGCAATTATTTTCTTTAATGATTCCCTTATTGATATTCATAGTTGTTTTCAAAATGTTTTATTTTTTCAAAATGGGTTTTCAATATGGGTAGGATATTTTCCTTAATAATTATTAAATTAATTATCAATATTCATTTATATGTTTCAGTGGCTATTTTCAACAAAAAAGATTTCCAAAAATAATATGTTTTTAAATTTTATTTTCACATATGAAAGGATATATTTATTATGAATTATCCTATTTTATTTTCAATGATTCTTTTATATTTTTTTAATCATTATTTTCAATGAAAATGTTATAAAAAATGTTTTATATTTGAATTTTATTTTAAATATGAATAAATATTTTCCTCAAAAAATATTTTAATGTATTTTAAAATAATAATTTATTTATTTTCAAACTTATTTTAGATGAAAATTTTGTTTGAATTTTATTATATTTTAAAAATATATTTCCAAATAAATAATATTTACCCGAGGAAGTGTACTATGTGATATTGAAAAATCAATTTCAACTTCATATGAATACATTTGAGCTACATTTTCATTTCAGGGGATATTTTCTTCGGATTCTATTAGTATTATTTTTTGGGGATGTTTATATTTATTATAGAATATAGTTGAAAAAAATAATTTATCTTCCACAGGTTATTCAATAAAAATTATTTATGATACCCACATCTTGTTATGTGCTATTCATTTATAAAATGAAGACATTATTATGAAACCTATATATTTTTAGAAGGTTATTAAATGATGAAATATTTATGAAACGCATTTAATTTAATAGGTTATTACTTGATGACTATTTTATGATCCTAGAGAGACACTACATATGATATTCATTATATTATGGGTGGTAAAAATACCTCCCTATAATTCATTGGGTAATGATTCATATTGCATGAGTTGAGTAGTTTGTAATTGGGAGTAAAATTGGTTTAGTAATGGTATTGATTCACTATTATGTTATTGGAAGTGATTGTTAACTTCAATGATGGTTTTTTGAGGGAACAAATCACAAAATTATTTCCTTGGCAGTGAGCCTTCAATATTAATGGAAATGATTTTCTACATGTATTTGTGTAACATAATTCTATGTCTTATTCCACTGTTATAATATAATGGATCGTGTTATTTGATTCAATTTTGTTTCATGGATTCTAAACTATCAATATTTATTCTTTAAATCCTGATTATGATATTTTATATTAATATAATGGATTCTATAGGTTATTATCATGTCTCCTACCATTATGTTCATGATATGATTATGTTTCTCCCTTTTATACCATTATAGATCATTTGAGATATAATGTTATCATGTTTCCCTTCCACAAGTTAGGAATAATTATATTATGTATGATATTTATTATAACGGTATTATGAACACATTGGGAAATTATGTTGCTCACTTATGGAGTAGTTCTTTAATTTTCTTGGTTTCCAAATGAACTATCAAATTATTATCCTTAGGTATGTGTTTGTATAATGTAATAAATATTCAACTAAAAATATATAACAACAATGTATAAACATTGTGGGAAATTAAGTTTTGTATTTATGTATATGTTTAGTTAACAATACGAAAATAGGATGAGAAATATTTATAGAGACCCCTAGGGATATTTATGGATATATATCTAAGGGTATTTTTACGTATTAATCTACAGATGAGTCATGGTATACGAAAAGTCCACGAATTTTAGTAATGGATAGTGTTAAATGATTCAAATAAATTACATCCTTGTTTGGATAATATCAGCGAATACAAACCTAGTAAATTGTTACCTAGAGGTATTAACTCTGAAAATTATGTATTGATCTAGACCCAATCTTCACCAAGATCATGAAAATGGGGCCTACAACACACCTTGGTTGACATAAGAGGAAGATATAATTTTAATATTAAAAAAATCTTCAAAAAATGATCATGAACGATTCGAGTAATAAAAAAGTATGAACTAGGATAATGTTGATATTTCATATATTCTAAAAATGTGTGTTGATTTAGACATCCTATAGGTGATTTGTTTTGTGATTATGTGGTCCCCAGTTATTATTATTGTTTATTACACTATGTTATTTTAGTCATGTTGATATCATAAAGGTACTATGATAACATATAATGTGACATATAATGCATTTATGAGAGACCAAATGGGATGATTACTAGAGTAAATCGTATTGTGATTATGCTTAATTTTATTATCCTATTAGATGATTAAAAAAATTTACATTATCCTTCATTCAGACTCAAAATAGATGATAATGACATTGTTCTTTGAATATTTGGTT
The DNA here is from genome assembly GCA_963277665.1 of Viscum album. Classification (NCBI taxonomy): domain Eukaryota; kingdom Viridiplantae; phylum Streptophyta; class Magnoliopsida; order Santalales; family Viscaceae; genus Viscum; species Viscum album. Next base: position 469,398,154 of record OY728122.1, on the reverse strand, counting down.
GGTGAAGACTATAGAGGAAATAAGTATTAGTTACCTATATTTTGAGAATGTGGGAAGATGAATACAATTTAATGTGTTAATTGAATAGAATGATGATCAGATTTCAGAAATGAAGGACACAAAGAAAGTAATTTTCAAGTAATAATGTAATCTTTTGTTCATTCAGTGTATGAGATTATTTTTCTATCAATGGGTTCATAAATGGTTAAATGTTTTTAATGTGGAATGCATACTATTTATGAATCTAAACTTCCTAGGGGTAAAGACCATGAAGTAAATCCGAAAGGTGGTACGAGCAATGGTCAAACTATTTATAATGAAGAGACCAAGAATGAAACATGAATGGTATAGGTTGTTCAAACAATAATGATTTTATTAAACATAAGGATAATGGTAAAATTGAGGTTTTTAATATTATAAATTTTTCATAATTGATATTTTTAGAATGAGATATTAAGGAATTAGATGATCAATACTTGTTAATAGTTTAGTAATAAAGAAGAATGGTTTAAGTATTTATTTATTTCAATTGAATAATAATGAAATTTAGTAGTTTTTTTTTGTATATATTGTTCATTAAGGATAAAAAATTATATGTTAAATGGAACTTATAAACAGTAAATTCTATTTAATTTAATGGTGATATTCAATATAAAATACATGATTATGGGAATACAATCCTTAATATGTTCTTAAGGGTAATATAATGATGTTGTGATAAAGAGATTTCAGATTTGAATAATTTAAATTTTATAGAATTGATGACCTTGGAACTGATTAATTATTAGTCGAAGAAGTAGTTTATGTTATCATTCATGGAGTTTTAAACACTACTCTAATTATGGAATATATTCAATAATATATGGATTTATCCATGGAATGAGACTGTATGTATGATTTCATTAATGATTATGGAAACTCAGGATATTACAACATTTTAGGGTAATATCTAATCAAGTTATTCACAAATATTTTATAAGTCACTAAGAGCTACCTCAACTTGGTTTTGGGATTAATGATAAGTTGATTCATAAAATTTAGAGACATTATTTCTAAATTTTAGGTTTTTAATTTTTGTTTGACATGGTGGATCTTTACGATGTACAGTTGGTATAATAGATTACATTGAAATTTGGAATCTATTTTTTCATTTGTAACTATATTATTTTTTAAAATAACTAGATAAATAAAGGAGGAATTATCATTATATTATGGATCTTATGATCCAAATGTACTTCAGGAATAAAAAAATTCATCTTCATATCGTATAGTGTGATATGATGTGGAAAATTATAGAAGAACAACCAAAGTATAATATTTTCCTATTTAAATGGAATTAAATCATGTATTTATTTAATCTTGTGAAAATTCATCATCATTAAAAAAAGATCATGAAATAAAATTTTATACATTTCCCATCATTTTTTATGAATGAATTGCCTTTTGAACTGTCATATGTTTATTTGTCCATGGTCATTAAATTTCTCCTAAACTGTTCTCTATCACTCTACATATGTATGTGGTTTTTAGTATTCTCTTATATGTCAATGTTTTCTATTTTCACCAATGTTTTCTTCATTAAAATAATGATTTGAGTTATTCTAGAGGAACTTCACATATACCTTAATCTCTTTTAGGTAGGTAGATTAGTTAACCTATTTTAAAATTTATGTTTCCCATAATGGAATATTCAAATTTTAATCCTTTTTTTCAAATAACAATTTCAAATCAGGATTACGCAATTAATTTATGGAGGAAGAAAATAACAATATGAGATTTTAAAAAATATATTTTTTCAAATATATTTAATCATCTTTAGATATTTTATTACACACAAAACCTATTAAATCATGTCTTTCTAGAAACAATGAGTTTATCTTGGTTTACATTTAACACTATATATATCATTTCTTACATGAATAATTTAGTGTAAACAAAACATGACATAATAAATCAATTTCATGCATAAAACTGCATTTTTCTAAAAACTAATATAGTCACATTTTGTGAATTTATTTCAAATTTAATCATTGACACCCTTAAATTTTTTATTTTAAAATATAATGTAAATTTTTGAAATATTAATTTTAAAATTATATAATGGATAAATTTTTAAAATTTAATGAGAAGGTAAATCATTCAATTAATAGTGAACAATATGTGTTTAATTAGGAATTATCATTTCATTAAATGAAATTAAAAGCATCCAAATTATTTTAATACGGTTTTACAAAAACAAATATTTTAATTTTATATATACTAATAAAATTTAGTTTATTGGAATCATTTTAATATTGATTTATCAAATGAAACATTTTAATCATTTGATCATTTTCCCTATGAAAACCATTATTCACCATGTGAACAAGATAAATATTAAATATCAAATTTTAAATTACTGTAATTGAAATGGAAAGTATGGATGAAATAATTTTTTTAATAATTATTTATATTCTATTGTTATTTATACAAAATTTTATACGATAATTACTAGTAAAGATAATAAAAATGATTAACCCCGGTAAAAGTAATATTTCATTTACCAAAGAGTAATCTAAAAAAATTAGCAATAAAAAAAAATATTTACAACACATATTTTATTGAAAACATTTGGTCATATCACCTATAGGTTCACTAAAATTCAAATTTTGATTCTTCAATCATGAGACAGAAAATTAATCAATGATTATATAATATCCAGAAAATACTAATTATACTATGATGTTTTTATTTCATTTTAAAGACCTGCCAAAATTTCCTCTTCCATCAAATATGATACAAAATCATTATTTGTTTTTATAATAGGCACGCACCTCATAAAATGATGTAATAAGATTTCCATAAATACATATCAAGGAGTTATATAATGATAGATTATTGTTAATATGTAATATTTTTGTTATTATTATAATTCATTATTTATTATACCAAATATACCTTCATACATTCATTTCCATGAGATTATGATAACGTCCCTCATGTCAATGGCATTATAGTGCATCACGATGTGATGTTATTCATTACTCATTTACATGGAATGTAATATGGAATTTTTTAAATTAGTATATCTGATATATATATATATATATATATATATTTATTTATTCAATAAGTTTTTTTTCAATGATAATATATTAAATAACATTTTTTGTTTCAATACTTCATGAAAATGGAAATAACGGTCATGCATGGGTACGCCATATTTTCACTATGAGTGCTATAGTTAATTTTATTATGCTAACTCAAATGGATTTATATAATAAAATATATATTCCTTATATATTATGTTTATATCATTTATATAATTATTTATAATATGGATTCATGTACATTGAAAAAAGACAAAAAATAAAAAAATTACATGAAAAGAAATGTAATTATTGCTCAAACGTGATTTTAAATAGGATTTGTTAATAAAAAGGAAATAAAAAGTCATAAGTAAATAATATATAGTAGGATATTTATAATTGTGTTTAAACAATTAATTTAAAACAAATTTATATTTATTATACATGATTTTTGAATGTTTACAAAGGAAGTCATGCCATAAGATAAGGGATTTATAATCGGTCTTTTATTTATGGGAGACACATAAAAAATTACCAATCATTTCATTTCTGAGGTGTATATACTGACCATATAAAATGTTATAAAATTAATCCCATTATTTTTTATATTTTTTTGTTTCATTTGAAGTTATTCTTTATTGGGGAATACAATTCAAAATATTACTAATGAGGTAAGGTATTTTCATCACAATATTTTATTTTGTGAGACAAATTCCATATTCACCACCAATTTAGATTATGTGGATTATATGAAAAACATTGATTTATTTATTATTATTATCCTAAAAGTTATTTTTATTTATATATCCATGTGATTATCACTGTATTAGGTGGTTTAGAGTTCAAATTTTTCCAAAGAGGTATGTGATTTTTGACTCAATTTTTTTGAGACATATATTATATTATAGAAAATATATTATTATATGAGGTGTATATATTTCTCCATTTAAAAGTAATATAAGGTATTTATTTATTGTCCTGAAATATTATGTTTCATTTAATATTATTCCTTTATGGGAATTTTAGTTGAATGTTACCAATGTGTTAATTATTTTGTGTTACAATCTCTTCATTTATCAACAGTATTTATAATTATGTTTTCTATGATAAAATATTATGATACATAAGATAATTGTGACATCCTAGACCTAGATACCACTAAACAGGTTCCTAGAACCTAGTGGGATATATGACACCAAGCTTATCTCCTCGAATTCCAGAGCCAACTGACTAGTAGTGAGGGCTTAGAGTGTGTTTGTGGTGATACTATGACCAAATTTATAGATTTTAGAATATATATTATTATAAATTAGGGTATATAATAGAAGAATTATAATTAAATAGTAGAATAAGAAAAATTAAATAAATTATCAAGGGAAACAATAACTATAATTACTATAACAATAAATGAATATAAATCATTTCACTTGAAAACTATAAATCATGGATACAGAATATCATGAATAACATGTTATGTAAAAGTATTAAAGAAAAAAGAAGACTACTCCAAGCATCATATTCTCTCACTCGAACATCTGCAATCAAGATCCATCCTAAATAGAATTAAATCATGTTTTTGAAGACATATGTTTACCTTTATCAACACTTTTGTTTAGGTAATCTACCACTGGTTCCTAAAGGTCACCTGATATAGTTTGAGATAAATGTCAGTGGTCCACAACCAATGGTGACAATAACATTCCACCCCTGTAATGAATATATTATAGCGTGAAGGAAAGCATATATGTCATAAAGCTGTATAATGTATCTAAATACCCATGTACCTACTTCTATCCTTGGCTAGAATTTTAAGATAACTAGTCTACCAAATTAGTATTAATAGCTTAAAACTATTCCACACATTATAAGTAGTAACAGTTTCAATGTGTAACAATGAAACCTATGATGATATTAAATAATGATGTTCCATGATAATAATTAAGGGAATATAGACCTCAAAGGTCTCCGAATCAGAAATAACTTTTTCCAAATAATGGTAAGAGTGTAATCTAAGGAGCATAGTCCATGGAATTCCAAAATGAGATTGCTAATGTTTCCAAGGAGTTAATCCAATGCAAAACTAGGCAATGCAATGACTAGGCCCGATGGGATTTTACCACAACAACTATATATCAATAATGGATCCAAGGAGTGTGTCCCATGCATAATTTAATTCTATGTGAGGGGTCATATGGTTTCATACAAGGCATGAAATCATAGACATGGATCAGGATCTTGGAGGGTCTCTACCTAAGAAATTCATCACCTTGAATTGGAATAGGGTTATTTAGTGCTCATGGGATTCCCTAATAAAAATACAATGCGAGGTTGAGTTCGGAAACTCTTATTTGTTAAAAATTTCATGTAATATATCATTTGGATCAAGAATTTCTTTTTATTACTGTTGTATATCCATGTATCACACAACCATTTAATCAACTCCAAATTTATCAATAGGCCTATTTGGTTTAGGCCTTTCCTTTCATTAGAATGACAAGGAAATGAAGCATGAATCCGTTCATTTAATCCATCTAATAATTTCCAATAATAAATTTCGATTCCTATATCATCCATTAATTTTAATGGGTGATAGATATATTAATATTTTTAATCATTTACATTTAATATGGTCAAGTCATATATTTAGTATACAATCCTATATCTCATTCACATTTAATTATCAATTTGAATCACAAAACTTAATTGGCTAAATTTTAAGGTTCATGGTACTTTCAATTCACCATGACATGGAACTACATGTATTTATGATATGGAGAAATACCATTAGTGTGTTAAAGAATGATCTTGTCCAAATGATGGCTCAAAAATATTGAAACCCTAAAAAATCAAATATATAATATCATCATACAAGGTATGTTTGGAGTTGTGGGTGTAACCACCAAAAACTAATCACATATAAGGAAATATCATAATTATGTGATTTTACTGATCATCGTCATAAAATTTAAATTCATTAAAAGACACATAATTTAATGGGTGGGACGCACTTTACAATTCTAAAATCAACATACTTGTGGTGAGTTATAGAACACCAGCCTTATGGTCGTATGACACTCCCACTCTGATATCGGACTATGATTCGGCTTAGTATAGATTATATGTGAGAAAATGTGAAAAATTATCAAACCTCAGTAATTAGGCTGAGAGCATGATAGTAGAAGGCTCAAATGAATAGGAGTATATACCCTTGTATAACCAAAATGACAAACAGAAGCTCGATCATATCCTAGATGAAGATGATATACTAATACCCACTCTATTGATTCAATGTGCTCCCAAAGGGAATTAATATACTACAATGCTGTATAAACATATATTAAGAGGATGTAGGCATCTTAATTAGACCATTAATGGTGAAAATATCATTTTACCCCCAAATTAGTATGCACCCAGATTTTCGGCACTGTTTGAAAAACCATGCAGAAACCAAGAATGGGTACGTGGGAAGGAATGGTTTGTAGCAATGTTTGGTCACATGGTTAGGGAAACTGTGTGCCGACCATGTGTTAAAGTGTTGTCCCAAAAGTTACAATATGCATGGTTTTTTCTAATTAGGTGGCTTTCCAACATCGTTTACTCTAAACTATGCACCCAAACTATTTTCCCAAAAATATTGTTCTCAGATCCAATCAAGCCCCAAAATTCCTTGGGAGCTTCCCAAAACCAGTTGGAATTAGTTGAAGATCCAAACAATAAGTTAGAAAAAAAAATTAAATGATTCATACCATAGTTAAAAATCAGGTTCTTACCGACTTCCCCACTTAAAGGCACCAATTCCCATGTTCACCTTCTATTGTTGGATATATACCATCTGATAACAACTCTGGCCACTAAGAGCGTAAAATGGCCTCAGGCTCCCATGTCTCTTCCTACACGTAGATGTACTTCCATAGATCCTATACTAGTGGGACATAACAACCTTTTATATCCTTTATTATCCAGTCAATGATGCCTTCTAAAGACTCCTCATAGTTAACATCTTGTCTCACTCAAAATCCTTATCATCAATGGTATGAGAAATGTTGGCATGATAGTGGCATAAATATGAAACATGGAAGATTTCATGGATAGAAAGGTAAATCTGTGGTAATAACAATTGATAGGATACTAGCCATACTATCTCTAGAATCTAAAACTGCCCTACAAAATGAGAAAACAACACTGGTTGTTCCATAAACATATATTCCATGGCATAGAAAATACCATGAAGAATACAAGATCCCATACCACGAAATCCAATGGTCATCATTTACGATCAACAAAATATTTATGTCTAGAGTTAGTAATATCCATGGAATTACTGATAACTGAAAACTAATCTGAATTATCCTAAATGATTTGAGGACCCAGTAGTGTTTCCTCACATAGCTTGATCCAACATAGGTGTGAACATCATGGCTACCCAACATGTCATCAAAAAGAAAAAATCTGAACTGTCAGATATAAGTTGTTAACATAGTCAAACTCAACGTGTGAGATATGATTCTCCCAAGAACCTCTAAAAACAAGGATAGAAGTTCATATCATATCCTATAGAAGTTGCATATTTTTTTCTGATTATCCAGCAGTTTGAGGGTGAAATGTTGTTCTTATAATCACATATGTTCCCATTGATTTCTAAAACAACATTTCCCTTCCCATGTGTTAATTCTAGCTCAAATTCTAAGGATTGTATATATTTGACCCATCACCACTATTTGGGGTTCATGCCATTATGAGTAATGATTTATTTGAGGATTTTTTGGTCTATGTACACCATAATGATCTCACATAAAATTTAATGTCTCCAGCAATGTAAGGCAAGGAAAACTACTCCTAGATCAAGTTTGTGTGTTGGGTATTTTGTCTCGTGATGTATTAACTATCGATATCTATGTGAAACGACTATTTCCTCCTACAATACTACTACTCCTCGACCAGATTCGAATGCATCATAAAAGATAGTATAATACATTACATGCTTTGGAAGAGTTAGAATGGGTGCTAATACAAGCCTCTCTTTCATCTCTTAAAATGAAATTTCACTAGCATCTGACCATAGTGACTTGAAACCCATCATTATAAGAACAATAATTGGTGATGTAATGGGGGAACATTTTGGTATAAAATGATTTAAATATCCTTACAACCCCAATAAAATCTATATATAAAAAACATTATTTGTATTCATCTAGGAAACAATGACACTAACATTTTATGTATTAATAGATACTCCAAATTCGGATAATATATGCCCCAAGAAGTGGACATAATCTATATTGAAGTGGAATTTATCAAGATTATCACATTTCATATTCCCTCTCAATGTACTAATAACGATCTCATGATGTTTGGAAGGGTCATTATGAGTTTTACAATACACCAGGATGTCATCCCCATATACCAAAACAAAATAATACAAATAGTAGTGAAACACCATATTCATCAGAGCCATGAAAATGATGGGAACATTCCTCAGACCAAATGGAATAACAAGGTACTGATACATACCATACATTTTATGTAAATATATATGATTTATATATCATGACCTGACTCTCACATAATGATAACCCGATCTTAGGCCAATCATGGTGAAAAACTTTTCCTATCGAAGTTATTTGAAGAGATAAACTTTTAAATGTAGTGGATATCAGTTCTTGATTTTATGTTGTTTCAAAAATCTGTAATAAACATAAAAATGTAGGGTTTCAACTGTCTTCTTATAAAAAATCATAGGTGAAACATATGAGTATGTGGTGGTCCATATAAAGCCTTTGTCTTCTATATCCTATAACTATTTCTGGATCTCCTAATGCTATTTTGGTTCCATCGTGTATGGAGGAATGGACACTATAGGTGCCACCAGAGCAAGCTAAAACATACACTCTAACTCTCTCTGAGGAGGTAAACTAGAATAGTTTTTCGGAAAGACATCCTTGAAATGAATCACTACAAGAGGGATTAAAGATTTATGTAAACCATTATAATCTATGAAGGTATTTGTGATTTGGGTGGTCTCTCATCCTAGCCCATGATGCTTTGGACCCACACTTCCGAGTTAGAAATCCCACTCACACTTTTGTAGGTAAGTGAGGTTTTCTTGTGATATAGGCGATACCATGTGGTGATTGAGGTCAACAAAAGCATGATATAAAACTGACCAATTCATCCTAATAATGAAATAAAATCCCATAATCTTCAAAAAAATGAGGTTCCATCATAAAATGTAACATCCTTCCTTATAGGGATAGTCCCTGCACTCTCATATACACTCTGTTTGTACACCAAACTGGGTATCAAGGGTCATTACTCCACAACTATTTTGCATATCTAGTCTGAGATATTCCATGATTGATTCATAGATAAATGATTTCAAAGAATTTATATAAAATAAAAATATATTATTGGTTATCGCACTAGAATAGTTAATAATACTATACATGTTATCGCATCCAAATCCTCTAGTATCAGGTGTAGTGAAAGAAACTATCCTGATTCACGAATTAGTGTAATGTATGGACTACCGGGATCCTATCTTCTCTATGAGCATTTTTAGGGATCAAGGGTCTGGATACCATGGCCAGGACCTCCTCCTCATCCAAACCACTTGGTGCTATTCCAACTCCTCTATTATGTGGCATAAAGGAACACACTCATAACGATGGAGTTGGTTCCAATCGATTTCCACTCATGGATATTAGAAAGGTCTTACATAAACACTTACAACAACAATCTCATCACTCCATTGGGTATCTATAATAATGAGGTTTCAGGTTCCTCTATCATCCGCACATATGACAAACTTTTGTTCTTTCCAAATATGTGGTCTGGTTGTCACTACCCTGACTAGAAATCTCAAGGGAATGTTTCCTACCACCAAAATAACAACTAGCCTATCGGGTTGCTGATCCTGCATACCCAGTATAGTATTCATTTCTCATGTTGGGAATAATGATAAGATAATGATTTACTATTTAAAAAAACCTTATGTAGGTGAAATACATTTAGTTGAGTACAAATGCCACATTGGATCCCCTCATGGAAGCATCTATCACATAAAAGATCGTCACTAGTTAGATGTGGTGCACTGTATGATAAATCCATGAAAAGAGGAAAATATTCCATAACTAACATATTTCCCCATTTGAGATGCATGAAATATTATTCTCTATTGGCTCTTAGAATCTGAGTAATGAACTGATTATATATCTCCATTTAGAAATAAACCCATAACATTCCCTGATGATGAACAACCTTGGTAATCACATCCCATAAACTCTGGGAAAAGTCCCAAAGCATGTTTAAGGAAAGAATGACCCTCCTATCTTGTGGTGTATTTAGATCATAAATGATACATTGGGTGGTCTCTATCCAAGACTCAAATACCTATAGACTATAATTCCTTTTAAATGTCGGAGGATGTTGTTGTTGGAACACACCAGTTAGATCATCCATCGTAGGTTAAAATCATAGAGCACCATGCATGGACTAAATCCGATGTATGAAAATATTACAAACATGGGAATCAGGGCTCAAATCAGGTACAAATGGCGGTTCCTCAACTGTCACTCATTGTAGTATGACTAGAGGATGAAGCCCCACCATGTCTAGATCATGTTCGTCATCACCCCCATCTGTTTGATACAAGGATATCATGGTGGATCTTCTCTACAAATTCCACAAAAACACAAAATGGCTTTATTTTTGAATAAATATAGATTCACTAGCAGAATATTAATGCCAAAAAATTAAATACCAAATGCACACAACCCCAACTAACTTCTTAAACAGACATGTACTAGTAATTGTTCGATTATAAGTTTCATTTTATTTTACATTTAATTACCAAGTTCACACTTTTACATTTCCTAAACATGACCAGGTGAGTTAAGGATGTTCAACCATTTCATATTAGATGTATTTTTAACTTATAATGGTATCAATTACCATTGAATCACTTCCAATACTCCATATTAATGAAAAATGACACCCATTTATTTATAGAAAATTTTCTTGAAACTATAAATTACTCATCCAACCCAATGTGGGCCCATAAACCTCATGAATTGATAAAGGGAACCACTCAATCGAACAAAATAGTAACTCAAGCATAAGCTATATTTCATAGCATCACATAAAAATCCTAGTTATATCAAGTAATAAAATGTAGTGAGATTCACCTACATGGCCTCACAATATGTATTCCATGAGAAATGTAGGTGCCTATAATGATGCAGGTAACAATTCCCCATTCCCTCATATCATTAGGAAAATGATGAAACAAAATTCTAATTCAAAAAAACAGTCAACAACTCAATAATGAATTTGCATCATGCAACGGTGAAGTAATATCAATTGTAAAAGGAAAACACAGAATAACAATATTACTTTAGGTAACATGGAATTTACCCCAAACATGGGTAATGATTCCCAAGAATGACTTATTAACAACTCTCATGTGTAATTAATCCCTTTAATATTTTATCAAAATAGTTATAAAGAACATAACCTCTTTTGATACCACATTCTGGTATCTCAGACAGAGATAAAACATAATAGGTTCCCTGAGCACGGTGGTCCACTCATCATCAAGTGAATCACCCCAAACACTAGAGGATTCAAACTAGTGGTGAGGTCTTGTTGTGTGTTTATGAGTAGACTATTCCCTCATTATCAGATTTTAGAACAATGGATAAATATAAACAGAGCTATGTAAAAGAAGTAATTTATTTAAAAAATAGAAGTAGACCAAAGAAATAAATTATAAACAATAATAATAATTGAAATAACTAGAATAAAGGATATTAATATGTCATTTTCCGAGAAAACAATAAAACATGGATATAATAAAACATGAATATAATGTTCTGAAATGTATAAATGAAAAAAAGACTATTCCATGCATCCTAACCTCTGGGTCCGTCATCTTCTATCAATATTCATCCTAAATAGAAATAAATCATGGGTTTAAAGATGTATGCATCCTTTTATCATCACATTCATTCATTTAATATACCATTAGTACTAAAAACCTATAAAGGTATTCAGATATATTTCAGTGGGCCACCACCAATCATGTCTATAACATCCATATCGTGTAATGTAAATATAACAATATAAAGGAATTCATATATATTCTAAGGAAGTCGGATGTAACTAAATACCCATGTACCTACTTTTTCCTTTAGCTATAATTTGAAGATGACTAGTCCATATAATTAATATTACCAGTTTATAAATTATCCATATGTATGAAATAATAAAGGATCCAATGTATAACAATGAAAACATTAATGATATTAAATAATGAAGTTACAAGGATATAACTAAGGAATCATGGACCTTAAGGGTCACTATCTTAGTAATAAATATGTCCTAAAAAAGGGAAATCGTGTAATACAAGGATCATATTGTAAGGAATTCAATAATGAAAAGCCTAACTAGACCAAGGAGTTCATGCAAGGTTAAACTTGGTTAAGCAATGATTGGGATCCATGGGATTTAACCATGGAACATACATAAAAATGATGGATCCAAGTAGTGAATAAAATTCATACTTTAATGATATGTGTGGGATATAATGGTGTCATTATAGGAATCCATGAATAGATTATGGTCAACCTCTGGGTGCTTCTCAATCAATGAAATTTGTAACCTTGAATCTGAATGTGGTCCTCAAGTGCTCATGGAATTCCTCGATAATAATCCAGGGAAATCTTGATTCAGGCCATTAATATTTGATAAGGAAGTCATAAAATATATCATTTGGAAAAATCCTTTACTTTCAGTAATGTAACAAAGAAATGTATCATTCAATAATTTAAACAAAATATTATTTTACAATAAGTCCATGTGGTTCATGCATTTCCTTTCATTAGTGTGACAAGGTCAAGTAGCACACAACCGTTAATTTAATCCATTTATGGATATTCATTAATCCATATTCGTTCTTCTACCTTCCATTAATGGTACACAATGATATAAACATGGTTCATATTAGTCATTTACATTTAATCATGTCAAGTCATATACTTAGTATATTCCAATTTCCCATTCGTATTTTATTATCAATTTGAATCACTGACCTTATGTTGGTCAGGTGGAAGTTGCATGGTATATTCCATTGACCATTACATGATTCAAATATAAATTATGATAAGAATTATTACTATTATTGTTGTCAATCTTGAGCACATCTGAGAGATAGCTCAGAAGTGTCGAAACAGTGAAAACTCAAGTATGGAATATCATAGTAAATGGGATGTTTGGAGTTTTGGGTATAACCACTTATAAATAATAACATATATAGTAATAGTATTATAATAAAATTATAATGATTATAATAATGACATATAAATTCAATAAATGATGCCCAAGAAAATTAGTGGTCCCCATATGGAAATTCCAAAATCAACGAACATCATAGATGATATATATACCACCCAACATAGGGTTGTATGAATCTTATCATCTGATATCGTCCCATGATTCTATATAGAATATACTAGATTTGAGAATAATTGAATAATGTTGACACGTATATTACTAGGTTGAGAGAAGGAGAGATGATGAAAGGCTTAAACGTACTCAAGCACTTACCATTATGCATCCAACGTGATAAAAGAGCGTATGGTCAGATCCCAGAAAAATATTATATTTGAATCCCTTAACATGGAATTTGAAGTTATCGAAAATGAAAAAAAAATCAATTCCACATAATCTCATATTAGGAGGAATGATGGTGCAAAATTACATCATTAAGGGGGAAAATGACATTTTATCCACAAATTCGCTGGTGTAGGGTTTCTCAACATGGTTTGAAAAAAACCATGATAAATCCATGAATGGGTACTTAAGAAGGAAATGGATCTCATACAGTTAGGGATACAATGTGATAACCATGTGGTAAGCCTCTGACCAAAAAGTAACAATCGGCACATGTTTTTCTAATTAGGTGTCCTTCCCACATTGTTTTCTCTAAACTGTGTGTCAAGTTTATTTTTACAAAAAGATCGCTTCGAAGCTTTGAAGAGGCCCCGAACATCATTGGGACCCTCAATAACCAATTAATCCCCCATTAAATGATCAAAAAAATCATATAGACCAAAAATTAATGGATCCATTTTTGATTGAAAACCAGTGTTCCTAAAATAATTAAATCAATAAATTTATTATCCCCCATTTCTTTTATAATAATATTTTTTCCATTAATTTTTGACTAATTTTTTCTAATTTGTAAAAAAAAAATTAATAAAAATCATAATTATTTATCTAATTCATTGATAACCCCTTTCATCAAAAACCATCAATTCTATTAATGATTTCAAATTTTTATAAAAAATCACTGTATGATTTTTTAACGAAATATTTACCCATGATTTATTTTTTTTAATTTTTTTTGATGAAATCGTCATGTCATTTTATAAAACATTTCTCTATTGATTGTACCTAAAATGTGAAATGATTTTTTGTCTTAATGGTAATTTAATTAAGGAAATTTATTTATGGAATTGAATTTTTCTAAGCATACATAATTTTTTTCATGTAAATTTTAAATAAATATTTTTTAAAAAAAGTTATATCTTAAAAATATGTTTTCAAAGAGGATGGGATCATTTACTCAAGTAATTGTTAAAATTATTTTAAATTATCCATTATATGTTTTAATTTTTTTATTATAAATTGATTTTAAATATTTATTATGTTTTAAAATTTTCCAACCAATTGGGAAATGATATATTCCACAATAATAGTTTTCAATTAGTTTTTAAGGAATCCCATTTATTTTTCCAAGGAATATTTTTATAGATATGGATTTTAATCATTTTTTTCAATAAAAAGTGTTACTTATAGAGGAATGGAGATTTTACAAAATAAATGTTTTAATATAATTTTAATGAATTCATAATATGATTTATGGTTATTTTAAATGAAAGGTAATTTTAAAATTTATTATGTTAAAAATTTGATTTACAATGAAATCTTATTTTCCTCATGAAATGATCCAGGTGATCTCTAAAGATAATTCCCCATCTATGATTACTTTATTTTAGGATACTTATGATTTTGGAGGATATGATCCAAGGACTAAAATATTCTTATATCTCAATATGGTTTAGGATTTTGGTGAAATGATATTCATATAACATGTTTATCTTTCATGGGTTATTGTATGGTAAAATTATTATGAAAATCATTTTATTTCATGGGTTATGGTTTGAATAAGTGATGAAATTAATATGAAACGTGTATATTTTATATAGGTTATAATACATTTAAATGGTTATGAAACACATTTTATTTTTGTATTTATGATATGAGTAATGTTTTATGATCATGTGTAGCACATATATATTATTTAAATTTTGCGAAGAGTGGGACTTATATCTTCCTCCAATGTATTGGGAAATGATTTATATTTCATGACATTTAAATGACCAGAATGGGGAGTAAACTTAATTAAGTATGTGAAATTATCTGCTATGATATATTTTGGAGTGATCCATGACTACTATGATTATCTATGGAGTTAACCCATTCCATAATGAAATAATTGGATGTGATCCTTGATTACTATTGAAATTATTTTCTATGATTTTGTGGGTGAAACAATTACACATCTTATGATAATTTTTTTCCTTCATGGAAAATGGTCAATGATTCATTTATAAATATTAACTTATGGACAATAAATATTTATGCAAAAACACATGATTATGATCATTTATTTGTATGTTATTGTTTAAACATGTTATGATAAAATTATCAATAAATTATTTTCATTTTATTATTTCATATCTCCCTTATTTACCAATACTAAAAATCTGATAGCTCCCTTTTTTATGCTTCCTTTGACCTGGATAAGATGACATTTTTTATAAATGATATTTCTAAAAATGTTTCTCGCTATTAAGAACATTGTTTTAGATAATAAAAGTCTATTACGGACATGTTTTTTATGTGTTGTTGTTTCCAATTGAAAAATAAAATTACATTAATCATGCACATGGTTTTTAAATTTGATGAATATTTATCAAAAATATTTTAATATATGTGTATGAAAAACCTAATTCACTATAAAAATTCTAAAAAAAATTATTAAAGCCTTCATTAAATAAAAAAATCCATGATAAAGACTATTATATATATTCCCTTTGAGGGGATATTTAAAATAGTGAATTTTTTAATAAATTATCATCCTATATTCAATTAAAATTCTAATCTATCCATGAAATGAAAATGAGATTTAGGTATTCTTGAATGGCCTATACGAATTCATTTTTATTTATTTTTTATAATCCCCCATTCAATGGATGAAGGGAACCCCTACATGGCCCATATTCTCAGAGATTACAATGACATATGCTTAAGAGATTACATGACCCGAAGGTCTAAGGGAATTCGACCAGACTATCTACAACGAATTTCCCATCCCCAGCATCTACATCCTAATTATAGCTCTCCACCTTTGCATGGATGTATTTTTAGGCTTCCCCATGCAAGCACAGTCTAGTAACGATGGCATAGCCATACCCTCTGATTCTGAAAAATCCATTTTCCTCTACTCTGGTGACTGCACCTGCTCTGATTCATCTTCTGGGGTTGTTCATTTTCTATAGAGTCTGTCTGGGACAAATGCATTTTGTTCTTTATAAATTCACACTAGTTGAAATGTGGGTTATACACTCACCTCTATACTCATTGTTTACTCAGACCATGTGTATAGAGAATCCTATTTGAAAATTTTATTGAATCTATTTGTTTAGATTGAAAACCAAGTCCCAATTCCAATGGTTTATTATAGATTATAGTGTATGGTCATATATTGCACAAGTATTTTAAATTTATTTTATGTTTTCTCTATAAATAAGCATGGAAACCTCCCCTAACCCATTATAACTTATTTTACCCTTCCCCAAATCGTTCCCTCTTCTTGGATCATCATAGAGATCTCCCCTCAATCCATAAATTCATTATTAGATTATTCTCTACATTATTTCATTGATTACATCATCTATAAAATAATTTTTGGGCTTTGATTTCAATTTTATTTAGTTATTAACTAAAACAGAGATATAGTTAAGTTACAATTCAACCAGATTCATTAATTTTATTTGTTCGATTATATTTTAATTGTATTTAAAAATATATTCTATCATAACTGATATATTTTAGTTTTAATTCAGTTACCCTCTACATAAAACTTAATAAAATGTAATGTTATTTAGTAGTGTTATATAAATTAATGGATTTTCTAAATTATCTTCTTATTAATTTATAATTTTAATTACATTTTATGGGATTTAAAAATTATTAATGTAACAACTTTATTTTAAATATTGAATGATAATAAATTTAACGTAATGAATTCCAATATTTTACAGTGTCAAATGAATGAATAAAAATATTTATGATAATGAGAAGTTTATTTAATATTCACTCACTACCTCAAATGAATTTAATTTTATGTTTTATTTCTTATAAATTATATGTGTCATAAAAATATTTAGTCGGTACTAGTATTCATCAATTATAGCATAGGAAATATTTTATGATTTATTTCGTTATGTACTATATTTTTTGGATTAATTTCATTTTAAAATTGGAATTTGTATTATTTTTATGTAAATATTCTATAGGAAAGTGATATTGAATTATTTATTTTTTGTTTTATAATTATTATTGAATGGTAAAAAAATTATCAATGACAATTGATCTCCTTTTTTAGGGGCCAGTATTATGTTTTAATAAAATATTTTCATTGATAAAGATATGTTTTTAATTGTGAACTTCTTATTTCCATAATAATTTGTTATTAGATTCAATACATTCCTGAAAATTGAAATTATAAGCTACTTTATTGATTAAAATAAAGAAACATTCTTTATTTTTTAAAATCAAGTATATGTTGAATGTATGATACTAATAAAAATCAATTTTTTTCAAAATAATACTGATTTTAGATTTTTCATCTCAAAATGATTTATATGGACGAATAATTTTCTTCTCTTGTTATAATAAGGCCATAAGGCCATGGTTATGTTGAGAAAAATTAACATATACCCTTTAAATCATTAGTACCTATAGAGAAAAATGGATATTCAAATCATAATTCAATCGAAGACTCTAGTTAATGGTAATAAATGGATATTTAGATCATAAAACAATCTAAATGAATATATACATAAATAAAAAACTAATAATTTTCTCCATAATATCAACGATCCTGATTTCCTGTCATCGAGTAAGTCGAATAAGTTCATAAAGAATCAATGAAAATATTCTAAAAGATCATAACATATGGATTGAGATTATAGAACAAACATAATCATATAAAATAATTTACATATTATTCAATACAAATTTCAAGGACCAAGATAGAGTAAAATTTTCTTTTATTGGACATGGTTCACTCTGTATTCTAGTTCCATTTTACTAAATAGAGTGTACTCTTATACCACAACTATATTTCGAAATTAGGTTAATTACTGTTCAAAGATTTTCTATCAAATGAGACATAAATATTTACCCAATGCATTAAGTAAGGTAAAGTTCCCACCCCTTACATAATCAATACAATACTTATATTTTCTACAAGAACATAAATCATTAATTTCATCAGAACCCATAAAAATTTCTTTCATATTATTTTCATCGTAAAATTAATCATGGGAAAAAAATATAACTAACACAGATAAATCCACCAGAAACATAACCAATTTAATTAAATAATAATTATAGTATCATTCAATCATAATCTTAGTAAAAAATAATTACCATATAATAATATTATCTTATTACGAAAATTATTTTGAGAGATCCCTTCAAATAATTCATGAGGTAAATATCTTTTCTATTTTGAAATACTATTTTGTAATCACCAATACATTTAGATTACCTAATTCATTTAAAATAACATTAAAAATGTATAATGGAAGCTATGAGAAACCATTTTTAGTATCATAAAAATATTTTTCCTGGAAGATGTTTTAATGCTCATTTAAAAAATATTTAAAACACTCTTAGAAAACATAGTTTTGAAAGAACATAGATTTCAGAACGAATAATGAATAAAATTACACGAGACATATAATATCATGAAATTATGATATTAATGATACATCATTTCAAAGGGAAGTATACACACCTAAGAAAATATTATAGGTTCATAAAACATTTTTTATATGAAAGCACTATGTTTGGATTGTATTTTAAACATCACCATGTGAATCTTATGTCACATAAAACAATTATATAATCTTGTGTTATAAGAAAAATTATGTTTGGATTCAATTATACACTTTATAGAATAAATTTGATATATTGTGTTACATTAAAGTCTGTGTTTTGTTGAAAAAATATAGTCAAATAATAATATTATTAATTTATAATTATATCTACCTCCTAGCAATTGGAATGGAAGTTAAAAATAACTCTATATAATTAATCAAAATTTTATTTACTAATAGATATAATTCTTATCCATTGGTTATAAAATTTTATAACTGAATGAAATAATTATTCGAAAATAATTAAATTACTTTTATATGAAAAATATTTTTCTATGAACAAAAACAATTTGATCCCAAATTTTTTTAAAAAGTGTCTTTGATTAATTTTTTCAATAAAATATACATATTACCCATCAATAAATATTATTTATACTCATCCAATAGAATTCACTGGTATAAAAGATACATAAGGCCAATATTATTAATAAAATGGTTTATATTTCAAAATGGCAATTTTACCTCAATTTTCTAGCCAACCCATTTTAAATAAGATATTTGAAAGTTTTATATTTTTTATTTGAAAACATGAATCATTATTTTATGTGGAATATCAGTGATTTCTTTGCACTAGTTTTCTGAAATTTTTAGAGATGATCTAATTTTTGGATGAATAATTAAAACACTGAATTTTAATTCAAAAATACATTTTCCTGAAATTAATTTATATTGATAAATTAAATTCTAAATTCTGTATAAAGTTTAATTATATAAATATTAGATAAATTATTCTTATTTAGATCATTTTAATCAATTTCATATTAAATTTGGATTTAGAAACATTTTAATCTTTTGACCATATTTACTTTTAAACATACTTCATTATCTTGTCGCATGGATTAATATAAAATTAATTTCATCAACACATGTGATTATAATTTTGGGAAATCGATTAAATATTGGGAATAATTGTATTATAATAATTTATAATAATTTAATATATTTTTTGAACAAAAATTATTGTGGAAGTCATTAAAATTAACTAAAACATTTAAGAGAAAATTTATCTTATGACGGATTAAGCCATAAAATTTAGTTGCAAAATAACCTAGAAACTTGTCCAAAATAGATTATACATTTATAAATTGCCCCTATGATCCATTTTATATGACATGGAACATTAATATTTCAATAATAAAATAGAAAAATGTGCGTGGAGTTGAAATATATTCAATTTAAAAGAATTTCACTACTCATACACTATAAAATGTAACTCACCCATCCAATACATTTACACATGTGATGCAATTTTCCTAGGAATAGATCTCAAAAAATATCATACCAACATCTTAAAAATAATATCATAAACCTCTCATTGAGATGAAATATAATTAAGTAAGATATTTGATAAAAACAATGATGAGTATCCCAAAGAATAGGAAACATCAATCCACAAGATCTTTTGGTTTATTTTCGTTCTTCAACCCAAAAAATCTTATTACTAGATGATTATATATATAAATCAGCATCATAAATATATTTATATTTTATTTCTAATCTCTATCCTTACACATAAACACACATATATATAGTGGGGAACCAACTTACCGTTAAGGTGCAGGGCGGGCTATAACCTCCCGAAATGACGTTGATCATTTATCTATTTTCACCTTTCATAGGAGAAAATTATGATGTAAATTATGTTTTTATATGATAAATATTATATTTTTTAATAATATATGAATATTAAATTATTATATTCAACATATCATCTTGCTTTATATTTTGTGTAAATGTGATAACTTCATTTATGGACGTGTGGACTACCTCCACCCCAAAG
Source organism: Viscum album (assembly GCA_963277665.1). Taxonomy (NCBI): domain Eukaryota; kingdom Viridiplantae; phylum Streptophyta; class Magnoliopsida; order Santalales; family Viscaceae; genus Viscum; species Viscum album. The sequence goes on along the minus strand of OY728122.1, from coordinate 469,377,014 downwards.
TGATTTTAATCATTCAAACAGTATTTGAAGTGTATTAAGAATGGTTTTACTGAAATTATCTGTTATATTATACATAATGATTCTAGTGGAATGACATTATATATAAAAATATATCAAATTTACTTTTATTTCAATACTATATGATATTGAAAACAATATTCATGAGTATATATGGGCTACCATCTCCATGAATGGTATATCCCATTTCATGTTTGTATCCTTTTTATATAATCATAAATTTATATATATAGAATATATCTGATATTTTTATAATGTTTAAACATTATGGAATTGATTAAATCAAGAAATATGTAAGAGGACCGAGAATAAAATGTCAAAACATATGTGAAAAACTAAGAGAATATTACACAAAATGTAATGTTAACATGGTGTTGTTAATAAGGGTGTAATAAAATGTAAAAATAAAATATATATTTGGTATTAGATATAATAATATGTTTCTTTTTAAAAAAATTTAATATACGTAAATATATTATATAGTAGGTTTGAATATGTACAATGAAATTAAATATTAAAGGTAAGAGTTTTCTTGTCTCCCTTTTATTTATGTGAGATATATTCTATATTTAAAAATTATTCATGTTGTGTGTTGTATATACATCCATATGAATGTTATTTATGAATTAAATTTATTCAATTAAAAAATATGTTTTAATTGATTTTAATTTTTTTTTATTGATTCAAAATTTACCCAAGGAGTAAGGGGATTTCGAGTCTCACATTTATTTATGTGATAATTATGCCTTATTCACGATTGATTAAATTTTTGTGGTATATATACTTTAATTGAATTTATTATATTATTTAATCATTAAATTTATGGGTATTTAAATATACATAATATTATATCACTTTCATTGGGGTTTATCATTTTAACGGCACCAAATCAGTAACATAATTTTGTCTCAATTTTCATTCATCGAGTAACATTACATGTTATACGGTCATATTCAACTAAGAGGTTTATATAGTAGCCTTTGAAATGTTATGCCACCAATATCATTCATTCTATTATATTTTATTTCTTTATTTAATTCTATTATATAATTGGGATTATGATTTAATATTTCCAATGTGGTAAGACAATAATATTTCAATTTGATCATTTATCTGTAATGGTTTATGATTATACATAAATTTATGGAATATTATGATACATAACTCAAGATACGTCATGAATTATATTATCCACCATTAATTATTTTTATATCATCGTAATTTAACAATTTTTCAATCTCTAGACATCATGACAATTAAGAATTTTTTTTAATAAAATATGTAAAGACCCGTAAATCTCAAGGAAATTTTTTTTCCTTAATTTTCTTTGGAATTATACAAGAGCGCAGTTTTTGACGGCACCTGATTCCGAGGCCCGGTGTGCCCGGAATCATTTTCCGAAGTTTGGCTCGGGTACGTTCAGTGAACGGACGAGCGGGTTTTTCTAACTTTTGAGCCGATGCCTGGAATCGAATTCTGAGGGCACCGATGAAATCGCAGCGCCGGTATTCGCTTAGAAACGCCTCTTTCGGAGTTGCGTTTGCTCGGGTGTGGTTTTTAATTTTCGGGCGTAAAGTTAAGAAATAAAATAATTTTGCGACAACTTTATCTTATTTCACATAAGCCACTTGGAAACCACTTGAAGCCACTTAAAGGCAGCTTGAACTGATTTGAACTGGATAGGATGCTATCCAGAAATATCCTACCCCCTTGGTAGGATATTTGTGAGGTGGGGCCCGCACGAGCCCCACCGTTTCTTTCCGCTAAGAAACGCACCCGTGAAAACCCGTCTTAATGAAAGTCAACTGACGCGTTTTCTAAATTCTTAACAGACCATTTAATTGGGTGGTTTATTTCGTGAATTAAATGGGCTGTTTCTTCCGTTAATTAAATGGGCTGTTTCTTTCGTGAATTAAATGGGCTGTTTCTTTCATGAATTAAATGGCCTGTTTCTTTCGTTGAATTAATTCAACGAATTAATTCAATCGTTTCTTAACCTATTTTCGTGTGTTGGAATATTAATAAAATAAGACCCACCCAAAATCTTTTGAGAGATTTGAGAGGATCCTTGTTTCTTCTTCTCCCTCACGAAGAACGCGAAGAACGTGAAGAACGCTGAACCCGGAAATCGACGACGCGATGCCTTGATCCGCATCGCCGACAACGTTCTTCTGCGACGTCTCTTCCTCCGCGACGGATCTTCGATCGGCTTCTTGAGGTAAGAGTCTCAGACCTTCCTTAATCTCCTTCGTGGTTCTTAACCAAAAACACGGATTTAATTAATTAAATTAAATATGTTGTTTCATGGTGCGTTGAGTTCGCCGACTCAACACCGGATTCCGCGACGACGCGACGCCTCCCCGCGACGACGCAACGATCCCTCTCTTCCGCGACGATCTTTTCCGCGAAGAACGCCCGCGCGCGACGATCGACGAGGTAGGGATTTTATAATTTTGGAATACCCCTCTTTGTTTATTTCCCGTCTTTGTTTCATTAAAGAAATTAAAGAACCGTTTTTGTGAACAATTTTTAATCTTATTAAAAATTGTTGTTTTCTATGTGGAATAAATTTCTCCCGGTGGTTTATCTCTAACGCGGAGGGTGCGGGCCAAATGAACACGGCCCGACGACCCTCCGCCGTTCTTCGTTTTGTGCGGATTTGACGGACGACGACGGAACGTGCCGCAGTGGATGTTTGACGATCCCGCAGTAAATAACGGATCCCGGGAGGAGCAACGGCGCAGACGGGAAGGAAACGGGCCACCGGAGCGACGCCGGATGAGGCCGCCGCGGTTGAAGCCGCGGCGGCGGTGGCCAACGGACCCTCGGCCGCGCGGGTCCGGTTCGCCCAGGCGGGATGCGGCAGAGCCGCGTCCGCGGTTCACCAGCGCGGCCCGCATGCGGGCCGCGGTTTTCCTCAGGCCGCGGGTCAACGCCCGCGGCGCCTGCCGCTCGGCCCAGCCGAGCCGGACCGTCCCCGGCCGAGCTGGACCGGGCAAACCGGGTCGGACCCGGGTCGGGTCGACCCGGTTCGGGCCAACCCAGGGGGGGTCGGGCCGGGTCGGCCCGGGCCCGTACCCCCCTTCTTCGGACGTCTTCGTTCAAATGGCCGTATCATGAGCTACGAGCCTCCAAACGACTCGTCGTCAGTGGCAACGCGATCCTTGGATCGATACAGTCGTTTTGGTATATCGCACTCAAGGATTCGGAATACTTTGAGTTCGGCCAGGTTGGTTCGTACACGAGACCAACCGGGCCCTCGGAGCGGAAACGTTCATATATTTAGATACGGACGTCCGATTGACGTGCCGTCGGCTTTGTTGAATTCCTCTAAGTGAGACGGATCTTTTGGCATACTCCGCCCGAGGTTCGGATGCAGGTGGAGTGTGGTCGGGTTGGTTTTGCCTTAAAAACCAACCGGGCCCTTGGGACGAAAATGCCAATATCTCTCAGACCGGGCGTCCGATTGACGCGCCGTCTGCGACGTTGAGTTCCTGTTGATGATACGGAACTTTTGGATAAATCAAATTCGGACTTTGTGTCAGTTGATGTATCAGCCTCTCGGCTCGTGGAGCGGACCCTCCCGAACGAGCTTGCTGTGTGCGGGAACCCTAGGCTGGCTGCGACTGCTACTTCTGCAGCGACGACTGTGCAGAGATCCTCCGTGGACTCCGACGACGACCGTGCAGAGATCCTCAGTGGACTGCGGCGAAGACTGTGCAGATATCCACAGCGGACTGCGATGACTACTGCACTCAGCGATCCTACGTGGATCAGGGCTTCAGGTCCTGCGTGGGCCCGATCCTGTGTGGGTCCGATCCTGTGTGGGTCACTGCAGAGATTAGTTACCTATCGATCCTTCGTGGGTCCGACGACTTATATAGATCAGGGATCATCTTTATCGTCATCCGAAGAAGTATACATGTGTGAGCTGAATCTTCTGTTTTACTCGATAGAGGTGGTGCGCTTGGTTGTAGCGGCAGACCCGCGATACTGGAGACGAGCGTACGGAGTACGGAGACCGTGTAGAAAGTTGAGACCTGAAGACTGCTCGACCGACTCGACTTGGAGTGAGTCGACTAGCCCAGTGGACGGAGCGCCCGGTATTTGGCAGCAGACCCACGGCGGACGGAGCGCTGGGTAGTTGGCAGCAGACCCGCGGTACTCGACTGGAGGAGTACCTCTATAGGCTATTTGGGTGAGCGCCCGGTATTTGGCAGCAGACCCTCAGCAGACGGAGCGCCCGGTAGTTGGCAGCAGACCTGCGGTACTCGACAGGAGGAGTACCTCAGCAGTCTTAGGTTAGTGAGAAGTACATCGGAGTCGTGACAGGACCACTGTACACTTCAGATATGGGGCTCTTCAGTAGTTACGTTTTTGATAATGAAAATCCTGGTTTGAGCTGAGTCAATGATCCTTGTGTTTCCTCTTGATTGAGATGGGTGATCTGATAATTTCGATATATGTATGGGCATATACCTAGGAGAGTTATCTGTTGAGTTTTCCTGTGTGGATTACGTTTTCCTCTCCTTTGTGGATTGTGTTGAGCTATCCTGTGCGGATTTACTGTTTACTCTCCTTTGTGGATTGTTTTGTTCTATCCTGCGTGGGTAAGCGTTTTTCTTTCCTGTGTGGACCGGGTTGTGCTAGGGCTCGGACGTTGGAGTCGATCAGGGAATTGATGACTTAGGTATATGTATGGGAATATACCTAAGCCGTGTCAGATGTTACTTCGTGTTTGTGTCTCTCCTTCGTGGCTTATCCTTTGTGGATTTCGGGAGACCTTCGGGGGTCTCGGGGTCCCTACTGAGAAGCTTATACTCACCCCTGCACGGGCTATGCCCGCACTTCGTGGTGTTGGTTGCAGACGACGGACAGCGCTGATCGTGGAGGAGGCGTGCAGATCAGGACAGTACCTGGAGGTGGACCACTGGGCGGGACGTACTCGGAGCGGTTAGGTGGACCCGAAGAGCAGTGGAGGCTATCTGTAACCACCCTTCAGGTGGGACTTCCAGAGGATGGCTGGACGCTGCAGTTTTTCCTTTCAGTTGCTGTTTTTCCTTTCAGTTGTACTTTACAGTTGGGCTTGTATTTCCGGCCCCTTTTACTTTCAGAACAGCTTGTACAGTTTTTACTTAGTGTTTACTTTTCCACTTGCTTACTCTGTGGTGCTTGTTTACTTTTCAAAGGCAATTCCTTCCCTTTTTGTTGAGATTTACGCCTTGGTGCTAGTCGCTAGCCCCTGGCCTATGGAAGGCGGTCTTGGGGTAGTCACGGCACGGGCCCCGAGGACGGGTCGTGACAAATTGGTATCAGAGGTGGTCGGTTCTACCACAGACTCTGATCTTTCTTCTATGTTAAGAGATAGTGTTTAGCATATTGAGTGTGGTTATCAGTCCAGGGAGTCTAGTGTTGGTGTGGCGGCCGACGTATCAATACACCAGGACCCTGACTTCTGATTTCCGACTTAATGCACGAAAACATTGATTGCATGTGTGTTTCAAGTTTTCTCTGTGATTACTTGTGTCAGCTCACCAGGTATACTGTTCTGACCATGGCATACTTGTTTCCTTTTCAGGATGGCACGACGACAGCAGCCAGCTAGGGTTCCTAGAGTAGAGCGCGACGAAAGCCCGCCGAGCGACGAGGCCTCGGTACAGGACCCGTTGACAGCAGAGGCCCCGGAGGTACCTTTACCCGCCGAGCCCCCGATGCTTGCAGCACTGGCAGCTGACGACGCACGACGCCTCGGAGCTCTGCACGAGTTCCAGCGCCAGCGACCACCCAGGTTCCGTGGGGAGTCGGACCCCCAGGCAGCCGAGGACTGGCTGGAGGCGGTCGTCCGAGTTTTCATGCTAGTGAGGACACCAGAAGACCTCATGGTGATCCTCGCGGCGAGCCTACTGCACGCAGCAGCCGGACGATGGTGGAGCCTGATGCTCCAGGTACACGATGAGGCCACCCTCATCTGGACGGACTTCGAGAGCCTCTTCCGCTCAGAGTTCGTCCCGGCCACCCTTCCTGCGGTGCGCATCCAGGAGCTTCTTTAGCTGCGGCAGGGCAGCTTGACGGTCGCTCAGTACGCGGCGAGGTTCACCGACCTTTCTCGGTACTCGACAGACATGGTACGGGACCCCTTCTTTCGGGCCCGGACCTTCGAGCAGGGATTGAGACATGAGATCAGGGCATCGCTGATCTCTCTCAGTATCCCGACCCAGGCAGGAGTGCTAGAGCGAGCCCTTTTGATCGAGAGCTTCCTCGCTGAGTCCACAGCGAGACCTGCCACAAGGCGGAAGATAGCGGAGTCATCGGCAGCAGGTAGCCGACGGATGACTCAGGGTTCCTGGCAGACCAGACCTACAGGTGGCCGACTGCACGACTCATGCTCAGTTGTGCGGGGGAGCCGGGGTGGAGTCAGAGCCAGGCGTGCTGAGAGTGGGCAGTGTTACTCCTGTGGCGGGATTGGTCACATGGCTCGTGACTGTCCAACCCGCCATGCTGATGATCAGCAGTTAAGTGATGAACCTCCCAGGCAGAGGCAGAGGTTCGACCGTTGCGTTCCGCAGGGAGGAGGCGGACGAGGCAGAGGAGCTGGCCGCGCAGCAGGAGGTGGGCGACGCTTTGAGGCTCTGCCACCACCACCACCAGGAGGTCCGCCCCGACCACAGGGAGTAGGTGAACATGCGAGAGCTCAGCTTCAGGGAGCCGAGACCTTCGATCATGGAGCTCTAGGAGCAGATGGATAGGAGAAGATCTAGTGGATACGTCCTTTGTACTTCTGGTTCCTTGTTTCTTTTGTGCATCGTCTTGTATTATGAGCTGCAATAATAAAAGACGCATACCTTTGTGATATTTTCGTTCCTGTCCTCTTTCGTGATGTTACTAAGAGGTTTCATTTTTGATTGTTGACTTGACCCTCACTTGTGAGACATCTACTGGAGGAGACCTAGTTACCACACACTGATGCCGACAGTGTGACTCAACCCTTGGAGGCGAGAGTAACGGTTGGATCTCTTAGTAGTAGCGTCGAGGGCTTACGATGTCATCCTTGGTATGGATTAGTATCATCCATGTTAGGATTGACTGTTTTAGGCAAAGAATGTGGTTCATCTAGGGGATGAGACCAGGTTTCTCTTATCGACAAAGAAGAAATCTTGCAGCTCTTGTGGGACCAGAGATGGTCCGGGCCACGTCAGAGAAGGTCCAGGCCATCCAGGAGTGGATGAGGACAGCACAGAGCCGGCAGAAGTCATATGCTGATAGGAGGCGGAGGCCACTAGATTTCAAAGATGGCGACCAAGTCTTCTTGCGTGTCTCACCTCGACATGGTTTGCGGAGATTTGGCCGAGGCGGTAAGTTGTCTCCACGCTTCATCGGGCCTTTCCAGGTCCTCAGCAGGATTGGCGAGGTGGCTTATCGCCTGGCTCTGCCACCTCTGTTGCACCGGGTGCACGACGTCTTCCACGTATCCCAGCTGAGGAGATACGTGCGCGACCTGACGCACATCTTTGACTATGGGGAGCTAGACGTGGATGATGGGGAGACTTTTACGGAGGTCCCAGTGGAGATAGAGGATCGACAGGAGCGGGTCCTACGTGGGTGATTGATCCCTCTTGTGCGCATCAGATGGAAGCACGGAAACCTCCAGGAGAGCACTTGAGAGCGGGAGGCTCAGATGCGTGCTCAGTACCCACATTTGTTTCCCTAGTTTATGATGTATCTTTACGGGGACGTAAAGTCCTGAGGTGGGAGTAATGTAAAGACCCATAAATTTCAAGAAAATTTCTTTTCCTTAATTTTCTTTGGAATTTTACAAGAGCGCAGTTTCTGACGGCACCTGATTCCGAGGCCCGGTGTGCCCGGAATCATTTTCCGAAGATTGGCTAGGGTACGTTCAGTGAACGGATGAGCGGGTTTTTCTAACATTTGAGCCAATGCCCGGAATCGAATTCTGAGGGCACCGATGAAATCGCAGTGCCAGTATTCTCTTAGAAACGCCTCTTCCGGAGTTGCGTTTTCTCGGGTGTGGTTTTTAATTTTCGGGCTTAAAGTTAAGAAATAAAATAATTTTGCGACAACTTTATCTTATTTCACATAACCCACTTGGAAGACACTTGAAGCCACTTAAAGGCAGCTTGAACTGATTTGAACTGGATAGGATGCTATCCAGAAATATCCTACCCCCTTGGTAGGATATTTGTGAGGTGGGGCCCGCACGAGCCCCGCCGTTTCTTTCCGCTAAGAAACGCACCCTTGAAAACCCGTCTTAATGAAAGTCAACTGACGTGTTTTCTAAATTCTTAACAGACCATTTAATTGGGGCGGTTTATTTCGTGAATTAAATGGGTTGTTTCTTTCGTGAATTAAATGGGCTGTTTCTTTCGTGAATTAAATGGGTTGTTTCTTTCGTGAATTAAATGGCCTGTTTCTTTCGTTGAATTAATTCAACGAATTAATTCAATCGTTTCTTAACCTATTTTCGTGTGTTGGCATATTAATAAAATAAGACCAACCCAAAATCTTTTGAGAGATTTGAGAGGATCCTTGTTTCTTCTTCTCCCTCGCGAAGAACGCGAAGAACGCGAAGAACGCCGAACCCGGAAATCGACGACGCGACGCCTTGATCCGCATCGCCGACAACGTTCTTCTGCGACGTCTCTTCCTCCGCGACGGATCTTCGATCGGCTTCTTGAGGTAAGAGTCTCGGACCTTCCTTAATCTCCTTCGTGGTTCTTAACCAAAAACACGGATTTAATTAATTAAATTAAATCTGCTGTTTCATGGTGCGTTGAGTTCGCCGACTCAACACCGGATTCCGCGACGACGCGACGCCTCCCCGCGACGACGCGACAATCCCTCTCTTCCGCGACGATCTTTTCCGCGAAGAACGCCCGCGTGCGACGATCGACGAGGTAGGGATTTTATAATTTTGGAATACCCATCTTTGTTTATTTCCCGTCTTTGTTTCTTTAAAAAAATTAAAGAACCGTTTTTGTGAACAATTTTTAATCTTATTAAAAATTGTTGTTTCCTGTGTGGAATAAATTTCTCCCGGTGGTTTATCTCTAACGCGGAGGGTGCGGGCCAAACGAACACGGCCCGACGACCCTCCGCTGTTCTTCGTTTTGTGCAGATTTGACGGACGACGACGGAACGTGCCGCAGCGGATGTTTGACGATCCCGCAGTAAAGAACGGATCACGGGAGGAGCAACGGCGCAGACGGGAAGGAAAACGGGCCACCAGAGCGACGCCGGCGGCCCGCGGAAACAGCCGGCGGCGCCGGCCAACGGACCCGCGGCCACGCGGGTCCGGTTCGCCCAGGCGGGACACGGCAGAGCCGCGTCCGCGGTTCACCAGCGCGGCCCGCACGCGGGCCGCGGTTTTCCTCAGGCCGCGGGTCAACGCCCGCGGCGCCTGCCGCTCGGCCAAGCCGAGCCGGCCCGGGCCAACCATTTCAGACCCGGGTGGGGCGACCCGGTTCGGGCCGACCTAGGGGGGGTCGGGCCGGGTCGGCCCGGGCCCGTACCCCCCTTCTTCGGACGTCTTCGTTCAAATGGCCGTATCTTGAGATACGGGCCTCCAAACGACTCTCCGTCAGAGGAAACACGATCCTTGGAGCGAGACGGTCGTTTCGGTATATCGCACTCAAGGTTTCGGGATACTTTGAGTTCGGCCAGGTTGGTTCGTACACAAGACCAACCGGGCCCTCGGAGCGGAAACGCTCATATCTTGAGCTACGGACGTCCGATTGACGTTCCGTCAGCTTTGTTGAATTCCTCTAAGTGAGACGGATCTTTTGGCATACTCCGCCCGAGGATCGGATGCATGTGCAGTGCGGTCGGGATGGTTTTTCCTTAAAAACCAACCGGGCCCCTGGGACGAAAATGCCAATATCTCTCAGACCGGGCGTCCGATTGACGCGCCGTCTGCGACATTGAGTTCCTGTTGACGATACTGAACTTTTGGATACATCAACTTCGGACTTTGTGTCAGTTGATGTATCAGCCTCTCGGCTCGTGGAGCGGACCCTCCCGAACGAGCTTGCTATGTGCGGGAATCCTAGGCTGGCTGCGACTACTACTTCTGCAGCGACGACTGTGCAAGGATCCTCCGTGGACTCCGACGACGACCGTGTAGAGATCCTCAGTAGACTGCGGCGACGACTGTGCAGAGATCCTCGACGGACTGCAACGACTACTGCACTCAGCGATCCTACGTGGATCAGGGCTTCAGGTCTTGCGTGGGCCCGATCCTGTGTGGGTACGATCCTGTGTGGGTCACTGCAGAGATTATTACCTATCGATCCGTCATGGGTCCGACGACTTATTTGGAGCAGGGATCATCTTTATCGTCATCCGAAGAAGTATACCTGTGTGAGCTGAATCTTCTGTTTTACTCGATAGAGGTGGTGCGCATGGTTGTAGCGGCAGACCCGCGATACTGGAGATGAGCGTACGGAGTACGGAGACCGTGTAGCCGGCTGAGACCTGAAGACTGCTCGACCGACTCGACTTGGAGTGAGTCGACTAGCCCAGTGGACGGAGCGCCCGGTATTTGGTAGCAGACCCACGGCGGACTGAGCGCCTGGTAGTTGGCAGCAGACCCGCGGTACTCGACTGGAGGAGTATCTCTGTAGGCTATTTGGGCGAGCGCCAGGTATTTGGCAGCAGACCCTCAGCGGACGGAGCGCCCGGTAGTTGGCAGCAGACCCGCGATACTCGACAGGAGGAGTACCTCAGCAGTCTTAGGTTAGTGAGAAGTACCTCGGAGTAGTGACAGGACCACTTTACACTTCAGAGATGGGGCTCTTCAGTAGTTACGTTTTTGATAATGAAAATCCTGGTTTGAGCTGAGTCAATGATCCTTGTGTTTCCTCTTGATTGAGATGGGTTATCTGATAATTTCGATATATGTATGGGCATATACCTATGAGAGTTATCTGTTGAGTTTTCCTATGTGGATTACATTTTCCTCTCCTTTGTGGATTGTGTTGAGCTATCCTGTGCGGATTTACTGTTTACTCTCCTTTGTGGATTGTGTTGTTCTATCCTGTGTGGGTATGCGTTTTGCTTTCCTGTGTGGACCGGGTTGTGCTAGGGCTCGGACGTTGGAGTCGATCAGGGAATTGATGACTTAGGTATATGTATGGGCATATACCTAAGCCGTGTCAGATGTTACTTCGTGATTGTATCTCTCCTTCGTGGCTTATCATTTGTGGATTTCGGGAGACCTTCGGGGGTCTCGGGGTCCCTACTGAGTAGCTTATACTCACCCATGCACGGGCTATGCCCGCACTTCGTGGTGTTGGTTGCAGACGACGGACAGCACTGATCGTGGAGGAGGCGTGCGGAGTAGGACAATACCTGGAGGTGGACCACTGGGCGGGACGTACTCGGAGCGGTTAGGTGGACCCGAAGAGCAGTGGAGGCTATCTGTAACCACCCTTCAGGTGGGACTTCCAGAGGACGGCTCGACGCTGCAGTTTTTCCTTTCAGTTGATGTTTTTCCTTTCAGTTGTACTTTACAGTTGGGCTTGTATTTCCGGCCCCTTTTACTTTCAGCACAGCTTGTACAGTTTTTACTTAGTGTTTACTTTTCCGCTTGCTTACTCTGTGGTGCTTGTTTACTTTTCAAAGGCAATGCCTTCCCTTTTTATTGGGATTTACGCCTTGGTGCTAGTCGCCAGCCCCTTGCCTATGGAAGGCGGGCTTGGGGTAGTCACGGCACGGGCCCCGAGGACGGGTCGTGACAAAATATGACATTGTTTCTCCTTTCAGTCATAAATCAATGTTATTACAAAACCATGAACTCAAGAAATCATTTCAATAATGACTTAATTTCATAATATTATGTTTAAGTTATTTTTTAATAATTTTTTTTCGTTTTAAAAAATAATTAATATAAATGTTATTACTATTTTAGATCAGTGATATTTTCTATACATTTTATTGTGAAAAAAAGGAATGTTTAGAATGTACAGACATACATCTCGCCATGACCATCATTTCAAAGAAGCATCCATTATAATAATAAAAGGTTATTTTTAATGAATTTTTTTCCTATTATTGGGTATTTTTTAAATCATATTTCAATGAAATTGGTTTTCATAAATTTTATATGTTCAAAAAATAATAATTTATTTTCCATGATTCATTTAATTTTTGGAAAAGTTATTTTCAAATAAAGGGGTTTTAAAAATGATTTCAAGCCTTATTTTTATGTTTCAAATGTATGTTAAAATAAAAAAGATTTATATTATTTTTGATGCTCCCTTAATAAGTTTTAAAATCTATTTAGAAATAAAGAGAATATAAAAATGATTTTCATTTTAAAAATAATTTTTCAAAATTCAAAATTTAGATTACTAAATAAATATATGAAGTTGAATTGGAAAGATATGATTATATGAAAATTCTATTTAAAAAGGACATATGAAATAGATTTTTAAATAATGGATATTTTCATTATGAAATATTCCATGGTATTATTTAAAGTCCATCTTCATATAAGATGAAATATATTGTCATAGTTTATGATTTATTATGAATATTATCATGTAATACATTTCATATAATGCCAGGTGGGAATTATTTCTTAATGGAATAATTTTTATGGAACCAATTTATAATGCATATTTTATATTATTTTGAAACCCTATTATTTTCATGGACTATTCTTTAAAAACTAATTATGAGACCTATATCGTTCCAAAGGTAATGATATGGTGGAATATTTATGATATCCATTTCATATCATAGGTTATGATATGATGCTTGAAAAACTGATATCCTTTTAAGGTTCATGATATTATAAATGTTTTTTTATATTATGAAATATGTTTATTTGATTTCATTATGTTATGGGTTGGACCTATATCTCTATCCAATATGGTGTGTAATGATATACTTTTTATGATATTACATGTTACACATGAGGGATTTCCAATCATAAAATAAGAGGGAATATTATTCTGGAAACAAGAGGGTATATGGACGGGAATCCTAATTGCAAAATAAGAGGGTACACCTAAGGGAAACCGAAGACTACAAAAAAGGTATATAGAAGTACATATCAAGCCCGAAGAAACATCACTGGTGATTATCCCTAAATAGACATGTTATGCAGGTCTTGGTAGGTATCATTGACATAATATTTAATATTCTTATGTTTCATTTAAAAACATCTGGTCTAAATCCTATATTATAATCTCATGTCTTATTCACTTGATTCCATATTTATTTATGTCTTAAGAACATCCAATATTTGTACCATGATTCATGTTTATGATCTATGATATATTGGGTATATTATTATGATGTTTTATTATGTTATCATGCCCTTATTCTCATGTGTATGTACACATATATCCATTATTTAGCCATATTGATATTCTATTCCCTCCCATTTTTTTTGTTTTCTTTCCCCATGTTATAATGAATGGTTTTATGTAGACGATATATACGATATTATCTTTTTGAGAAGTATTGTAGATCATTACCAAAATTAAAATATTTTATTCAATGTTTTCAAGGACATAATACTATTATAGTCCATGAGAAATTACATTTGTAATTTATGGGATGAAAAATTAAAATTATTTATTATCCATGTATGTTTAGTCTGGGTGACAATATTTGGTATCAATAGAATGGTTCAGTAAGACATTGGATTCTTTTTTGTGAAAGCTGTAGTTAAATCCCGAGGAATATGTATGCGGATATTTTTAGAGATGAATATAAGGATAATCCTAAGGTTTCATATATTTAATGGTAGGTGTCATGATGTAGGAACACTATATGAAACGATTCATGGTTATGGTTTTTTATTCATTGATATGTGTTTCTCACACAATTTTTCATACATTTAGTCAATAGAAGGAACTAGAAGGTACATCGTTAACATTAAATCTGATGGAAAATTATGGGATTATGATAACTGAAAATGTATAACGACTAGAGAGAAAGATATTTAAATTATGGTTAATCTTCTATCTGGACATTTCAATAACAATACGAAAATTGGGGATATTACAAACACATATAATATGTGGAAGATGGGATTTAATATATGTCCTTGTGGTATGAGGCCTAATGGAATCATAATTAATATTACTATATTTTGAGAATAAGGGAATAAGAACATTGAGGAATCCCTCAAATGAAAGGGAAAGATGTTATCTATGTGGGGAAAAGGGTCATATCTATTGAGTTGTCAATTATTTCATTATATTATCTATGGATATCATTGAAATTACCCAAATCAATACCATTACCTATAAAAATACTTCAACACCAAGGAATGGCATACTCCACACCAACAAATTATAAAAATTATTGGAGTGTTTATGAATATACATTCATGAATTAAGAAATATATATATATTATTTAGTTTAATTTATCAGATATAAATATAAAATAATATAATGATTGGCTATGATTTACTAGAAATGTGATTTCATGGAATGGTGATGTTTTAGAGAAGGGAAGATAACACTTAATATATTCTTGATGTTGAATATTTTTTTGATAAATTATATAAGGTATATATTATTAAATTAAAAAGTAAAATAATGACCTTATAATTGAAAATCGATTAAAAAAAATAGTTTCTTTTATCATCATTAGATTTTATAAAATTTTCATATTTTAGGAATTTATCCAATAAACTCTCGAATAAGCACACATTCTTGTTTTCTATAAAGATGTATGGTAATACCGATTCTTACCATGGTTCAATAGAATAAATGCTAATGGTATTCACATGTTTATAATCTGACAACCAAGAGATACAATATGACATATCGGGGATAGATGTTACGAAAATTTGGTTGACAAATTTGTAATGTTTTGGATTTTCTGCTTTCATAAGGATTATATCGATTACAATTCTTCATTCAGTTATGATAAATATAGGATGAGGTTTTCATGAATTATGTATTATCTCTCCATATAAGTATTTATGCATGTTGGATAACTTATTCTAACCTTTTTTCTTTTAGGCTAACAAAATACATAAGAATGACATATCATTATTCCTCATGATCTATTAGTACATCATAAATGAAAATTTTAAATTTTTTTTATTTTATTAATTGGTGACATGGAAATTGATCAAGGGAAAAAGGGTGATATTATGTTGAAAACTAGTTAGAGTGGCTTCTTTGGAAAATTATTCCACTTTAGTTAAAGGTCCTTGAACTTTTTTTGGTGTATTATCATAATTTATTTATATATCAATGACCACTTTCATGCTTATTCAATTTATGGTTGTGTGATTACAAACATTTTATAGATTACCAACATTCTTGTGATCAGTGATATTTGTCAATCTAAATTGTCTTGACCTCCAACCACCAAAGATACAGAAATGAGGGGAGTGATATAATGACCCCCCCCCCCCCCCCCTCGAGTCCCACCTCCATTAGGCCCTAGGTTGAACACTATCCCCAACAGTGTACACATATCACTATATGGGAGGAATTATAATTTATAATATGAATTGGATGTGAAGATAGAATGAATCATCCATAAAAAATTATGAAATAATATAAAATAGAAACTCATACCATGGAACATGCGTGTATAAATAGAACTCATACAAATAAAAGACTCCAAATTAATGCTAAAGCAGTGACACAACAACTATCAAGGTTCCGAACAAGTAAGGTTCAACACAGTTTGTGAAATCCAATAAGAATCCTAATTTTTTTGTATAATTAGTATGAGTATAAAATTATACTCAGTAGGAAAAAACTCATGTCTGACATGCACTTGTGAAAGAATCATACTAATGCACCTATGAGAAAACATCAAAACTAAACATTAGGTATACAGGTATACAAATCATCTTAACCTAGCTAGGGAACACCAAACAAATTATGAGTGCCATGAAATATAATATAATGTAATGAAAATTAATTATAGGGCATCCCACACCACCTTCCCATTGTTTAGCCTCTCACAACCCCCAACTGAAAACATCTCATCACTCCCACAACTTCAAAACATACCACAACAAATCTCTCCTGCACACACTTGGGCCTCACAACACATCATACCCACACATACATTTTCCTGACAACACATCCAACCTGAACACACCAGGGACTCACAACATATCCCATTTCATCCTGAATACACCTCAAATAATACATCAAAACTCATCATAATGATACTTGGGAAAACACATCACAACACATCCCAAAGACACATGAGTCACCAAAACACAACTCATCCCGAAAACACATGGGATACAACATATTATAACATAATGCACTATTAATATTTCTTCCATCACATCATGTTCAATACATACTTATCATGATTGAGGGAGAAGGGTTGATCTGGTGTCCATCCATCAATCATCCCACCCGGATGTTTGGAAAGACACCCCCTGCGTGACTATGTGGGTGTTTGGATCATAGTTCTCAACATGGGGGATGCATATAGAAATCACAAGAATATATGAGTGTATATAGATTATCAAACACTCAATCCCAACCAATGGTTTCTGAAACAATCAACAAAATCACAACACTATCATCATTGTTTCCAAGTCCAAATGTAATTTTTATTATTTTCAATAGTCATTTCATAAGTTGAAGAGTTAAAATAACATATTGTGGTGTCATATTACATCGATGTTTCAAACCCATTCATTTCATTATTTATTATCAACCTTGTATACTCACACAAACCATAAACCAAACCATCCCTTTGAATTTCAAACATTATTAAACAATTATTTATTCATTCCATCACTACTCGAGAATCTAGTATAAGGGAACAACATATCAAAAATAGTTTAACATCACATCACCATGTATACCTAATAGAAAACCCCAAAACTATCATATCACCTCCCCAAAAAAACAACACACAAACTATCACCCCACATGACATTGCGAATTTACACCACTTTTCCACATGCACAACCACACATAAAATCACATCAAGATCCATTTTTATATATTTACAAAGGGTTTTTTTTCAAAAAATTCCACAAAATAGTAAGGGTGTTATCACACAAACATAAATATAGGGGAAATCAATTCAATTTCCATGTATAAATAATTAAAAAATTTCATTTTAGGTTGATATCACAATATTCATTAGATTTATAGCATTCAAAAAACATATATGTAGAAAAAAAAGAAACCAACATCTATAATATTTGGTAGGGCATTAAGCCAATTCAATTAAAAGATCCCATATAATATCAAAGCTATAAAAGAAAAAGAATCAAACCCCATTTCATTTCTAAACTCAATTAACCAATTCATTATCATTTACTAAGACTAGATAACCATAATCTACAAATGAACAAAATAATAAACCTCCAACATGATACATATATAAATCGAGATTAGGGAATCCCTACCTTAACGAATATTTCTAACTCATTCCACAATACAGAGTGAAGAAGAACACAATAGAACCCCCACTATAGCATGAGAACTATAGATTAACCTATAAAGACCCTAGGATCAATCAAAAGAAACTCCAAATGTGACTCAAAATAAAGAACCACCACCATAGTGGATCCCCAACAGTGGAATAGAAAAAACAAGTGAGAATGAGAAGATAACTCACCGAGGATCGACCACCGATTTCCAACAAACAACCATCATGATAAATAGAATATTGTGGGAAGAAAAGGTCATAAGGAACACATTAAAGAGCCTAGTTTTTTTTTCTAAAAAAGGATAATCCATTTCTGAATGTATATGAATATGGGAAAATTGTATTTTAAAATTGCACTATATCATGAAATTACACTACGGGTAGTACCCATTCATATTAGGTAATCCATAGGGTCCAGTTTCCATTGAAAATAGTAAGAAATTCATTTTATAATTTACTTTTAAACAAAGATAAATTAAAAAAATTCTATAAACATTCAAATCCTATAATATTTCTATATGGAATGAAACCCACATTCAGATCAGGTATGTTCACGGCTCCAATCTCTCTGGACCCAAACTCCTCTAGTCATTCAATGAGCCTCCTCCAAAGAAATCCAAAAACCAAAATGGGAAAAGTAACATACCTAGAATGGATGAATAATTACAAAAGTTACCTCTCAAATTACAATCAACATCAATAATCAAAAACCATGTCCCAAAGAAAACAGGCCTGGACAACCTCCCCCCTTGAGATACCCCTCAAGGATCTCTTCATAACTCAAATGCACCACTGGACAATCATACCAAACATATTGACCAAAACACACAGTACACAACAACATCATCAAACCTACAAGATGATTCCTATAAAACAACTTACAGACTAAAACATCCCAAACCCATGAATCATGGAATTATATTATCTATGTTAAGAAACTATCTGCTCTCGGCCGCACAGAGTCACCCAAATGGGTTTAATAGTATCAATGTTAATGCATATTGATTATGAATCAGGTCCCAAACTTTTCATATGTTATAGATTTATCACTAATCACACAACACACATAATAAAACAATGAAAATATCTAATCAAGGAGAAAAAAATAATAAAAACATCACATAAAAATTCAGAATTGTGAAGAAAAAAATCAAAACAACTCATGGTACTAGGAATGCATCTATCTCTATCACAAAACATGTACTCTCCTCCCACCACCATAGATACATAAAACATGAACTAAAGAAGTGGTCTATCCACATATAATCTTATCTTGACAAACCAGGATCTATACTGGCCATTCCATGAATGTCACATCATCATTGTTATGCAACACTCCCAAGTCAGTGACCTGGGAGTGATCATGATGATACTAATAATGTAGAGGGATGTGAAAGATATTGTGGATCTTATCCAACCATAGTGGAAATACCAACCAATAAACCCCCTATCCATATTTCCCCAACAACTCAAAAGATCCATCAAAAAAGTGGGAAATATTAAACTCTATAACCAAACTCTACTCCTAAAATTAAGGGGAACCCATAAAGAGCTCATAGTCCCCACCCTCAAAATATTAAGGATCCATTATTTAATGGGAATAATAATTATACCACTCGTTCATTGATTTCATCTTCTAATGAACAAGATGAACATTCTATTTTGTGCACTGCAACACATTGGGATCACGAATTGCGATCTCCCCAACCTCAATCCAGTTCAATGTAAAACAACATAGCCTTCCTAAAATTCATCAAAGAAAACCATGATAATAGAATAGTGATACCTATTATTATATGAAAAATCATACAAAGTTTGGTGTTGTACCCAAGACCAACCATATTTCATAATTCAATCCTATAATATATCATCCAACATCAGGATTGTCCGTTCTGTTTTCCCATTTTTCTGAGGGTGGATAGTAGTGTTGAGGTGTAAGGGAGTGAAAAAAAGAATGTTGTAATCCCCTCCCGACTCGTGAGATAAAATGTGTATACTGATTTGAGACAATTGTCCTAAAAAAAACATGAAATATCACCACTTAATCCACATACATCCTAGTTAAGGCATCTAATGTGCCTGACACCTTGATCATAAGGAAGTGGGCTGATTTCGTCAACCTGTCCACTATCACCCAAATATATTCACCACCTCCCAAAGATCTAGGAATCCATATAATGATATGCATCGATATTCCATCCCATTTTTACTCTGTAAAATCCATGCTCTGCAGAAAATATCTTGGAAAATTATGTTTTGTGATTACCTGCTAGAAAACAATGCACTTCACCTTGAAATCTGCCACTAACTATTGAACCCTCGGCCACCAATATTGCACCCTCATACAATAGAACATCTGTTAAAATCTTGGGTGTTCCACCATAGGTGATATATTTAAGTGCTGATGAACAAACATGAACCTTTAAATTAGTGAAAGGAACCTCCATGAAACAAAATCTGTTTCAGACCATCTTCCAACCATCCCCCAATAGCCTCACCATGGATAACATGATCATGCATCACATCTACCTCTGATTCCCCATACTAGGACTCCTCTACATAATACATCAGAGTGGAATTCAACTTCTTCAAATAAAACTTCCTTTAAAACCACCCACCCATGTATCTATATATAGGGATGTCAACTCCTCCATTTCTCTCAAAGAATCAATAGAATTCAGAAAATTATCCTTCCAAAACATCATTATCAATTTTTCGGCCAAAAAACACACCTTTCATGAGGTGTAAGAGATCTCAAAATCGTAATCTTGATGAAAATTCCATCACCTTCACTACTATAGGTTCATATCAAACTGGGAAAATATATACCTCATGCTCTTCAAATATGTGAAGATAAAAAAGCGTTACCCAAAGTGTTAATGTCGTCACAATATCCTCAAAAAAACAACTACTATATCCATGTCATTGGTCGAATAGTCACATTATTGGGATGTAAATTCAAAGACCTATAAGAGACCATGCCATAATTCTGCATGATGGTGCACCCAATGACTAGATGGGAAGGTTCACAAATTATTACAAACATCAGTAATTCCTCTGAAAACTGTTAAGCCAATAAGGTTTAGCTTATGACTTTTCCATTCCTTCTTGTTTTGAAAATCACAAACACCTTATCTTTAGGAAAATTTCTTTTATAAGGAAAATTGATTTTATAAGGAAAATTGATTTTATAAGAAAAATCGCTTTTATAAAGAAAATTTCTTTTATAAGGAAAATCGCTTTTATAAGGAAAATCGCTTTTATAAGGAAAATCGCTTTTATAATGAAAATTGATTTTATAAGGAAAATCACTTTTATAAGGAAAATCTATTTTATAAGGAAAATTTCTTTTATAAGGAAAATTGATTTTATAAGGAAAATCGCTTTTGTAAGAAAAATTATCTTTATCATATTTTCATCCATATATTTCTTAAGTATAAGATTCGGATTCATTTCTATATTCTCGGAATTGTTTCAAACTTTTATATGAAGCATTCTGTTTTAGGATTCAAATTCTGGAGGATAACTATAACTATGTTTCACTCCGAATACTAGATGAGAACTGTAATAAAGTTTCATTCCAAATTCTGGATACGAACAATGATTAAGTTCTACTCCGAATTCTGGATATGAATCCTTATGAAGTTCGACATCGAAATCTCTTTACGAATTCTAATGAAGAATTTTCATTACGAATTCTGATGATGAATTCTCATTAAAATTTCTGATGACGAGTTATCATTATGAATTCTGATGAAAAACTCTCATTACGAATTTTGATGACGAATTCTCATTACAAATTCTAATGAAGAATTCTCATTACGAATTCTGATGACAAATTCTCATTACGAATTCTGATGACGAATTCTAATTACGAATTCTGATGACGAATTCTCATTACGAATTCTGATGATGAATTCTCATTCCGAATTTTCATTCCGAATTCACCTATTAAACAGAATCTGATCATCTTTTCTTTATTCACTCCGAATTTATTTAGACTCAGAATATCATTTTTGGTTGGACTCTGAACCTTCACTCCGAATCTTCACTCCGAACTTTTTAGTTAAGACTTAAAACGATGTCGTACATTCTGTTACACTTGTTTTGTTATAAAAATATGTCGTCTATTCTGTTATAAACTAATCGTTGGTTAAGTGACACGTGTATAGGTCCCTCCGAATTTTAAGGAAGATATGACCGTTGGAGGAGGGAGCCGACCTTGCCTATAAATAGGATCTCATTTGAAAGAGCTCCGTACAAATCTTTGATATTGTTCACACATGTTGTTGAAGTGATTTCTAGAGAGAGAGGCTCTTATTAACTCTCAAAGCTTTGTGCGACTCCGAATGTTGGTGGTTACATTCGAGGACATCCGAGGATAGGAAGAAATAGGTATCGACTACCTTGAAGTTCGAGGGCTTCCTTGCTGAGGAAGACAGAGGTTGCCAACTCTCTTGATGTTGAGGGCTTGCGGGGATAGCATGACAGAGACTCTGATCTTCCTATCGAGGGCTTACCCTGGTGTGGGTAAGACGGACTTGCTTGAAAGTATAAATCAGGGGACCTTTATCCAAGGTTGTTGGATACCCTTCTCTTTGGGTTAAAAGACTTATATCTTGTTACTAGTAGTTTTACTACTTGTTTATTTCCGAAGTATATTGTATTGTAAGGAAAGTATAAATTTATTATACTTCCTTACTTGTACTCTAATTCATTTAGATTCTATATGCTTTAAGGTAGAATCTCATATTGTAATATTTTGTTATGTTTCAATTTCCAGAACCATATTTCTGGAACCTACTTTCAGAATCTCTTTCCATTTTTAAGAAAGTTCATAGGACTTGAAGTTTATAACATCATTCCTTATTCCATGTTTTCATTTGGTGGTAGAGTTGTTGTGAATTTTCTTAGTTTAAACGCTTTTAAACTTATCCCTTTCCATTGCTTAAGGAAAACATAGTTATTCATAACTAACTTTAAAGGTTCCAAAGGAATTTTTAAAGTATACAATTCACCCCCCCCCCTTGTATATTGAGTATCTCCAACATTATTTCGATCCTACAATTGGTATCAGAGCAGGTTACTGAAATACTTGTACTCACGTATAAGTTTTTCTTGCTCATTTTCTCATTCCGAACTTTCCCATTCCGAACATTGTCATTCCGAACATTGTTATTATGATTTTTTTTCTACCAAGTTTGTGTGCTGAAGGTTATTTTAAGTATGGCAGGAATTAATGTTGGTTCCATTGATAATCTAAATCCTACAAGACCACCAATATTTGATGGTAATGATTATGAGTTCTGGATAGATCGAATGAAGAATTTTGTTATCAATACTAGAGTGGATAACTTTGTTATGCTTACTGGAGATTATAAAATTCCTGATAAGAAAGTTAGAACTTTTACTAAACAGGAAAAGAAAGAGTATCAACTCAATTATAAGGTAGGAAATACCTTACATTGTTCAATGACTAGAAATATTTATAGCCAAATTTCTTCTTGTGAAGCAGCTAATTGTATCTGGAATAAGTTAGAAGTTACACACTTTGGAACTTCTAAAGTGATTGAGACTAGGAGAGCTATGCTTAGAGCTGTATATCATGGCTTCAATTTTCTTTATGGTGAACCAATTTGTAAATTCCAACAGAGGTTTATGAATATCATCAAAAGTTTACAGTCTATGGGAGAGAAAGGGTTAGATGATGACGCACTTGTGGATAAGATAATTGATATCATGCCCAATGAGTGGGAATCAAAAAGAACTGCTATATATGAGAACAGGAAGGTCACTCAAATTTCTCTTGATGAGTTATTTGGATGTATTCTCCAACATGAATCCAGAATGAAGAGAGATGCTGACAAAATCAAAATGAAAAATGGAAATGGTATTGTTTCTTTTATAACAACATCAAATCATATCAAAGCCAAGACTCCTGAGAGAGTAACCAAATCCAAGTCTAAGAAGTTAGTTGTTCAATAAGATTCTAGTGAAAGTGAAATCTCGGAAAATGAATTAGAAAATCTTGCTCGAAGGATGAACAATATAGCTGGTCAGAGAAATTTCCAATCCAAGTATAAGGAAAAGGACAGGAAAGATAAGAAATATGGAGAAGTTACTTGTTATGAATGCCAGAGAGCTAGACATATTAGACCAGATTTCCCTTCGCTCCAAAAGAAAGAAAGGAAAGAAAGGAATTTAGACAGGAACATAATGAAGTATTATAAAGCCAAAGCTAAGAATGTTCTGCAAGATAGTGACACCTGGATTTCCAGTGGTGGTGATTCTTCAGATGAATCTTCTGATTACGAATCTTCAAGACAGAAGATTCTTGGGCTTATAGCCAGATTACCTATTGATAATCATTGTTTTATGGATAAGTTACGAAATGCTGAATCATTGACCAATGTTTCTTTTAATTCTAATGATAGTAAATATTATAATTCTTCTGATAATAATCCTCTTCTGATGAAGAAAATACTTTACCTACATATGAAGAAGTCTCTAGGTTTGCTGAACATCTTGATATTGAGAATTCTAAACTCTTTAAGAAACATGATAAGGCAAACTCTAGGAATAATATTCTTACAAAAGAGATAAAATATCTTTTTAAAGATCATGATAGAAAAAATGCGGATTTTGAAAGTATTTCAAAAAATCTTGAGGAAGTAAGTTCTGAGAAGAACCAACATTCTAAAGAGTTAGAAAAAGTAATTTCTACGAAAAATATTTTCGAGCCTAGATCTAGTTCTAAAACTAATGATTTTGAGGATAAAAACTTGGTTATAAAACTCAAGTCCGAAACTTTTTCCTTAAAGAAGTGTTTATCAAACTTTACCCATGGTAAGGAAAATTTTGATAAAATTTATTCCCAAATACGACCTTTAAGAAATAAATCCGGATTTGGTTATACCCATGCAAAACCAATTTTTAGTAACAGTTATTTTGTTCCTCAAAGTGCCCCATTTTGTACTAAGTGTCAATGTGGTGGTCAGTGGGAAATGAATTGTTCCTTAAACAAAACCCAATCCTTAGGATTTCACAAGGCTTTCTTTTCTAAGAAGATGTGGGTTCCTAAAATTTTGTTATCTGGAAATCTCGGATCCCAACAACTCTGGATTCCGAAAATCTAATTCATTTCCTGATTTCAGGAAAATAAAGAGAGTAACAGCAACAATACATGGTACATGGATAGTGGATGTTCCCAGTACATGACTGGTAACAAAATATGTTTTGAAAAGATTATCAAAACGAAAGGAGGAAAGGTAACTTTTAGAGATAATGCTAAGGGATAGATTGTTGGTATTGGTAATATTGTTCTTCTTGGTAAAACCATGATTTCAAATGTTCTTTTTGTTAAGGGACTTAAGCACAACCTCATTAGAATAAGTCAGTTATGTGATAAAGGATACCTTGTGAATTTTAGGAATGATAAGTGCTTAGTTCACAATTCCAAGGACGATTTTATTCTCTCAGCCAATAGGCAAGAGAATGTTTACACCTTAAATCTAGAAGACCTCAGGAGCCAATATTTACCTTGCCTAAGTGCAATGGAAGATCATTCCTGGTTATGGCATAGAAGACTAGGTCACTGTAACCTTTGAAACATATGTAAAGTCTCTAAGAAGAAACTAGTTAAGGATCTACCGGAGCTTATGATTTTATTCTTCTAAAGTTTGTGATCCTTATCAATATCGAAGGAAACATAAATCTAGTTTTAAATCAATCGACGAAGTCTCAACAACTGATGCATTTCAGTTAGTGCACATGGACCTTTTTGG
This sequence comes from Viscum album, assembly GCA_963277665.1. Lineage (NCBI taxonomy): Eukaryota > Viridiplantae > Streptophyta > Magnoliopsida > Santalales > Viscaceae > Viscum > Viscum album. The sequence continues at coordinate 469,351,808 of OY728122.1, read as the reverse complement.
TCCAACACAAACTAGAAGTATTGGAGGAAAATACTATGTGTTTGTTCTAGTTGATGATTACACTATATTTACTTGGGTTTATTTTCTAGCAAGGAAGTCTGAAGCTTTTTCTTATTTCAAAAGTTTTAGAGCTCATGTTATTAATGAGAAAAACCTTCCATTGAAAACTATTCATAGTGATCATGGAGGAGAATTTCCAAATTCTGATTTTGAATCTTTTTGTAGTAGAAAAGGTATTACTCACAATTTTTCAGCACCTAGAACTCCTTATCAAAAAGGTGTAGTTTAGAGAAGAAATATATTTCTTCAAGAGATAAATAGAACCATGTTGAGTGAATATTCTATAGCTAGACATTTCTAGTCTGAAGCTGTAAGTACCGCTTGCTATACTATAAATCGAGTTTTGATTAGACCTTTTCTTAATAAAACTCCTTATGAGTTATGGATTGGTAGAAAACCAAGACTATCCTATTTCAAGGTTTTTGGTTGCAATGTATTAATTTTTAATACTAAAGATAACCTACATAAATTCGAACCAAGATCTAATGAAGGAATTTTCTTAGGTTATTCTACAACTTCTAAGGCTTATAGAGTTTTTAATAAAAATACTTGTACTGTTGAAGAAATAGTACATGCAAAATTTGATGAGTCTGATCCTTTTGTTTTTAAACCATCCCAACCTACATCCTCGGATGTGTTTTCAAAAACTGATTATCAACCTTTGATAGAAGATCCTTCTGATAAGGAAAATGTTCAAGAAGATACTTATGAAACATTTACCCCAGAAGACTTTCTACACTATGTTGATGAACATGATTTTCAAAACCCAAATCAGGTGTTTCTTAAGAATCATACCAGTGATAGTATCATTGGTGATGTACATCAACCTGTAAGGACTAGAAGTTCCTTAAGAAATGAAGTAGAACATCTTGAATTTTTTCCCAATTAGAACCTAAAAGCACTGATGAAGCTTTAGGTGATGATGATTGGATCAAAGCCATGCAAATGAACTAAATGAATTTGAAAGGAATAAAGTCTGGACTTTGGTTAAAAGACCTAAGGAATCTTCTATTATTGGAGTAAAATTGGTTTTCAGAAACAAATGTGACGAAAATGGAGTCATAGTAAGAAATAAAGCTAGACTTGTTGCTAAAGGCTATAATCAGCAAGAGGGAATAGAATATGAAGAAACCTATGCTCCAATACCTAGACTTGAATCTATCCATATTCTACTTTCCTTTGCAGCTTTCATTAATTTCAAAAATTTTCAAATGGATGTGAAATTTGATTTTCTTAACTGTTATGTCCAAGAGGAAGTGTTTGTTGAACAACCTCCTGGCTTTGGAGATACAAAATTCCCTGATCATGTTTTTAGACTTACCAAAGCTCGGTATGGTCTTAAACAAGCCCCACGAGCATGGTATGATAGACTCAATGGATTTTTGCTTCAAAATAACTATGATATGGGAAATGCAGATCCAACCCTTTTTATAAAGAAAGATAAGAAAAATGTTTTGATTGTTCGAATTTATGTTGATGATATCATATTTGGTTCAACTCAGTAATCTTTAACCGACTCTTTTGCAAGTCTAATGAAATCTGATTCTGAAATGAGTATGATGGGTGAGTTAACTTTTTTCCTTGGTTTTCAAATTTCTCAAAAACCAGAAGGAACCTACATATCTCAACATAAGTATATTGAATATCTACTCAAAATGTATGGTTATAACAACACTAAGAGTATAAGTACTCCCATTGGTACCTCAAACTCTTTAGATATTGATGAAGCTGGGAAACCAGTAGATCAAACATCTTTTAGAGGTATGATAGGAAGTTTACATTACCTGATGGATAGTCGACCAGACATAATGTTCTCAGTATGCTTATGTGCAAGATATCAATCCAATCCTAAGGAATCTCACTTAAAGGCAGTAAAAAGAATTTTTTTCTCCCTTAAGGGAACCATGGATCGAGGATTATTTTATACTTCTGGAAATGATTTTGTTCTAAAAAGATTTTCTAATGCTGACTTTGGTGGATGTAGAATGGATAGAAAAAGTACATCCGGAACTTGTCATTTATTAGGAGATTCATTAGTTTCATGGTCCTGCAAGAACAAACATTCTGTAGCACTCTCCACTACTAAAGTCGAATATGTAGCAGCTGGATGTTATTGTGCTTAAGTGTTGTGGATGCAACACACACTCACAGACTATGGATTGAGTTTTACTAAAACTCAAATTTTGTGTGATAACACAAGTGCCATTTCCCATAGTAAAAACCCTGCACATCACTCACGTGAAAAAAACATAGATATTAGGCATCACTTTCTTAGGGATCACACACTAAAAGGAGATATCATTCTTCAGTTTATCGGAACACAAGATCAACATGCTAGTATTTTCACAAAATCATTGCCTTCTGATAGATTTGAATTAATTAAACAGAATTTAGGAATGATAACCGTAAGGTAATCTTTCTGAATTAACTTTCTGTTGAATAAAATCTCCTTACAGTAATAAAATCCTTTTCATTAGGGGAGTATATTTGATTGTTAGAGTAACTAAATTTTTCAAAGTTAGTTTTTCAAACATTTCAAAACTAAAATTCCGGAATGGGAATTTCCGGAACTGAAATTTCCAGAATGAATGTGTTTGTATATAAAACTTCATGAATGTAAAATTTCGTACTGGTATTTCCATAATGAGATTTTTGTACCGAGACTCTCATAATGAGTTTTTCATTCTTTTTAACTTTTTTAATGAAATTTTCATACTGAAATCCTTATAATGTTTTCTGTGCTGAGTATTTCGTACTGAGTTTGTTTTTTATAGTGAGTTTTGCGTTTTTTTGTAGTTTTTTTATTGTTACCCATTACGAATAATCCTCCTAAGATAATCCAAAAGGTATGATTTTCTTTACTCATGTTTTCGTAGTCATATTTTACTTGCTGACATTTTCTTATATTTTTTTTTCAGATTATAGTTTTCTTAAATGTTTCTTTTAATAAAAACCTCAAAAGATAGGATTCATGTTTTCTTGAGAATTAGTTTTCAACCGGCAGATCTGATGTCAGCATGTCATAACCGTTCGATCAACTGAGGAAGTTGAACTGTCTTCTTGTTGCCTATATAAAGGGGACCCCAAATGGTTGTCCCACATCGGATTTCAATATCCAGCATCCCGAAGCTCTGCCTCTCTATTTTAAGGTCGTTCCGAACTTCAGATATCCTTGTTCCGAACTTCTCAGAGGTCTTCAGATCCGAATGTATGTGGAAGTAGCTTCTCAAGATATGTCTTCCTCTAAGCCGATTGTGTAGTGGTTAGTATATAGAGAAAGGTTGGTTCATCCAGATTTCTTCAACAAGTTTGATTCTCTTATATCCATGAACATTAAGCTTAATGGATGGGAAGATGTTGTTGTGTCTAAGCCTGGAAATCAAGATGAAGTTTTTTCGGATTTTCTTATAGAATTCTATGAGACAGTTTCCTTCTATAAGGAAGATGGCAGGGACAAATTATTGTTTAAGTATTATGGAAAGCCTTATAAGTTTTCTTATGCCAAGGCAGCCAGCCTGGTAGGGCTGAACAATGAAGGAGAATCTGATTTTATTTCTCAAGTTTTGCCAGATTCAAAAGGAATTTTCTACAAGGAAGAGTCTTTGGAAACTCTCGGACTGTCAGATGATAAGGCTCCGAAGATTTCTTCTCTGTCTACAAATTTCTAGATTATAGAGTTATGGGTAAAAGGCCTTATCGTTCCGAGAAAGGGTGACAAAGATAGTTTGAAGAAGAGTGAGATATACATACTAGATTTTCTGATAAATCTGAGGAATTTTAATCTGATGAAACACATTCTTATTACCCTCGAGAATGTTAAGAAAGGGAATTTGAGAGCTCATATCATAATGTATCCAGCAATCCCCTCAAAATTGAATGTTCGGTGCCTTGAGTCTTTTAAGGAGGCTTGCAAGTCTAAGCTGAGAGTATGCAAGATTATGTTGGTGAGTGATGGTACTCTTAAAAGGATGGATGTTGCCTTTGACAAAGATATTGGTCTATTCATTGATTTACCTACTCAAGAAGAAACGGTTTCGAAAGTTGCTGAACCCGAATCCTCTAAGCTAGTGAGGAAGAGAAATTTGAAAGAAGTTGAAGTTGATGCAGAGAATCCCAAATCTAAGGAAGTTCATTCCGCACCTCCTAAACTGAAGAAGAAGAAGAAAGCTTACCCTGATGAGGTAGTTTCTAAGTGGAGGGAAATCAAAGAGAAGAGAGTGCAATGAGAGCCTCATTTTGGCTTGGATCCTGCGAAGGCTAAGGCCTTGAAGGAAAGAACTGCGGATGAGATAGAAAAACAAGAGAAAGAAAAGAAGCTTAAGAAGAATATGTTTGAAGCTGAGGTGGTTCAGACTTTGTTAAAGTTTACTGAGATGGCATTCAGAAACATTCCCGTTCCGAGATCTTTTTCTTTGGAATCTCTACCTGAGACTCCAGGAAGAATCTTTGACGCTCCGGAAGAAGCAGTTGTTAAGCCTGTTGAGGAAGTTGAGCAGATAAAGCAAGTGGAAGAGGAAGAAGAAGTTGCTGAAGGTAGTGGTGAGACTGGAGATGTTTTGAAGAAAGTATATGATTATAAGGGGACACCTTCAGAACATTTTTCACTCAGAACCTCATGAGCTGAGTCTTCTAAGTTAGTCACTCCAGGGAAGGATGAGGAGAAAGGAGAAGAAGAAGTAACTTATCATGCAGAGGAAGAACAACTTCTACATGATATTGCTCAAATGGAGAATGTAGAGGATGTTGCTCAGAAAGTTGCTGATGATGATGACAATGTTGTTCAAGTATCTGACAGTGAAAAAAGAACTCAGGAACAGGACTCTATTCTGAAAAAGGAAAAGGGAAAACAACTTGTTGTTGATACCCTGAGCTCAGTGGTTGTAAAGAAAAGAGAAGTTGGTGATTCTTTGAAAAATAAAGTTGATCATTTTGAAGAAGAAAATTCTCCAAGAAAAGTCTTGGATTCAGAGTCATATTCAATGGGGAATGACATTGTTGTTCAGTATTTAATGAAGTTTGTGGGTATTATTCAGACTTTTTCAAGTATTGATTCAAGATGCCAGATGCTCCAACATGCTTTGAATCAGTAAACATACTCTATATCCATGGTTATGGACAAATGCGTTGAGATTGAGGATCAGTTCAAATCTTTCTTTATCGGCTATGAAGCCCATAGAAGATATTGCAAGAGGATGAAAAATTGGTCGAGGAAAACTGTAGAAGAGATGAGACTCTTTGATGAATTCCAAGATAATGTGAAGGATTATTTTGAGATGGAAGACCGGAAGATAAATGAACTTACCACATCCTTTGAAGAAGAGTTGACAGATGAAAAGAATTTCTGGATTCAAGAAGTCAGAGATATGAATGGGAAGCTGAATTCTGTTTCTCAAAACTGGATGTATGAAAGGGATCATCGGATTCAGTTTGAAGAAAAGTTTAAGGCTCAAGAAGAAAAGCTTAAAGATCAGGAATAAAAGCTTCAAGCCCAGGAAGAAAATATTGAAGCTCAAAGTGCAAGAATTGTTGTGTTAGAGAAACAAGCCGAGGAAGACCATAAAGACTTGAAGAACATAAAGACTATTCTTAAGGGTCTCATGGTGAAGGAAGAAGATCCAAAATAGATAGATCCAATCTTTTGTTGTATCTAATCTTCTTTGTTGTTGAGCTTTCCATCTTAATGAAAATTGGTCTTGCGCGTTTCTTTTGTTGGTGCTACTATTTTTTTTCAGGTACTTTGTTATATTTTCCATTCCCTCAAATTATTTTTGAAAATCACAAAGGGGGAGAAGGAAAAGAACCCTAATAAAGGGGAAAATAATCTTAACAAAGGTTGAGAAAGAAAACAAACTCTTATAGAGTTTATCTAAGGGGGATTTTTTCATTAAAGAAGACTTTCTTATTCGTAATGAAATATCATTCCAGAAATCTAGAATACGATCCTTAGAGTTTCAAAGCCTAAGGGGGAGTTAGTTGTATTCATCAATATCCTTAAAGCAAAGGGAGATAAGTCTTAATGTTTTCATTATTCTTAGAACTTCTTATTCGTAAGAATGTTTGTGCTTTCCAAAAAGGGGGAGATTGTTGAGTCAATAAGGTTTACCTTGTGACTTTTCCATTTCTTCTTGTTTTGAAAATCACAAACACCTTATCATTAGGAAAATTTATTTTATATGGAAAATTTCTTTTATAAGGAAAATTGCTTTTATAAGGAAAATCACTTTTATAAGGAAAATTTCTTTTATAAGGAAAATCTCTTTTATAAGGAAAATTGCTTTTATAAGGAAAATTGCTTTTATAAGGATAATTGATTTTATAAGGAAAATCGATTTTATAAGGAAAATCGCTTTTATAAGGAAAATTTCTTTTATAAGGAAAATAGATTTTATAAGGAAAATCGCTTTTGTAAGAAAAATTATCCTTATCATATTTTCATCCATATATTTCTTAAGTATAAGATTTAGATTCATTTCTATATTCTCGGAATTGTTTGAAACTTTGATATGAAGAATTCTGTTTTAGGATTCAAATTCTGGATGAGAACTATAATGAAGTTTCACTCCGAATTCCAGATGAGAATGGTAATAATGTTTCATTCCGAATTCCGAATACGAACACTGATTAAGTTCTACTCCGAATTCTGGATACGAATCCTTATGAAGTTCGACATCAGAATCTCTTTACGAATTCTGATGACGAATTCTCATTACGAATTCTGATGATGAATTCTCATTACGATTTCTGATGACGATTTCTCATTACAAATTTTGATGAAAAATTCTCATTACGAATTCTGATGACGAATTCTCATTACATATTCTGATGAAGAATTCTCATTACGAATTCTGATGATGAATTCTCATTATGAATTCTGATGATGAATTCTCATTACGAATTCTAATGACGAATTCTCATTACGAATTCTGATGATGAATTCTCATTCCGAATTCTCATTCCGAATTCACCTATTAAACAGAATCTGATCATCTTTGCTTTATTCACTATGAATTTATTTAGACTCCAAATATCATTTTTGGTTGGACTCCGAACCTTCACTCTGAATCCTCACTTTGAACTTTTTAGTTAAGACTTAAAATGATGCCGTACATTCTGTTACACTTGTTTTGTTAAAAAATGATGTCGTCTATTTTGTTATAAACTAACTATTGGTTAAGTGACATGTGTACAGGTCCCTCCGAATTTTAAGGAAGATATGACCGTTGGAGGAGGGATTCGACCTTGCCTATAAATAAGAGCTCATTTGAAAGAGCTCCGTACAACTCTTTGACATTGTTCACACATGCTGTTGAAGTGATTTCTAGAGAGAGAGGCTCTTATTAACTCTCAAAGCTTTGTGCGACTCCGAATGTTGGTGGTCACAATCAGGGACTTCCGGGGATAGGAAGACAGAGGTACCGACTACCATAAAGTTTGAGGGCTTCCTTGCTGAGGAAGATAGAGGTTGCCAACTACCTTGAAGTCGAGGGCTTGCAGGGATAGCAAGACAGAGACTCCGATCTTCGTATCGAGGGCTTATCCTGGTGTGGGTAAGACAGACTTGCTTTAATGTATAAATCAAGGGACCATTATCCAAAGTTGTTGGATACCCTTCTCTTTGGGTTAAAAGACTTATATCTTGTTACTTGTAGTTTTACTACTTGTTTATTTCCGCAGAATATTGTATTGTAAGGAAAGTATAACATTATTATATTTCCTTACTTGTACTCTCTTTAATTTAGATTCTATACATTTTAAGGTAGAATCTCATATTGTAATCTTTTATTAAGTTTCAATTTTCGGAACCATATTTCCGGAACCTACTTTCGGAATCTCTTTCGAGTTTTAAGAATGTTCATAGGACTTGAAGTTTATAACTTCATTCCTTATTCCAAGTTTTCATTTGGTGTTAGGGGTTTTGTGAATTTTCTTAGTTTAAACTTTGTTAAACATAGCCCTTTCCTTTACTTATGGAAAACATAGTTATTCGTAACTAACATTAAATGTTCCAAAGGAATTTTTAAAGTATACAATTCACCCACCCTCTTGTATATTGAGCGTCTACAACCTTATTTCGATCCTACAAAAACAATTGAATGAGAGTACTAAAAAACTTCCCCTTCAAGTAAAAGAATGATTCCTTAAACTTTTTAATCGAAATAAAATATTGGCCGTTCCATTTATAGGAAATCATAGAGGCTCCAAATTGAGAGAAATTAGACCATAACCACAGATATTAGCCTATGAGACCAATAAAAACATGATCTCCTCACACGTTCTTGGGTTCTTCCCATGAAACAACTTCAATATTGTTCAACAGGTCTACTACCTCCCCGTGTTGAGACACAAAATTCATGAGAAATGTGTCTTCTCTTTCCAAAAATCTATATTTGGACACCAATCCATATCGATATAGGCATCATCGAAAATTTATGAATGTTATGAGATGCTTCAAATTCACCTCACACTTTTTTGAGTAGATGAATATCTCATCGATGAATATGATGATGAACTGGTCCAGAAACTCATGGAATATAGAGGTCATAAGTCATATAAACATGGATGGTGCTTTCGTAACTCCTAATAGAATGACTAAAAACTAAAAGTTCTCATACTTGCATCAGAAAGAAGACTTCATGATATCACCATCATTCACCCTGAAATGGTGATATCCAGACAACATATAGATCATAGAATACCAGCCAACCCCTATCAGTTGGTTGAAAATATTATCAATCCCGGTAATGGGGTATTTTTTCTTGATCATCACCTGATTCTACATAGGGAAGTTTGTACAAAACTTTATACTATAATCCTCCTTCTTAGTGAAAAACATAGATCACCCCATGGTGACACACTAGGCCTTATAAAACCCTTTTCCATCAGATCGTCTATCATTATCATCACCTTCTTTAACTCGAAATGTTTCATCTAATAAGGGGCCCTCAAAATTTGAGATCCATCATGCTGTAAGTCTATCCAAAGTAGAACTTCACGATAAGGGGGTTGTGTCACACCCCCCATTGGGAAAACATCGATGAACTCCCCAAAAACCCACAGAACCTGTAACATCAAAGTGTAGACTAACTCCATCAAAAACCCAGAAAACAATAATGAAATGGGCTCTAATTTATGACTTCCCATATGAACCCTGCACCTACAAATGAAAACCACACATTTTAAATCCACATTGTAAAATGGGACTCCCCTAAAAAAGCATTCTATAACACCATGTATAGAATACAACCATTTGATTCCATTGATGACATCATATGGATGAATATATATAAATAAAATATCCACACAGGACTGATGTTGTCTTATCATTAGTTCACACCTCTATTACACATAAAACAATCTAGTTTGGCCTCCCACTGGAATTTTCAACATAATGGGTACCAGAATCCTCTCTATGTATAGTCTCAGATCTTGGTATAGAATGGGTGTAATAAAGGAGATCAATGTTTTGGAATCAAATAAGGAACAAAGAAGAATAATAAATAAATGATCATACCTCTGATGATCTATGGCCCCACTCACGTTGAATCCTCCACTTCATGCAATTGAACATTCCTAAATCCTCTTCCTATTTACTAACGAAGCCCTACATGGCCATTCTTGGGACATTTTCCTTAAACATGAAGAACATCGTGAGGTCGTACATTACATGACCCATCTCCCCTTGGTTGAGAACAAACCATTTTCCTATACTACTGAAACAGTCTCACATTCATCTAATGTTGATACTGATGTTGAACCTATCCTCCTCAACCAAACTAATCATTTATAACCATTATAAACTTCCTAAAATAATGTACATGGAAACCATAATCAAAACATACTAGCATAAATATGTTAGGAAAATCATTGAATCCACTGGCACTAGAATGAAGGAAAAGAAGATGATGAGGTTGAATCCTTTCTGATCAAATCCTGAAAGAACATGGCTCCTGAGATATTCCACTAACAAATATTCCCCTTGAAGAACCCTAATAGTTACTTTCCCATGACAAAGAACCTTTTGAGTGCATTCACATAACCTAATATACCTTTTTTGAACCTCCAAACACAATAAAAATGCAAAATGGAGTTACTACTTACTAGATTAAATGACAGAGTGCCTCCTCAAGATGCCTCGCTCAGGCTCCTCATCCAAAAAAATTGTTTGGGATGAATGGATATGTTCCTTGATCATTATTCATAGATCCATCCCTAACATTCCCCCTTGATTAAGAAAAAGAATCCCATGCCTCTTTACTAATTCATGTTCAGGTAATGGAACTCTTACCAAAACTCATTGGGGAAGTTAAACTTCAAAATGTATTCCTCGTTCTTCTCTCCCAGATACAACATCCACCACTGATGTGAAACTCCCCGCATATGACTAACATTTATTGGGACCCAACACCCTGTCTGGGTGAAGATCTAAATGAATGTGATCTCAATATCATCTATCCAACTCTTATTCTCCACATTCGAATAATTTCTGTCATATGTCCCATATCCTTCCACTAGAAAGGGAAAAAATCTTCTTCCACTGATCCTACTCCTCAACTGGATCAATCATATGGTGATAAACTAGATTAAAATATTGAACCTCAACAACATGAACCAATCATTGATGATTAAAATGAGTCATATATTAAATGAAAACAAGGATTATATTATATTAGGTAGTATGAAATTTTATTAAATTTATTTCAACTTGTTTAATTTATTTATTATCCATTTCTAAAATCCAAAAAAACCCAATTAATTCAATATCACTTGTAACTATGAATCATTTATCTTTCCAAGGTATCTACCATGAAATGAGATCAAACACACTTGTTGGGTTAATGATCATTGATTCTGTTAAATTGACCGTGGGGGCCAAATATAATGCATCCTAGATTGTCTCCCTAACATATTTCACAGACCAAGGTCAACTAAAACTATTTCAATACTATCCCATGAAATACTCACAGTTCCTTACTCCAAACATAATCCTCTCTCTCAATGGTCACCTCTAACACCACTCTTTCATGACCCCTCCATCCAAAGATACAACATTTAGGGGAGAGAGATAATGACCCTCCAGAGTCCCACCACTAGATGGCCCTAGGATGGCGACTAGTACCAAGAGAGCACAAATCACACAATATAAGAGGCATTACCAATTAAACTATAAACTGTATTTGGAGATATAATGAATCATCAATGAAAACCCAATGACATGATATAAAATAGATATGAATACCATCCAACATGCATGTATAAATAGAAATGACAAACATAAAAATCTAAAAAGTAAAGTTAATTCAATGACAAAACAACTATTTTTGTTCCTAAATAGTAAGGACCAACAATGTCTATGAAAAAATGCTAAAAACATGAAAACATTTATTTTTATGTAGGGTGAGCATACACATATACTTAATAGAAAAAACTCAAGTCTCTCATGCCAATGTGAAAGAAACATACTAATGCACTTGTGACCAAATATCAGAACCAATCAACACATATACATGAATATTAACCATTCCAACTGCATGAATGAATTCTCATCAAACAACGATTTCCATGTAATATAAAATAAAGTAAAAAACATCGATGTTTGTGTACCACAATAAAATATACCATTGATTACCTTTCTCACACCCGAATGAAAAACTTCCTAGGAATCCCACTCCTTTTTGAAATATCATAATACATCTCTCCCACACACACCTTCATCTCACAATACTTCCCATATATTCCCAAAGACACCTAGGATTCCACATCACAACTCTCCCCAAAGACACCTAGGACATCAAGCCACAACTCATGCTGATGATAACTAGGACATCACATCACAAATTATCCCAAAGACACCAGGGATAATATAGATCATTATCGAATGAACTAGTAGACATTTTCCCCACACGTCATGTGCAATACCTACCTCATGGGAAGAGGGAGTAGTGAAGAGTCGGTATCCATCCATCCATCCTTTTACCCAGTGGTTTGTAATGACATCCCTTACACGACTATGAGGGTGCTCGACACAAAGATCACTTCATGGGTGGACTGTGTATTAAAATCACAATAATATAACTGAATATATATATATATATATATAGTATAAAACACTAAGAAACAACCAATGGGTTCTAAAATAAAAACTCATAAAACTATCATCTTAGCTTCAACCTCTAACTGAAATTACTAGTACCTGCAAAAGACATTTTAGAAGCTGAAGAGCCATGATAATCTAATTTGGATTCACATTTCCTCCAGGTTTAACACCCATTATATTAATTATATAGAATAAACAAAATTTAATAAAAGATATCATTAAAAAAACCAACCCATGAAATTTTAAACATTAATCAAAAATTAATTATTCATTCCATCTCTACTCGGGCATCTACCACATGAAAACCCCATATCACAAATATCTCAACCTCTCGTCACCTTATCATCCCATGTCCATCGCACAAAAACTATCACCTTGCCTCCTCAAATTCCCAAAAAGCATTCTATCAAAACACATTCCATTTAGAATAGAAATATCTACCTTAAAAATGTGGCCACACATGACATCATATTGAGATCAATTTTTGTACATTTATAAGGGGTATTTTATATCACAACCCACATAATTTTATGGATGTTATCACACAATCCAAAACCCCAAGGTAACAATTTCATTATCCATGTAAAAATAATTTACTTATTCTATTTTTGGGTGATGTCACGAAAATAATAACTGTCACAACTAGCACAACACATCAATCCAGGAAAAACAAAGAATCCAATAGCCAAAATTTTCATTAGGGTGTCAACAACAAACAATAACAATGTCATTAATAATATCATAGATGTGTAATATTATTAATCAAACACCATGTACCCTTTAAATATAGTTAACAAATTATTTATCTTAGATTAATCAATTAAAACCATAATCCATAGATGAAAAATTGAAATCTTCTTAAGCCTGAAAAACTAATAATGAGAAAAGGGGGAATCTAGACCTCATGTAATATTTCGAGCACATTGCATACTATAGGGAGATGAATAACACCATAGAACCACAACCACACCATGAGAACCATGGATAAAATTATATAGAGCTATGTATCCATCACAACGAAACTCAAATCTTCCCTAAGACAAAGAAACACCACCACAAAGGATCCATCGGTGAAGAACATATGAAAATGGATAAGCATGAGAAGAGAAATCACTATGGATCGACCATGGATCGCCAATGAACAACCACTAGGACCAACAGATAAATGAGTGAGTAAATGGGATTAAAGAACACCTCAGGTGCCAAGGGAATCCCTAAAATTAGAGGAGGGAGAAACCACATGAGAATGAATGATAATTCAGCATAAAATAATTGTAAAACTATAATGTACCATGGGATTACATGACGTGTAATCCCCTTTTAGGTTGTGTAATCCATGAGGCTTGGTTTCCATAAAAAAATGAATCCCCCCAAAATTTTATTATTTATTTTTAAACCTAAATAAATTTAACATCATGTAATTTTTCTACACATCAGGAAAACAACTTTCAAATTGTGACTATTCCCCCACTACATTCTCTCAACAACTGAACACTTCCATACATCCTATGTGCCTCCTCTGAAAACCTCAAAAAATGGAAATGTGATGGACTAAGAATGCACAACCATTACAAATATTATTATTTTTGCATTTTCTACCTGACTACGTTAACACTACACACCTATGATCTCCTATGTGCAAACCTAGTCCTGTGTTACTTTGGGAATACATTTTTTTTTTTGCAAAATTAAATTATAAATGGTTGTTTTAGTAGTAATTTTTCTGATTTTGGGTTCAATAAATGGAAGATTCATGGGTTAAATCATTGATAATTCATACAAATTTGAACGAAGAATTCATTTTATGTGGGGTAGACTAAAACATAATGATATTTGGTATGATAGAATTTTTTAATTAATGTAATCTTTTAGATATTTTTTATTTCACACAATGTTGAATATAGAATTTAATTTATGAATTAACTATGTCTGGACTGCATTACATAAAAAAAAATTTTATTCTATTTATATATGCAACACATTAAATAGATGTTGGTACATGATTCTATATGTTTTTATTATATAAAACACTATATAGAATAACTTTTATGTTTTTTTACATGAATGTGTCTGTATTACCGAACTATGATATGCTATTAATATTATTACTAAAATATTATTTTACATACCACATATCTGCTGGAATTGAGGTTACGAATAAGATTAACTAAAATTTTAAAATTTAAATTACAAATTTATATAAAACTAATCATTATGATATAAATTATTATAAGTGAAGGAAATAATTATTTGATAATAAAATAATTAATTTTCAAATAAAACTATTTTTATATGTAAAAATAAAATCTTATCTATATAAATTAAACAAATAATTTATGAATAATTTATTAAAAAAATTATAAATTACTTATTTAGTAATTACATTCTCATACTCATACAATATATTTTATAGGTATATTATATGAATATAACCAATTTTATGAAAAAAGAATTTGTAATAAAAAACGATAATTTTAATAAGTTTTAACAGAAAACCCATTTAAAATATTAATTTGGGCCTTTTATAATTTTTCTCTAAAATATTTAAAATCATTTTTGGAATCAAAATATCAAAATTTAATTTTGGTGAGTATTTAGTAATTTCTTGTGATGTTTTATTTTTTGATGAATAGTGAAAACATTGAATTTTAATACAATGCTTCTTTTTCATCTATTTTATTTATATAGATAAAAATTTGAAATTTTTGGATTTAAAAATTAATTTGGAAATTTTTAAATTAATTAATTCAATGTAGTTCATTGGAATCAATTACACATTTAAATTGGATATAAAATCATTTAAATATTTAGAATGTTTTTACTTCAAAATCATGCTTTGTTGCTCAGTCTATGTGATTAAATTTAAATTAATTTCATCATATTCATTGATTATAATTTTGAATAATTGACACCCTTTTTTAATTCAATAAAATTTGTATCTCTAATATGGTAAAATTAGAATTTTTTGTCAAAGTTATTAGTGAAATTAACAAAAAATAATTACATTGATTAAAAGAAAACATAGCTTAACAAATGAATAATCCTTATACATAAGGCCCATAATTATCTAGAAGCATATCCAAAATCATTTTCTATTATTATTTCTACAGTTTAATCACATTGTTTGGAATTAGAACCTTATATGATCCACTTTAAATAGAAAAATCATGGATGGAATTCACATTTCATAAATTTACAACAATGACACTCCTCATCCACTATAAAAGGATACTCACACGTAACACTTATTAACACATATAAATAATTATGCATCATCCATAACATTCTAAAATATACTCCCAAGATTCATAACATAATCCTAGAAGGTTAAATTTTGGAATAATTCATATCAAGGAAGCCATTTGTTTGAAACTATGATGAGATACCTCAAGAAGAGGTGATATCTTTCCATAAGATATTACATTTTATTTTAAATTTTTACACTAAAATATTATCATTATATTATTATATAATATCATTAGTATCCTACAAATAATTATATTATATTATTATAATTTTTCTCCCAGTTCTTTGATACACTTCAATCTCATTGGTGTATAACATAGAGTTTGTAGGTAGGGTGAACTACCGCCTCACGAAATGATGTTCTTCATTTTTTCTTTACCAACACTCATTGTTGGTAATGATGATGTAAATATAGTTTAATTTGTTATATTTTATATTTATTATTATCTAATTATTGAGTTTTTTATATATAAAACATCTCTTCATGTATGACATTTTGCCTATATACGATAATATTGTTTGTGGATGTGTGGACTACCGCCTCCTCAAAGTAATGTGATTTGTTCCAAATTTTCAATGAATGTATTTAGGATATGTTTAGTGAAAATGTATTATTTTTATGATATAATAATTATACATTAATTATGTTATACAAATATGCGTATATATCATTAAAATTTCTTTCAATATGATAAGGAAACTGAATCAACATTCATGTGTACGTAAGTTCTACCATATCCATGAATGGTGTATCCTATCTAATATTTGTATCACTCATATATTATGATTAATATATAAATATATATAAATGGATTATATTATATTTAAATAATTTTCTAATCTTATTTAAATAAGTAATTGATTGTCTATTAAGAGGGCCAATAATAACAATTGAATACATTTACAGAAAAAGTGATATTACCTAAAATGTAATATTAAAAAAGAGTTTTCAATAAATTGGTAATATAAAGGAATTAAAAAATTATATATGGAATTATATATAATAATATATATATTTTTGTTATATTTATACAACATATAAATATATCAAATAGGAGTTCTAAATGTGTATGAAGAATATTAATATTTACATAATGTTCTTTCTCATCTCACATTTATATCTATAAGATACAAAATATATTGAAAAATTATTAGAGTTGTGTGGTGTATCTACTATGCAATGTAATGTAATATCAGGAATTTAATTTTTCTCATGATATTTAATGTTTTAATTTATTATATTGTTTAACGGATTTCAAGATTCAAAATTTACTCAAGTAGAAAGGTGTTTATTGTTTATCCTATATTTCTCCATAAATTTTTCCTTATTAATTAATTATTTCATTTGTGTGTTTTATTTACAGAGAATTAATGTATTATATGAATGTTATCATTAAATTATTGTGAATTTATATATAAATTTATGTCCACGCTTTCATGGGATTTATGATTAAATGGTTACCAAAATAGTTATGTATGTTTGTCTCATTTGTATTCATTGAGAGTAATTTGACATTATGAACATATGTTCATATAAATGGTATATGAATTTTCATATAGAATTTTAGTTCATTAATATATATCAATTAATTACATTTTATGTTTCATTTAGTTTTAATATCTCCTTGGGATTATGATTACCATAGTGGTAATAATATTTTTTTTCCTATAATCATATCATTTAACAGGATTATTTATGATTACGCATCCATTGAGGGAATATTATGGTCAATACCTCAATATATTTATTGAATTATCCTCTCTAATGGTTATTAATTTTATATCCTTTTAAATTTATAATTTTTACACTCTTTGGTATATAAAATCATTAGGAAAATTTATCAGAAAAAAACTGACTTTTTTCTTCCATTGGTCTGGAATTTTTGTTGTTTCAAAAACATGTTTTCATGAAAAAATTAAAAAAACACCTTAAAATTATAATAGGATGTGTAAATTAAACTTTTAAACCTGTTTTTGCTATGTAGAAAATTATTTCTAATGGAATGTTCTTATCATTTTATGATCAAGGAACATCTCTAATCATTTTAAGGTGATAAAGGAATGTTTGACATGTACATAATTACAAGACATAATGAGCATACAATCTAAGATGTTTCCTTGGTAAATTTACAAGTCATTTTTAAATAAATGTTTTCTTAATATTATATAAATATAATGATATTAATGTGACGTTAAATGAAAAAGAATTAAAAAGAAGTTTTTTATTCAAAATGTGTTTTAAATAGTTTTTAATTATTCGATTATATGATTTCAAAAGGTTATTTCCAATAAGAGTGTCCTCATAATTATTTAAAGCCTTAGTTTTATTTTTTGAATGTATATTGAATGAAAATGGTTTTCAAAATATTTTTTACCTTAATTTGAATGATTTAAATTTTATTTTATATTAAAATATTTTTTAAAATGATTTATGTTTTACAAATAATTTTTCAGTGATGAAAAGATATTTTCATCATGAAATTTTATAAATGAAATTGTAAAACTCTATTTATAAGAACTATTATTTTGAAATGCTTTTATAAAATATTTTTCATATGATGTTTTCTTCCTAGAAAATTTTTCATGTTACATTTCAAAATTAATATCCATAAAATAGTAATAACATTGTTATATTTTATGATTTAATAGGGATATAAAAAAGTAATACCCTTTCTATAATTTCATGAATGGTACATGTTTTAATATAATGTTGTTTATGACACCCCTATCTCTTCCACATACTGTATAATTTCAAAAACCACTTTATTTCTTTGGATAGTGTTTTATAAAATTATTATTATACCTATATATTTATATTGGATAAGATATGATGTAATTTTTATTATACACATTTAATTTTCTAGTTTATGTTATGATATTCAAGAAACCCATCTCATTTTATAGGTAAGGGAATAATGAATGTTTTTGTTATCTTGTGGCACATGCACCCTTCATTTATATAGGATATGGGAGAGAACTAAATCTACATTAACGTTATTTTGTAATGAAAAATGTTTTATGTTCTCAAAGGGTACATAGGAGGGAATCCCAAGCTGTAATCCATAGGGCATCATAAGCCCAAAAATATTATATGGGAGGGAATCGTCAGCCTGATATAAGAGGGTACAAGGGAGGGATTCCAAATCCCAAAATAAGATTTAATGTGGTAGGGAATCTCATCCTTGAACAAAGTAGATTTTTGGTTATTGAAATAATTAAATTTTATGTTTTTTATTGTAGTTAATCATTTCATAGTAAAATATGTACTAGCAGGTTTTGAAAAAAATAATATTTCATATTCCTATGTTATGCTTTCATGGATTATGCATCAAATCCCCAAATGATTAATGTGTTATTAACAATAAAAATATATGAAGTGACTAATTTTTATGATATTATATTTGAAGGTCATGATCAATTAATGTTATATCATGGTCTTTGAGTATTATTACAATGTTTATGCCCACATATCACTCTGGTTTACCCTTACTATGCATTTGAGGTCAACCATTTATTTTGTTTCCTTTCTATATGTTGTGATGAAATGATTTAAGTAGTATTAAAAAATATGAAGATATTTTTTTGAAACATATATTATATTTAACTGAGTAAGAATATTTTTTAATATGTTTCCAACGATAGTAAACTGTTACGGTAACCAGGCTTATACTATTGTAATATGCTCCATATTCTTCTAAAATGACATAATATATATGTAGGTTTGTCCTACTAAGAGATATATATCATCAAGATGATATTTGAATACACCAAATTATAAGGAATAATTTCATCTAAAACATTTAAGGGACGTATATATACAGCAAAAAACAAACGAAGGGTGAATATGGTGTACGTCTTACAGAAATAAAAGTGAGACTTGAAATCCCCTAACCATATCTAAGATATCATCCGTACATATCAGAAACACTTGTTTGAAAGTTTAAAAATAATTATTAATTTATCCTAGAACCATATTAATATTTATAATATCAAAGATTATCATATTCTATCAAATAATCATAAGTTAGTTAATAATATTGTGTTATTACCCATCTGCCAGTTGTCAACAACATCATTTTTCCTTGAATTTTTAGACGTATATGTCCCTATTATTGTTCATTTGATATAGTGATTTCATCCCCATAAATATATTATTTCAATAGATTTAATAATTATTTATTATTTAAATTTATATAATAATTCTTTATTACCGAACATGGAAAATGAATAACATCATGTCATGGAGATGGTAGGTTATATATTCTCAAAAACAATGGTATCATGCCCTTAATGGGGAAATTTTATTGAAGTGTGTGGAAAATTAGTTTTTTTAATAAAAACATAATGATATAATTATTATATATAAAATTAATATCAATATTTATACCCATCTATGTAAAGTAGTGGTGAAAACATTATTACACCATGACATGGAGATGGTAAGCCATTCGTACACACATGTGGTCCTTTTGTTTGTTATATATTTGATGAAATGTGGATATGGTTAGTAAATAATCATAATAACATATTATAATAGAAGTAAAAATATATTTATTACATTATAAATGATCAAACTCATGAATAGTATGTATGATAAGAAATAAATTTTAAAGAGTTAGTAATGTACATTACGTCTTCTTTGGCAATAATAACTTAGATTCCCTATTTCAGAGACTAAAGTTGATGTTTTTAGGGGAATAACACCTATAGTGTGTTTTTTTTGAAAATTTAGAGGATAATCTTTTAGTTAATGGTGGAAAATGAAGGCTCAATGTGATGTGATAATGTGGGGGAGGACCTTCCCTTTTATAATTAACGTAGGGGCACTTTTGAAATTTCAGAAAATATTAATATATAATAAATTAAATGAAAACAAAAATACCGCCAAAATGACATGAATGGAAAAATAATGTTATATAAGGCTTTAATAACATTATTTAAAATATTTTACTGATTTTTTAAAGAATTTTAAACATTATCATTTTGATTAAACTTTAGTTAACCTATTTTTTAACTACAGTAATAACTTTTTCAATATAAAAAACTTGTCATTTTAACATCTATTATTTAAATTGAAATATAAAAGAATAATTTATAATATTTGAGACCATATTATAGATATATTTGTTATTTTTGGTGATGATATAACATTTTAAATTAATTTTATAAATTATTATTTTGATAAAATGTAATTATTGTAAATTATGACACTATTAAATTCATGGAGTTTTAAAAATATGATGATGACATGATAAATTTTAAAAAATTATATTTATATATCCCCATTTGGTAAATTTAACTTAAAAAATTCTTAAACATCATTGATTATCAATAATTATATTTATGATAATATTTTTAATAAAATATATTTTAAATTACATTTAATAAAAAATTACAACATTTAAATTTTATTATTATTTTATATTCTAATTTGAACACAAAAAAATAAAAAATTACCATGTTGAATTTAAATATTATATATTTGAGGTGAATAAATTTTTCTAAAAATTATATTTTATCTAACCCTATGTTATAAATGAAATAGTAATTAAAATATGAATGTGGCATCATTGTATATCTATTAAATAAAATGTTGAAAATATCATATTTTTATCTATGTTTCCAAAAATAAAATAACAAATTTATATCATTAAAATCTGTTTTTAATGTTATATATTTAAATTTTATTCCTTCGTTACCTAATTGTTTCCCCAATTTTGAAAATGTTGGATAATTAAGACAATGAAAGCGACATTTTTTTACATTCATTTATTTAAATATTATATAAGAAATATTCACTGAAGTGTTTTGATTATAAAACATAATTTATATCCACATTTGATAATGGTATAATTATATTCATCCAATAGAATTTTTTAATGTGATGGGGACATTTTATAGTCTTTATCATCTTATTTTTAACCCAAATTACACAAATTACTAGTTACTGTTGTATGAATATTTACCAAAGGTACAATTCATATTTGATATAAGAAAGGGTAAATATTAAAGAAATTTTTATCTTTGAAAAAAATGGATTCCATTTAAAAAAAATTGAAAAAAATTTATTATCAAATTTAAAATAAAATTGGAAAAAATATGAAAATTTGTTTTTCTTTCTGAAAAATGATATTTAAAAACATAAAAAGTTTTTTATAATAAATTTATGTTGAAAATCATATTTATAAAAATATAATTGGTTTATCTTAAAATTAAAATTAATTAATATAAAATTTAAAATAATCCATAACATAATTTACCTTCTAAATACAAGAAATGAAAATATAGTTTTATATAATAATCCGTATTTTCAGTACTCATCAAAAAATGAAACGTACAATAAAAATTCCCAAAATTCATAGTAATAAAATTTTAACATTTGAATTTAAATAATTCTTTTTATTTAGTCAATTATTATTTATAAAATATCGAAAAAAAATTTTATAAAAGGTTCTATTTTAAAAGGAAATAAAACATTCTCAATTAAAATATATCTTTTTATGGGTAAAATTTATTTATTCTTCTCCTATTTCTACCAAATATTTTTGCTGAATGTAACTTTTTTAATATAAAATCATTAAATATCAGTATAATTTTATACTAATAGATTTTAATATAATTTACAATGTTATGATTTCATTCTAGGAATAAAAATTAATTTTTCCCAAAAAATCACATCCTTTTTGTAATTGGTATTAATATTAATTTATAATTAATTGGACACAAAATAATTTTTATTTTGAAAAAATAGTTATTCATTTTCGTGGCTATAATTCTAATGTCCAGGTTATAGTTTTCTAATTTAAATAATTTAAATAAGGAAATGTTATTTTGTAGAATATAAGTGTTGTGTGTAAGGCATGTTTAGTCGGTGTTGTTTGTAACACATAAAATCTAAGAAATCAAATTATTATGAAAATATATTCCATAAAAATAAAATTGTGTCACATTCCCCCCCCCCACCCCTCCATTAATTTCCCCCAAAATTCATCACTCTAAAAAATGATGATTCCTCTACCTCATCATATCCACAAGACTCAATGCATCTTTTCCAAAAAAGTGGTTTCTCAAAAAAATCTTTAACTAGCAGAGTGAAATTATTATTTTTATCAATTTTTTCTGATCCCTAATGTTTATTGATTTCTCTTTCGAAGAATTTTATTTCTCCACTAGTACAACTAATGAGTTTAACAGATGTGAAAGATAAGTTACATAACTCATTAGAAGAGATAGACAGAAAACATCTGTTACTTGATAGATATTTCGTGGAAGCTTCAATATATAATCTACCATTCCAATATAATCATGATTTTTAAATATATATTTTGATGTTTCAATTTTGAATTTCAATTCAAAAATCCAAATTGAATGATTGAGAATATCTGTCAATGAAACCAATATCATATTACAGTTTAAAAAACATCCTCTTAAAAGAGTAAATTTAAAAATTTATGATTATCAATTATATAGGATTTCAATTTGGACAACATTACCAAAAAGTGAAAACATAGAAAAATAATAGAATTCGGTATATCATCCTATAATAGTGAGTGATAGAGACCAAGGTCATTATAATGTAATCCATAATATAATGATTAATCAATGATGATCTGAGGGACCATTATATTCATCACAAATAAATGTACATGGATAAATTTTTTATTTCGACATACCTTTTAAAAATTTGATTAATTTTTATTAGAAGATACACTAACATGATTTTAATATATTTATTAAGAACAATATCACTCATCATTTATTTCTTGGTCAAATATGCTTCATCTCTTTCTCCATGAAATGTGGTTGAAATTGTATTTCCTAAATATCTTATGCCTCAAACGATTCAATACAGGATGATAATTTTTTTCTATCTTTATATCATAATATAATTGTTACAAAAAGTTTTCTAATATTTAAAAATATTAATATTTTTAATTAACATATTTATCACTAAAAACTAATCCAATGTTCAATGATAACAATTTCTTATATTGTTTCCCTTATAAAAAATTCTAAATGATTAAAACAAAATACTTTCCTATAGATTGATAATATGTTTCAAAAAATTTTTTTTCTATAATTCCACAAATAACATTATATAGATATTAATTATCACATAATAATCATATTAATATCATCATAATTTATACTCTTGATAAATTTAATAACATGAATTACATAAAACACCTTTTTAAAATCATGAATGATTTCAATAATTTTCTATGTCCTCATACCATAAATATAAAACATCAACACATTCAATTTATAAACATGCTTTCATCATATTAGTAATCAATTCCAAGGTTATTAATTTTATTGAAATTATATTAACAGAAAAAACTCCTCTTTCTGCACATTTTACATATGGTTTTTCCTTTAATAGTGTGTTATAAATTGTCACCTCAATCACTTTTCATGGATACTAGTACCATTGAAGATATGATTTCAATACCTTAAGTAAAATAGAATAATGAACCAATCCATAGGGATTTAATTCTTCATTAACTACAAAAAAAATTATACAACATTACACTTGAATTATAATGCATAAATATTCAATTATTTTTCAACATCATTGTCTTACTCAATATCAAGAATATTTATCACTTAATATTTTTCTTTTTCTTTTGCGTTTATAGGTTACTAACATTAATCATCATCATTAACCATTAGATTTGGGAACTGATTAATATAATTCCCATTTGAATTATAATGGAATCATTTATGTTTGGGGATTAATTATTTGAATCCATAAATCTATTCTCATCATTAGTTAACATATTCCCAATAAATATGATTTTTTACTAGATTATAAAAATGCTGCTATTTATTTCACACATAAACATAAATTATTACATAAAATATTCACATTATACAATATTGATGATCAAGAGGTCTTGTGTATTTGAGGCCTAAGAACATTACAAAACAACATAGAACAAAAAACACAGCATCTGTATTGAAAACATCTTTTACATGACAACAACATTCAATCGTACTTTGCTTTGCATGGGATAACAAGAGGACATTCATAAGAAAAGGGATATCTATATATCATAGTAAGTGAGTAAACAAGGAATAACATGAAGAATACAATATATTTTTTCAAATATACATATTAATGGAGCAGAAGACAAAAATTATCATAAAGTCATGATATATAATGATTATCATAACATGGAAATGTAGAAACAACATTTAACATGATATTAGAATGAGATAAGGATCATTTCACATGGAGCTTGAGTAAACCCTCATTGAACATAAATTATCATGAGTAAACCCCCATTTCACTTAACATGTCATGATACTAATCTTTACCCAATGCATTAGAGCACTTTCAGGGTTCACCTTTCTTAATCATTACATTTCTTGCATGAATGTGCCACATTGGTCATAAAATGTTGAATCATTCAACGTCGTCATTTATTACATGATAAAGGAATGTGGAATACATACATGATATTATATAATCAATAATTAAATGTGCATAAAGTATAATAACCTTGATAGGGAAATCGTCATGATATTCATTTCACAATGCTTCTGTCTTGGAAAACCACATTATAAGTTCAGCAGTATAACAGCCTAACTTATGAATTCATAAAAATGGTTGATGAGATAGAATGGGGTGTCTCATCATAGTTACATTAAATTGACAGTAAGTGTGTCATATATATAAGTGTCCCACCATTTTTAATAAAATTTATATTTATATCACAAAATAATTTCTTGAATGTAAATGAGAAGAGTTAAATTCCAAAGAAATTTTGGCATGGTAACAGGAGTTCATTGTAAGAATTAAGGATAGAGAAAGGGGTTTATCATCATTCAAACATAAATATGGATGTATATGGGTGGGGAGAAATTAAACCCCATCTTTTGTAATTGGAATTCAAAGGGTATAAAAACATTAGGAAACATGGAGAAAATGATAAAGGAAGAAATCCCTTACATGGAAGTGTGATACCAATGACTTAGGGAGGCTTGAGAGAGGCTTCTTGGGAGCTTGGGGCACCTTGGTAGGATTATAGAGAGAGGGTGGAAGAGGTTGTTTGATATCAAAAGGCTTTAACATAAGTGTAATTATGTGATTGTGTAGGTTTATATAAGAAAATAGAGGTAATTTTTGTTATTTAGGTTTTGGAAACAACACATTATGTTAATCAAAACCACAAACTAACCCACGGTTTTTGCAAAGGGGAGTGGAAAAGATTATTTTATAAGGATAATGGAAGAAATTCTTAAAATATTAGCCTTTCATTTGTGTATGTGAATCACACTCTCAATGAACATCCCATTAATATTATTTTATTACATCACTATTTGGTCATTTAGATGTTATAAAACACATTATATAATTAAATGTAATATAATTTTTATCCAAAAATTCGACTGTTTTGGAAAATTCTGAAAATATACCATTAGATAATTTCATCATCCAGATTCCATAAATAATATTCATTTTATCTAAACAATTTTCTAAATATTTTATTTCTCACATCTGAAATCAGAACTGAAATTTATCAAAAATTAATGGTTTTTGACCAAAACAGCTTTAGAATATTACAATTGTATTCATAAAAATTAAATGGTCATTAATATTTAAAAAAATTATTAATATTATTTTATTAAAATATTATCTACTTAAAAAATCCATTAAGTCCTCAAAATAGATTTCTTAATTTCATATAAACTAAAAATACTATTTGTGCATTAATAATTATTTACAATGTAAAAATAATAAAATGAATATATATTCATTATTATATGAAAAAATATTTCAAATAATCATAGTGATATGGTCTTCTTACATAATACATTATAACACATGCATGAGACCTAAGGTTATTGTGTGCGATGGTGACAAACACTTATGGTGGCTTCAACAACATTGCTCAGGTGGTAATCTCAATCAACACCCACTTCTCCCATAGGTGGTTCTATTTGAGCTTAACGTGTTGAATCTTCGCATGGGATTGGTAAATAATGAAGTCCAATGACTCCACCCCCTTTCCATGTTTTGACAAATGGGATTCATATAAGGATATTCTACTGGATGAGGCCACGACTTCATATGGCTGAGTAAATTGGGTTTTTTAAAGACCTATATTTATACTAATCATTTGATCGCTGTTCACCCTCTATTTTAGAAAAAATAACAATTTATATTGGTATTTTGAAATAAAAAAACATAAAATTCAATAAATGAATATGTTATATAACCATTTTATAAAACATGACGTTTAATTAGATCAAGATGAATTTCCATTAACAATGGTTTGGGTCACTTCAATATTCCCCCCCAAATAAATTTAGCCCTCAAAATTTCCTTTTCACATGCTAAAATAGATTAGGGTAAATATGCTTCATCACATCCTCTGATTCCCTTGTTTCTTCTGCAAACATTGGGTTTTTCCATAACACCATCATGAGGGTCATTATATTATTTCATAGAACTTTTTCCCTATGATCTAAGATCTTCACCAGAAACTCCTCATAAGAGAGGTCATTCCATAATGGTACCACCTCTAGATTGAGTACATTCGAGGGTCAGGTATGTACTTCCTTTAGGGTGAAACATGGAATCCATCATGTTCTTGAGATAGGTTTGGTGGTAGTTATAGTCGATAGGCCACTACTCCAATGCAGTCCAGGATCACAAAAGGGCTGATATACCTTGGATTGTGCATTCCCTTGTTCCCAAATCTCATAACTCTCTTCCACCATGATATGTGGAGGAATTACTTGTATCTTACATAAAACTCTAGGTCTCATCGACGATTATAATGAAAGGTCTTTTGTCAACTCAAAAGACAATTAATGTGCCTCGGGATGGTCTTAACAATCTCCACCATTTCATTGACCATTTCTTTTTCTTAGAGTTTTCTCTCCCCAACTTCATCCCAACTATCAAATGTACTACATCTCTTCCCATAAAGGGCTTCTTAAGGAGGAATTTGGATTATTTAGTGGAAACTATTGTCTCAAGGGAACTCAAATAGAAGTAGATTTTGATCCTATCCACCTTTCATGGCTATTGATCATTCTCTCAACATGTCCTCATGTGTTTGGATAGTCCTCTCTGATTGGCCATCATTTTGAAGATGATAAGCCATAATGAAGTTTGAATTAGTATTCAGAGTGTGTTGGAGAATCTTCATGAACATAGAGTTGAATCATGGATCTCGATCAGATACAATATATAAGGCCCCATCCTTAAACCTTAATTAATCTCAAGTTATTACAAGATTACACATTGAGGATCTTTTCAGGTTTAGAGTTTTAGAGAATTAGATCTTAAAACTTGCATTACATTCCACATTTAAACAAAGTGGTTACATAAATGATAGTATTCATTTTTTCCCATCAACGGAAACATATTAAAAATAAAACATGGATTCTTTCTTGACTCTTTTTTGAAAATATCATCATATCATGCATCGTTCCCCTGACCTGTGAAAAAAATTTCAAAAATACTTGGGCTGAGCATAAAAAGCTCAGTAAGGGATATAAAAATATGGAAAGGAAACATGAGTTCATATATACATAAGAATGAAATCATACTTTACCCATAAAACATAGGGACTTTAACATACCTCATCAAATCATGAATAAATCATAGAAATCATAAGACATAAAATGTAACTTGAGAAATTCATAACATTCATACGTAGGGAGTAACCCTCTTGGTTACGTTTGGAAAACCCACCACAGTATATTCCCTAAATATCTTCGGACAAACCTTAACATTTCATTCCTTCTCATTACCCAATGCATTGGAGAGCTATATCGGGCTCACCCGCCTTTAGTTTATCACGGAACCACCCGTATTCATAATAATTCCCAAGAACATCAACATAATCGTATCACATAAAACATGCATATAGGAAACATAAAATTTCCAACTTTCAATCACAAGATATCAATACAACAAATTGATATAAAAACATTATGAAAACCATTTTCAATACCAAAAAAAAATAAAAGTAAAACATGGTATTTATTTTTCTTTAAAAAAAGGTATGGCTTGTAGAGGAAGCCGAAACTCAAATAATGGTCACGGCAACAGAGAAGTCGTTGTCGCCGCATACGTACGACAAAAACATTCCCTTTTTTCGTTTAGTAAAATGCATCGTATAAAACAATTCCTTCTGGATAAACGTAAAAGTCAAAGGAGTTTATACACCGTATAAATCAAGGTTTTTTTAAAACAAAATATGCCTCAATGAAAGCATATTGAGACGAAGTCCCATACAACGACGGTATCCTTGGATAAAGGATAAATCAATTACATAATTGTGTGTGAAAAACGAATACACGAAATATATGTGGGTATTAAGTGTAATACAATCCGAGTACATTCACACATAATCATAGAACGACATATTCAAGGAGTACAAATTTAACCCAAAGAATCAAAATTGGGTTAAGAAGTTCCCTTGCAAAAAATTCGACAGCTTAACGACGTCACTTCAAAATTCAGAAAAAGAGTTGATGAGAGATAAAAAGGGTATCTCATCACATGGACATAAAATTTAAATCAATAAGGATATAGAAGAACATATCCCAACATAATAGTATGTGAATTAAAAGACATAACAAAGAAGTATTTTAAAAAGTGGAGGGTGAAAGGTTCCCTTACCGACATGGGTATCTTTCAAGACATGCACCCCGTGAAAGAAGGAAAATACAAAATTGATGTAAAAACTCATAAATGAATGTATATTACACAATGATTAAAATAATGGGCAGTACATACACCACTCAAAGGAAATTGTGGCAAATGTAGCATAAATCTCACGGGAATAAAAGTGAGATGAAAAATCCCTTACGGAAACTCGGCAGCCTAACGGTGCTACTTAAAACTTAAAAAAATGGATTGATGAGATCAAATAGGGTCTCTCATAATATTAAAATAATGTTTACAGCATGTGTAATATAAAATAACATCCCCCAACATAACAAATAGGAGCTCAAAATAAGTGACATAAAGGAGAGTACTTAAAATGAATTAGAGAGGTTAGATCTCTTATGAAATTTCGGCAGACTAACGGCGCCAATCAAAGCTTCCAAAATGGATTTATGAGAGAGAATAGGGTCTCTCATCATATAAACATAAAAATTATAGTAGTAGTAATATAAAAGAACATCCCAATCAAAAGAATGATGAGCTTAAAAGGAATGACATAAAAGAGTGTACTTAAAAAGAAAGAGAGGGGTAGGGTCCCTTACCTCAAGTCCAAATTGTCTTGTTCGTTTCTTTATATTCCTGAATAATATACTTTGGTCAATTTATAATTTCATAAGGACCTCCTATAAATATTATTATTCAGTTCATATCACATATTTTAATGTTATAATAATTGGTTAATAATATGAGTTCATATTAGACGTTTTTGTCGATGTTTGGTACATGAGTCAAAAATTGAACTTGTTGGAAAATAATTTTCCATGTAGTTATAGGTACATCATATCCAGAATAGAATTGATGTTTTAAATATAATATATATCCATTATATATTCATTTTATACTATTCCATAGCATTTGGAGATAAAAATTAAAAGCACAGTTCATGGAGACGGTAGGCCATACGTACGCATGAACGCTACTTTCATTTTTTGTCATATTAATAGAATTAAAAAAAATGAGATATATATATATATGTTATAATTCCAGAATGATATCCATAATTTAGATGTAATATATTAAATATATATACATTATATATATGTACTTATAATAGTACATAACATTTTGAGATAAGAAATTAAATGTACTGTTCATGGAGACGGTAAGCCGTACGTACGCATGAACGCTACTTCCATTTCTATTTCATATTTAATGTAATTAAAACATAATGATACATAATAGTATTTTAATTCCAGTATGGTATCATATATAATATCATTAAATATATCCTTTATATGTATCACATATGGTATTAACGAATCAAATCACTTTGAGGGGGCTGTAGTCCGCACTTCTTTAAATGAAGATATCACGTTTACCCATAATGGAAACCATAGAGGTATGCCATAAATGAAAAATAAAGAAGCTTAAGTAAAACATAAAAAATTATATAGCATATATAAATATAGTGTCATCTTAATGGGAACCTTTGATGGTTTTAGAAGAATGTTGAACAAACATCGTTTCGTGAGGATGAAATTCACCATCCATAGAAACAGTATGTTCTTTAACCATTAGATGTAGGTATGTGTAAGTGTAGCTCGAATTCTTCTTATAACAACATCCTAGTGTATTGAAGATACTGTATTTGTTACAAAATAAATGAATAAAAATAGTTTAGGGTGTTGGAGAAGCAAAATAAAACAAAAGGACACATGTGAAGAAATTACCATAAAATCGGGTAACTCCCTTTGGTTTGAGCTCAAAGGCTTCCTTGGGAAGACTTATTCTCAATGTGAGGCTTCAAGGAGTTATAGAGGTACGTTGAGAGACAAAATGGGCAGGGGTTGGCCGATCCAAAGGCTTTGGAAGTGTGGGTAAGGAGGTAGAGGTGGGGGCCTTTTATAAGAGGAGAGGAGGAGCAGTCTTGGAATGTAAAGAAATGTTACTTTATTTTAGAATGAGTATCGGATTTTTATGGTCCCACATTGATTTGTTTCGAGTATAAGGTGACAAGGGTTCAAAATCCACCCATCAAATATGATTTGGAAATGTTTAGGTCTTATATCTAACATTATCATTCCATTTTATTTAAATCGTTAAATAATGAGGTCATCGATGCATCATCATGATGTAATAAATAATTTAATTTATTTAATGTCTAAAAATTATAAAAAAAATACTATGATGTAGGAAATCTTTGTAGCTTTCCAATAACTATTTATAGTCAAATATATTACTTGTATAACCCCATGCAAAAATTGTTTTAGTAAAACATCTCATGTTTGTGTCATTTTTACTTTAACATTAAATAAAAAGGTATTTATGTCATTTTCCATCCAATGTTGCTCCATGGGGTCCCCAAGATGACCCATGTATTTTCTTGGTCGGTCATGACACATCCAATGAGGGTAGGACATGTGTCTAGGTAATTGAATTCTATTAAAACATTATTCTTACCTTAAACTACACTAATTACCTCTAATCGCGATTCATAAACTTAAAAGTAACTATTCACCAAAAAATTATTTTAATTCCATTGAACCACATTTTACTTTTTAATGGAAACCATGTATGTAGGATTTTTGAAATTAAAAACACAGAGGTGGTAAAATTTCATTTAAACAGAAAATCAGTTTTTATAAGTACCACTTAGTGGTTTCACTATTCATCAAAAATTGAAGTTTTTCAGAAAATTACCAAAAATTCATCCTAAGCTATATTTGATATTCCAAATTCAAAAATGATGTCTATTTTAAAAAATTCAAAAAATATAAGTTTCATTAAATAATTTAATAATTAATTCCCGCTGTCAAAACAAATAGCGTGTTTTTATGAAACAAAACGTATCAAAAGATTGACACTAGTTTAAGACCGATTTCAAAGTGAAATTAATTCCAACGAACACTATTGGATTAAATGGTAAAAATATATTCTAATTTCACTTTAAAACCAATTCAAAAGATAATATAATCATATAAAAAAATTAGATTAAAAAGAGGTTTTGAATTAAAATACAACATTTTTCACTATTCATTAAAAATTGAACTTTTTCGGAAAAATACCAAATATTTACACAACATAAATTTTGATGTCCCGATTCTAAAGAAGAATTTTATTTTTTCAAATATAACACATAAAATTGTTAAAAGTGGATTTAAAAGTGGTTCGCCATCAAAAGGCGGTTAATCGACCTTTTAATGAATATTGGAATGTTTACGCTTAAAATTGGATTCATTCTAATTATTAATCCTTAAACATTTATTGTAAAGAGTAAAAATATTTCAAAAAAATATATAATCATTTTTTAGTTAGTTCTGTTCATTCCGGCAATTACAACGGCTAGGCATTAACTACCATTTAAAATAATATTATTTTATTATTAGAGTGCAACTCAAGATTCCCAAGAAACGCGTTGTTGTGTATTGAGTACACCATCGTGCATAGAGTCCCCTTTAAAGAAATATTAATATTTTATTCACAAATATGTATAAATTTGAAAATGTCATATTCTTTATTTTACCTAGGGTGTTACATCCTTCCCCCCTTTTGGGAATTGCATCCTAGCAATTTTTAAAATTGGGCTTGGAAACTTCATTGAAAATCCCACATCGGAACAAGAGTCAGTAATACAATAACATTAAAATAAAGAAAGATAAGTACAAAGGTCACCCGAGTTAACCCATACTAGGATTCCATGTATGCAAATATGGACTTGGAGGAAAAAAGGGTCATGTTCTGATAGAGAGTGATAGTAATCATGTCTAGAAGAAAGTTAACCATAAGAAAATCACAAACATGTGATGGGTTAAACGGTATTCGATTCCCCAGTAGGAAAAGTTAACAGACAACATTTTTGTTTTAAGTTACTCTTCATTGTGAAATTTATTCATAAGGAAACATAATCACTAATCATGTTGACATTCATCTTTTATTAGATTCCTTACACAAACTCATATTTTCTCCAAATGACGAGTATTTAGGAAGACTTGTTCACATTAAGAGTACTATAATCAACTTCTAGAGAATCAAATAATCCACAAAAGAGAACTATATACTTCCCATGTCTTTAGACTCTAACCAAAACCAAAACCAAAAAGGTTAGTACAAGATCAAAAAATCCAGAAAAGGATAACCCTTTATAAAAAGATAATCTATTCTTAATATCCAAAATTTTCCAACAATACCCAAAGTTCAATGGGGACCATTCGATAAAAAAATTTTCCATAAAATTCTTCAAAGTAAACCAAACTTAGATTGAAACCCAAATTTTTGAAGGATTTAGTCACATAGTCTTCCAAGTTAAATTGTAACATTTATCTCCAAACAACATCAGTTTCTCTTAATGTCTCGTATTGAAAAGTAATTAACCTAATCACATATCCTCCATGATAGGTTAATAAATTTTCAAAGATAACCCGAAATAAACGTACTCTTAATTCATAAAATCATCTAAATAGAAAGAATCAGTCAAACTAACCTGGGACTTCACGTAGTCCAGTGGTAGGCAATAAATACCAGTTGCACTTTGGTTGTGGGTTCGATTCCGGCAGCTTTGTCCGATGCGACGGGTTGTCACACGGCCCGCGTGTTGTCCTTTTTCCAAAACAATATAATTCATAAAACATTCCCCAAAATGAGATAAAATCTTCAAAAAAAATAATCATAAAATATTTTAACCTCAAGTTTATCTCATGCCTTTCATTTTCCATCATAACATATAATAACCCATAATTACCTCAAAAGAAAGGATCATATAAACCATAATGGTTACCTTTATAATTATTAGCTGAACTTCCACATCGATTGGTCATCTCGTAAATGATTCATTATAGAACATAGCAAGGTTAAAGTGGATGATCATGAATCCTTGATAGTTGGTTTAGCACAACCATGATATTCCTCATTGAATCCCCCATCTCATCCAGTCTCTT
The DNA here is from genome assembly GCA_963277665.1 of Viscum album. Classification (NCBI taxonomy): domain Eukaryota; kingdom Viridiplantae; phylum Streptophyta; class Magnoliopsida; order Santalales; family Viscaceae; genus Viscum; species Viscum album. The sequence goes on along the minus strand of OY728122.1, from coordinate 469,317,841 downwards.
AATCAAAGAATCACCACAGTTTCCATCAAACCCCTTGTTACTTTGGTGCTTGCTTGATCTATCCATTTATTAAAAACAGAAATGTTAGTGTGAGTATATAAAAAAAACCATCATGTACAAATGAGGAAGATAACCACTTAGATATACTTACGTATTCACTTTATCTAAAACTAGGACTCTTTCTGAAATCCTAACCATTATGGTAATGTCACTTGTGCTTAGAGTATACACTAACCACTAAAGTTATCTAAACCGACCTATGATACCAAATATAAGGCCCCATCCATAAACCTTACTTAATCTTGAGTTATTACAAGATTACACATTAATTATATTTTCAGGTTTAGAGGTTTAGGGAATTAGATCATAAAACTTACATTACATTCCACATTTAAACAAAGTGGTTACATAAAAGATAGAATTCAATTTTTCCCGATCAACGGAAACATATTCAAAATAAAACATGGATTATTTCTTGAAACTTCTTTGAAACTATCATCATATCATGTACCATTCCCTTGACCTGTGAAAAACATTTCAAAAAAATTGGTATGAGCATAAAAAGCTCAGTAAGGGATATAAAAATATGGAAAGGAAACATGAGTTCATATATACATAAGAATGAAATCATACTTTACCCATAAAACATAGGCACTTTAACATACCTCATCAAATCATGAATAAATCATAGAAATCATAAGATATAAAAAGGTAACTTGAGGCATTCATAACATTCTTACGTAGGGAGTAACCCTCTTGGTTACGTTTGGAATACCCACCAAAGTATATTCCCTAAATCTCTTCGGAGAAAGCTTAAAGTTTCACTCTTTCGCATTACCCAGTGTATTGGAGAGCTATATCGGGCTCACCCGCCCTTAGTTTATCATGGAACCACCCGTCTTTATAATAATTCCCAAGAACCTCAACATTATTGTATCACATAAAATATTCATATAGGAAACATAACATTTCCACCTTTCAATCACAAGATATCAATACAACACAATGATATTAAAACATTATGGAAACCATTTTCAATACCAAAACAAATGAAAAGTAAAACATGGTATTTACTTTTCTTTTTTAAAAAAGGTATGGCTTGTAGAGGAAGCCAAAACTCAAATAATGGTCATGACGACGGAGAAGTCATTGTCGCCGTATATGTACGACAAAAACATTCCCTTTTGTCGTTTAGTAAAACGCTTCGTATAAAAAAGTTTCATTTTGGATAAACGTAAAAGTCAAAGGGGTTTATACACCATATAAAAGAAGGTTATTTTTAAAACAAAATATGCCTCAATGAAAGGATATTGAGATGAAGTCCCATACAAAGACGGTATCTTTGGATTAAGGATAAATCAATTACATAATTATGTGTGACAATTGAATACACGAAATATAAGTGGGTATTAAGTGTAATACAATCAGAGGTCATTCACACATAATTATAGAACGACATATTCAAGGAGTACAAGTTTATCCCAAAGAATCAGAATTGGGTTAAGAAGTTCCCTTGGAAAAATTCGACAGCCTAACACTGTCACTTCAAAATTTAGAAAAAGAGTTGATGAGAGATAAAAAGGGTATCTCATCACATGGAAATAAAAGTTAAATCAATAAGGATATATAAGAACATATCCCAACATAATAGTATGTGAATTAAAAGACATAACAAAAGAAGACTTTTAAAAAGAGGAGGGTGAAAGGTTCCCTTACCAACAAGGGTATCTTTCGAGACATGCACCCCATGAAAGAAGGACAATACAACATTGATGTAAATACTCATAAATGAAAGTATATTACACAATGAGTAAAATAATGGGCACTACATACACCACTCAAAGGAAATTGTGGAAAATGTAGCATAAATCTCACTGGAATAAATGTGAGATGAAAAATCCCTTACGAAAACTAGGCAGCCTAACGGTGCCACATAAAACATACAAAAATGGATTGATGAGATCAAATAGGGTATCTCATAATATTAACATAATGTTTACAGCAAGATTAATATAAAATAACACCCCCCAACAGAACAAAGAGGAGCTCAAAATAAGTGACATAATGGAGAGTACTTAAAAATAAAGAGACAGGTTAGATCTCTTACGAAAATTCGACAGCCTAACGGCACCACTCATAACTTCCAAAATGGATTGATGAGAGAGAATAGGGTCTCTCATCATATTAACATAATAATTACAGTAGTATTAATATAAAATAACATCCTGATCACAATTAATATGATCTTAAAAGTAATGACATAAAAGAGTGTACTTAAAAAGAAAGAGAGGGGTAGGGTCCCTTACCTCAAGTCCAACTTGTCTTGTTCGTTTCTTTATATTCCTGAATAATAAGCTTTAGTCAATTTATAATTTCTTAAGGAACTCCTATAAAGATTATTATTCAGTTCATATCACATATTTTAATGTTATAATAATTTGTTAATAATATGAGTTCATATCAGATGTTTTTGTCGATGTTTGGTACATGAGTCAAAAATTGTACTTGTTGGAAAATAATTTTCCATTAGTTATAGGTACATCATATCCAGAATAGTATTGATGTTTTAAATATAATATATATCCAGAATATATTCATTTTATAATATTCCATAGCATTTGGAGATAAAAATTAAAATCACCGTTCATGGAGACGGTAGGTCGTACGTACGCATGAACGCTACTTTCATTTTTTGTCATATTAATGGAATTAAAACAAAATGAGATATATATATATATATATATATGTTATAATTACACAATGATATCAGTAATTTAGATGTAATATATCACATATATATCCATTATAGATTTGTACTTATAATAGTACATAACATTTTGAGATAAGAAATGAAATGTACCGTTCATGGAGACGGTAAGCCGTACATACGCGTGAACGCTACTTCCATTTCTATTTCATATTTAATGGAATTAAAACATAATGATACATAATAGTACTTTAATTCCAGTATGGTATCTTATATAATATCATTAAATATATCCTTTATACGTACCACATATGGTATTAACGAATCAAATCACTTTGAGGGGGCGGTAGTCCGCACTTCCTTAAATGAAGATATCGTGTTTACCCATAATGGAAACCATATAGGTGTGCCATAAATGAAAAATACAGAATCTTAAGTAAAAAATAAACATATTATATATCGTATATAAATATAGTGTCATCTTAATGACCACCTTTAAAGTTGTTAGAATAATGTTGAACAATCATCATTTCGTGAGGCAGAAATTCACCATCCACAGAAACAATATGTTATTTAACCATTATATGTAGGTGTGTGTAAGTGTAGCTCTAATCCTTCTTATAAAAACATCCTCGTATATTTAAGATACTGTATTTGTGACAAAATAAAATAATAAAAAGAGTTCAGGGGGCTGGAGAAGAAATATAAAACAAAAGGACACAAGTGAAAACATTACCTTAAAATCGGGTAACTCCCATTGGTTTGAGCTCAAAGGCTTCCTTTGGAAGACTTCTTCCCAAAGTGAGGCTTCAAGGAGTTATAGAGGGGTGTGGAGAGAAAAAATGGGCAGGGGTTGGCCGAGCCAAAGGCTTTTGAAGTGTGGGTAAGGAGGTAGAGGTGGGGGCCTTTTATAAGAGGAGAGGAGGGGCACTCTTGGAAAGTAAAGAAATGTTACTTTATTTTAGAATGAGTTTCGGATTTTAGTGGTCCCAAATTGATGTGTTTCGAGGATAAGGTGATAAGGGTTCTAAATCCACCCATACAATAGGTTTTGGACTTTTTTAGGTCTTAGATTTTACATTATCATTCCATTTTCTTTAAATCATTAAATAATGAGGTCATCGCTGCATCATCAAGATGTCATAAATAGTTTAATTTATTTATGGCCTAAAATTTATAAAAAAAAAAACTATGATGTAGGAAATATTTTTAGATTTACAATGACTATTTATAGTCAAAAATATGACTTGTATAACCTCATGTAAAATTTTTTTTAGTAAAACATCTCATGTTTGTTTCATTTTTACTTTAACATTAAATAAAAATGTATTTATGTCATTTTCCAACCAAAGTGGCTCCATGGGGTCCCCAAGTTGACCCATGGATTTTCTTGGTCGGCCATGACACATCCAATGAGGGTAGGACATGTGTCTAGGACCTCTCATTTAATTAAAACATTATTCTTACCTTAAACTACACCAATTACCTCTAATCGGGATTAATAAACTTAAAAGTTACTATTCACCAAAAAATTATTTTAATTCCATTGAAACACATTTGAATTTTTAATGAAAACCATGTATGTCGGATTTTTGAAATTCAAAACACAGAGGTGGTAAAATTTCATTTAAACAGAAAATCAGTTTTTATAAGTACCACTTAGTGGTTTCACTATTCATCAAAATTTGAAGTTTTTCAGAAAATTACCAAAAATTCACCCTAAGATATATTTCATATTCCGAATTCAAAATTGATTTCAATTTTAAAAAATTAAAAACATATAAGTTTCATTAATTAATTTAATAATTAATTCCCGTTGTCAAAACAAATAGCATGTTTTTATGAAATAAAATGTATCAAAAGATTGACACTAGTTTATGTCTGATTTCAAAGTGAAATTAATTCCAACGAACACTATTGGATTAAATGGTAAAAATATATTCTAATTTCAATTTAAAACAAATTCAAATTATAATATAATTGTATAAATAAATGAGATTAAAAAGTGGTTTTGAATTAAAATACAACATATTTTACTATTCATTAAAAATTGAACTTTTTCGGAAAAATACCAAAAATTTACAAAAAGTAGATTTTGATGTCCCGATTCTAAAGGAGAATTTTATTTTGTCAAATATAACACATAAAATTGTCAAAAAGTGGATTTAAAAGAGGTTCGCCATCAAAAGGTGGTTAATCGACCTTTTAAAGAATATTGGAATGTTTACGCTTAAAATTGGATTCATTCACATTTTTAATCCAATAACATTTATTGTAATGAGTAAAAATATTTGAAAAACATATATAATCATTTTTTAGTTAGTTATGTTAATTCCTGTAATTACAACGGCTAGGTATTAACTACCATTTAAAATAATATTATTTTATTATTAGAGTGCAACGCAAGATTCCCAAGAAACTCGTTGTTGCGTATTGGGTACGCCATCGTGCATAGTGTCCCCTTTAAAGTAATATTAATATTTTATACACAAATATGGACAAATATGAAAATTTCATATTCTTTATTTACCTGGGGTGTTACACAATATATAGTGGCACACCAATAGCCTTACCAAATCTCTAATGTATATCTCTGCTAGTTGATCCATTGAGAAATCCACCTGAATTGCAATGAAGTGTGTAGTCTTTGTAAGAATATCCACAACATCCCAAATAGCATTATTTCTTTGGGATATCATTGGATGTATAATTTTGAAGTCCATTGTGATGTTCTCCCATTTCCAGGCTATTATGGGTTGTGGTTACATCACACCCTTATACTTTTGCCTCTCATCCTTCACATTCTAACATACCCGGATATTTGATGTGTACTCAACGATATCCTTCTTCATTTTTTCCCACCAATAATTCTCTCTAAGATCTCAATACATCTTGGTGTTCCCAAGGTGAATGGAAAATTCGAACTATGTGCATCATTCAGAATTTCTTTCTTCAAATACAGATACGATGGAACACATAGTCTTGATCAAAATATCACAATTCCTTCTTCATTAACATTGAACTCTTAGGATTTCCCATTTCTCATAGATTCCAATTTCTATAAAATTCCCACATCATTCTTTTGAGAATCCATTAACCTTTCCAAAATATATGGTTGAAGAACCATTTAGGAAAGGATTCATGATGTTCCCTTCCTTATGATTCCCTTGTACATGTTTATAAAATATAATAAGATAGGATCCTTTTTAATTCTAATAAATGATAGAATTATTGGGTCCTTTCTAAATTGAGCATTTTCCACCTTGTTCTCTTTCCCATGATGTTAATTGATTTAGCTGTCATAGATTTTGATCTGCTCTGTCAATCTTCATTGATGCATATTCAACTCGTTCTATGTGAATATATACTTAAGGTTTTTGTGGTCCTAATATATTTCACACTTCTCCCCAAAGAGGTAATTTCACCATATTTTTTTAGATAAGATAATTGTATCCAACTCCAGATCATGTGTTTTATAGTTCTGATGATGAACATTCAATTTCCATGACACATATGAAATGAATTTGTCATTTCTCATCAACACAGATCCCATGACCTTCATTTACACATCAATAAATTCCCAAAAAGTTCTCCACTTGTGGGTAGTGTGAGCACAGGTGCTGTGATATGCCTCTTTTTCAACTCCTTAAAATTTTTTCACATTCAGAACTCCCAGAAAAATTAAATCCCTTCTGAGTTATCTTCGTAATACAGTGTGAAAATCGTGATAAATTTCTCACAAATTGGTGATAATATCCAGCTAACCCCAGGATGCTATGGGAATCTTTTATCGATGTAGACCTCATACATCCCTCAATTGCAGTTTTCTTAGATGGATCCATAGATATCCCATTTCTTTTTATGATAAGACCCAATAATGAGACCTCCTTGAGCCAGAAACCACACTTGATGCACATTACATAGAGATTCTACTTTCACAAGGTCTCTAGTATAGTTCTCAGATGCTCCTCTTGATCCTCCTTTGTCTTGGAGTATATTAAAACATCTTCGATAAAGACTACCAAATATTTGTTGAGGTAATAACAAAATAATCTATTAATCATGTCCTTGAACATTTCTGGTGAATTAGTGAGTTCGAAAGGCATTAATATGAATTCATTGTGCCAATATATTGTACGAAAGGTATTTTTGGGGATATCCTCATTCATTACCCTTACTTTGTTATATCCTGAACAGAGATCCACAATATAGATGTATTTTACTCCAAGTAGATGATCAAAAAAGTCATCAATTTGGGGAATATTATACTTTTCCTTTATCATGATTTTTTTGAGCTCATGGAAATGAATTTATATTTGAACATTTAATCTAGGAGGAATACATGAAAATTCCACTAGTAACACATAAGCAAATTCAATCACATTAGGAATGTCTCCAAGGATGGTTACTTCCTTGAAATCAATCATCTGAGAAAGATATGCATTCTCATAGGGCAATAAAATCCATGCTTGCGGTGATGGATTTAATGAAGATTCTTCTTCCTCCCTATAATTTTAAAGAATTCAGGGATGATTCCCCATATGGATTTTGATTTCCCTCGCACAAAAATTTATGTGGATCTATATATAGAAATCCATTACATGCCAAGAGTTCCATAAAATTCCATAAAAGGATGTATGACATGGTTTTCTGGGATGTTAAATCCACTAATTGTGATAGGGGAGGAGTTATAAATTACTTTTATTTCCTTATCTTATGAATCTATATGATTCAATCTATGTTATCCATGATCTATTTAGCAACATATATGCATAGAGTATTTTTATTATTCCTTTAAAAATGGTTTATACTATGATTGTGAATTTACCAACGAATATCCACTAGTTGTTTTATAACCATGAGTGCAGTAAGGCCCACTATCATGCACCATTTCCCATTCGAGTCTAGATGAAAGTGGGGTCTTCAGGTTTTACCCCTTGATACATATGTGCCTGAGTCACCTCTACCTACTCATATCCACATAGGGATGTATTTTGTAATAAATCTATTACTTGATTCTCACAGAAATATACGAATGTTATTATTATACTTAGTCTTATCCCTATGGATTTCACTTGGGATTTCTATTCCTCATCACAAATATAACTGAACCTATATTGTGATACCAACTATAACAACTCTACACATTATTTAACAGTTAAACATAATTTATTACATAAAATCATTACTTGATACATGATATAAGATTGAGACTTACAATGTCATTGTGGCTGAGGAACATTATATAACAACTTAGAACATAAAACACAACATCTTTATTGAAAACATCTTTTAAATGACCACAAAATCCATTTGTACTTATCATTTTATGAGATAAGCTAAGGTCATGTATAAGAAAAGGGCGTGCTATAGAGAACATTAGGGGAGTAAACAAGTCATAAAATGAAAAATAAATTATATGTTAGGAAATATGAATAATAATGGAACATAAGAGAAACATGATCATAAATGCATGATATAGCATGGTTATCATAACCTAGAAATGTAGAAACATCATTTTACATGATATTAGCATGAGCCAAGGCTCATTGCACATGAAGAATGTGTAAAACCTCATTGGACTTGAATTAGCAAGAGTAAAACCTCATTATACATAATGTATCATGATATTAATCTTTACCCAATGCATTGGAGTGCTATCTGTGTGCACCCATCTTAATCAATACATTTCATTCATAAATGTACCACATTGATCCTATAAAATTGAATCATTACACATCATCATTTATTCCAACATAATGGAATATGGAATACATAAATTATACTCTATAATAAAAAAAGTAAATATGTATAATGTTGAATACCCTTTATAGGGAAACGGGCATGGTATTCACTTCATAATGTATTTGGCTTGGAAAATCACAATACAATTTTAGCAGTATAACAACGTGATGTATGAATTCATAAAAATTGTTGTTGAGAGAGAAAGGGGTGTCTCATAATATGAACATCAAATTTTTAGTAAGTTGGTGATATATATAAATTTCCCATCCTATGTAATGGAATTTAGATTCCAAATAAAAAATAATTACTTGAATGTAAATGAGTAGAGAGAAATTCCTTACAGAATTTCGACATAGTAACAGGTGTACATGGGAAGAATTAATCATAGAGAAAGGTCTCTATCATCATTAAAACAAAGGGAGGAAACAATAGGGGAGGTGTGAAATGATACCGCAACATTCGTAATCGATATTAAAAGTGTATAAAAACATTAATAATTCGTGGAAGAAAATGAGAAAGGATGAAATCACGTATAAGGAAGTGTGATCTTAATGGCCTGGGAGAGGCTTGAGAGAGGGTTTTTTGGAGCTTGAGGCACCATGGGAAGATTCTAGAGAAATGGGGGAAGATTTTGGTCGATATTAAAAGGCATTAAGTGAACAAGAATCGGGATCATGGGTGGGATTATATAGGAACAGAGGGGGAATTCATTATTATTTAGGTTTGTCCACCAAACATTAAACTAATAAAAACCACAAAAGACCAATGGTTTTTGCCAATTATATTTGAAGGGTAGTAGAAAACATTATTTTATATAAAAAATGGCCGAAATTCTTAAATTATTAGGCTTTCTTATGTAGAGGTGAGTGACACTTTGAAGGAAATCATTTTCAAATGACAAAATATTTTATCAGTCTTAGAGGGTCCACTAAGGCATAGTAAAATAAATCAAGAAAACATAAAATATCATTATTTTTATAGTAAAACATATATTGTTCAAAACTAACATTTATAGTATTTCATTACATCACTATCAAGTCATTTAGATGTCATAAAACACATTGTATAATTAAATGGATTTTAATTTTTACCCAACCATTCGACTATCTCATAAAATTTTGAAAAATTCAACGATGGATAATTTCAACTTAATTATTCTTAAAATAATATTATTTTTATCTTAATAATTTTCTAAACTTTTTAATTTTTAATTTTAAAATAAAAACCGACATTTGTTGAATATAAATAGTTTTTTTTCAAAACAACTTTCATAATATTACAATTGTATTCATAAAAATTATATGGTCATTTATATTTAATAAAAATAAATCTATTAATACTATTTCGTTAAATTAATATTGAATTAAAAAATATATTAATTCCACAAAATAAATTTCTTAATTGAGTATTAATAAAAAAACTATATGTGCTTTATAAACTATTTACAAAGTAATAATAATAAAAAGAATGTATATTATTTATTATATTCCAAAATAATGCACACAATCATAATGCTAGGGTCTTGTTACATAACCCCTTATAACACTAGTATAAGACCTAAGGGTATGGTCATCAATTGTGACAGAATCTTGGGATGGCTCAGATAACATCACTCGGATGGTAATCTATATCAAATTCCACTTCTCATGTAGGTAGTTCCGTTCGAGCTTAATGTATTCAAGATCAGCATGGTCTTGGTCATGAGTGAAGCCCATTAACATCACCTCTTTTCCAAGCTCTGAAAAATGGTCTTCATACAGAGAAATTATATTTGATAAGGCCATCACATCCTTTTTCTATGTAAATTTGATTTGTTAAAGCCCTATATTTATACTAATCATGTGATCACTGTTCAATGGAAAAATTAGAAATGGTAAAAATTTCTAAGGGTATTTCGAAATCCAAAAACAAAAAGAGAAATAAGTGAATATGTTATATATCCATTTTATACAATATGAAATTTAATTATATCAAGAGGAATATCCATTAATAATTGTTTGGGTCATTACATAGATGACCTTCCTTTCCATAGTTGAAATATTTATCATTCCACTTAAAAAAATATCCACCATGAAAATTCCCACACATTGAACATTAATGAAAACTTATATTATTTTCTTCATTGATTTTATATTTTCCTTGAAACTCCATATTCATTTTCATATAAAATACATGAGATTGATAAGTTACTCAAACGTCCATTTAAACCATTTTGGAACATATTATGATATCATTCTAGATAAGTATGTTACATAAGGATAATTAAGCGTGGAAACGTGGAATTATGCCACTGAATAATTGATCAAACTTACATTCACGTTGGATGATAATCCCAGAATCATACCATGAATTTCATCTAAAATCTTCCCTATATGTAATCATTATTTCAAAATACCTTTTCTTAAGCTCAATTAATAGGTTCTCTATCTTAATATAAATAATATGAAGAAATTAATTATTAAAAAATATGTTCCTAAAATCATCCCATTAGATAGAGAGCGTTTTATACATTTTCCATTTTTCACTGTAGTGGGGAGTGGTTGGTAATATATAGTGATTCATTAAGAAATGGTTTTTCGTTGTTTCTTCATACTTTTTGATAACAAAATTAATTATGCATCACTATAATTAAATAATCATGATAATAATTAATTGACACGTGATTTAGAGTTGGTAGAAGTGATATTTTCATTGGAGATTTTCTAACATTATCATTATGAAGAATGTAATGATATATATACTGATCCCAAGATAAGGAAATATATTTTCACATAGAATTATTTGAATATTATATAATTTAGAATAATACATTTTAAAATATATTATTTATATTTTATAAAATATTTCTCTGGGAATGAAAAATAGAGGACAAAGATTTTAGTATGAAAGATAGTATTACTATACTCATGATGAGAATTGAAAATGACCCTATAATCATTGATTTTTGGAGGATTTTTCTTAATTTCATATGGGAAAGAGATAAATATTATCTTAAAACTGACTCCTAAACTATTAAATTTCACAATGATCGAGGAATACCCAAAATATGTTGTTGATCTATAGATAAAGGTAATGAATATTCGAGAGTTCATGATTGATAATGATTGATTTAGAAGATTTGAAATATGTTAATGTTTCCAAATATTGATGTAACAAAAAAATTAAAAAAGGGACACCTAACATAGCTCATCCTTCTCAACACATCTAAGAATTATTTATTTTTATTGAGATCTAAAAAAATGTGTGATGGGATAGTATGATTTGAGATATCAAACAATACATATATTGATGCCTGGTATGCCAAAAATTAAAGTGTTAATTACTATTTTCATAAGATATGCTGAAACTACTACCAACACTATTCTATAAATAGAAAAACATCACCATGTACTTTGTTATAGGGTTCCCCAGAATATAAAAATGCAATAATGTGACATGGTTTATGTAGATAAAATTATAATGGAATCAGATTTTATTTCCATAAAAGAATATTTCATCCTTGAATGTCTTATAATGATATACATAATTGAACTGATGAGGAGTTATGGAGTACCACTATCTATTGTATCTAATCGGCATATGAGGTTTACCTCAAGGTTTTGGAGAATTATTAAGTAACAAATATATAAAGAGTTCTGATTTGGAATTGAATGTCATCCTTAAATAGTTGATCTCTCTCCAAGGTCAATTAAACTCTAGAGGTTATCTTTAAATCTAGTGTTATTTTTTAATTATCTTGTGGTCAACATGTCACACTCATATAGTTTCCATAAATCTAAAATTTCTATTTAATAATTTCATGTTCAACATATGAGGATATGTATAGGAAGAGATTAAAGACTCTAATTTTATTGGATAATGTCAAATACAGGAAATAGATAGAACAATACCAAGTCCGATATATAATAGTTAAGGATCAATACATTTATATGCCTATAAAAGAGGCATAATTCATACATAAAATTTATAAATATAATCATTGAAGAGATATATAGTTTGATGTTAGTGAAAAGGTACTACTTTGAATATCATAGTGGAAGACTGTTATCTGATTTGAGATGAAATAGAAGCTAATCCTTATATATTTTAGTCCCATAAATATCCTTCATCTTGTGGGGGATACATACAATCATTCAACAATGCCTCCATGCTTATTTATTGTAAAATATGTTTCCTTGTTTCGATATTGAAAAATTATGTATCTTACAATTGAAATGTACTATGGCAGGAATTTTTAAAATTGGAAAATGATATCTCATATGAGGAACAACATGGTAAAATTATGGATTGAAGAGATATGGTATTGTCAAACATGACCACTATTCGAGTCAATGTTATATTGAGAATGCATATGGTTGAAGAGGCTATATGGGAACTCAATTATGTAATGATGGAAATGTACCCCCACTTTGTTTATTCTATTTTACGAATTTTTTTGGATGAGATTCCTTTAATGAGGGTAGAATTTACTAACACGATATATTATATTTAGTAAAAATATAATGATGTAATGTATTACGACATTTATTTCTCACATCACATCAATTAAATGATATATAATGGATTTATTAATTAATCTAATATGTTAATAAATTAAAAATCTTTACCTTTAGAATAGAAAAATATGTCAAAAGTTATTACTAAAAAAGGAATTTCAATGAATGAGGTTTTATTATATTTTTCATTTTTCAATTGAAGGTTAAATTTTATAATTTTATAATTTTATAGTTTTATAATTATAAAATTCTATAATTTTAATTAGATATAATAAACATCATTTATTCCATTCATCAAATTAAAAGTTACTTATTAATAATTTTATATAATATTTTTTATGCTATATTTATATTCAAAAAAATAAGGATTTTCAAATATGATAATTTCAATGATTTTATCACTATATAAGAATAATTTAGAAAATTGAAAACCAATTAATTAAATAACATATGATGTTATTGAATAGAATAATTAATTTTTACATATTCTTTATACATATAAATAATAATCAAATCATTTTTATATCTAATGTTAAATGTTTCTTTAGAATAAAAACTATTTTTGTTCTTCTTTTACGTAAAACACATTCAAGGGGAGGATCAATTTTATATTTCATTGGAAAAATACTAATTGTTATTGAATTAATAATAAATCAATTTATTTATATTAATTTATTTTAATTAGAACGTTTGGTATATTGAATTAGTAAATCAAAATACGTTATTTAAAAAAAATCATGTTTAAGAGTATTAATATTAAATTTAACTTTTCAAACTCATAAAAATTATATTTTAAAAAATTATTTTATAAAATAAAATTTTAAAAAATAAGATTAGGAAATACATTCAATTTTAATTTTTTAGGGAAATTAATTACTATGGATGAAAAATGATTATCGTTCTCAATTAAATTTAGTAAATTTAGAGTAACCAAGTATAAAAGTCCAAAATGATCCAAAACACCTATCTTGAAATGAGTAGTCGATATTTTGATCTACCGAGGAATTATTCAAATAAATTTTACTATATTTTGATCCATTTATCCTAGAATAGTGTCCTTATTTATTGAAATGTGTAATTGTGTATCGAACAATTTTCTTAAATTAACCTATAAAAACATACTTCTTATAGTATTAGATTTACACTCCAACATCTAATTCCTCAATGAAACATTGGAATTTTACCATCTCAAGAAGCCCCTCCCCCAAATATAAGGACATGGAATCATTAAGTTAAACTGATAAATTCAGTTATAAGGAGTAATTGGGGAATGATCATGTTTCCAATGTAAGTACTATATCCTTCTTATGTTTATATTCTTTAATATTACTATACCAAATACCATATCACCATAATAATATAATGAATTAATATTAATTAATTGACTAATATTTTTTATATTAATGGAACCAAATGTAGATATCCATTTCCATCAACTTATAAAAACAAAATAACATCAATCTTTCCTCCAAACAAACTACCAACTCCAAAAGGAATTATTTTATAGTTTTTGTATTTTTTCATTCTTTATAATATCAATATCAAGTATTTTTCACCATCGTAAATAAAAATATCATTATGATCTATTATAATTATATTTTTTATAAATAAACATCCAATTTACCATACTCAACATTTTATTTAAAACATATTTTGGATTGGTTCTGTTTAACCACATACATGAATGATGCTATAAAACACAATCATGTATTAGTTTCCGAATATACATACTAATATTATAATAATATATTATATAAGTTCCAATTTATATCGTTTTGGGTATATTGTTTAAAATATTTATCATACTATTAAAGTATCATTATTTTTCCCTAATATCATCAATATAAGTCAATATTAATTCTATTATCACATATCTTAACTAAAACATATATGGAAACATGTAATATATTTTTGAGTCAGTGTAAATTATATATTACTATATATAAAATGCAACTACTATGTATTAGATTATTTTTAATGACATAATAATTATAACTTGTATGAAAATCATTAAATACATTACTCTATTTTTTTAATGAGATCGCAAGATTATAACACATGAAGATAAATATTATAAATGAAGACTAAAAATTTAAATGTATATGAGTATGCTTTTCAAATGGTTAATTATGTTGTTTATAATTATGTAAAATGAGGTTAAATCACACTCATGTAAATCATGTGTAAAGGTATGTGACTTGGTAACTCAAACTCCATTTTTGGAGTTTGACAATTAATTATAGAACAATGTCTTCCTAGACATTCTAATTGAATAATGTAATATTCTTATTTTTTGAAATAAATATTTTTTATTTAAAATATTCTCTCATTAATTAGTTTAATTTAACTTATTAAGTAGAATATATACATCATTACAAATTTACTCTTGAACATGACATGTATATTTATTATAAAAAATATTATCAAGAATGAACATTTGTGATTTTGATTCCATTTAACTATATATTTTAAAAATTAAATATATCCAATAGTGTTATGTTTCATTTATTACAATATATTTACTTTTGTTATGTTTTTTAGAGACTATGGTTTTGTATGACTCAATTTAGGATGCTATTTTATTCCATTTTGAGGTTTTATGAAACCAATTTTATTTACATTATTTTTAATGAAAACTAAAATTTTTTCATATTGATTTTTATAAAACCCATTCTTTTTCTAGGAGGACATTATGATTTGATTAAAAATATATTTAAGTTTAAAAAATAAATACGAATGAAGATGTGTGGGGTTATATATATATCACCTTCTAATTATTTGGTTCAAGCTTATATCTCATTATATAGTTTGGTGTGGAAATAATTATATTTTTTCCCATTGGTGTGAGAATGATATGATTTCTCACATTTATAGGAATAAATACAATGATTTTAATCAGATAGTCACTGACATAAATGAGTTTCTAATATTGGTTTTCCAGTTCTTTTGTGTGATCCACAATCCTAGGTTATTAAAAAATTTATTCTAATTTTTCCATATACATTTCATTTCAATTAAGTTACATGTTTTTAATAATATTAATTACATTGTAAAATAATTCTATCCATTTTATGTCATATGATTATTGAGATGTGTTCTGAGACTACTCAGATATTCATTCAACCATTATGATTTGTTTATGTAATTATAGTAATCTAAAATTTTGTTATGATTATCAAATATGGTCTTCTGATCTCTTGTTATGATAATTATGTATTACCAAACTTTTTTTCTCAATTTACAAAATTCTTTCCCCTTAAATATCATCTAATGTCACACATTTCATTTTTTTTCAATCCCCATGTTATGAATAGTACATTGTCATGCAAAATCTCTTGGAAAGGGTCAAGTGGACCATGATTATGAATTAATATTTGAGGTGTTTTAAATAAAATTCACATATTGATAGTCTTTATGACACTAATTAATTAGGTACATTGGTTTATTATATTTGTTAGATATATCATATTAATCAACATATTAATTAGTTATTTATGTATTATTATCTTTTTTATCTTTATGTAATCTCTTTTTTCTTAAAAAACATATATAATATAATTTCACTTTATAGTATATATAGTATAAAAAATTTACCCCAAGAAATGTGAGAATAATTTAACATGATAATCCTCCATTATTCCTTTAATAACAATCATTATCTCATAGGGTGAATATTTCAACCCAAATGGAATTTTTGTGAAGTCATAATTCTTAAAAATTGAAAATAATTTGTATCTTTTTGTTAAAATAATTTTCAAATTTTAATATTTATTTACTAAAACAAAGATCAATGTTTGAGATCTATTAATCCCTTATATGTGTAATTCCCCCGACCTAGATGCCACTAAATTGGTGCCCCAAGTCGAGTCATCACATGACCTCAAGTGTTCCTTCCCGTAAACTCGAGGATTACGACTAGAAGAAAGGGTATAATATGTCATGTCAGTGACTATACCTTATTTACCAAATTAATACAAAAGGGAACAAAATATAAATAGAAAAAACATTATGAAACAACTGATAGACAAGAATTGACATACAACTCCCAAGATGGGTAAAACCCAAATTTCAATATTAACAATGCCATGACATGATAACAGTTCCAAAGTGGAAACAACAAAAAAATATAAACAATTGGATAAATCATGAGAATAGGTCTTGAATCTATGTACAGATCCTCGTCTGTTCATATACCACATCCAACTCAGCATCCTAATATATAGCCTTTTCTCCTATATTAACCTACATCCATGAAATCTGCATGGGTACCCAATAAAGACTAGAGCAGGCTGTGAGTACATTACACAATAGGCCACCACCAATTACATATATGAAATACCTTGACTAATGGATAGTGTAATAAATTTTTATATAAATGTGAAGGAGAACCAAAAAAGAACAACTCCTTATCCAATGGTAAAAAATATCTATCCTAATCATTTCTACCATTATTACCATATTTCCCACTTATCCATGTACTTTTATTAAACCATTATCATTGTGTGTTATATGGTTTATGCATAAACATAATGTACACACGGTTATAAGAAAGTCAATCACTATTCATAGGCGAATAAGTTAAGTCTCCATCTCACTAGGGATAACCACATCACATCAACACATTAACCCCACCTCAGAACGTCATTACAGGTGGAATGAACCTATTAGGGGAATAGATCCTCTATACCCTTCCCTAACTCATGCATTTTAGGGTGGAGTTCAAAGACTCAGTCTAACTCGACCCTTGGTCATTGAACTTCATGTCAATTACCCATTATACCATGCCATGTGCGCATGATTATTTATCCAATCACCACAACAATTACATACCACAATCAAATATAACTTATTTTAATGGAAATAAAAATACATTACAACAAAATGGTATTTATTACTATACCATAACCCATTAATACATCTACCATTGACATTTCAAATCCCATTTAACCCAATTCACATTCCCTTTCCTTAACCCATTAATGATATTAAATAATTTCCTAACATTATACAATTTATCAAATTTACAAATAAAAATTTATTTAACCACTTTTGATTTTCAAGTACAATTCTTGTCTCACATGTGAAAAAAAATTTAAATTGATTCAACCATTTATCGATGCCCCATAATTCCCATGTATTAACCCATTCATCATGTTAGTGTATTCCTTTATTACATCTCTTTTAACATAATTCACCATTTATCCCTTCCATTTGACATCTAAAAAAACACATTTTTCTCTTTTTAATTTTTCTGAAATCAACCCCATATGAATTTATTACATTAGGTACAACTATCAATATTCAGTTTTAAACCCACAAAACTGTTACACATGTTTTTCCTGGGATTCACATTATCACTCAAAAACACATCACTTATCCCTACCACTATATATGTTCGAGATTACCTGTGCATTCTATGGGAGGCCATAAAATTGTCAAGCCATCCTATATGCATCCCCCATGTACTATGAGGGGAAAAAGTTACAAAACCCCCCATTTACAAGAAAGGAAATATTGTTGAACCAATAAGACAACTAGGGTAAAACAGGAACACGAGCTTCCATGAAAAAATCTAAAATAAAAATTATACGATAATACATGTAGACCACCTACAATGATTCTGATGATTTACACACTCTCAATCATTCCCTGGGATTTGGATTTAGTAACCCCTTGAATCCCCAACATTGATTCAAATGGAAAAAGTTGGTTTTATGTCTTCAATAGAATATGGGAGAAACTACAAACCATAATCCATAAAATAGAAGCTAGTAGAGAATTTTAATTACATGGGGCTTTGTTTCACAACCAATATCACTATAAATGGTGACAAATCGATGTAGAAAGGCCCTCAAGAATATTGGGTCATGATATTTTGTCACTAGGGTTGTGGGAGGTGAAATGTAGGAGAATATATAGTAAGGGTTAAAAATACCATAATGGATTTTTATAAATTTCATAACATTACTATGATGCATGATTTAGCATCACATATCCCCAAACTATGAGAAAACCATGGGTGTGATACTATATAAGAAAATATGGGTCACATTTACACTTTCTATTTTGACACAATTCTCCTTACTATGCTCCAACCATGTGTAAGCCTTTTTCCAGTGATGTATGGTAACCTTGAATGATCTTCCTTGTTTTCCCTAACTATGGGAAAACTATATAACAAGCCCATATAGCTCATTTTTTCCCTCAGTTATTACCCAAACCATTAGGATACCTCTAAGACTTCGCATGGATGTGGGAAACCCTAATTCATTAAATATAATGGACTTAATCTAACATGTCAACAAAAAATCCTTATGAAATAATATAGGATCTTATAACCTTCCATCCTTATAACGACTCATCCTCGAGTTGTGATCTCAAGCATCACTAAACTTATACAACCAAGTGACATAGCCACTAGGATCACCTATCCGTTCCCCCATTTTCAAATATTATCTCTGGACATTATAATTTTATCACAAAATTTGATCCGAATGTATGATATTCCCCAACAAGTATTTCCCCCCACAACCCACAACACAAATCACATACTCCCCAAGAGATGCATAAACTCAAACCATACTTCAACAATGAGAATATCATAGGGAAATCATAAGTCCTAGTACATAATTTATAGAACATAAAAACATTTCAAACTATAACATAACATAATCAAGGAACCAATCGATATCCCGTCAATATGATCCTTTTTGAAAATCATGACCCAAATCACTCAGTTTCATTTTACTCAATTTTCAGAACTCTAATAGTGACCAAAACATGACATCAACCTAAGGGAAACTGATGGTCCTTCCAAAAACATTTTTTGACTTATGTGGACCAACCACTCATGTATCGAAGATCCCATACCATAACTATACGTAAAAACAAAACCAAAAATCACATGCACTCTACCATTTATACTCGTGCCAATGCTGGATATTTAGTCAAAATCCCTTGAGCGGGGATAACTCGAGTACCTCCAAGGAAAAACTATGAACACATCATTAGAAAACTACTTGAATTTTAGGGTTCTCTCTACCATATTCCCTTGCATTTCACCCCCCCACTATCGATGATGGACAACAATAAAATCAATTCACATTCCTTATCACCTGACGTGCTCTATCTCACCATGCCGAAACATACATAGAGACATTATCCTACATTTTCATCAATACTCACTATTGAAACTATTAGAGAGGAAATCCATTCACCATATATGTGAGGACTAAGATCAACATGAACTCACCCAAGTACGAACCAATTTCCCAATTGAATATGCTACCACAACGTCATATAAAAGGTGGGTCATTCTGCCCACACCCATTCCCCTATTCCAATTCATGATGAACCACCCCTAACTGTAATGACACAAGCTTCCATGGTAGGTTCCCCATTGAATAATGCAATATCTTTCATTGTACGCAACATCGATATTCTAACACACCACGACCAATCAAACTAGCCATTTTGAATAGTAATACTAAATTTTTAAAATTTTTGAAATTTTATTTTTCAAAATGAAATTCATTGTTTAATTCAGAATATCAAAATTACCTTTGGGTGTTTTTTTGGTAATTTTCTGTAAGGATTAAATTTTGGATGAATATTGAAAAACACTGTGTTATTGGTTAAAACCGAGTTTTTATTTAATTAATTATATATTTTATTTAAATTTATTTTAGTTCTAAATAGTTACATAAAACCTATATAAGTTCAATATAATTCATTGGAGTCATTTTATAATATGTTTAAATATAGAAAAATTTTAATGAACATTTTTCCATCATTTATCCACCCGTAGGAGCATTTGAAAATTTGCTTAAAACATAATTTTAACACTTCTATGAGTAAAATTTCAAAAACACAAGATACATAGTAAATATCAATATGTAAAATGTTGTTCAATAAGATGAAAATAATTTTTTGTTAATTGTAACTTTTGACATTTATTTTCCATGGTTAAAAGTAAATTGGGTAATTATGGGGGAAAATGATATCATAATTACCCTAACACATGTCCTAATTCTATTGGATAAGTATAATTCGAACAAAAAATCATAGGAATAAAATACGATCCTCTTTGGGAAACATGGATTAGATTAGGACATTTATTATTATTTTATATGAAGAAGAGTTAAAAGAGTTAAATTCAATGTTTAATAACTATAACATTTTTAATATAGGGATGAAAACAATATAAATTCGACAATAAAAATTCATTAGAAATATAAAAATATTTCCTACATAATGATATTTTATTTGTAATTTTTAGACATAAAAAATTTTAATTTATTTATGACACAATGATGATGAATTAATTAACATATTAATTAAATATTAAAATTATTGATATTCGAAATATCCAAGTAAATGTAAAAGGTGACATTTGATGAATTAAAATAATTTTAGAGGTTAATATGACATGTTAGTATTGGTTAAATAAATTTTTTTTGAAGTGATATTTCTTTTGGCTTTCAAAAAATCTAATGCTAAATATTGTCAAAACTGACATAATTGAGTTTTTAAAACAAATACTGCATTATTAATTTATATTATATTTATAAATATATAATGTTTGAAAAAAGGACATAGATAAGGTTATATATATTGATAATTAATCACATGGGGTTCTCTTGGATGTTTTTACAATGTTTATTAACCATATAATATACAAATACAAAGAGACAAGGTAAATGTCAAACTATCTAACTGTGAATTATATCTATAAGATAAGGTAAATATGACGACCTAAACCTATCTAAAACCTATAGGATGATATTTTTTCGATCAATCACCATATTATATAGGAAAAAAATTCATTTTTCATCCATTAGTAACCGAAAATGATTTTATTATAAAATAATATTTTAATCTTTTCCTAAAGTGACCACACCTCTCTTATAAAAGGCCACTTCCCCTTCTATTAATTTCACACCTCTGAAGCCTTTTTGGATCAGCCAAACAATGAAAAATTATCCTCTAAACAATCCTCCCTTGAACCTAAAGGCCATACTTTGATCAGAAAGCCAACCTATGGAGACCTTTTGATCAAATCAAATGGATGAACCCGAAGAAGATGTAAATATTTCATCACCTCTTTCAAGTTCTTGTCTTCTTCCGCTTCCTCATTCTTTATTTTGTATTCTAAAATAATAACTCCAATATATTATATATAATGTGATATAATTAAAATGGTACATCCATATTCATTATTCTATCTATCACATGAATGACAAAGTCACCATACGTGCGTACGTACGACTTACCGTCTCCACGTCATGGTGTATTTTTTTATTCAAAAAATTCATTATTTGGTTGGATACAATTAGTATAAGTGATGTAAATAATAAGTATAACATGTTACTAATTTTGTATATATGATATACCAACCAATTACTAATGATTTCACCATCAATAAAATAATATTGTCGCTCGTGCGTGTGTACAGATTACCATCTCCACAAACATGATGAGAATCATTCCCCATCATAATAAATCAATAATAATTTTCATTTTATGATTAAAAATAATTTCTAAGAACATAATATAATTCAGGAATGAATAAAATAAATCATATCTGTAACAAACATGGCTTACATAACTGAGCATATAAATGAAAACATACCATTTAACACCTAAAACTATGATATTACTAAAATATTATTAACAAAGCAATATTAGAGGGTTGCATATGATATCATATATATATATATAGTTTTTTTATAATTTAATAACAATTATTTAACTATTATAAATTATTTTAACATAACCTTTACCAAGGGAAAGTACATGGTAATTGTTAATTTCACAATCTCTTTATTATCTGAGACTGTTTTTACATAAGTATCTACTGGGACTATTTTATCATCCACATCTCTGTTTTCATTAAAAATGTATTTGAAAACGTTTTTTCTTTTTACATGGAAATGCCTTAATGTCATTTATACCCTTATTTTACCTTACATGTTTTGAATGGAATCATTCTGTTGTTTTCCAAACAATGAACTTTATGACCATTTCGAAAAAATTAAGGTAAAAATATTTTTAACATATTTGAAAAGTGTGGATATTTTTTCCATTATAACATCGTCATTGATTCCTATAAAATCCTATAAGAATATTTTCAAAATAAATGTTTTCATTTATAATAATATTACTTTTAAACGATTGCAAAATAGAAATAGATATTTCACTCAAAATGTTTTGATTTCATCTATGTAAACATCCTTTCATGGATTTTTAAACATGATTGAAGTTGATTTTTTATGATAAAAATATTCCATATTGTATTGAATGATTTTTTATATATTATATTGTGTATGTGTTATTTTTATACCATTCATGGTTTATGGATAAATTATTGACATTTTTTATGGTCGTTTTAATACAAATTCTTATGTTAGTTTTAAACCTTTTCATATGAGGAATGCATTGGGCTTAGTAAGTGACGGGTGGATACAGCTATAGCTCCTTGATGCATTGGTAGGGCTCATGATACAAACTATTTTCTTGGAACAAGTCCATGACAAAATATTAATTGTTGTATTGGCACAGGGCCTTGACTACGTGGTTATGATGTCTGGCATTATGCATTCCATCATTATGAATGTGGCTATTGATATTATACGTGATTATTCAACTAGTATAATATCTATGTTAATTAGTAAATTTCATTATTTAATTTTATCATAGAAATATTATTCTGATGATTAAGTATAAAAGGATTTTTTTAGTCTTATACAATGCCTTAAATGTTAATACTTATTTATGAATGTTTCTTCTATATTGATATCCTTAATGAGAATTTGAGCTCACCCCTTTATATGTTTTATTTTTTCTAGGTTCTGAAGAAGTATTTAATGGTTGAACTAAAGGGATTGGATAAGGATATAAGTGGGCTCAAAAGGGGACAAAACGTTGTTGATATTTTTATTTCATGGTGTAATGTAAAACTTTTGAATATAGCTTGTACATCCAATGTTACTAAATTGATCGGTCATTCAAGACATGATTCCTTGTATCATTCCAATGTTATGTAATAATGCAACAACTCTAGGTAACTAGGGTCGGGGCACTATAGTGGTTATCATATGAAGATTAGTAAAAAACTTGGAAACTAGATTTAGAAAAACTCTGATTAGCAAACACTACCCTAAGATAGTCTTTGAGGATTAGTATAGAATAAATTTCTAAAATTTTGGTACTATAGATATTCTGTGTGTTTTCCAAGCAATACAACCCTCTTTAGATACAAGCAGGTAGAGGTCGCTCTAGAATATATGTACATTGGGGTAAAACCCAAAACACCGCTTTGAGTTAGATGCGAACTTGAACTAGTGCATGAAAACAACCCTTACTACACTCTTGGTTACAACAATCATGGGGGATATGCTTATGATAATTCTAATTTTCATTACAAACAATTATAAAGGGTTAATGATTATATAGTTCCTCAATGAAAACATTTCTTTGATTATGGATTATATCCATAAACTGTTCAATTTATCTTAAGTGTTTTACATGTTTGGAATTATGTATTGTGATTCATAAACTAATCTAGTTTATTCCATTGTTTAGAAATGGTGACTAGTAGAAGGAATGGAAACCATATCAACACACGTAAACCATTTAGGGATTTACCTCCTACAAGAGATAATTTTATTGTAGCTGGTGATGCAACTACTTCTGATCAACTAATCACCATACTAGGTAAACTCACTCAAGTTATGAATAAAAACCTTACCCGTATGGAGGAACCTGATCCACAACGCAGAGGATAAATGTTAGACCGCTTCATGAGGAAAAAACCAGAAAAATTCAATGGGAGTAAAAAATTGTATGTACCTAAGAAATAGATACATTCCTTAGAGAAAATATTTCATTCTTTGGTGAGAAGGGAAAGGGAAAAAGTTGACATGGCAGTTTATCACCTCACGAGAGATGTAGATCAATGGTGTTCTTTAATCCAAAACACAAAATAAGATGATGAAATATCCAACATGGAATAGAGGGAGTTTAAAGATATTTAGTTGGAAAAATACTTTCCTTGTGACCAACGATTGGATATGGAATTAAAATTTAGGAGTTGGAGGAAAAAGGAACATGATAATGTCTCAATGTATGAGGCTAACATTAAATTGCTATTATGAAATACAGAAGATTATATGCGTAATTGAAGGAGTAAAATTTATCATTTCTTTGATGGGTTAAAACCACTTCTCTATTAAGAATTAGTCTCAAAATCCTTCTCATCATATGAGGATATTGCCTCATGCACTGTCAACAAATAAAAGGAATTCCCTATGACTAACGACTTTAATGGAATGTAAGAGAAAAAGATATCTGATGAACACACTGGAAATTGAAATATGGGGAAGAAGGGAAATGATGAATATCCATCCAATGGTAAATGTGGGAAGAAACACCCTGATACTTCCCTGAAGGGAATGGGAGTCTGTTACAAGGGTGGTGAATAATTCCACCAAGCTTGTGATTTCATGGGGAAGAAAGAGGTTTTTAATGTTAAATGTTACAACTGTAGAGAAAAGGGTCATTATAGAAATTAATTTCTTTAGTTCTAAGTAAACGTATCCTTGAAAAGGCCAAGGGAGAAAGGCCAAGCTTATGTGACCACTACTGCCGAGGTTTAAGCTCCAAAAGTCATCGTGGTAGGTAATTTAAGGGTATCCTCATGGTTAACCAATGCATTATTTGATTCTAGATCATAACATTGTTTCATATCTTCCTAGTATGCTTTGAAAATTAGATATTTTCAAATTGATTTAACAAGGGAATTTTCTCGAAAAACACCTAACAGAAGTATCATGGCAACAATGTTTTGTGAATCTATTCCAATTAGGGCATATAAATGTTCATTATTTGATGATCTCATCGCCATACCCATGATTGAATTTGATATAATCCTCAGAATTTATTGGCTATCAGGCGATGATGTGAAAATATATTTTAAGAAGGAGAAGGTTACAATTGTCGATGATGATAATGAGTTACTTATCTTTAGAGAAAAAACATCACCATCTGATTCTTTTCTGGATCCACCATAGTGGCTATACAAAATTTCATTATTATGGAGGAAGAGAATGAAATAACTATGGGTGAGGAAAAAATGATCGTATATAGGACTTATCTATTGTACAAGAATATGTTGATGAGTTTCTAGGGGATTTAGCTAGACATCCTCCAGAATAAGAAATTTAGTTTTCCATTGATTTCATTCCTGGTTCGAGGCCCATATCGATGAACCCTTATGGAATGGACACATTTGAATTAGTGGAACTAGATAAAAAAACTAGAGGAATTGAGTAACATGAGATTTATTCTCCATGGTGTTTCTCCATGGGGACCCTTTTCCTTTTTTAATTAGAAAGTTAAATCATTGAATTTTTGCACTGACTACAAGGAGGTTAGTGCTATAAAATTAGAATCCCCTACCTCGCATTGATGATTTATTAGACCAACTTCATAGAGCTCAATATTTTTTTTAATATTTAACATCGATATGGATATCATCAGTTGTGTGTGAATTAGGAATTCGTTCCGAAAAAAATCATTTCAAACTAGGTACGTGTATTACGAGTTTCTAGTAATGCATTTTTGATTTTCTAATGCACACTCTATCTTTATGGATCTAATGAATAGAGTTTTCAAGGAATATCTTGATGAATTTTTAGTGTTATTTATTGATGATATCTTGGTATACTCTAAAATCTATGAATATCATGAGAATCACTTGCAAATTATTCTATAGAATCTTAGATGAAATGAATTATATGGGAAGTTTAGCAAATGTGAATTCTGGCATTATGAGACTTATTTTCATGGCCATATTATCTCAAAGGATATAATATTTGTAGATCCATCAATGAACAAGGCAATTAAAGAATGGCCAGCATGGAGGAGTATAACTGAGGTATGCAGTTTTATTAGTTTAGCATGTTATTACCATCATTTTATCTAGAATGTTTCCTGATAGGTTAACCCATTAATTAATGTCACATGTAAAGGGGATAAATTTGTTTGGAAAAAAAGTGTCTGTATAATTTTTTGAACTAATGAGAAGATTAGTCATTGAACATATCATGACTCTACCATATGGTCAAATTTGGTTTGCTATTTATAGTAATGCTTCAATAAAAGGACTTGGTTGTGTACTTATACAGAATGATAGAGTTATTACCTATGCACCATGACAGCTAAAAATTAATGAGAAAAACTACCCTACTTTGGATCTAGAGTTACCAGATGTAATATTTACTTTGAAAATATGGAGACACTATCACTATGGTGAAAAAAATGTGATATTTATACTGATCAGAAGAATTTTAAGTATATTTTCTCAAAAAAAAAATAACTCAGCATGAGGTAAAGGTGATGGAATGAACTACTGAAGGATAATGATTGTAATATACATTATCTCCCAGGGAAGGAAAATAATTTGGCTGATGCATTGAGAAGAAAGGATCATGGAGTTTTGAACAAGATGAGAGTTGTAAATGATCCTATTTTCATGGATCTATTAATGATGGATATGGGAATAACGGTGGAAGGTGAAACATAATTAATTTTTCAAATGGTTGCAAAACCATATTTACTAGAAATGATAAAAATTTATCAGGATGATGATGAGGACTTTCAAAAGAAGATTAAATTTTTTAATTATCGGACATTGAGTGAATTCTTATATGAAGATGAAATTTTGAAATTTGGGAAGATACTTTGTGTTCTTGTCAAACCTGTTCGAAAACTGGCATTATTGGATGATGCTAATAACTATAATTTATCTGTACACCCATGGAGAACCATGATGAGTAGATATTTGATGGAACATTTTTAGTGCGACAACATGAAGATGAATATTACTGATTTTGTGTCAAGATGTATGGTTTGTCAACAAGTGAAATCTGGAAGGAAATAGCCTAGAGGAGTCATGAAACCTCTTCCTATACATGTGTGGAAATGGGATAATATTACATTGAACATTATAATGGGGCTACCAAATACTCCTAGAATGAATGATGAAATATGGGTCATTATTGGTCGTCTTTCCTAGTTAGCACATTTTGTTTCTATAAGAGAAGATTTACCACTTGAACGTATGGAATGAATATATATTAATATAGTTGTAAGACTTCATGGTGTACCCCTATCGATTGTTTCTTATTGTGATCCCAGTTTTACATCAAGATTCTTGATAAGTCTTCAGAAGTCCTTGTATACTGAACTTCATTTGTGCACCACTTACCACAATCAAACAGATGGACAATTAGAACAGGCAATTCAAACCTTAGAAGACATGTTGAGATCTTTCCTACTTGACTTTCAAGGTATGTGGGATCAATATTTACCTATGGTCGAATTTTCCTATAACAATATCTTCCACTCAAGTATTCATTTGGCACCATATGAAGTGTTATATGGAAAGAGATGTCACACACCAACTTGTTGGGATGATGTCGGTGAAGAAAAACTCGTAGGCCCAGAACTTGTTGAGGAAACAATGGAAAATTTAATATTATACAAACCACATCAATCAACTCAATGTAGGAAAAATATTTGTGCCGATATCCAAAAGAAAGGATTTGGAATTTTAGGTTGGTGATCATGTTTTCTTGAAGGTATATCCGTGTAAGGGTGTTAGACATTTTGGTATGAAGTGTAAATTGAGTCCCAGGTACATCAGACCTTTCAAAATTCAAGAACGAATTGGAGTAGTACCTTATCATTTGGTAATCCCTCCACATCTCTCCAATGTTCATGATGTGTTCCACATATCACGGTTGAGAAAATACATGCCTGAACCAATTCATGTACTCACATAGGAGGAAAATGAACTGGAACTTGATCTGTCTTATTGTGACGATCCTATCAAATTTTTTGATACAATTGAACAAGTGCTGAGAAACCAGACAAATCGTCAGGTAAAAGTTCTATGGAGAAACCATAAGATAGATGAGTTGACATGGGAACTAGATGAACTTATAATGATGCACCACCTGAATCTTTTTGTGTAGTGGTATTATAGAAATTTTGAGGATGAAATTATTTGAAGGAGGAAAAATGTAACACCCCAAGATTCCACGAAATGTTTCTCTTTGAATAATGCAATAGCTTGCATTGTACCCAACATCATGTTTCTATCACACCACGATTAATCAAACTAGCAGTTATGAATAGTAATACTGACTTTTTGAAATTTTATAAATTTTATTTTTCAAAATGGATTTCATTTTTGAATTTGGAATATTGAAATTAGCTTAGGGTGAATTTTTGGTATTTTTTTGAAAAAATTCAATTTTTGATGAATAATGAACAGCACTGCCTTATTGGTTAAAACCATATTTTTATTTAAATAATTATTTATTTTATTTCAAATTATTTTATGTCAAAATTTTTACATAATACCTATATATGTTTAATGTAATTCATTGGAGCCATTTTATAATATGTTATGATATATAAATATTTTAATGAACTTTTTATCGTCTTTTACCCACCTCCTAGTAGCATTTGCAAATTTGCATAAAACACAATTTTACTGCTTCTATGAGTATAATTTCAAAAAATTGAGAGACACATTTAATATTAGTACATAAAATGTGGCACAATAAGATGAAAATAATTTTTGTTGAATATTAACTTTTGACTTTTCTTTTCCACGGTTAAAAGTAAATAGCATAATTAAGGGTAAAAATTATATCATAATTACCCTAAAACATGTCCTAAATCTATTGGATAAGTATAATTAGACCAAAAACAACATTATTAATATAATATGATCCTTTCTTTTCCACATGGATAAGATTTAGACATATTTTATTAATTTATTTAAGGAAGAGTTCAAAGAGTTAAATTCAATGTTTAATAACTAAACCATTTTAAATGTAGGGATAAAAACAATATAAATTCGATTATAAAAATTCATTAGAAAGATAAAAATATTTCCTACATAATTTTATTATATTTATAGTTTTTAGGCCTTAAATAATTTATTTATTTATGGCAGAATGATGATTCAAAGATTACCTTATTAATGAATTTTTGAAATAATTGACATTATATATATCTAAATATATATAAATTGAGACATATGATGTATTCCAATAATTCAATAGGTCTATATTACATGTTAGTATTGGTTAAATAAATTTCATTCTATGTGATAATGTTTATATGTCTTTCAAAAAAAATCAAATTCTAAATAGTGACAAAATTGACATAATTGGGTTTTTAAAAAAATACTAATTGTTAATTGATATAATATTCATAAAAAATCTAAGGATCGGAAAAAGGACTTAGATAAGAATATATATATTAATAATGAACCACATTGGGTTCTCTAGGATTGTTATTGTTTGTTTATTAGCCATATAATAAAAAAATACAAAGAGGCATGGTAAATGTCAAACTATTTAACTAAGAGTTATATCAAAATGATAAGGTTAATATAATGACCTAAACCTCTCTAAAACCTTTTGGTTGAGTGTTTTTTGACCCATAACCACATTATACTAGAAATAATTCATTTTTTAGCAATATAAACCGAATAATATTTTAGTATAAATTAATATTTCTAGCTTTTCCTAAATTGATCCTCACCTATCTTATAAAAGGCCACTTCCCCTTCTCTTAATTTAACACCTCCAAATCATTTTTTCTCAGACAAACCCTACCAAAATATCCTATAAACTATCCTATATTCAACCTAAAGGCATTATATTTATCATAATGTCAAAATGAGGAGCCCTTTGGAACAAATCAAAAGGAAGAACTTGGAGAAGAAATAAATATTTCATCACCTCATTCCAATTCTTTTCTTCTTCAACTTCCTCTTTCTTTTTTGTTTCCATTATAAAATAATAACTCCATAATATTCTATAAATTGTGAATTTATTGAAATGGTACCACCATATTCATTATTCTATAAATCATGTGAATTAATAAGTCAACATATGTGCGTATGTACGGCTTACCATCTCCACATCCTGGTGTAGCTTGTTATTCAAACAGTTCATTATTTATATGTGTATAATAATGAGTATAACTGAATTAAATAATAAATATAACATGGTAATGATTTGTTATATATTATATACCATCCAATTACATATTATTTCACCATCAATATAATGATATTTTTTCTCGTGCATATGTACTGATTACCATCTACACGAACGCGATAAGATTCATTCTCCCTCGTAATCATTAAAGAATAATTTTAATTTTATGATTAAAAATAATATCGAAGAATGTTATATAATTCTGGATATTAATAAAATACAACCTATCTGTAACAAACATGGCTTACATAATCATTCTTATAAAGGAAAACAGATCTGTTAACACCTAAAACGATGATATTACTAAAATATTATTAACAAAGAGATATTAGAGGATCATATATAATATCATAATTATGTATATATAGTTTTAATAATTTAATAACAATTATTTAAAAATTATATTTGAGGTTAAAAACATTTATACACATATTTTACATTTCATTTTTTTAATGTAATCTTTCCGTCATTTTCCAAACAATGCACTTTATGACCTTTTCGACAAAATTATTGTAAGAATGTTTTTTAACTAATACGGTGAGTGCATCTATTCTCTTCTATTTTTACATCGTCGAAGCATCCCATACATGATTATAAGAATATTTTCACAATAAATGTTTTCTTTTATAATTATAGGGCTTTCAAATGATTTTAATATAGAAAGAGATAATTCTCTAAAAAATTATTGATTTCATATATGTCAACATTATTTGATGGATTTTAATCTTGTTTTAAGTTGATTTATTATGATACTAATCTTCCATATAGTATTGATAGTTTTGGAAAATATTTTACTATGGATGTTTTATTCTTATACCATTCAAGGAATATGGATAATTTATTGACCTTTCTTATGAAATTTTTAATCTGAATGTTTATGTTATATTTAAACCTTTTCATATGAGGAATGAATCAGAATTAGTAAGTGATGGGTGGAGCCGGATATAGCTCCTTGATGCATCGGTAGGTCTCATGATACAAAATAGTGTCTTGGAACAAGGCTTTGAAATAATATTATTTGTAGACATGGCACAAGGCCTAGACAATGTGGTTATGAAGTCTGGTATTATGAATTCCATCACAATGAAAGTGGCTATTGATTTTGCAAGTGATTATATGGCTTGTAGAATATCAATGTGAAAAATTAAATGGAATTGTTTGATTTTATCTTTTCCATATTATGATGAATATAATGTTTAATAGGATTCTGTTTTAGTCTTATACATTTCCTTAAATGTTTATGATTATTTTTGAATGTTTCCCTTATATTGTAATCCTTACTAAGCATCTGAGCTCACCACTTTCTATGTTTTATTTTTTCCAATATGTGAAAAAGTATTTTATGGTTGACCTTCTGGGATATTCTATGGATATAAGTGTGTTTAAAAGGGTACAAAATTTTATTGATGTTTTTATTTCATGATGTAATTTAAAACTTATGAATGTATCTAGTACTTCCAAGGCTAATTAACTGATCGGTATTTCGAGACATAATTCCTTGTATCATGCTAATGTTATGTAATAATGTACCGACTATGGGCAACTAGGGTCAGGGAGTTACAATTACTATGTTTTCCTTAAACACACAACTTCGCCTGTAGGCATCCTATCCAATTTTTACAATCCAAAGGTTCCTATTGACATCAAGACTACTTTTACCATCCAACATTTATATTGAGGTCATTCCCAGACTTTTGATTTAATTCCACCGCCAATGCACCGTTTCTCTCCAAATCATGCATTGGATCTACTGTCTCCGACTCCAAACCATGTTGATCAATCCATGGATGTCTCATTCTAGAATGTTTAGCTTCATTGTTGGCATGCCACTATATCGCATGGCCATGGATCCATCATACTTAATGATATTCCCATACAAGCCAAAGATGCTTAAAAGAGTCTAAATTTTTTATTGTTTATATTATAAATCTGAACCCCTCATTCTATATACTATTTTTATGTCTCACACCACCTTTTATGGTAAGACAATAAAACACCAAATTTCATTTAGAACCACCCTAAGCACAATGCCAACACCAATATCAAACCACCCCCATAATCAAGTCATTCGAGCCTCCTTGAGAGACCCAATGTGTACCTCATTGGTTCCTCATTGGAATCCTGGTGTCACTACATCATCTCATTAGTATCCTCTACACATCGTGGACTCATTTAACATATAGTTATTTTTATCATTATCCTCGTTGTTATATTCTAACCACCACATAATACACTCAACCACTAGCTGATCATCAATAAATTTTCATGGATATATATTTCCCCAAAATAAAGAAAAAAATATCCTTGAGTACCTTCGTGGATTCTTTGAATAACATACACAACATTCTCTAAAACTCGGTCCAACCTAGGGACCTCACCCAAAGAACAATGATGGTGTGCATCCCATTATCCCTCTACACATACTCTGCTCCATGAAAATAGCTCCATGATGTCCCCCATCCAACCAAAAAACCATGATGTGAACTCGTGTAAATCCTGAGATTTTCAATGTACCTAGGATGATGTTAAGATGTTTGGAATGATCACCAATAGTTGAGTAATTTTATGAGGTTGATGAATATACCCAACACCAACTTATCTATTGGTAATGTCACCTCCCATGATCAGAAACCATTACCTACTAAGGAACTCATGCATCCCTGCCACACACATATCATCAATACCTTACCACCACCACTCAGGCGTGATTTCCATCCACGAGTCAGCACTTCTCCATAGCCATCCATCAAGAATCCCTGAAACAAAAAAATTAATTTCGAACTGCTTATAGCACAACCACCATGATTTTTTATTCTTCCCTCAACTATTGTCAACTGAAACAAAATGGTCCAGCACACCAATCAAACCGATGGTCTCTCACATAACCGCACATACCGCCATGTCATCATACTGAATGATGAACAGTTATCCTAATTGTGATTGTAGATTTCCCGTGATTTCCCACATCTGGACCTTGTTAGAGACCTCTAGATTTTAAACATTCCTATAACCACTCTTAAACCAACTTTAGTTCCCAAAAATGTTCCAAAACCTATTAATATCTCCAATGATGGCTTACTCACCTAATCGTGCCTCCTCATCCATCATCATTATCAGCCCAATTAAATTTTCAACATCTCACCCAACAACCAAGCCATTCATACAACAATCTCATTCATAGAACCACACTCACATCGGGTGTTACCTCATAAACAAATGAATTTCCCCTCACCTCAATCACCTATGTCTCTTACACTACAAATAAATCTAGACCACTACTAATCGTCATCCATAAATAAATGTCTGACATCAATAGGAAAAAACCCTTTGAAATAATACATATAACCTAATAGAGAAATTCAGGTTCCATTATATAAATTTTTTTGCATAACCGTACAAAAAACAAAATTTTAAGGCCCTCAACAAGCATCAGATCCACCTATGATGCATCCCCCGTGCATCATGTTCCACGAAACTACATTACTGGGATATCCTGCAATGAGGTCTCCCTTTAATTTCCCAAACATTCATTGCAAACCGTTACCCAAGCCACATCAAAAACCATCAATATTAAACTTATCCCAATACGCCAAACATGCACTAGGTAAAACTCTGTATGCCCCAGTGAGAAGGTCCAAGACAATTCAAGAGTGAAAACACCCAAAAGTACAATGAATTATTTCCGACCTCCCTCTTAGGTCAAATTGTTGGTCGACTGATATCAACATCCCAACTAGATTCAGGAGAATAAAATCCATTGTTCCTCTCTATGACCATGCTTTATTGATATGATAATATAAATTATTGTGAATTCCACTCTCTGTACCATTACAAAACCCACTATACCTACCGCACTGAGTATCCATTCACTCCATGTTCAATACAAAAGATAATCATACATATACATCAGAACTATAGGCCAAATACCCTATCTAGGATCCAAAAAACATCTCCCAAATGTTCTTACGCACAATGACACTAAATCTCAAGCATCATCTCTAGGTTTGAGTATATGATCTGTATAATCACAACCCACAGGAGTTTCATCACTCACATTACCAAACAATAGCTCATGACCCAAAGGAAACTACCCAACTAATGGTCCTCTAAAAACATATCATATAACCTATCATAACAAGCAAGGTATTAGGATGAAAATATATGTTCTAAAACTAGGGAACTCTCACTACCCCCAAACCACCCTTACCAAGTGTTAAATTGACAAAATAAGGATTATACACTACATAGTTTTCCAAAATGTTCCACAATTACACGTCCTTTGATAATCATATTCCCCATTACAGAACCCAACATTCTCCTTTTATACTCCCAATTTTAAAACCAATTACAATAATTATTTTAACTCATTTAAAAATTTCATTATAAAAAATTCATTAACAATTTTACCATCATAGTGAAATACTTCCCTTTTAGACACCATTTGGATTATATAATTTGTCACAATATAAAATTTTAAACCCATGAAAACTCATCATTACACATCGTATACCTTGACTATTAATTCACATTCTTTTCTTTTAAGCACATGCATTATCATTATTAGAAACAATTTTCATCAAATGATTTATAGAAATAAAATGCATTCCACTCTATATTTTTTACACACCCATCTCGTGTGTTCCTATCACTAATCATGCAACATATATCCATAGTTTCCCAAAATGATGCATGAATACACTACATCATACCATTCCATCCATGAGAAAAATATCATAAATTTGTGAAATCACACATATTTTGAATCACCCAAAGGTAAAATATCAATCAACTATAACAATAGACAACATGAACAATAATTCCCACCATAGGTGACTTGGGTTTCGCCGTGTACAAGGGTTAGATTCTAATTTGAATGAGAAAATTACCAATGTCAGACACTTCCTAGCCTCCAAGATACCAGCCCCAAATTATAATGGAAAGGATAGTGAAAGGAATCACCTCAAATCCCAATTTTTATAAAACCCTACATAGAATACACTAAAATGGTTCCTCGATCCAAGTCATCACATGACCTCATGTGCACATCCCAATATTCCCGAGGATACTGACTACCGGTTTGGGTATAATAATTAATGTGGTAGAATATAAACTATTTATGATATTAAGATATAGTATATAATAATATAAATAGTGAAAAAATATAAAATAACCCACATAAATGAAAAGCCAAACATTTCTAAAACTATGCACAAACCATAAATAAACATTATCCATGTTATTACATACTAGTAGTGACAAAGTGATTAAAAACCAAAATATAAAATAAATGGGTAAATTGTAAGGATCTATCTATAAACA
Source organism: Viscum album (assembly GCA_963277665.1). NCBI lineage: Eukaryota > Viridiplantae > Streptophyta > Magnoliopsida > Santalales > Viscaceae > Viscum > Viscum album. The sequence goes on along the minus strand of OY728122.1, from coordinate 469,281,491 downwards.
TTACATAATCATGAGTTAAGTCAGGATTTATAATTGAGGATCTTTTTGGGGTTATAGATTTAGATAATAAGGCCATAAGTATTACATTACATCTCAAATAATAAAAAGTAGACATTTCTTCACAAACCAATTTTTCCCCAACAAAAAAACTAATTAAATAAATAACATAATTTATTGATGAGAATATTCATAAATTATTCCTTTCTATTATCCTTACTTATACCTAGTGAAAATCATTTCAAAAACACAAGATGAGCATAAAAAGATCAGAAAGGGATATTAAATAAGGAAAGAATAATTTATTCAATCAGTATATAAAAATCAATGAAACCATACATTTCTATCATAAAACATAAGTTAATTAAAATAAATCATCAAATAATAATATTTAGGAATAAAAAATCAAAATCATAAATCATAAAAGTGACTTGTAGACTGTATAACATACATACATTGTAGCTTTCTCAGTTATATAGGGATTTACATTTGGTTTATCCATCTTAGTATAATGCATAGATATCTGAAAAGGAAAATTAATATTTTCCCCCATTATGTTACCCAATTAATTTGAGAAATATCTTGGGCTCACTCACCTAGGATGGTCATGGAACCACCCATATATGTAAACGATTCCCCTGAACAATAACATATTCATAAGACATAAAAAATCATAATGCAAATATAATATTTCCACATTTCAAACACAATATATCATTTTCAGATATTGAAAAAAGAAATTATTTCATAAAATGATTTTCAATTTGAATATATGTAAATAGGGTATATGGTATTTATTTTCCATTTAACATCATTATGTCTTGTTAAGGAATAGAAATATCAAATAATCCTCTTGGAAGTAGAAAGTTCGTTGTCACTGCATACGTTATAAATAAATATTCATTTTTCCATTTAGTAAAACACTTCATAGAAAAAAGGTTCCCTTGTAATTAATTTAAAATTAAATGGGTTTTATACATTGTATATAATAATGTCACGTACAAATAAAATTATGCCGCAATGAAATGATATTGAGACGATGTCCCTTAAGAAAACCTTTTAGTTTAATGACGTAACTTAAAAATTTCATAAAATGAGTTGATGAGAGCATAAAGGGTTTCTTATCTCATAGAAATAAAATATAAAACAATAAGTATTTGTATAAACGAATCCCAACATTAGATATTTTAAATTAAAAGACCTAACATAAAAGATGTCTTTGACACAAAAAAGGAGGGTGAAAGGTACCCTTACCTTGAGTCTGGCTTGTGTCGTTCGTTATTATATTCCTAAATAATAAACATAGGTTAATTTATACATGATTCAGAACCTTTTACATGATTATTAATCAATATATATTTTTTATCATCATGTTATAAAAATTGCATTATTATTTATGTTCATAACGGTCATTTCGTCGATATTCGGTACTAGAGTCAAAAATGAACTTCATATAATTACAAATTGTCCATGTTTGCAAAGGCACATTATCTGTATAATAGTATTCCAAATTTAAATATCATATATATCTAGTATATATATGTTTTTATTAGATTCCAGAACATTTGGAGATAATAAATTAAATGAACCGTTCAGGGAGATGGTTAGTCATATGAACTCATGAAGAGTACATTCTTTTTTTTATAATTTAATGAAATGAAAAATAAATGAGACATATGTATATTATAATTTCATTTTATGTAAAATGTTATATATGTTATATATATTCATTAATTCATTCTTTCATTCATTCCATATATGTCATGCACGGATCAAATTACTTTTAGCGGGAGGTAGTCCGCACTTCCTCAAATTAAATTATTGTATTCACACATCATGAAAAGTATAATGGAATGATTTAAATAAAAAAATAATCATAAGAAAGAAAGAAATATAATATATATCATATATAAATATATTTCCATTATAATGGCCACCATGAGTGGTGGTAGGTGAAATTTTAACAATTATCATTTCATGTGGTAGTTGTTCGCCATCTATAGAAATAGTATGGGCATATACATTAGAAGGATGTGTTCGTATGTGTAGTTATAATACTTATCATAACACCATACTAGTATATTGGTCATATTATTATAGTTATGAAATAAAATAATAAGAATAAAATTGATTGTGACGAAGTAAAATAATCGAAAGGAACTATAGAGATGACGCTACCTCAAAAACATGTAACTCCCTTTGATTTAAGGAAATGGATTTATTGTATTGCCTCCTACCTAAGTTAAGGCTTCTAGGAGGAACATAGGGATATTGGGATATTATTTGAAGAGAGTATAGACGATACAAGGGACTTGACAGGTGTGGTTAAATGGGTATAGGTGGTTCCCTTTTATAAGAGGGAGGCGGGGCACTTTAGGAATGTTTGAAAGTTATATTTTTTTGTAAAATGATTTTAGGTTTCAAATGGTACCAGTGTAATTTATTTGAAAGATAATATGATTTTGTTTCTAAAAAATCTCAACCAATAAGTTTTAGTCAAGTCTAGGTGAAAAATTTAACCTTATCAATTAGCATTAACCGTTAGTTAACTAATTTAACTCTTACCATGTGTTCTTGAATATTCATACTCTATGGTTAATATATGTAATTACCTGACCCCAGTTACCTAGAGTAGATGCTTTATTTTAATAAATTGGCATGATTACAAGGAATCATATCCCGAAGGACCAATTAGTTTATCAGACTTGTAAAATATATTACATACATGAATTTTACATTACACATTATAACATACAAAAATACATAAATAATCCTGTATTAACACCATTATTCACTTAGCATAACCCTGCATATCAATCAATATACACTTCTTGGAATCTTGGGAAAATGAAACATAGAAAGGGGTGAGATCAAACGCTCAGTAAGGGTAAGCAATACAGAAGAAACTCTCAAAAAACAACCATGATCATTTAAGGAAATGTATAAAACCTAATAAAAAGCCTTTTAAACATGAACTTCTTTTTAATATGGAAGAAATAAAATCAAATAATGTCATTTACATATTCAAATTTATATTCTTCTAATAGAATAATCACATTCAATATCAATAACCACATTCATAATGATTGAATGCATAATGTCGGACTATCATAACCACGTAGCCAAGGCCTCGTGCCAGGACAAAAAATAAGGTTTTGTCAAGGCCTCGTGCCAAGACACTAGTTTGTCAAATGAGACCTACTGATGCATCAAGGAGATATATCAGGCTCCACCCGTCACTTACTTAGTCCAATTCATTCCTCATATAAAAAGGTCTAAACATAACATAAACATTCGTATTAAAACTAGCATACAAAATGTCAATACATTACCCATAAACCATGAATGGTATAAAAATAACATATCCCCAGTAAAACATATCACAAAAGCTTCAACACAATATAGAAGATTTGTATCCTGACAAATCAACTTCAAAAAAAGTTTAAAATCCATTAACGGATTTGACGTTGATGAAAATGATTTATAAAACTCTTTGAGAGAAATAACCCTTTTTCATGAAAACATTTAAAAGTTGCACAATTTTTAAAATAATTCATTTAATGAAAATTTTGAATCAATGTGTCCCATACCACATTGAATCTTCTTAAAGGAATTAATAATTTAAAAACATTCATGTTCATATAAATAAATCCTTAAAACCCTTTTTGAAGACATGAACATTAATGAGAAATATTTAGAAGAATAAATATATAAAACATTTGAAATGATGTTTTAGTAATAATTCCTATAAAATAATCCCTTTTAAAAATAATTCATAAAACATGGAAGTGGATAATAAATATGTCCTAGTAGATACTTACGTAAAAACAATCTCAGATAATAAATAGATTGTGAAATTAACCCTTACCAATTTGGTAACTTACGAAACATACACCCCATGAAAGAGGTATCATACAATAAATTTTTAAATACACATAAATTAAAGGTTATTACATAAAGAATACAATTATGGGTAGTAAATACACCACACAAAAGGTAATAGTGGCAATATGGCATGAATCTCACGGGAATAAGGAGTGAGATGAAAACCCATTACCTTGCGCTTTCCTTTAGTAGAGGGTAAGTTTAGCCTTTTGTATGAAGAATATAGTATGTTATTAAATTATAACAGAACCATATCAATATTTATTATGTCATACATTTTTCATTTATTACATTATACTACCCATTTAATAATAATATCAATGTTATATTAATTTTTCGGGAAATAATTGCTTTCTTTATCGTACATGTTTTAATTTGTTACTCTTGATTGTATCACTTAGATCATGATTTAAATACATCCAGAATATAAAACATGACTTATTTATCATATATATTTAGAATATTAAAAATTTATAATAGATGTATATATGAAATGGAATATAGCGTTTATGGAGACGGTAGTTCGTACGTATGCATAAACGATGTTTCTGTTTTCATATAGTATTGAACGGAAGTAAGTGAATAAGATATATGTATGTACATAAATACTTATATTTATAAATATATATATCTATAGTAGCATTATTATGTCATATATTACATACTTATTAGTAATATATATTTTTATAATCGTTGATGAATGGTGTACTTGGAAATGAATCTCATCGCGTCGTGGAGATGGTAATTCGTACGTACGCATGAGAGAAAATATCATTCTTTTGATATTAATATAATATATAATTTGATGTTATATAATATATAAAGAATCCTTATCATGTTATATTTATTATTTACATCAAATACACATCATTATTATACACATCCAAATAATAATGTATTGAATAACAATTACACCATGATGTGGAGACGGTAAGCCGTACGTATGCAAGTATGGTGACATGTCATTTAAAGGGTTGATAGAATAATGAATTTTGTTGTACCATAATTATAATAACATCAAAGAATATATAATATACTTGAGTTATTATTTTAGGATGGAAACAACAATGAAAAAGTAAGTGGAAGAAGAATGGAACTTGAAAGAGGGTGGTGAAATCATTACCACTTCTTCGGGTTCTTCCTTTGGATTTGATCAAAAGGGATCCTTAGGTTGGCTTTCTGAACAAACTAAGGCATCTCAGTTGAAGGTATGATAGTTGAGAGGGTATTTGGGTAGGGTTTGGCCGAGCCAAATGGCTTTGAAGGATTGAATTAGAGAAAAGGGGGAGTTCCCTTTTATAAGAGGGGTGAGGGGAACCTTAGGAAAAACTAAAAATATTATTTTATAATAAATTCATATTCAGTTAATCATGGCTCGAAAGTTGATTATTTAAATTATAAGGTGGGGATAGGTCGAAAACAACTCAACCAATAGGTATTAGACAAGATTAGGTTTCCATTTTAACCTTATCAATTATATTTAACTCTAAGTTAAATAAGTTAATTTTGCTGTGTCTTCTTGTATTATTACACTATATGGTTAATAAACATACTATATACTACCAATAGAACCCAAATTGGTTCATTAATGTCTTATAGATTATTATATAAGTCTTTTCGAAGATCCCTAGATTTTTAGGACCCTTATATCAATTAATAATATAATATTTGTTTTAAAAACTATTTTCTATCAAATTTGACACTATTTGGTATTTGTTTTTTTAAATAATAACAACATGATTACATCAAATAAATACATTTAATCAATACTAACATGTCATATTATACTTTAAAATTCGTGGATTTCATAAAAATAGTGAAATTATATTTATTTTAATATTTATAATACCATTTATTTTATTCTATCATGAATAAAGTAATTACTGCATCATAATTGTTTCATTTATAAATTTATTTATATAACGTGTAAAAATTATAAATAAAATTCCATGATGTAGGAAATATTATTAGCTTTCTAATTAATTTTTATAATCGAATTCATCTTATTTAAAACCCTATATTAAAAATGTTTTAGTTGTTAAACATTGATTTCAACTCTTTTAACTCTCTTTAAATTAAATAATAATAAATGTCCTAATCTAATCCAAGTGGACCTAAGTGATAATATTTTATTCCTAAGGTTGTTTTTGGTCGAGATAAACTTGTCCAATATAATTAGGACATTTGTTAGGGTAATATTAATATCATTTTCACCCTTAATTACACTATTTACTTTTAACCGTGGTAAATAAATGTAAAAAAGTTACTGTTTATCAAAAATTATTTTCATCTCATTGAATCAAATTTTACTCCTTGATATTAACCGTGTGTCTTGGATTTTCAAAATTCAGCTCACAGAAGCGGTAAAATTACGTTTTATGTGAATTTGGAAAACCTCCTAGGAGGTCGGTAAAAGATGGTAAAAAGTTCAATAAAAACTTTTATATATCTATAATTATTATAAACTTACTGCAATGAATTACATTGAATTTATATAAGTATTATGTATCTATATTGACCTAAAAATAATTTAAAAAAAATATTACTATTTAAAAAACTCATGTTTTAAATAATAACTCAGTGTTTTTCACTATTAATCAAAAATTGAAAGTTTTCAGAAAAATATCAAAAATTCACCCTAGGATAATTTCGATATTACAAATCCAAAATTGATTTCAATTTAACCAAATTTAAAACATATAAGTTTCATTTATTAATTTAAAATTTATTCTTGTTGTCAAAACCAAAAGGCTTATTTTTTAGAAATAAAAACTATCAACATATTGTCACTTGTTTATGTCCAGTTTAAATGTAAAATTACGTCCAATAACCAACATTGTATTAATTGATAAAAATATATTATAAATACACTTTAAAACCACTCAAATTCATAATTTATGACATTTAATTATTTCTGTTAAAAAAGTTATTTTTAATTAAAATTTAGTAATTTTCCCTATTCATAATAATATGAAAGTTATTAGAAAAAACACCAAAAAATTAATGATCTAAATTATTGTGTCCCAATTCTAAAAAAGAATTTTAATTTGTCAAATTGAATATATGAAAGTTTCAAATATTGGATTTCAAAAGGGTTCACCATTAAAAGGCAGTAAAAGTACATTTTTTAAAAAATAATTTTTTTATCTAAAAAATGAATTAGTTCTTACAATATGTCTAAGAAACTCATAATACGGATTATAAAATTACAATGATTATGTATATAGTTCATAATTCAGTTAATACTATTCATAATCGCTTTTGAACGGTTAGTTTGGTAAGTTATGGTGCGCTTGAACTCAGTGTTGCGTGTAGTGCAAGTTATTGAATTACATTGAAGAAACTACATTCTATGCAATCTTGGGGTGTTACATTATTACCTCCTTCAATAAATTGCATCCTCACAATTTGAAATTGTTCTTAAAAAATAAAAGGTTGAATATAGAAAACACCTTTGTGGGAAAACCCACATCAGAAAATGGGTTAATAAAATTAATCTTAATAAGAGGAAAAAGGGAATGAAAAATTCACCACCAAATTATGATCTCGATTAGGAGAACATTGATGGAAATTAGAGACACATAATTGGAGGAAAACATAAATATTTATAGGGAGTGATTTAGGTCCTCAGTCAGAAACAATTGTAGAATTATGGGCCTCAAAGCCACTAATCTATGATGATTTAAAATACCATCAGTTCAACAAAACATAAGGTATTAGGATAACACATTTTTGGTTTTAAGATGCCTTACCTAACGTTTAAGAATTTATTTCTTCATAGAATAAGGTAAGAAAATAAATTTATACTTGTCAAGTAGATTTCCATTCATTTACTAATTTCTACCACAAACTCATCTTTCATTCCATAAGATTTCAAAAATAAATCTATTTATCCCAATTGTATAGGATTCCAAAAAAATGAATTTATAATACATTTATCAGACTAATTAAAAATAAATAAATTATTCAAACCAGTATATTGTGTAGTCCAATTGTAGGTGATGCACCCTTTTAGCTCTTCGGTTGAGAGTTTAAATCTCGTAGCCTTGTCGGATATGACTAGTTGTCCCCCGAACACTGAGTTGTCCATTTATAAAAATACAAAAATAACCTTAACAATAGTATCCAATTTCAAACATAATCCATTACAACCTTTAGAATTATCCAAAATACTTATATCCAAACTCTTTGTCCAAAGTTTATAAGGATGTTAAACACAATGATGATCCTTTTTTCTAGGTAATAACATGTGAACACCTTCATCGTGTATTCCTTTACAACACTGCAACATCATGAATTACCAAAATCAACCATCTATTATTCCAAAATCACTACCTCATTATCAGGATCATATTAAGGATTACCTTTCCTTCAACCATTTATTTTACAAAAAGTGTATCTTACTATTAAGTCACTTTTCTTAGACCAATATAATCTCAAATACTTAATAAGATAGTACTGCAGTACAATCCTTATTTATCTCCATAATTCATGTAACCATTTTACTGTTAATTCATCACTAAATGAAATAATTCTATAATAACAACATAAAAACACAAGTCATTCATTTTTATCTGAGGTAGTATCATAACAAGATTATTATCCAATAGAATCTTTTGGTGCATACTCTGATGATTTGGACATTGGGTTGTATAGTGTCCCAACTCCTTTCAGATGAAGTATTATACATTTGAAAACTTCTTCTTACCCTTCCAATCATGTACTTGGTGTCCTTTTTCTCCACATATATAACAAACTCCCATTCCATTCATTCATTTACCAAGGTCATTCATTCCACATTTATCACATTTTGGAAAATCCTTCTTTCCCTTATTCTCATTATACATATATCTTTATTCCATCCTTCTCTTTTCTGGCTTCCCTTCAAAGACATAGGACTCAAGAATTATTTACTTATATTATTAACTCATGATACTATTTATTTATATGATGATAATATGTGGGAGGCTATTTCCTTTATAAATTCTATCTTAAGACCATGAATGATATAATCCTTCTTACTCTTTGGATCATGTGTGTTGCTGGAGTTCCCATTCCTACTACTAGGCACCATTTGTAAACAATGGCATACACTTGGTCAGTTTATGAATAACAATTCATAATTCCAAACATGTAAAATACCTAATAAAAATTGAACAGTTTATTGATATAATCCATAATCAAATATGTTTTCTTTGAGGGGATATATACTCATAAACCCTTCATATTGGTTTGTATATAAAACGAGAATTATCCTAAGAATATCCCCTGGGAGTCTCGTAACCAAGAGTGCAGTAAGGCCCGTTGTCGTGCACCAGTTCCTGTTTGAGTCTAGCTCAAAGTGGTGATTTCAGGTTTTACCTCTAGGTACATCTATGCCATAACTGCCTCTATGAGCTCGTATCCAGACAGAGATGTATTTTCTATGAAAACTCAAAAACATTCAACATTACCAAAATTCTAGGAAGTTATTCTATAGTAATACTCAAATTCTATATTAGGGTAATGTTCTCTAATCAGAGTTTATCAAAATCTAGTTTCCAATGTTGTTGTTAAACTTCCTCTGATACTAACTGTAATGCCCCAACCCCAGTTACCAAGATTCGATGCATTATTTTAATACATTGGCATGATTACAAGGAATAAAGTCCCAAATGACCAATCAGTTTAGCAGTCTTGGGAAATAGATTACATAAATGTATATTACATTATACATTATAACATAAAAAACAACATAAATTATCTTTTATGAACACCATTATTCCCTTGGCTTAACCCTACATATCAATCAAAATTCACTTCTTGGATTCCTGGGAAAATAAAACATATAAAGGGGTGAGACCAAACGCTCAGTAAGGGAATGCAATAAATTAGAAACATTAAAAAATAAGCATAAACATTTATGGAAATGTATAAAACCAAAAAAATGATTCTTAAACTTGAACTTCTGCATAATTTGGCAGAAATAAAATGATATAATGCCATTTACTTATTCACATGGATATTCTACAAGTCAAATAATCACATCCCATATCAATAACCACTTTCATAATGATGGAATTCATAATGCTAGACTATCATAACTATGTATCCAAGGCCTCGTTCCAAGACTACAAATAAGGTTTTGTCAAGGCCTCGTGCCAAGACACTAGTTTGTCTCATTAGACCCACTAATGCACCGAGGATCTATAGCGGGATCCACCTGTCACTTACTAAGTCCAATTCATTCCTCATTTGAAGAGGTTTAAACATAACATAAACATTCTTATTAAAACTAGCATACAAAATGTAAATACTTTACCTATAAACCATGAATGGTATAAAAATAGCACATCCATAGCCAAACATATCACAAAAACTTCAACACAATATAGAATATTTGTAACATTATAAATCAACTTCAAAACAAGATTAAAATCCATTAAAGGATTTGACATTGATGAAAATGATTTGTAAAACTCTTTGAGAGAAATACCCATTTTTCATGAAAATATTTAAAAGTCACAGAATTTGGAAAAGAATCCATTTAAAGACATTTTTGAATCAAAGTGTCCCAAACCTCTTTGAAACTTTTAAATGGAATAAAAATTTTAATAACATTCATGTCCATATAATAAATCCTAAAAAACCATTTTGAAGACATGAACATTAATGAGAAAGATTTAGAAGAATAAATAGTTAAAACATTTGAAATGATGCTTTATTAAAAAGACCCTTAAAATAATCCCTTTGAAAACTCTTTAATAAAACATGGACATGGATAATAAATATGTCCTACTAGATACTTACGTAAAAACAACCTCGAATAATAAAGAGATAGTGAAATTAACCTTTACCAATTTGGTAACTTACGAAACATACACCCCATGAAAGAGGTATCATACAATGAATATGTAAATACACATAAATTAAAGTTTATTACATAAATAATACAATTATGTTCAGTACATACACCACAAAAAGGTAATAGTGGCAATATGGCATGAATCTCATGAGAATAAGGAGTGAGATGAAAACCCCTTACCTTCCACTTTCCTTCAGTCGAGGGTACGCTTAGCCTCTTGTATGAAGACTATATTATGTTACTAAATTATACTAGAACCATATTAATATTTATGATATCATACATTATTTATTTATGAATTTATACTACCCATTTAATAATAATTTCAATGTTATATTAATATTTTGGGTAATAATCACTTTCTTTATCGTACATGTTTTCACTTGTTACTCTTGATTGCATCACTTAGATCACGATTTAAATACTTCGAGAATATAAAACATGATTTATTTAACATTTATATTTAGAATATAAAAATTTATAATAGATGAATATATGAAATGGAAAACACCATTTATGGAAATGGTAGTCAGTACGTACGCATAAACGCTGTTTCTATTTTCATATAGTATTGAAGGGAAGTTAGTGAATAAGATATATGTAAGTACATAAATAATTATATAAATAAATATATATATCTGAAGTAGCATTGTTATTTCATATATTAAATACTAATTAGGAATATATATTTTTATAATCGTCGATGAATGGTGAACTAGGAAATGAATCTCATCACGTCATGGAGACGGTAATCTGTACGTACGCACGAGCGAAAATATCATTATTTTGATATTAATATAATATATAATTGGATAGTATAAAATATATATAGGATCCTTATCATGTTATATTTATTATTTACATCAAATAAACATCATTATTATACACATCCAAATAATAATGTATTGAATAACAATTAGACCACGACGTGGAGACGGTAAGCCGTACATACGCACGTATGGTGACATGTCATTCAAAGGATGGATAGAATAATGAATTTGGTTGTAAAATAATTATAATAAAATAAAATTATATAGAATATACGGGAGTTATTATTTTATAATGGAAACAACAAAGAAAAACGAAGTGGAAGAAGAAATGAATTTGAAAGAGGGTGGTGATATCATTACCTCTTCTTCGGGTTCTTCCTTTTGATTTGATCAAAAGGGCTCCTTAGGTTGGGGTTTTAACCAAAATAAGCCCTATAGGTTGAATGGAGGATATGTTAGAGGGTATTTGGGAAGGGTTTGGCCGAGACAAATGGCTTAGATGGTGTAAATTAGAGAGTAGGTGGAGTTCCCTTTTATAAGAGGGTTGAGGGGCACTTTAGGAAAAACATAAAATATTATTTTATAATAAATTTACATTCAGTTTATAATGGCTCAAAAGTTGATTATTTAAAGTATTAGGTGGGGATAGGTCAAAAAAACTCAACCAATAGGTTTTATTAAATTTTAGGTTAAAATTTTAACCTTATCATTTATATTTAACTCTATGTTAAATAATTTAACTTTTCCCGTGTCTTCTTGTATTCTTACACTATATGGTAAATAAACATACTATATACTGCCAATCGAACCCCAATTGGTTCATTAATGTCCCATATATTATTATATAAGTCTTTTTTCCGATCTGTAGATTTTTTGGACCATTATATCAATTAATAATATAAATTTTTTTTAACTATTTTCTGTCAATTTTGACACTATTTGGTATTTGTTTTTTTAAATATTAATAACATTATTACTTCAAAAAAAATACATTGAATCATTACTAACATGTCATATTAACCTATAAAATTCATGGACATCATAAAAACTTTGATATTATATTTATTTTAAAATTTATAATACCATTTATTTGATTCATTCATGAATAAGGTAATCACTGCATCATCATTGTGTCATGAATAAATTTATTTATATAATGTCTAAAAATTATAAATAAAATACCATGATGTAGGAAATATTTTTTTTCTTTTTAATGAATTTTTATAATCGAATATATCTTATGCAAAACCCTATATTACAAATGTTTTAGTTATTATACATTGATTTTAACTCTTTTAACTCTTCTTTGAATTAAATAATAATTAATGTCCTAATCTAATCCAAGAGAACATAAATGATAATATTTTATTCCTAAGGTTATTTTTGGTCGAGATAATCTTGTCCAATAGAATTAGGACATGTGTGAGGGTAATATTAATATCATTTTACCCTTAATTACCCTATTTATTTTTAACCGTGTTAAATAAAAGTAAAAATTTACTATTCACCAAAAATTATTTTCATCTCATTGAACCAAATTTTACTCCTTGATATTTACCGCGTTTCTCGAATTTTATAAATTTAGCTCACAAAAGCGGTAAAATTATGTTTTATGTTAATTTGCAAAATCTCATAGGAGGTGGGTAAAAGACGGTAAAAAGTTCGATAAATTTTTTTATATGTCTAAAATTACTATAAAATGACTCCAATTAATTAAATAGAATTTATATAGGTATTATGTATCTATTTTTTCATTAAATTAATTTAAAAAAAATAAATTATTTTTTAAATAAAAATTATGTATTAAATAATAACTCAGTGTTTTTTACTATTCATTAAAAATTGAATGTTTTGAGAAAAATACCAAAAATTCACCCTAGCCTAATTTCGATATTAAGAATCCAAAAATGATTTCTATTTTACCAAATCAAAAACATTGAAGTTTCATTTATTAATTTAAAATTAATTCCTGTTGTCAAAACTAAAAGACGTATTTTTAAGAAATAATAACTATCAAAAGATTGACACTTGTTTATGTCCAGTTTAAATATGAAATTACGTCCAATAACCAACAATTTTATTTAATGGTAAAAATATATTATAAATACACTTTAAAACCACCCAAATTCATAATTTATGATTGTAAATTATTTCACTTAAAAATGTTGTTTTTATTTAAAATTTAGTAATTTTTAGTATTCATAAAAATATGAAAGTTATTAGAAAAACACCAAAATTTTTTTGAAACTAAATTCTTATGTGCCAATTCTAAAAAAGAATTTTTCGTTGTCAAATTTAATATATAAATGTTTCAAATATTTTATATAAAAATGGTTCACCATTAAAAGATGGTAAAAGTGCATTTTTTAAAAAATACTTCTTTTATCTAAAAAATAAATTAGTTCTTACATTATCCCTACGAAACTCATAATATGGGTTAAAAACTTATAAGTATTATATATATAGTTCAAAATTCAGTTAATAAAATTGATAACCACTTTTGAATGGCTAGTTTGGTAAGTTATGGTGCGCTTGAATTCAGTGTTGCGTGTAGTGTAAATTATTGAATTACATTGAAAAAATTAACGTTCTATGAAATCTTGGGGTGTTACGATATCATTAATAAAAAAATGAAAATATAACCTCAAGTGTGTATGTAATGAAATTTAAAAAATTATACTGGTTATTTGGAAAATTAATTGCTTTTTTAAGACTATTATAACAATTTAAAAAATATTATTTTTTTAAAATCCCATTTTTGTCAATTTTTTATACTATTAATATTGTGAATTTAACAAATCCACAAAAATATGAATATTTAGAACAACATACATTAATTCAAATTTAACAAGTAATACTTATCCCTAAAATTCGTGAATGGAATAAAAGGTTTCAAATGATATTTATTTTAATATATATAATCTCATTTATTTACATCAATCATTAATAAGGTTATCACTACATCATCATTATGTCATAAATAAATTTATTTCTTTGATGTCTAAAATTTATAATTTAAATAAAATGATGTAGGAAATATTTTTATATTTTTAATGAATATTTATTGTTGATGTTATATCTTATATAAACCAATATAAAAACTGTTTTACTAAAAAAACATGTTTAGGTTATAGTTTTCATTACATTAAATTAATTCATATAAAATTCCATTTTTCATATCGAAGTGGCTCCATGGGGTCCCAAAATAGACCCATGGATGACCATGGTCGAACAAAAGTCGTCCAATTGGAATATAACACATGTTAGGGTAGTTTATTAGTATTATAATATTATTTTGTACCCTTATTTACAATATTTACCCTTTAACCATGGTAAAAAAGTACAATTACTAAAGATACTATTCATAATGGCTAAAAATAAAAGGTACCTATTTAGAAAACTTGAACCTTTTGATTCTAGATATGGAATACATTTTTTAATATTCAAAACTCATAAGTTTCAGTAATAAAATTTAAAATTAATTCATGTTGTCAAAACTAAAACATAGGTTTTCAATAACTAATAACTATCAAAAGATTGACATCCGTTTTTGTCCAATTTTAATGTGAAATTACATCCAACGAAAATAATTTTATTAAATGGTAAAAATATAATCCAATTATACTTTACAAATTTTTTAAAAGGACAATCTACCTATATAAATAAATTAGATGAAAAAGAAGTTTTGAATTAATATGCAGTATTTATAACTATTAATAAAAAATGAACATTATTAGAAAAATACCAATATTTAATCCAATGATAATTTTGATGTCACAATTATAAATATAAGATTACTTTTTAAATAAAACTCATAAAAATGACATAAACTAAATTTATAAAGGGTTCTCCATCAAAAGGATGAAAAATGACCATTTTAAAATATTAGAGTATTTCATGTTCAAAATTGGATTCATTCTTATTTGAAGCCCCTAATATTAATTATATAAGTATAATAAAATTATTAAATATATAAAATCAAATATAGTAAGTCATATTAATTCTTAAAAATACAATGGATACATGTTAACTACCATTTAGAAAAATAATAAATATATATTACTTTTTTGTATAACTCAATGTTCTGTGAAACATTAGATTTCCTAAAAAACTGCTGTTGCGTGTTGAGTATAGTATCAGAAAAGGTGTCACTATTAACATAAAATTAAGATCAAATGCATAAATTTTAATATGTATGAAAATGTATCATTCTATAAATACATGGGTTGTTACATCCTTCCCCTTTTTTGAAATTGCATCCTTGCAATTCTAAAATTGGTCTTGGAATCTTTATTGAATATCCCACATTAGAAAAAGAGTCAACAAAAATATTATTTAAAAATAAATAAAGTGAAGTAAAAAAGGTCACCCGGGATAGCACATACTAGGATTCCATTAAACCATGATATTAAAGAAAAACTAACCATCATTTTCTGATGGATATTGATATAAAACATGATTATGAACCATTTAACAATAATAAAACAACAAGCTTGTGATTGGTTAAACATTCTTTGATACCTCAATAGGAAAAGTAAAATAACAAAAAAAAATTATGTTCTTTTTCATTAACATGAGGGATCCATTTACTACATTGACTAAGAACATATAGAAATATACTTACATTTCATGTAGATTTTCATCCTTTAAAAAATTTCTACCACAAACTCATATTTTCTCAAAACGATGAGTATTCAAGATGACTTGGTCACATATGAAGTTCTACAATAAACTTATAGATTATCACATAATCTAAAAATGATGACATTTGTAATTTTTCATTATCTTTATACATTAATAACAACCAAAATGGTTAGTAGAAGATTAGATAATCCCTAAAATGAATAATCATTTATAAAAATAAATATTACTCTTAATCAACTAAATTAAAAAAACAATACTAAATGTTTAATAAAGAAAATTATATTCTTAGTTTTCATTAAATTTTTTAAATATAATCCAATATAAGAATGAAACCTAAATATCAGAATAACATGATCACGTAGTCTTCCACAATAAATCTAAACAGTTATCTTCAAATAACATCAAATACTCTTCAAGAAAAATACTTAAAAGTAATTTTCCTAATCACATATTTACATTGATAGGTTAATTATATCAATAAATAACACTAATCATTATATGTCCAGAACAAGAACATAAATTCTTACAAAATAAAATATCAACCATTACTCCCAAAATGAATTCTATAAGTATTATATTTTCCTTATTTATATTTTGTTTCTAAAAGAGAGAAAGTATTTCAAAATAACCTTTATCACATAATCACCAAATTGTTTTCTAAAACAAAGTATATACATTTTATTGGAAATAAGTTCCCAAAATCAACTTATTCTTCATCCATAAAATAATTTAACTAAAAATAATTAGTTATACTAACTAAGGTTCTTATATAGTTTAGTGGTAGGAAATAAATTCTAGTTGGACATTGGTTATGGGATTGATTCCCGTAGCATTATCCAACATCGCGGGTTTTCACATTGTTTGTGTGTTTTCCTTTTTCAAAAACCATATTTTTTTATAACATTCCCAAAAATGAGATAAATTCATCAAAAATAACCATAACCTAATTTAACCATAAATGTTATCTCATACCTCACATTTTTATCCCAGAATGTAATAACCTGTAATTTCATAAAATTCAGGATTAATTTAATCCCAAATGGTTCTTTATAACTATATCCAAAAAAGAAATGATAATATTTTGTCAAATATAATTTTCACTTAAAAATCATTAGGGTTACTCATACATGAGAAAATTTATCTAATGTGATACTGACAACAAAAGAGAATTAATAATTTTTATCATTTCAACACCTAGATATCTAACATAACTCTTTAATTCCAAAAATATAGACATCTTAATCATAAAACATTATTCATTATCCAATAACCATTTTTTTCAAAATATTCTGTAATAAATCATTCCTATAAAAAAAATCTTGAACCATATCCTATGATTCAATAATATGAAAACATTAGATAAGAAATAATCCATACCTTTCATAGGTCATTTCCAGTTTCCTCTTCCTTAATTGGAATGGCATTAGGAATTAGTAAACCTATATTTATATGGTCCGACTGATCATATTCCTAAACTTTATTCAATGGAAATTTACTTTTTTAATGACCATGCACACCACCTTTAATTGATCCCTCAGAATGAACTTCATTCCCTTTTCTACAGTAAACTAAACACTTCCTATTTCTATGGAAGATTATTTCATCATGACCTTCATTATCTCATATAAAACATCTTCATGTGCCTTCGAAGAATTTTCCTAGGTGTTTTTTACACATCCTTGACAGATACGATTTTTAATATACTTACCATTAGGATTATGACCTGAACATCCATAGGGATTTTTCTCTAACATATATGATTCCTTTGAAAAATCATCAAGGTTCATGCGGTAAATAATGACTATATATGGTTGGTTAAGAATAACCAAAATAGTTATCATTTCAGCACCCATTTTGTATAGTTTCTTGTTCAGAAAACCATTATAGTTTTCTTTACATCCATTGTTACTTTGGTTCCAGCTAGATCCATAAATTTACTAAAACAAAGAAGGTATGTTTGTGTATATCAGTAAAATCATCAAAAAAATCTTATAAGCAGGGTAAACACTAGGATTCACATATTTTTGTTATCCGAAACTCAATCAAGTTATCTAAAATAAATATGACACATTTTAATATTCTAAGAATTATTGTTATGTTACTTATGCTTAAACAATACCCGAACCTCTTATATTATCTAAATCGACCATTGATTCCAACTGTAAGGCCCCTACCATAAACATTACATAATCTTTTGTTATGTCAAGAATTCAAATTGATGATTTCATAGGAATAGGGTTTTAAATAATTAATCAATTAGTATTACATTACATCTCAAATATCTCAAAGTAGACACTTCTACTATAACCAATTTTTTCACAATTATAAAACACATTAAATAAAAGAACAATTATTTTCTTGATAAAAATCTTCAGGAATTATTCCTTTTTCTTACCCATCCTTCTACACTATGGAAAACATTTCAAAAACAAGGGATGAGCATTAAAAGCTCAGCAAGGGATATAAAATAATGAATGAAAACATTAGTCCATCAATACATACGAATCAATGAAACCACAAATTTCCATCATAAAACATAAGTTCATAAACATACCTCATAAAAAATAATATTTTATAATAACACATAGAAATAGTAAATCATAAAGGTTACTTATGGTATCTATAACATACATACATAGTAGCACTGTCAGATATATAGGGAGTTATGTTTGGAATACCCATCATAGTATATAACCTAAATCACCTAGGAGAAACATTAATTATTACCTCCATCACGTTACCCAATTCATTTGAAATTACTCTCAATATTATCCACCCTAGAATTTTCATGTATCCACATGTATACGTAAACCATTCCCAAGAACAATAACATAATCAAAACACATAAAAAATCATAATGGAAAGATAACATTTCCATATTTCAATTACATTATATCATTTCATGATATTGAAATAACAAATGCTATATAAAAAACATTTTCTATACCAAAATATTAAAAAGGGAATGTGGTATTTAATTTCTTTTTAAAAATATCATATTTTTTATGGAATCCAAATATTAAATAATGCTCACAGTGGAGGAAAGGTCATTTTCACCAGGTATGTTAAAAGAAACATTATTTTTTCATTCAGTAAAACTCATCATAGATAAAAGATTCCATTTTAATGAAATTAATCATCAAATGGGATTATAAAATGTATAAAATAATGTCGTGTATAAATTAAAATATTCCTCAATGAAAGGAGATTTAGATGAAGTCTGTTAAGAAAATTTGTTATCCTAACGACGCCACTTAAAAATTCATAAAATGAGTTTATTAGAGTGAAACAGATATCACATCATTTATGAATAATATTTATTAAAATAATGATATATAAGAACATATCCCAATATAAGATAATTAAATAAAAATGCATAACCTAAATGATGTCTTTGACTAAAAGATGAGGGAGAAAAGTTCTCTTACATTGAGTCTGACTTGTCTCGTTCAATCTTATATTCATGAATAATAAACATAGGATAATTTGTAATTTCATTAGAACCTTATTGTAGTTTATTATTAGTTTTATTTTATTTATCATCATGTTATAAAAATTACATAATTATTTATGTTCATATCAGTCAATTTGTCGATATTCTGTACTAGAGTCGAAAATGAATATGATATAATTACAAATTTTCCACATGGTCAAAATCCCATTATCTATAGAATAGTATTAATGATTTAAATATCATATATATATACATTATATATATGTTTTTATATTATTCTTTATCATTTTGTGAAAATAAATTAAATGCAATGTTCATTAAGATAGTAAATCGTACATACACCCGAATGCTACATTCATATCTTTTTCATATTTAATGAAATGAAAACTAAATGATACATAGGTATATTATAATTAAATTATAATATCATATGATATATATGTTACATATGTTAATTAACACAATCTTTTATATGTTCCATAAATGTCATGAATGCATCATATCATTTCGAGGGGGTTGTAGTCCGCACTTCCTCAAATGAAATTTTAGTTTTTACACATCATAAAATGTATAATGGAATGATTTAAATATAAATACCAAATCATAGAGAAAAAATAAATATAATATATATCATATATATTTACTGTTTTCATCATAATGGCTACAATGAGTGGTGGTAGGGAAAAATTTAACAATCATCGTTTCATGAGGTAGTATTTCACTCTCAACAGAAATAATATATTTCTATGCATTAGATATTGGTATGTGTAAGTGTTGATAGAATCTATACCATAAAAAATTCCTAGAATATTTGAGATACTGGTTTTTTTATGTAATTAAATAATAACAATATAATAGAGTGTGATGAAGTAAAATATTGGGAAGAAACTATAGAGAAGATAATACCTCTAAAACATGTAACTCCCATTGATTTGATCCAAAAGGCTATCTTGAATTGCCTTTTTTTAAAGTAAGGAATCCATAAGGAAGAGAGGGATTTTTGGAGCACGTTTTCTAATAGTATGGACGATATAAGGAGTATGAGAGGTGTGATTATATGGGTAGATTTGATGCCCATTCATAAGAGGGAAGAGGGGCACCTTAAGAATGATTGAATGGATTATTTAATTATAAAATGATTTTTGGGTTCAAATGGTCCCAATGTTATTTATTTCCATGATAATATGCTATTTGGTGGAAAAAAACACAAAATACTGGGTTTAAAAAAGTATAGGATACAAATTTATCCTTATATTTTGGCTATAACCCTTAGTTAACTAATTTTACTCTTACCACGTCTTCTTGTATATTCATACAATATGGTTAATATAGTTACTAAATTTCCATTATATGAAAAATTGGTTCATTAATTACATTTTCTACATTATCTATGTTATTTGTCTGGATATTATATTTTTAGGACTATTATAACATTTAATAAAAAATTATTTTTATTAAAAACTAATTTATGTCAATTTTTAATCTATTCGTATCATGACATTATAAATTGCATAAAAACATGATTATTTAAAAAAAAAATTAATTCAAATACAAAAATTCATACTCATCCCTAAAATTCGTTGATATCATAAAAAATTCAAAATATATATTTTTTTTATATTTATAATCTCATTGATTTAAACCATTCATTTATATGTTAATTACAACATCATCAATATGTCTGAAATAAATTTATTAATTTAATGTATAAATTTTTTAATAATATAAATTGATAAAGGAAATCGTTTTATAATTCTAATGACTATATATGGTTTAAGACAACACTTGTATAACCTAATATTCAAATTTATTTACTAAAAGATACTTTTTTATGTTACAATTTTCAACTATTTTAAATTAATTCTTATAAAATGACATTTTTCACATCCAAGTTGTTCTATGGGGTCCCAAAATCGACCCAAGGATGCCCATGTATGGACATATCTCAAAAAATAGGACTTATGACCTGTGTTTGGGTAGTTTATTCTTATTATAATATTTTTTTACCATTATTTATAGATTTACCCTTTAACCATGGTAAATAAAACAATTACTAAAATTATTATTCATAATGTCTAAAAATAAAAGGCTTCTATTTACACATTTTGGAACTCATGATACCAAATATGGAATCCATTTTTATAAATTCAAAATACGGATGTTTATGTAATTAATTTTAAATTAATTCCCATTTTCAAAATAATAGAGGGGTTTTAAGAAGTACTAACTATCAAAACATTGACTTATGTTTATGGAAAATTTTAACGAGAAATTAATTACAATGATCAAAATTGGATTAAATGATTAAAATATAATCCAACTATACATTAAATAAATTTAAAAGTGATATATATCTATAGAAAAAAATTATATGAAAAGGAAATATGGATTTAAAATGAAGTATTTTTAACAATTCATAAAAAAATGTACTTTATCGGAAAAATAAAAACAATTTCTCTAAAGTACATTTTGATAAACCAATTATCCGGAAAATGTTATTTTTTTCAAATAGAACGCATAAGAGTGAAGAAAACCAGATTTAAAAAGGGTTCTCTATTATAAGGTTGTAAGACGACCTTTTAAAAATATTAAAAATTTCATTCATAAATTCGAAATCATTCTTATTTGAAGCCTCTAATATTCATTAGATAAATTTAAAAACATTTATTAAATATGTAAAATCATAATATATTTAGTAATGTTCATTCTCAGCAATGCAACTACTATACGCTATCTACAAATTAAAAAATTAATAATATTATATTATTTTTCGGTATAACTCAATGTTTTGTGCATTGTACGTACTCATTGGAACTCGTTGTTGCATGGCGAGTATGCTAGAGGACAGTGTTTCATCATTAACATAAAATTAAAATCTTATTTATAAAAATTAATATATAAAAAAATATATCATTCTATAAATACATCGGTCTTTATATAAATCAACAGAAAGGGACCAGAATGCAAGTACATATCCTCATCTGTGCCTATCCGACATCCAAGACAACATCCCTATCTAGGGCCTTTGTTATTTTCCAATCATGCATCGCTGAAATCAGATGGGGTACACAATAATTTCTCGATAATTGTGTGGGAAAAAACATAGTAGTTTAACACCTATGGTGTATAAGAAATACCACATATAATAGATAGTGCATGAATGTATAAAATAATTAACATGTTGAACCAAAAAGAAAAACATAGTATAAATTAGTTAATAATTTAGATCCAAACCATTTATATCATTATTATGATACTCACTAGTTATCCCTCGTCTTTACATAATCCAATATCTTTATGTTTTCCATGGGTTAGGCACAAAAATAAATTTCACATTGATCTAAGGAAATAAATTGCTATTCATATAGGACTTAGTAATGTCCTAAATTTCCCTAGGTATGAACACATACCATAAAGACATTATCCTGACCTCAAATCCTCGGTATGGGTGGAATGAAACCATTAGGGTAATTTTAACACCCCATGGTTTTAAAAATAAATTTTAATGCATAAAACACTGAATATCAACATAGTGATTTTTTTAAAGAAGGTAGTTATAAAATAGAAATTTCACATAAATTTTATGCATCTTTGAATGGAATTTATAGAAATGGATATCTATGGTTCCGATCAGTAAGTTTTTTAGATTCTAATGGAAGAAACTTGTTTTTTTGATGACAGGAAATATTCCCTTATAAATAGTAATATAAATACTAAAACGACCATTATCTATATTAAATAAAAATATAATTTTTTTCTCAAGGTTCTAAGTTAATGATTTCTTTATTAATTTTTCTCACTGATATAAAATGTGTTATATTTTTAAAATAGTTGTTTTTCCGAATAAATTATGATTTTATTAAAAATTTAATTATTCATATTTAGGAAATTATTTTAAAAAAAATAAGATTATTTTTTAATCATTCTCATCAAAAAATTGTTTGGGTGAATTTTTGGGAATTTTATGACGAAGTTGAATTTTCGGTGAATAGAAAAAAAACAGTTTTAAGTTCTCAATGTGTTTGATGAAATCATTATCATTTAATAATAATATAATCCTTCTAGTAAACTCCTAAGAATTAAAAGAGGATATGAGGTGTCCCAAGTGTCTGTTACCATTATAAAATTTGGGGTCAATCCCATGGTTTTTTCAAATAATGCTAATGAGGCGTCCTTTGAAATTACTTAAAAACACCTTCACATTCACTATAAATACCACCATCATCCCCCTCTTCCTCACACACCTCTAAAGCATTTAAAATTTAATATATTCTTCCCAATCCCATTACCATGGATATTCCCCACTGTCAATACCTATTGGTATAACCAAATATCCAAAACCATGGGCCTTGAGGAGGATCTCAAAGAGAAGATATCGAGAGGTAAATATCATTTTTACTTTTCTTCTGTTTTCTTTTCAATTATTTTATATTCATATAATATCTTCACCACCCCTTTTCAAAGAGGCACAAAATCTCCACAATTATAATCATTCTATATTATTATCATATTTATGGAAATATTCATTATCATTGTTCCTCTCTTCTTCCTCTTAATCTAAAAATAAAAACACAATATCTGATGTGTCAATTTACCAGCATCATGGATGATGTGTAATCAATTTCCTTACACTATTAAAAGATTATTGTATGAGAATTTTAATTGTTGGGAATATTTTTAATCTGTATTTTATCACCTCTCTTATGTTATTTAAATAACTTATATTAATAATTTTAAATGTATATGATGAAACTAGTTCCTGATTTTCAAAGAACGCCCAAAATGATATAAAGAAATATCACTAATGATTTATATAATGATTCAACCTAATACCATACAAAATAATTATTTATGACGTAATTTAATATTTATTAAACACATTAACACCATTTAGTTCAACTTCTACAGTATCACTTCCTTTTGAAAAATATCATTTATGAACTAACCATATAAATCATGGGAAGAACACATCCAAAATTATTGAAATAAGAAAATAATATTTATAAATGGGACAAATGATATTTTAAAATTAGAATATAAGTTGTTATAATCATGAATATGTTTTCAAAAATTATTAATAAGACTATTTTAACTATTATACTCCCCTTATAATAAGGAATTAAGTAAGGCGAACTCAAGGTAAGGTAATTCTTAACCCAGTGTCCAATCACTGGGTTAACCATCTACATCATCAATTTTGTTCTACTAAGATTATTTTTGTACAGAATTTCAATTATTTTATGATTTATTATGTGAATTTATATTGTATACACTTAATAATTTCATTATTTTAATTCTCACTTCAATTATATTATTTTTTAATGGACATTCTATTCAAAATCATCTTTTAAAATTTTCTGTTACGAAATTCAAAAGCCAAGTTTTTATGAAATTATACATGTTTTATGATTATTTTCTAGTGCATGATATATTTTAATAACTAATGGTGGGGCCTATATTTCCTTGCAATGAATTTGTTTTGTGTATTTTGTAGTTCGTCTGTATGGTTACAACTAGTGTATCTTCGATGGTTACACCATAAGGTATCCATGAGGGTTACATTATAAGGATGTCATGAGGGTTAAAAATCATAAGGTAGGTGTGAGGATTACAATATATGTTATTAATGTACCAAAATAACCTTATGGTATTATATATGTTCTTTAATGTTTAAAGAAAATCTCATGTCTCACCATGTAAGTATTTTTGGGTGATAAGTATTTCCTTGTCAAAATGATATCATATGTTAATTAGTATCCATGGAAGAAAGGTTTCTTTACTTTTTCATGTCCCATACTAAATTTTTATGATCATCCTAGGTCTTGAAATGTTTTTCAATCATTATATGTATGTGTAAGAGAAATAAATATGTGAAGTTAAATGTTATGAATATTTGTTAATGAAATAATGTTGTTTTTTTGTGTTAAAATATTTATGTTTTGGTATAAATGGATAATTTTTAATGGTACCCAATTTATAGGATTGTGGGTTGATATGTATAATTTATATTTTATGTTGCCAAAAATTTTAACTTGAAATTTCTTTTAGAATGTAAGGAAGTGAAATCTAGTGGAAATAACAAGATTATTTAATGTTTAAGGCTGTGTCCTTATAGTTGGTATCATAGAATGGTTTAGATAACTATACGGGTAAGGATGATATTAACAGAATATAATAAATTATTTATACCTTATTTTAATGATGAAATGGTATATCATTTAAATATTACCATGTTGAATCATATATGATATGTCTTTTCAGAATTGTTTTCCGTAGAAGAAACCTTGAAGATGAAGTTAGATAGAACCAAGAAGTTGATATCATTCTGAATCTGCAACTAGGAATGGTGGGAATTTTAATCGAGATGTTTTTGACAGTAATGGATTAGATGATTGAGAAATTAAATGGTGGTGTCATCAATGAAATAGAACATCCAAAACACCACAAAGGAACATGAAATTAGTGAAACATTTTATGAGGCAACGCACCACCACTTTTAGGTGATCTTCTGACCCCGTAGTGGATGATGGATGGATTAAATCCCATTAAAAGATATTAGATGTTATGTGATGTTAATAAAATAAAAATTATTTTCTTTACATTCATCATTTATCGGGGGATGAAATTTAGTGGTGGTAAATAGTCATGAATTTCTGGGATGTAGAATAGATTGAATCCTTATAGTGTGATGAGTTTAATATTATATTAATTTAAAGATATTTTCTAAATGTTGTTCAACATAAGATAGAGAAGAAATTACTTTAATTAAAGAAAAATGAAAAATATTTTAGTGGTATTGTTTGATTAAAAAATCATCTGACATGTGAGGTATGCACCAAATATTAATCAAGATCATAATAGAAATATAAACCGCTTTTACTCAGGATTGAATAGTTGATATTGA
Organism: Viscum album; assembly: GCA_963277665.1. Taxonomy (NCBI): domain Eukaryota; kingdom Viridiplantae; phylum Streptophyta; class Magnoliopsida; order Santalales; family Viscaceae; genus Viscum; species Viscum album. Next base: position 469,254,993 of record OY728122.1, on the reverse strand, counting down.
AGGGAAATAGCATCCTATGAGTAAAAATGCTATGAAAAATTACTTTGATGCGATGAGAGGTTTGAAATGGATTTTTTATGATGATCACATATTCTTTTATGTGATGTAGAATTAGAGGTCTCGATTTTAAGCAATGGGTATGAATCAATAAACAAAATATGAGTGAATGAATGTTCAGTTTTTAGTTTTTGAAAGGTGTAGTAAAATTGACCATGGGGAATGTCTTAACCGTACTGGTTATAGATTTCAATGTGGTATGTTTGGAAATATGTCATGGTATTATAATGGAAATGTTCTTATAATCAATTCAAATATGAAAAAATTAAAGTCTTTTTAATGTGGTGAGATCGGTCATTATGCAAATATCTTTCCATAGATGAGAATGATGGCATGCAACCAAACTATAAGCAAGAAGGGGTATTGAGATCCTTTGCTACTAAGACTATAGTGGACATTCCATACAATAGAGAGGAATCATGTACTTTGTTTATTTACTTATATTTTTCTAATGTTTTTCTATATGGGGACTACACATTTCATTATTTATGATACATTTTTTGGTAAATTGGAAATATCACCTCATAAAATGAGACCATAACATTTTGTTAAAACACCAGTGGAAATATTATAGGATAAAGTAATTATAATAATGTTCCTGTTATTATGTATAGAAAGGAATTCACTATAAAAAATTTTGTTCATATTATTGATTTTCCAGCGGTAAACGAATAACTTTATATTTTTCATGTTCAGTTAACCAGTGCTATACCAAATCCGGAAGATGAATTCACAATTGACTTAATTTCTGATGCTATGACAATTTCAAACTCCCTTATTAAATGGATCATATGAACATCTTGGAATTAAAAAATTAGTTGCATGTGTTCCTTGATAATGGTTTCATTCTTACTAGCACTTCAGCATGGGAAGATTTATATTTCTTTGATAAAAATAACGATGGTTTAATGTGACATTAAATTGATTATAGATATTTTAAATACAATAATATTATGAATAATTATCCTTGGCCTCACATAGATTACTTGTATGATCTTCTTCGGGGAGCTCAGTATTTTTCCAAGATTGATAGGAGATCTGGGGACCCTCAGTTAAAGGTGAAGGTAGATTACATTCCAAAAATATATTTTCGAAATAGATGTGGTCATTATGAATTTGATGTTATGAAATTCGGGATAACTAATGAACTTTCGTTATTCATGGATCATATGAATAGAATATTTCATGAGTTATTAGATAATTTTGATTTTCTGTTTATTTATATCATTCTCGTCTATTCAAGAAGTAATGATAACTATGGAAAACATCTATAGTATTTTTATGCAACCCTTAAAATAACCCAAATAGTATGGAAAATTAAGAATGTTTGAATTTTGGATACAATAAATTTCATTCCTTGGTCACATTATTTATAATAGTGACATAATTATTGATCCATATTTAATGAATGTTTTTGATGAATGGCCATGAACAAAAAATATAACCTTGATTTTATGTTTTAATGGTTTGTCTGGCTATTAATGGAGTTTTTTTCACTTTACACAGTTATCTAGTCCATTGACTATGTCAACTCAGAAATGAGTTAAATTCAATTTGATAAAAGAATCAGATGATTATTTTCAGGAATAAAAAAGAAGACTGGTGAATGTTCAAGTTCTAAACCAACCTCACAAAAATTGTGTTTTTGTCATCTACATTGATGCTTCATTAAAGGGACATCGTTGTGTTTAATGTGGAATAATTAAGTAATTTCTATTCCTTCAAGAAATATAAAAACTCATGACTTTAATTATAGGACACATGATTTAGAATTAGCAGTTGTGGTTTTTGAAGTAAAAATTTGGATATATCATTTATATGGATCCAAATGTGTAATATTTTTAATCCAAAAATGCTGAATAATATATTAACTCAAAATTAATTAATAATGAGGTACAGAAGATTTCTAGAGTTTATAAAAAATTATCATTTCATGATAAATTAACATCCTGGAAAAGAAAACAATGTGGCATATGCCTTGTGTCGAAAATTTCATGCATTATTAACTATGTTACGATTGGAACAGAAACATTTGATTAAATATTTGATGAATTTTATCTTAGAAGATATTGGTTTTTTAAATTCCTCTATTTTCATTCAATTTTAATTGTATCCATATTTGTTAGATCAAATTTATAAAACATTGATGTTTGAATGGGAGCTACAGAAAAATCTAGAAATGGTTAAAATAGGTAAGTTTCCTCAATTTAAAATTGATAATGGTTGTGTGTTGATATTTTAAAATATATTTAGTGTGAATTGTGATTAGCATTTGATAAAATATTTGTTTAGTGAAGCTCATAGTTCTTTGTTTTTAGTTCATCCTAATATTACAATGATGTATAGAGGCATTCAAGAGTATTACTAGTGGGAATGAATGTAATGATATTTTGTTGAATATACTGTGAAAGTATTGACATGTTAACAGGTTAAAGAAGAGTGTTAGTTACCAATGGGGACTCTTCATCCTTTACTAGTGTAAGAGTGGAAATGAGCAAATATATCCATGGAAATCTTTTTAGGACAATCAAAGACTTATCGAGGTTACAATTTAATCTCATTTATTATTGATTGACTGATTAAATCATCTCATTTTATTCTTATTTTAGATACCATGTTTTTGGATCAAATTTTTCAATAGTAACTCATTGAGATTGTTAGGTTTCATGGAATTCCTCAATCCATTAAATATAACCATGATCCAATGTTCCCTTCTAAATTTTGGAATGTCCCTTATATGTCATTGGGAACTAAATGAAATTTTAGTACATCTTTTTCATCATCATTTATATGGGTAGTCAGAAATTATTATTCATCTTTGGAGGATATTGTTAGATCTTGTTTAATGCATTTCTAGGGATGTTTGGATTATCATATTTCTTTAAAATAATCTTATTATAATAATAGTTTCCATTCTAGTATAATGATTGTATATTTGGATGAATTATATTGGAATCAGTTTTGAGCTATAGAATTTTGGGAAAAAGTCAACGAAAGGAAGTTGATGGGAAAAAATTAGTAGTGTAAGTGGCTGAGAATTTATAGGTAATCTAGGAACACTTGAGGAAATCCCTGAGCTTGTAGAAATGGTATTCAGATAACTGGTGGAAAGTAATTTTTTTAAGGTAAGTGATTTTTTTTCCATACAATCTCACCGTAGAAAATTGTACTGCATTTTGGTAAGAATGGAAATCTATATCCCTGATTCATTGGACCTTATGAAAACCTAGAGTTGGTAAGACCAGTAAAAAACTAAGTATCTTTTCTTCTGAGTTAATACTAGGTACATAATAGTTTTCATTTTTTAATGTTGAGAAAATATGTTCAAAATACATCTCATGTTTTGAGCTGAAAAGAGGTTCGACTAGAAGAGAAGATTTCTTATGAAGAGAAAGCAGTTCAGATTCTTGATAAAGGTGAACAAGTATTTCAGAATAAGGTAATCAACCAGGTAATGGTTTTTTGGAGATACTGCATAGTTGAATAGTGAACAATGGAATCTAAATATTGTATGAGGTAATGATCCCATCACTTATTTAATAAGTAAATAAAACTGCGAAGATGCAATTTCTAGCAGGTGGGGAGAATGTAACACCCTATGGTTTTAAAAACAAATTAAAATTCATGAAATAATGAACATCTACATAATGAACCTTTATTACGCATATAGTTATAAACTATCCATTAAACATAATTTTTTGACTTTTATGATTTGAAAATTGAAAAAAGTCATCTACAATTATGATGAGTATGTTATTTGGAGCCAGATAGAAACAACATGTTTTTTTGGTGAATATTATCATACCCCCATCAATATAAAAATGAATAGTAATATGAACCTTATTAATAGTAAATAATAATTTTATGTAATTTTTGTATGTTCACATGATAATGAGATATTGATTAATATTTCCTGGTGATATAAAATGAGTTATTGTTTATAATTTGTTTTTTTCAAATAAAGTATGATTTTATTTAAAAATTAAATTAATCACATATATATAATTATTTTCAAAAAATACTGTAAATTTTTTAATTCAACACATCATAAAATGTTTAGGGTGATTTATTGGTAATTTTCTTGGATAGATTAATTTTTGGTTAATAGTAAAAATACAGTTGTATGTTTCTAGTGTGTTTTGGTGACACCATAATGATGTAATAATGATATAGTCATTATGGTTGAATGTTGAGGAATAAAATAATATATTTTGTGTAAAAATTGTCAGATACCCTATTCTAAAACCATTGGAAACCCTATTATTTTCAAAATATGATTAATGATGTGTCCTTTACAATTTATTAAAACCCCCCTCACATTCACAATAAATACCTCCCTCACCCCACTCTTCCTTTCACACCTCTAAAGAATTTATAATGTTCTAAATTCCACCCAATCCCATTTATAAGGATCTTAAACATGTCTATGACTTGATGTTCTTACCAAAAATACAAAACCATGGTTTTTAAGGAGGATTTTAGGGAGAATAGATCAAGAGGTATAACACCCCATTCATTTTTAGTGTTTTATTATCTTTTTGTTCTTTTCACATACTCTATATACCTCCCCTTATCGAAGATGAATAAAATATAAAATATTATATATATAATGTATTTTTATCATGTTTATTGAAACAGTAATCATAATTCTTCATCTCCACTTCCACTTGTCCTTAAAATAAAAGCATCGTCTTTGATGTGTCGATTTATTAACATCATGGATTATGTGTCTTCAGCTTCATTTAATTCCAACAAATATGGTTATAAAACAATTTTAATGGGTGAAACATTATTTAATGTTTATAATATGACATATATTATGTTCTATAATTAATCTAAATTCATAATATTAAATGTATATATTGAAATATGGTCATTATTATCCAAGAACTACCGAAATTATCTTAACAAATGTCACTAATGAATTATCAAATAATTTATCCCCATGCCATATAAAAAAATGAATTATCGAATCATTTAATATTTTGTAAATATATTAATACTATTTAATTCCACTTTAAGAGTTTTTATTTCATTAGAACAAAAAATATTATATGGACAGACCATGGAAATAATGTGAAACATTCCCCAAAAACAATGGAAATAACCAAATAATATTTATAAATGGGTTTAATGATGTTATTAAATGACCATATAATGAGTTAGAAAGATGAATATTTTTATTTAAAATATTAATAACACCTATTTAACCATTATACATGAGGTTTAAACCTGATTTAAATAATAAGAACCCGAGGTAAGTGAATTCTTAACCCAATTTCCAATCCTTGGGTTAACCTTCTTCTATATCAATTATGTGCTACTGAGATCATTTGTGTAATGAATTTATTTATTATTATGATTTATTATTATTATCTAATGTGTTTAAAAATACTACTATAATTATATTAATTCTCACTTCAATTATATGTTATTTTTACGGCGTATTCCTTTAAAATTACACCTTTAAAATTCTATTTCAGGAAATTTAGAAGAAATTTTTTTAAAAAATTATCTATGTTTTAGGACTATTTTCTTGTCTTTTTCATTTTATATGATGAATTATTGACCTATATATCCCTCTAATTCATTGGTTATATGAATTTTGGAGGTTATTCATATTCTTACTCAAACTGTAATTGTGATGGTTTCACCAAATGGTAGTCGTGAAGGTAAAATTATAAGGTAGCAGTGATAGTTACAAGTCATAAGTTAGCCATAATGGTTAAAATATATGTATGTAATGACCTCAGATACACTTATATTTTTATATATTTTCTTTAATTATTTTCATAAAAATCATGTTTCATGAATTAAGTATTTATGGGTGAGAAGTATGTCTTTGTGAAAATGATTTCATTTATTAATAGGTATTCATAGACCAATGGTTTCAATCCTTCTTTTTATATCATTTAATATGATTTTTTTACTCATCACATGTTTTGAAGATTTTTTCATATATTAAATATATGTGTAACAAAAATAATGAAGTTAACTTAATTTTTATGATGTTTTTTAAATGAAACCATATTTTTGATTTTGGTTAAAAAATGTATGTCTTGGAAAAAATGGATACAATCTTAATAGTTCCGAATATTTGTTCATCTGGGATGATATGTATGAGTTACTGCAAAAATTCTAAAAATATTAACCAAAATGATCTTTGGAATTTTGTAGATGTGGAATATAGTTAGAATTTCTAGATTATGTAATGATTAATGTCGAGTCCTTATATTAATAGATCATTTGTCTACTTCCATAAACAATGCATTTTGTGGTGGAGTTTAGGGCCTTAGTCTAACTTGTACCATAAATGTAGAACATCATGTCAATAATGAACTATATCAATCCATGTTCATATTCTTATTTATCAATAACCACAACCATAATATAAGAATAAAAAATATAACCAATTTTAATGGAAATAACAATACATAACAATCAACATGAGAATTAATCCTTTCATATAACGCATTAATACAATTACCACATACATTTAAAATCCCATATAACCACATTCTCATTCCACTACTTTAACCCATTTAGAATATTTAATATTTCCCATACATTATCCAATGTATCCCATTTACCATTTCATGAGTATTTACACACTTATACTTTTCAAGTGAAATTCCTGTCACCCGAGCACAGTCACTTCTTTACATTTATCCCTTTAGGAATACTCCATAATACTCATGTGTTAACCCATTCATCATGTTCACATATTCCCTTATTACATATTATTTAATAATTTCCCCATTTTCCATTCCATTACCCAATTAAATGTTCCCCATTTAATATACACTATCCCTCTTAAGAATTTATATGAAAATTAATTAATCATTTGACAAAATCTCATATAACTTATTTTACACATTTTTGTGTCATGGAAAAAAATACATTATGTCTTTATCACCTAATGTACAAATATCATGATTCTATTCTCAATTAAATCAACCATTACACATGTTCTTTATGGGATTCACATTATCACTCGACAATCAACTACTTAACCTTACAACTCTTTATGTTTGAGATTACTGTTGCACCCCATGGGTGGCCATATAGTGGTCAAGTAAACCTCCACACATCCATCGGGGATTGGGAGGGATTTAATTGTTCACATATAAACCATTTTTAACAAAACCCTCTAGAAGAACCAAGAACACAATTAGGGATTAACCAGAACACAATATTCTTTGCACAAATCTAAAATAAAATTAATGGGACTGTAAGAATGCTGATCTAGTTTTCAAGTATAGATTATGATTTCTGGTGTTTTTTGGAAAATGGGAGAATCTAGAAATTAAAAGGAGTATATGCCGTGTATATAAGAGTACACACCGTGTACCTGGTTTCCATTGGTGCATGTGTACTGGCTGTGTGAGGTAACCTAGAGACTGCCTAAAACAGTGGCCGATAATGGCCTATACACACCATGTATCCTTAGGGAACACAACATGTACGTTTATTTTTAATTGTTACATTGGACCAGAGTTGTGTCATATCAACATAGCTTTCTTCTTCTGGCTCTGTCTTGTCTAGTGGTGATAGAAATCTATAATTCTTATCCAAACCACTGACTCGATGTCCATTTCTAAATCAAACACAGTCAATTATTTCATAATCACCACAGTGAGTTCTTAATTCTTATAGTGCATCTCCTCTTGAATTCTTTTATTTTGTGAGATATCCTTGGTTGATTTTTTTTTTACATTTTTGTAGAGCCAACACATTCGAGGTCAATTCAAAGGTTTTGTTTCAATTGTATCCATCATACAATGTCGACGTAGGGGGATTGTGCCTTTCCGTAAATTTCCTTGAATTATATAAGAAAAATTTTCAAATACCATAGTTTAGCATATTGCGTGTTTTGGGAATATGGCCATGTTAATACCTACTATGATTTTTTTTCTTGAGAATGGGTGTTTTTTTTATGAATAATGTTTATTAACTTTCTATGGATGTTCTTCCCCACATTTGATTGATTTTGTTCATTGTGTCTAGAACGACATGTTAGGCTATTTTGTTTTACATGAATAGTGCTATTAGGATGGAGTTGTTTATATGACATGATTGTGATATGCATTGTATATATTTCTCTAAGTAGTATTTGAGTTTTACATTGACAGCTGGATATTGTTTGGGAAGAATTGAATTACATAGGGCTGTTGGAACTTTGTTTAGTTAGAGAAAATGAGGAATGGACACTGAGGGCTTCCCCGTAATGTTTGTTACCTTTTACATTGTGAGACCAAAGGGGGAGGGACACTGAGTTTTCACTTCGAGTGTCTCTAGTATATTATTTTGAGACCATAGGGGGAATTGGATGTTGAGTGCTTCCTCAGAAAGTCTATTTTTACCATTAAAGGAAACAACAGGAATTGATAGTGAGTTCATTCTTAGACAGTCTATTTCTAAGCTAAACGAGAGTGGTTAGACTGTGGGAACTTCCCAAAGGGCTTCTTGTGTTTGATTGGTTTAATAATTGGTAAATGTAAAACAATGTAGTTAAAACTATAGGATAGTTTACTTTGAGTACATCCTTATTTATTACTTTATTTTTTATATTTTCCTACTATATATATTCACTAATAGCTAGGCACATGTATAGTGGTGGTTTTTTTCTACTGGGACTCATCTATCCCCTTTTGTGACATGCTTTTGGGCCCAAACAAATTATATTTTCGCACGTATAGATAACGGTCATAACACTTCTACTTCTGGTGCTTGATTGTTGTGGAGATGGAGAGAATTGGGCCAAGCTGAGGCTTTCGATGCTACTAGAGTATACTTTTTTTACTTTGGTTTTGAAATATATTTATATCAGCGTGACTTGTATGGATGCTTCCTATACAGATATGGTATTCATCATTTATGTATGTGCTCCAGGTGTCTATTTACTTTCAGTCTTCCACTGTTTTTATATTGTATGGTATTACTGCATATTCTATTGTATATTATTATCATTCCTCTGTGTTACTCTTCCATTGGGGAATAATATTTCCACCGTCACACCCAAGGCCCTCACTTCTAGTCACCATCCTCTGGTGTTTAGGGAAATGTACTTGAGGCCTTGTGACCAAACAGGGTATGTGGTGCCTTTAGGTGGCAACCACAACCAGGATGTTACAAAGTTGTATCAGAGGAATTATTTTCTTCCTTAAAATAGTGTTTGGATCCTAGAGGTAGAGAAAAGAAAGGAAGATGTTTCTGGTAATAAGATATGTCTGGGAGTACCTAACCCATGTACAGGGAAAAGCCAATATGACACGATTATTTCCATTTTCAAGTTTTTTAATTCATCTATATGAGTTGATTTCAACAATGGGTGATTCACATATTCTGGGATGATATCATATATATTATTGAGGTTCTATTTCTGTTGCAACCTGGTGAGATGAGGGTGTTCCATTTCATTCATCATATATGATCCTTCTCGGGATCACATGTCATGCATTGTTGTCATTCCATTTTGGGTGCATTCTTGATTACATGGCTTTGTGATAGATTTAGTCTAGATATGAATGTTGTTGTGATATATTCCTTGCTATAATACCTAATATTTAATAGGTTATTGGTAATATGAAATGTTTATTTTTAATGAACATCAAAATTTGGTCTCATTGGGGATATAGACCCTCATGGATCAAAATTTGGTGGATCATGTGATTGATTGCACTATTATACTTGTTTTATACATGAAAATGATTCCATTTTTCGATTCACAGGGATTATGCGCCCCCATGTATTATAATTGTCCCATTTAATGATTGTTTCAGTGTATTTATGTGATCTAGAGTAGTTTTTAGGCTTAAAAACTAGAAAAACCAAAAATTGGTGTGTATTGATGAATATACTCCATATATCCTTCTATTATGGAGAATACATCTTGTTTTATGTACACACTATGTACTCTATGTATACATTGTGTAGTCATATACCATGTGACAAGATATGTGGGAAGATACCCAGGGTTGGGAAATCTTTAGTGACACACGTTGTGTACTTGCAGCGCATGCCGTGTTATAAGAGTCGTGTATCCAACCGTGTGTCCAACGATACAGATGGATGAATCTCAGGTGGTACACTCTATGTTATGTTCTTACATGCCATGTAGACTCAACCATGTCACTGAATGTGTGACTAATCATACAAATAATTATGTCTTAAGGGATAAAAGTTATGTCCAGTGCGAACCTTCCATGTAGAGTTACCAAGTAGGAGTCGTGTGTATGTCCTTGTAGAGGAGCTTGGGTTGGGGAAAATGATTTATGTACACACCGTGTCTCAAGGAGAACACACCATGTGTAAGGGTGTTACACAACTAGTTTTGAATGAAGTGGATCCCGATGTAAATGCACAATGGAACTCATAGTGCAATGGTTATACACGTCGTGTAGCCATGATTTATAAATCATGAATGTTTTATTCATCATGTTCCATTATTTCACATCTATGTTTAAATCCTTGATAATCATGTACTAAGATGTGTGATTGACCTTGCAGATTCATTCCACTAAGACATCCTTTGGTTGTACGCTAGATACAAGGCAATGATCAAACACTGGAAATGGTAGATTAGGGATTACCAACAGATCCCCCCGTCATGCATGTCTTTGCACCAACCATCATTCTGGATACAGGTGCTGGTGTACAGTTCTCTGAAGGCATAATGAGGTTTATGCAGACCTTCCTGGGAGCATTGTATCATGCCCCATCTATGGAAGACAAGACATGGGATTTTTAGAAGTATCATCCTCCCACATTCTTAGGGGATGAAGGATCTTAGGTTGCATAGTCATGGTTAGAAGAAATTTTGTCTATAATTGAGAATTTGGAGATGACTCTATATAAGGGGGTGAAACTCGTTATGTACTTGCATCAGGATTCCCTCAATAAAAGGTGGGATATGATATCACAAATTGGACTCCAACGATTTATGTCTTGGGATGAGTTCCACCATACCTTCAATGATTTCTTCAACCTGAAGACTTTGAGGGCCGATTGATCCTAAAAGTTCATGAGTCCAAAAAGGGAACTCTTTCAGTAACATATTATTCGTTTCACTTAACTGAGCTGCAGTGCTTCTCATACTTTATGGGGGTGATGAGTTACTTCTGGTGAAGAAATTGATGACCATCTTAGACATGACATCAGATCACAGGTGAAAATCTACAGGATGAATTCGATCACAACTATATCCAACCATGTGCTGATCACGTGGCACAACATGAGGGATTTTGGGGATGTAATCTAGGGTGTCTCGACATCTAGAATTGATACACCTCTGACTGACATTAGTAAGATCTATATAAATTCTATGGGCAGAGATCTATGTTAGAGGAATACTTCTTCAGGTATCCAGGTGGTATGATACCAGTCTGGGAAGAGTGGGAATATGAGGCCACATTTCCCAAGGGATTCAGTGGAGTTCCAATTCTTAGGAAATATGGGTCATACATAGTGTTTCTATTAGTTTTTCCAACCAGCAGCTGGTGATTGGGTTTTATTTTGTCTGCTCATACCGTAGCAGGACCAATAGTCGCACATCAGTCAGAGAACTGGAGTTCATTTAGCCATTTGGGCTGAGGTGGAGGTTGTGGACGTAGTGTTCCGACACAAGATTTTCCACTCCATCATGGTTGATCATCTCTGGGATCATAGAAGTCTTCACAGGGCCATGATGTGGGTCAGGATTTTGTGATAGAGCAACCCCAACAGTAGCAGGGCCAAGGACCCACAACTGTTAGAGGTATGATTCTAGTTACCTCTGTTTTAGCTTCTACAAATTTCGTTACATGGGTTTCTCAAAGATTCATATCAATTGATGTTGTGGAGATCCTTGGTCTTTTTATCTTTACATCTACTGATATTAGGAGGCTGGACACACCGTTTGGTACTTGAACAACTAGTGTACGTTAGTGGAAGGAGTGACCTCTTGAGGTTGGTGGGTGTCAGTTCATATGGGAACTTTATGTATTAATGATGATGGGATATGACGTCATTCTTGGAATGGAATGGTTGGTTTTCTTATAGTATATTTTCAGAGTCTATAGTTATAGGGAAGGTTTTATGTCACAAGAGGGCAGGATGTTTCTACATAAGGGTGAATGGGATGTCAAGTCAACCTGAGCGAGATCCAAGCATCACGGGTTGTGAGGAGTTATAGCTCAAATTTCAAATTTATATCGGGATGATTAGTGCACTTCACATATTTAAATTCCACATGTAGTGGATATTTTTTTCGATGTCTTTATGGAGGACTTTTCATGTTTTCTTCTAGAGCGAGTATAAGGCCATGACATTAAACCTTACTTAATATTGAATAAAATGAATAATTAAAATTGACGATCTTTTCATGGTTTATATTTTTAGAGAATTAGGACATAACTTTTATATCTACAAAGATTAAAAAGTAGAAACTTCTACTAAGTTTCCATAAACTAAAAACTCTTAAAAAGAAACATGTCTATTTCCATGTTTTAGATAGCATGACTTTCCCTTGATCCCATCCTTGACCCTATTCCACATTATGTCATGTGAAAAACATTTCAAAAAAACTTGGGGTGAGCATAAAAAGCATAGTAAGGGATACACAAAGAATGAAAACTATTAGTTTTTCAAAACAACAAGTAAACCATGTATACTTTATCAAAGTAATACGTTTTACCTTTATGAAGTAGTAAAAACTCTTCAGTGAATAAAAGATCATTACTTACCATTTTGTAACAAAAATATTACCATAAAACCCATATAAAGAACACATAACATATAAAGTTAACTTGGGACATAAACATACTTAAATGGAATAACCATACAGTCGACATCCACACAAATCACTTAATGGAATAGCCATATGGCTGACTTCTATACCCAATGCATTGGAGGTTATAATGTAACCACCCATCTTGGTATTCATGGCACCACCCATCATATGGTTTGTCACGTAACCACCCATCACATGTCCAAGTACCATTATAGAATAATAAAAATTATAAAGGAAATAAAACATTTCCACATTTCAATCACAATATATCACTTAAATATATTGACATAAAAAAATCTATTATAAAAACACTTTTCAATACCAAAATACATAAAAGAGTATGTGGTATTTATTTCATTTTAAAAACATTATGGCTTGTTGAGGAAGCCAAAGACCAAAAAATACTCACGGTGGCGGAAAAGGTCGTTGTCACCACGTATGTTAAAAGAAACATTCCTTTTTTTCGTTTTGTAAAACACTTCATATAAAAAGATTCCTTTTGAATAAAATTAAAATTCAAAGGGTTTTATACACCATATAAAAGAAAGTTCTGTATACAAAAAAAATATGCCTCAATGAACGAAGATTGAGACAAAGTCCCTTACATCATGTCTGACGTGACTCGATTTCTCTTTAATCTCCTGAATAATAAACTAAAGTTAATTTATACTTGCTTAAGAACCTTTTCAAGCTTATTATTACTTTTATATCACTTATTTCCATGTTATAAACATTATGTAATCATTTAAGTTAAAAATGTTTGTTTTGTCGATATTTGGTTCTTAAGTTGAAAGTGGACTTCTTACAATTACATGTTGCTCATTTGGTCAAAGGTTCATTATATCTAGAATGATATTCATGATTTAGATATCATATATATCATATATATCCAGCATATACATGTATTTACAATAGTATATAACATTTAGTGGTAAGAAATGAAATGCACCATTAATGGAGACGGTAAGTCGTACGTATGCATGAACGCTACTTTCATTTGTATTTCATACTTAATGGAGTGAAATCATAATGATATAAAGGTATATTATAAATTCATTATAATATCATATATAATATCATTAACTCCGTCATTTATACATCCCACATATGGCATTAACGAATCAAATCACTTTGAGGGGGCGGTAGTCCGCACTTACTAAAGTGAAATTATCTCGTTTACCCATAATGGAAACCATAAAGGTATGACATAAATGAAAAATACCGAAGCATAAGGAAAACATAAACATAATATAAATCATATATAAATAGACTGACATCTTAATGGCCACCATGAAATATGTTAAAAGAAAATTGAAGAATCATCGTTTCGTGAGGCAGAAAATCACCAACCACAAAAAATATGTTATTTTACCATTAGATGAAGGTGTGTGTAGGTGTATCTCTAATACATCTCATAAAAACATCCTAGTATATTGGAAATACTGGTTTTGTTACAAAAGAATGAATAAAAGGAGTTTAGGGGGTTGAAGAAGAAAAGTAAATCAAAAGAACACAAGAGAAGATGCAACCTTTAAAACGGGTAATTATTTTTGATTTGAGCTCAAAGGCTTCCTTGGAAAGTCTTCTGCCCAAAGTGAGGCTTCTTGGAGTAAGAGAGGGATGTGTGGTGACAAAATGGGTAGGGGTTGTCCGATCCAAAGGCATGAGAGGTGGGGGTATGGTGGTAGAGGTGGGGGCCTTTTACAAGAGGAGAGGAAGGGCACTCTTGGAAAGTTATAAAAGGTTACTTTATTATAAAATTCTTTTCGGATTTTAAAGGTCCCAAAATTATATATTTAGAGGATAAGGCGATAAGATTTTTAAATACACCTATCCAATAGGTTTTTGACAAGTTTCGGTCTTAGATTTTACATTATATTTTCATTTTATTAAAATTGTTAAATAATGAGGTAGTCGCTGCATCATCATGGTGTCATAAATAATTTAATTTATTTAACATCTAAGAATTCTAAAACAAATATCATGATGTAGGAAATCTTTTTATATTTATAATTAATATTTATAGTCAAAAATATGACTTGTATAACCCCATTTAAACATTGTTTTAGTAAAACAACTAATTTTTGTGACATTTTTATTTTAACGTTAAACAAAAAATTATTAATGTCATTTTCCTACCAAAGTGGCTCCATGGGGTCCCCAAGTTGACCCATGGATTGTCTTGGTCGGCAATGATACATCCAATAATCTTAGGACATGTGTCAAGGGCATTTCATATTATTAAAACATTATTTTTACCTTAAACTACATTAATTACCTATAATCGCGATTAAAAACTTAAAAGTTACTATTCACCAAAAAAAATTATTTTAATCCCGTTGAAAAAAATTTTACTTATTAATGACAACCATGTATGTCGTATTTTTTAAATTCAAAACACAGAGGTGGTAAAATTTCATTTAAAAGAAAAATCAGTTTTTTAAGTACCACTTAGTGGCTTGTCTATTCATCAAAAATTGATGTTTTTAAGAAAAATACCAAAAATTCACCCTAAGATATATTTGATATTCCGAATTCAAAAATGATTATTAATTTAATAATTAATTACTGCTGTCAAAACAAATAGTGTGTTTTTATGAAACAAAATGTATCAAAATAATGACACTAGTTTAAGTCTAGTTTCAATGTGAAATTAATTCCAACGACCACAATTAGATTAAATGGTAAAAATATATTCTAATTGAACTTTAAAACCAATTCAAAATATAATCTAATAATATAAATAAATTAGATTAAAAATATGTTTTGAATTAAAATACAACATTTTTCACAATTCATTAAAAATTGAACTTTATCGGAAAAATACCAAAAATTTAAATAAAGTAAATTTTGATGTCCCGATTCTAAAGAAGAGTTTTATTTGGTCTAATAGAATGTATAAGAGTGACCAAAATTGTATTTAAAGAGGGTTCGCCATCAAAAGGTGATAGTTTGACCTTATAGTGAATATTAGATTATATAAGCCTAAAATTGAATTCTTTTTCTTATTTTAAGCCTTTATATTTTATTGGATAAATGTAAAAACATTTTAAAAAACATATATAATCATATTCTAGTTATTTCTATTCATTCTCGCCAATACAACGGCTACGAGTTAACTACCATTTAAATTAATATTATTATATTACAAGTGTGCAATGTAAGATTTCAAAGAAACTCATTGTTGCGTATCAGGTACGCTATCAAACATAGAAACCCCTTTAAAGTAAAATTAATATTTAATTCGAAAATATTAATAAATATGAAAATGTTTTATTCTTTATTTACCTGGGATGTTACATCCTTCCCCCTTTTGGGAATTGTGTCCTCGCAATTTTATCCACTTATCAAAATAAGTGGGGGTATTTATCCCTCGTAGCATTTTCAGATTCCCATGTTTCCTCTTCAACCATATGTTTTATCCACAAAACCTTTACCTGGTGAATTACATTATTTTTTAACACGTTCTCTCATCAGTCAAGAATCTGGACTGGTTGTTCTTCATAAGAGATATTATCTTCCAACTGAACTACCTCTGGGCTCAAAACATGAGATGGATCTAGCATATACTTTCTCAACATCGAAACATGAAAAACATTGTGTACCTGAGATAAACTCAGAGGTAAAGCCACTCAGTAAGAAACTGATCCAACTTTCTCTAGAATTTCATATGGTCTAATGAACCTTGGACTCAGCTTTCCTTTCTTACCAAATCACATCACACTTTTCCATGGTGAAACTTTGAGAAAAAAATGATCACCTACCTCGAAATATAGATCCTTCCTCCAGTTATCTACAAAACTTTTCTATATGCTCTGAGATGTTTTCATGTGTTTCTGAATCAATTGAACTTTTTCTGCCATCTCTTCTTCCAATTCTGGTCCTATCAGCTTACTTTAACCTACTTCATCCCCAAAAGCCGGAGTTCGACACAGCTTCCCATATAATGCCTCAAATGGAGCCATCTGTATACTGGAATGAAAACAGTTATTATATGGAAATTCAACCAAAGAAAGATATTGGTCCCAAATTCCCTAATAATCCATTGAGAAAGCACATAACATATCCTACAAGGTCTGAATTTTTCGTTCTGACTGCCCATCTTATTGCGGATGAAAAGCTGTACTAAAATTTAATTTAGTACCCAACGACTTTGGAAGGGCTTTCCAAAAGTTAGAAGTAAACCTGGGATCACAATCAGATACAATGGAGAGGGTAACTCCATGCAACCTGACTATCTTTTTAAGATACAACCGAGCAAGTTGATCTACAGACAAAGTATCTCGAATATGAAGGAAAATAGAAAACTTATCCAATCGATCAACAATAACCCATATTACATTATTACCTCAAGATTTCCTCAGTAATCCCACAAAAAAGTCAATGGATACATTTTCCAATTTCCACTATGGCACTGGTAATGGCTGAAGCATCCCTTTTGGTAACTGCCACTCTGCTTTAACCTGCTGACAAGTCAAACACTTTACAGTAAAATTACCAATATCTCTTTTCATTCCATCCCACCAGTAATACTCCCGCATATCTTTGTACATCTTAGTACTGCAAGGATGAACTGAAAATGGGGAACTATGAGCCTCACATAACAACTCATTCTCCAACTATGAATCACTAGGCACACATAATATCTACCCAAACCTCAAAACACAATCATTATCAATGAAAAATTCAGGCAACATACCCTTCTGAACCAACTCTACCTATTTCTGCAACCTAGTGTCTTTCTTCTACGCTTGCTTAATTCTGTCCGATAGGGATGATCTCACTGATACTTCAAACAAAATAGAGGAAATTCCTGCACAAACAACTTCTATGCCAATGTTCATAAAATCAAAAACCAAAGGATCTCATTCCAAAAGTAGCATGGTTAATGAAGCATTACATTTTTGACTCAAAGCATCAGGCACTTTATTTGTTTTTCCCGGATGGTAATAAATTGTACAATCATAATCCTTGATTAATTCCAGCTATCTCCTCTGTCTCATGTTCAATTCTTTCTGAGTGAATATATACTTTAAACATTTGTGATCCATTTATATATCACAATTTACTCCATAAAATGATGCCTCCAAAAATTTAAATTGAAAACAACAGTAGCTAATTCCAAATCTTGTGTAGGGTAATTTACCTCATGAATTTTCAACTGACGTGAATCATAAGCAATTACCTGATCATTCTGCATAAGGATACAACCAAGTCCTTTCAATGAAGAATCACTCTAGATAACAAAATCACCATTCCTGGACGGAAGTTCCAAAACTGGAGAATTCACCAATCTTCTTTTGAACTCCTGAAAACAATCATCACATTCTTTTGTCCAGATAAACTTAACACCCTTCCGAGTTAACTTAGTCATTGGACTAGATAACTGTGGAAAATTTTCAACAAACCTTCCGTAGTAACCCGCCAAACCAAGAAAACTATGGATCTCGGTTACATGTGTGGGTCTTGGCCATTCTTCAAGAACTTTTTTTTATCCAGATCAACAGTTATGCCATTTTTTTAAACAATCTAACCAAGGAAAGAAATTTTTTCCCACTAGAACTCACACTTTCTGAATTTTCGATACATTTTCTTTTATTTTAAGGTTTGCAAGATAACCATTAAATGACATTCATTCTCCCCTTTACTTTTAGAAAACACAAAAATATCATCGACGAAAACAACCATAAACTTATCCAAGAACTCATGGAAAATTCTATTCATAAGGTCCATCGATACAGAAGGTGCATTGGTTAACCCAAATGGAATAACTACAAATTCATAATGGCCATATCTAGTAAAGAACGCAGTCTTTGGAACGTCTACTTCTTTTAATTTCAATTGATGGTACCCCAAACTCAAGTCAATCGTCGAAAAATACTGATCTCCCTAGAGATGATCAAACAAATCATCGATATGTGGAAAAAGATACTTGTTCTTAATAGTAATGTTATTCAAGGCTCTATAATCAATGCAAAGTCTCATTGAACCATGTTTCTTTTTAACAAACAAGACAGGAGCACCCCATGGTGATATCCTAGGTCGAATGAAACCTTTATATAATAACTCCTGCAATTGTTTCTTTAACTGTAAAAGTTCAAATTTAGCCATTCGATAATGGGGTTTTGAAATTGTATTAGAATCAAGAACTAAGTAAACAGTAAATTCAACTTCCCGATCATGAATAATATCGGCCAACTCATCAGAAAAAACATTAAGATACTCATTTACCACATGCACATCATTAATTTGAACAGTTCCTTTATTGTCAACAATATTTCAAAGATAACATTCATTTGAATCTTTTACTAGTTTCTCAACTTCTTGATATGTTATCAAAAGCAAGGGTTCATTCTTGTACACAAACTGATAATTTTTCTAAAAAGAAACCATTTTATCTCTGCAGTCAATCTTTACATGATAAACAGAAATCCAATCCATGCCCAAAATAACATCAAACTCTACTAGAGGCAAATTTATAAGGTTTGATGGTAGATTCTTTCCGCACAAAAGGATAGGAAGGTTCTTATAATTTTTTTTGTCTCAACGTTTCCTTCAAGTGTTTTTACCATAAGTTCAGGAATCATATCTTGAGATGGAATTTCTAATTTACTAGAAAACTTCCCAGAAATGAACGAATGTGTAGACCCTGAATCAAACAACACATTGGCATAATCTGAACAAATAAAGAGTTCAACTGATACTACTTCATTAGATGGCCCAACATCTACTGAAGTAGTTTCTAAGGATTTCACCACCCCTTTCTACTTGTAGTCTGGCTTCTTTCCCCCAGTTGAGTGCTTCATTAGACACTCATATGCATAATGACCCATTTCATTACACTTAAAACGTCTTACTGCTGACTTTTCATTGCCTTCTGGATCATCTTTCTTATAGTTACGAGCAATATGACTAGACTTACCACACTGAATGCACTTTCCAGACATGGATAAACATTCTCCAGGATGCATTTTACCTCACTTCTCACAGGATGGATATTTGGTTTTCTTACCTCATTGCTTTTTTGATGAATTATTCACTTTTTCCTGCCAACTAGACCGCTTATTCTATTGTTTGTCAAAGAACACCTTATCATCGGCAAACTCCATTTCCACCATCTCCGCACATCAAACAAGTTTTTCATAACTTTTGAACTCACGAGAAGATAAATCCCTTCAATACATTGGCATTAACCTTGAGTAAAAACGGTTGACTTTATTATCAAGATCTCGTATGAATTTTGGAGGATACCGTGCCAGTCGAGTGATATTTGCTTCATAAGAAGCCACTGAGTTATCCTCCTGCCACAATTCTAGGAATTTCTTTTCCATCCTAAGATGAAACACCTTAGGAAAATATTTCTCAAGAAACATACCTTTGAATTCATCCCAGTGAAGATAATCAATTTTATCACTATCCCTGATATTCTTTTTCATCGACCACCACTGATCTGCTTCAACTTCAAAATGGTAAACAGAAAGACTAACCTTTTGATGTTATGAACTCCCCATGACATCAAAAATCTTCCCTAGTGCTTTAATATACCCTTCAGCTAGCGCAGGGTCAGATGATCCTCTGAATGATGGGGGATGTTGCCTCATGAAATGTTCCACCACTGACATTTTTCTCTGTGGTTGATCTGGATGATCTTGTGCATGGATACCACTACCATTTATAGCCTGAGTCAACTGCGCCATCACTGCAACAAACTGTTCAGTTTCAATTCCAACCATCTCATGTTGCTGATTTGGAAGGTCGTCTTCCTCCTAACGTCGTCCCAACATAGCTACTTTGTTTCCTCTATAGAAAACCATTCTGAACACAGAAATATCTTAGGCGAAGCAACATGGTAATCATTAAATGATATATCATTTCAATCATACAATAAATTAATTTTTAATTTAACAATATTCTAACTCCAAAAGTTGCCTAAACCGACCTTTGATACAAAATATAAGTCCCCAGTCTTAAACCATACTTAATATGGAATTAAATAAATAATTCACATTGAGTACCTTTTCATAGTTTAGAGTTTTATAGAATTAGGACATAACTATTACATCTCAAAAGATTACAAAGTAGACACTTCTACTAAGTTTCCATAAAATGAAAACTCTTAAAAAGAAACATGTCTAGTTCCATGTTTTAGATAACATAACTTTCCCTTGATCCCATCCTTGACCCAATTCCACATTAAGTCCGGTGAAAAACATTTCAAAAAAACATGGGGTGAGCATAAAAAGATCAGTAAGGGATACACAAAGAATGAAAACTGTTAGATTTTCAAAACAACAGGTAAACCATGTATACTTTATCAAAGTAATACCTTTCACCTTTATGAAGTAGTAAAAACTCTTCCCTGAAAAAAAGATCATTACTTACCCGTTTGTAACCAAAATATTACCAAAAAACCCATATAAATAACCCAAAAAATATAAAGTTAACATGGGACATAAACATACTTAAATGGAATAACCATACAGTCGACTTCTACACATATCACTTAATGGAATACCCATACGGTCGACTTCCATACCCAGTGCATTGGAGGTTATAACGTAACCACCGGTCCTAGTATTCATGGAAACACCCGTCATATGGTTTATCATGTAACCACCCATCAAATGTCCAAGAACCATAATAAAATCATAACAATTATAAAGGAAATAAAACATTTCCACATTTCAATCACAATATATCACTTAAATATACTGACATAAAAAATACATTATAAAAACCCTTTTCAATACTAAAATACTAAAATACATAAAATAGTATATGGTTTTTATTTCATTTTAAAAACATTATGGCTTGTTGAGGAAGCCAAAGACCAAATAATACTCACGGCGGCAGAAAAGGTCATTGTCACCGCGTATGTTAAAAGAAAAAATCCATTTTGTCATTTAGTAAAACACTTCGTATGAAAAGATTCCTTTTGAATAAAATTAAATGTCAAAGGGGTTTGTACACCATAAAAAAGAAAGTGGTGTATAAAACAAAATATGCCTCAATGAAAGAAGATTGAGACGAAGTCCCTTACCTCATGTCCGACATGAATCGATTACTTTTTAATCTCCTGAATAATAAACTAATGTTAATTTATACTTTCATAAGAACCTTTTTCAATCTTATTATTCCTTTTATATCCCTTATTTCCATGTTATAAACATTATTTAATCATTTATGTTAAAAATGTTTGTTTTTTCAATATTTGGTTCGTAAGTCGATAGTGGACTTCTTACAATTACATGTTGTTCATGTGGTCAAAGGTTCATTATATCCAGAATTATCTTCATGATTTGGATATCATATATATCATATATATCTAGCATATACATGTATTTACAATAGTATATAACATTTAGTGGTAAGAAATGAAATGCACCATTCATGGAGACGGTAAGCCATACGTACTCTTGAACGCTACTTTCATTTCTATTTAATATTTAATGGAGTGAAATCATAATTATATAAAGGTATATTATAATTCCAGTATAATATCATATATAATAGAATTAACTACGTCCTTTATATGTCCCACATATGGCATTAATGAATCAAATCACATTGAGTGGGGCGGTAGTCCGCACTTCCTAAAATGAAATTATCGCGTTTACCCATAATGGAAATCATAAAGGTATGCCATAAATGAAAAATAAAAAAGCATAAGGAAAACATAAACATAATATAAATCATATATAAATAGAGTGAAATCTTAATGGCCACCATTAAAGGTGTTAAAAGAAGATTGAACAATCATCGTTTCGTGAGGCCGAAAATCGCCAACCATAGAAACAGTATGTTCTTTAACTATTAGGCGAAGGTGTGTGTAGGTGTAGCTCTAATAATTCTCATAACAACATCCCAGTATATTGAAGATACTGTTTTTGTTATAAAATAAAGGAATAAAAATATTTTAGGGGGTTGGAGAAGCAAAATAAAACATAAGAACACAAGAGAGGACAAAACCTTTAAAACAGGTAACTCTTTTTGATTGGAGCTCAAAGGCTTCCATGGAAAGACATCTTCCCAAAGTGAGGCTTCTAGGAGTATGAGAGGGATTTGGAAAGACAAAATGGGCAGAAGTTGGTAGATCCAAAGTCTTGAGAGGTGTGGGTAAGGTGGTAGAGGTGGGGGCCTATTATAAGAGGAGAGGAGGGGCACTCTTGAAAAGTTATAAAAGGTTACATTATTATAAAATTATTTTCGGATTTTAAAGGTCCAAAAATTATATATTTAGAGGATAAGGTGATAAAAGTAAGAAATCGATGAATCCAATATAATTTTGACAAGTTTAGGTCTTAGATGATACATTATCTTTTTATTTTATTAAAATCGTTAAATAATGAGGTAATCGCTGCATTGTCATGGTGTCATAAATAATTTAATTTATTTAATGTCTAAAAATTATAAAGAAAAATATAATTATGTAAGAAATATTTTTAGATTTATAATGAATATTTATAGTCAAAAATATGACTTGTATAACCCCATTTAATTTTTTTTTAGTAAAACAACTCAAATTTGTGACATCTGTATTTTAACTTTAAATAAAAAGTTATTAATGTCATTTTCCTACCAAAGTGGCTGCATGGGGTCCCCAAGTTGACCCATGGATTTTATTGGTCGTCCATGAGACATCCAATAAGGGTAGGACATGTTTCATGGTCATTTCATATTATTAAAACATTATTTTTACCTTAAACTACACTAATTACCTCTAATCACGAATAAAAACTTAAAAGATACAATTCACCAAAAAATTATTTTAATCCCATTGAACCACATTTTATTTCATAATGAAAACCATTTATGTCAGATTTTTTAAATTCAAAACACAGAGGTGGTAAAATTTCATTTAAACGAAAAATCAGTTTTTTAAGTACCACTTAGTGGTTTCACTATTCATCAAAAATTGAAGTTTTTCTGAAAAATACCAAAAATTCACCCTAAGATATATTTGACATTCTAAATTCAAAAATGATATATATTTTAAAAAATCAAAAACATATATGTTGCATTAATTAATATAATAATTAATTCCAGTTGTCAAAACAAATAGTGTTTTTTTATGAAACAAAATGTATCAAAAGATTGACACTAGTTGAAATCCAATTTCAAAGTGAAATTAATTCCAATGACCACAATTAAATAAAATGGTAAAAATATATTCTAATTGAACACTAAAACCAATTCAAAATATAATCTAATCATATAAATAAATTAGATTAAAAATAGGTTTTTAATTTAAATACAACATTTTTCACTATTCATTAAAAATTGAACTTTATCGGAAAAATACAAAAAATTTACACAAAGTAAATTTTGATGTCTCAATTCTAAATAATAATTTTATTTGGTCTAATATAATGTATTGGAGTGACCAAAACTATATTTAAAGAGGGTTTTCCATCAAAAGGCTATAGTTTGACATTTTAGCGAATATTAGAGTATCTTTGCCTAAAATTGAATTTTTTTTTCTTATTTTAAGCCTCTATATTTTATTGGATAAATGTAAAAACATTTTAAAAAACATATATAATCATATTCTAGTTATTTATATTCATTCACGCTAATACAACGGCTACATGTTAACTACCATTTAAAATAATATTATTATATTACTAGTGTGCAACATAATATTTCAAAGAAACTCCTTGTTGCGTATCGGGAACGCTGTCAAACATAGAAACCACTTTAAAGTAAAATTAATATTTAATTCACAAATATTAATAAATATGAAAATGTATTATTCTTTATTTTCCTGGGATGTTACAGCGAGAGGTATAATTCTCCATTGTTCTTGTGCTAAAAGTGGTACTAGTGTCTATTCCCCATTATAGGATGACTACACCAAAGTTAAAGGAGCTCAAGAAGTAGTCAGAGAAGATACAAGAAAAGGGTTTCATCCATCTTGATACTAACCCTTGGGGTTTTATTGTCCAGTTTATGATGAAGGTAGAATTTACCCTCAGACTCTGTGTGGATTATTGGATGATGAACCAGTTAACAATCAAGAATCGATACCCCCTGTTGAGGATTGATGATCTATTTGATCATCTTCTGGGATACTGAGTGTTCTTGATGATTTAATTGAGATCTAGTTATCATCAGTTGTGAGTTTGACCATCTATTATATCTCTTAAATACATTCTAAGAATATATGGTCTATAAAAGTATTTTGTTATGGTGTTCGTTCTCATGGGTTCTCCTATAGATTTTATGGAACTAATGAACTATGTTTTCCACCAATACCTGGATTCCTTTGTTGTTGTTTTGAGGGAAGATATATTGGTGTAATCTCACACTCGACACAACCATTATACCCATCTTGAGATCATTTTTATTACACTGAGAGAGCGTCAGTAATATACTATGCTCCCAAAATTATACTTTTGGATGGACCATATTTAGTTATTGTGTAATGTTATCTCGAAGATAGGAGTATCAGTAGACCAAAAAAATTTGAGAGTAGTAGTTTCCTAGGGGTATCCAAAGAATGTCTTTGAGGTAAGAAGTTTTCTCGGGCTAGCTGGTAACTAGAGAAGTATTATACATGACTATTCATGCTTATGAGTTCCACTGACAAGCCTGACTAAGAAAGGTGTAATGTTCTTGTGGATAGATTCTTGTGATTCATTCATTTAGTAGCTGAAAGGGATGATGGATTCAGTACTGATACTAGTTCTTCCAGATCCAAGAGAGACCTATACCGTTTACTATGACGCATCAAGTATTGGGCTGGGAGGAGTGCTTATGTGGGGGAAGGAGTCATTTCATACGAATCATTGCTATTGAGGCCACATGGGAGTAATTACCCAACACAAAATCTTGAGTTTGATGCTTTTGTTCACGCATTACATTGTTGGAGACATTCTCTATTGGAAGATAATTTTGTGGTTTCCAATTACTAAAAAATTATCAAGTATATATCCACTTAGTGCGATTTGAATTTGAAACAACAAAGATGGGTTGAGTACCTTTAATTATTTGATAGTGAGCTTACCTATATGCCGTAGAAAAGAAAATTCATGGGATGATGTGTTTTTCATGATAACTTCGATATAGACAGTTCAGGAAGAAAATAGTGAGTGAAAGCTTATGGATTTGTTATCTTATATGTATTTGGAGGTGCATGACAGTTAGGGAATGGCATTACTTTTTTCTATAGCAGTTACCTATACGCTTCATGATCGAGTGAAAATGTGGAATCAATAAGATGCTAAAGTCCAATTTCTATGAGAGAGTGTGTCAGGAAAGGACTCTATTCCTGGATGGAGAGTAGGCGAGAATGATATATTTCAATTTTATGGAAACGTATGGGTGTCAGAAGACATACATGAGGTGCTGATTTGGGGTTTTATTTATTTATTTTGGGTATTTCATCCTGGTGTCACTAAAATGTACTGAGATCTATACCGTCAGTATTAGTGGCCCAATATGAAGTGAGATGTTTCAAGTTTTGTGATGAGCTGTTCCACCAGTATGCAGGTGAAGGCCGAGCCTTAGAAACTAGCATGGCTTCTATAGTAGCCCCCCATTCCTGAGTGGAAGTAAAATTATGGCGTAATGGACTTCGTGATAGGTTTACTATGGTCACCTCGAAGAAATGATTCAGTTTGGGATGTATTTCACAGGATGACTAAGGTTGCACATATTTTACCGATTATGGAGTCATTTAGTGTTGATGAGATGGGAGGGTTGTTCATCTGGGAGATTTTACTTCTTAATGGTGTTCTACACTCCACCATTTCGGACTAAGATGCATGTTTTACTTCTCAGGTCTGGTAGGGACCAAAGTGTGGTTTGCGTACACAGATATTTTTGAGTATAACATACCATCACTAGAAAGATGGCCAGTTTGTGCTCATGATTCATGTTCTGGAGGAAATGCTTCAAGAATTCATCAAAGATTTTGGAGGTTCTTGGGAGAAGCACATACCTTTGGTGGAATATTTCTAGAATAATTGTTTTCAGAAAACTATACAGATGGAACCTTATAGGTCTTTGTATGGTAGGCCTGGACGATCACCCCTATGTTTTATAGAAGCCGGAGAGGCATCTATGCTTAAACCCCGTCTAGTCTAGTAGAACACATAGTAGGTGGAGATGATTCAGAAGAGGATGGATACTACACATTAATGACATAAGTCTTATACAGATCATCGAAGATGGACTCTGGAGTTCAATGTCAATGATTTGGGTTTTCTACGCGTCACACCGATGTTGTGACATAGAAGAATTAAGAGACAAGGTATGCTTTCACAAAGATATATTTGGTTGTTTGAGGTTTTAGAGAGAGTAAGTCAATTTTCATGTCATTTGTAGTTACCTCAGAGGTACCAGGATATGCACGATGTCTTCCATGTTTCTCATCTGCGGTGTTACATCTCAGACACGTCTCAGGTTTTCCAACCCATGGAGGTTGAGTTATAGGGGAATTAATCACTCAAGGAGCATCGTATCTAGATTTTTTATCGCAATGAAAAGGTTTTACGTGGCCAGTGTATTCCTCTCGTATGAATAGTGTTGCAGCATGTGTGAGTAGATGATGAGACTTGGGAGTCGGTGGCCGATTTACGACAATAGTGGATGGATCTATTCGAGGATTCTTCTTTTGTGCCTCTTTGTTTGGGAAATATTGGGGAAAATTTCTTTATGGGGGGATGTTTCTAAGAACCCAGAAATTATTCATAGCTATAGATCCTGATTTCGGGTTTTTTTGTAAAAAGGGTAGAATCGTGTAATTTAAAGAGTACACATTGTGTACATATGAGTACATGTCATATACCTGGTTTCCCTACATAGCTGTCTACAGGGTGTGCAATAGCTGACTACATAGATATGTGAGGTGACCTATAGACCAAATAATGCAGGGCCCAGTAAAGGCCTATACATGTCAGGTATCCTCAGGGAACACTACATGTATTTTTATTTTTAATTGTTATATCGGACTGGCGTCATATCTCATCGACTGGAATTTCTTCTTCTAGCTTTATCTCCTCCTGGGGAAATGATAATCAATGAATCTTCTCGGAGCCACTGAATTTTTGTCCGTTCTCCAAATCAAACACCATTGATTTCATTGGAATCTCCATTGTTGGTTATTCTTTCTTATAGATCCTCTCTTATTTATTTCTCCTCTTTTAGGATATATCATTCATTGAACATTTTTTATATTTTTTACATATACCACGTCATAGATCAATTCAAAGGCTTAGGATCAACTATATTGATCATACAATTTCATGGTATGTGTTTTTTTCATTTCAGAATATGTCGTTTAATTATATGTGAAAAAAGTTCCCAATACCCTTGTTTATGATATTACGTGTTTTGGGAATTTAACCATGTTAAAGATTGATATGTTTTTTGATTGAGTAAGGGTTTTTTGTTAGTGAATAAGATTTATTACCTTGATATGGATGGTTTTTACAAGTTTGATTGATATTGGTCATTGGGTACAGAACTAAGTGTTAGGCTGTTATGTTTTCCATGCCTAGTTCTGTTAGGATGGAGTTGTTTACATGAATTTTTTTTGAAATACATTGTAGGTATTTAGCCAAGTAGTATTTGAGTTTTAATTTGGTGTCTGGATATCATTTCTGTATGACTGAATTACACTGGGATGTGGGAACCTAGTGTAGTTAGACTGTAGAGTTAATAGATATTGAGGGCTTACCAAGAGTCACTACTACCTTTCACGTTGCGAGACCATAGGGGGATGGACATTGAGTGCTCCCTCAGAGTGTCTGTATTATACCACTGTAAGACCGCATGGGAAATTGGATTTTGGGTTCTTCCTTAGAGAGTCTATAGTTACCGTTAAAGTCCACATGAGGAATTAACAGTGATTGATTGCACATAGAGTCTTTGTATAATCTAAAATAGAGGCGAGAAGAAATCTGAACTTCATAGAGGGTTTCTTGAGTTTGATTGTTTTAATAATTGTTAAATTTAAATGAATTTAGTGGAAACTATAGGTTTTTTTATATTATGTATATCCTTTTTATTAATTCAATTTGCATATTTCCCTTCTATATTTATTCACATACTGTTAGGCATAGGTATTTTGGTGGTTGCCAACTAAGATTCCCCTCACACCTACTACAGTCATGATTTTGGGACCAAACATATTATATTTTTACAAGTACAGATAGGGGAAATATACCTTCTAATTCAGGTGCATGATTGTTGTGCAGCTAGAGTGCATGGTAAAAAAATGACACTTGCGATGCAACTGGAGTTTATATGTTTTTATTGTATTTTGGTTTAGTGTTGTATTTGTAGTATTGTGAAATGTTTGGATTCTTTCATAGTCCTACATGACATTTATTGTTTATACATGTGCTCCAGTTGTTTAGTAACATTTAGTCTTGCACTTTTTTCTTATTTTATTGTATTACTACTTCCGATGTTGTATATTATTTCCATTCTGTTGTGTTACTCTACCAATGAGGGTGTTTTTCCCCCTATCACACCCAAGTCCCTATATACTAGTCGGAATCCTCGATAATTAAGTGAAATTCTCTTGAGTCCATGTGACCAACCAGTTACGGGGACCTTTGGGTGTCACCCAAAATAAGGATATTATAGGAAAAATAATTATATATCATCTACCTAGAATCCAATAATTAACACACTCTTAATTATAACCCTATATACGAACTCCAATACCTCTTGAATCCTCATTCAAGATTACAATTCTAATAGAGGGTAATATGGATTTTGAATAATATTGGAGAAACTAAAAACCCTTATTCCTAAAAGAGATAACAGAGGATCATTAGACTAAAATGTTGATTTGATCCAAAAAATATAGCACAATAAAGATTCATGAATCCAAGGATAAAGGCCCTTATAAATATTGGCTATTCGAAGCTCATCACTTGGGATATATAAGGTGAAATGGAGAAGAATCTCGTGTTAGGATTAAAAAACCATAATGTAATTTTTGAAAATTTCTGAACCTTATTGGGTCGTACGGTTTACCCACACCATTTTCCAAAACATGAACAAAACATGAACATGATAATGTATATGAAAATTATGGGCCCATGGTTACCTAGAAATTCCACATAGTTATCTTAATTGTGTACCAAACGTCCATAATCTTAAATATGTGGATTCCATGTTACTTGGGATGATTTACATGGTTTTAACTAATAATGAAAAATGACTAGAAAGCTCCTTTATCCTCCTCCATCATTCCATGAAACCTTGTAATACACCTAGTCCTTCTCAGGGATATGGGATACTCTTAAATAATCCTATTATGAACACTTAAACCAAATAGTATACAGAAAAACATACCTTAAGTAAGAATCCAATATCGTACAAGATGTTCTGAAAAAAGATTTTCATTTCTAGTAAATTGTACATGTTCTTAAAAGTAATGGAATTTATTTAACAAAATATATTGTAAAACCTAATTGATTGATCATTTTTCATTTAAAAGAATATAGGTACTCCCTTAGTTGGAACAACAGGGTGTATGAATCATTTATCAACAAAATATATTAGTTTTGTTCAAAAATTTCAACAACTACTCCATATCCATTCAAAATGGAGGAATCAATATTTGGTTTTCATCATGGATAAGTTCAATTGAGAATTCAAATAAATAATCATATTGATATCTTCGTCATTCCATAGAAACTAGATAAATATAATTATAGTAATAGGTATATTATCTATTCACAGAATATATTTCTGATATATTATTTCATCAGCACCAATAAATCGCATTGACATGATCCAATGCATGTGGTTCGAAACAAGACTTAGTAAATGGTGAATATCCTTTTGAAATAGTGTAATCTATTCAACCATCAAATATTGAAGTATTTTTATCTCAATAATAATTTTTTCATTATTCTTTTTGAGAAGATCTAGCTAAGGATTATTACAAAGTGAACCATTTTAATATTAAACAGGTTTGAAACTAATGAGCCTTCAATATTATTGACATAGATTGACCACAAAAAATTCATTTTTATTATATTTACACAAGGATTTTTTATTTAAAACTCATTACATATATAATTATTGTATTTAATAATGATTTTATAAAAAATTAAAGATATAAAAGAGTTCACAGATATAATAACTATTAACATTATAGTAACCTTTTAGATTATGATAAAATAAAAAAAAATATTCCATTTGGGACCTCAAATTCAGTTGTTTTTACTAAATGATATTTTCCTTACATCCTTGGGATCATCAAGGGTATATTTACATTAATCATATTAAATTTATTACGTAGTGTCACATATCCTTAAAATTAATAAATTGAAATTTTTTGGATTCCTCATTACCATTCACTCGTGATCTTAATGATGTTTATCTCCATAATTGATTTGAACTCCCATGCCATGCAGGACTTCCCTACGGAGTTTCATTGAATAATTTTTGCATGACGAAAATCATAATCCTATATACATCTCATATTACATAAGTATTTTAATAAAAAACTCATTACATACTGAATTAGGGTATGAAATAATGATATTATCAAAAATAAAATATATAAAAAAGTTTATAGATCTAAACTCTAATAAATTTTTTGTATCCTTTGAGATTTTGATAAAATTAAAATTTTTTATATCATTTGGGACCTCAACATTTTTTTCCTGACTAAATGATATTTTCCTTAAATCCTTGGGATAAACAAGGGTATTTGAACATGAATTATTATAAATTTATTTTAATAGAGTCACATATTATTTATATTTATGAATTGAAAATTTGGGGATTTCCTATTTACCCTGAACTTATGATCTTAATGATGTTTATCTCCAAAATTTATTTGAAGTCCCATGACGTGCATGATTACCCTAGGGAGTTTCATTAAAAAAATTACATGATGAAAATAATAAACCCACATTCATCTCATATTATATATTCTAATATATATGGTTCTCATTTTTTTAATTATGATGATTTTTTTTATAATGTATGAATTTAAAAATATTTCTCTTACTTGATGTCATTTATCAATATCTTCTCATCTGGTAAAATTGTTTGAGATATGAATTAGCAACTATGAATTCGATTTTATTAATTAAATAAATGATTCATATTATTTTAAGGAATATTTTTGAATCTATTACATCACATACTAATATTTAAAAGTTGGTTTCATACTCATCAATCAATTCCTCCTCCATTTTTGTTAAATTCATTAATTTCATTCTATTGTCAATACATTTGTCCTATCAAAAATATTTTTCCAATAGTATTGATTTAAATTAATTCCAATCCATAATTTTTTTATCTTACCCTTTTTTATTGATTTAATGAAAACTAATAATCATAATCTTTTCTTATGCGATATAAAATAGTGAAAAAATTGTATCACTAATTATTTACCGTAAAGAGGAATATCATATTGAAAAATGAGATCCCAATATCCACCATTAATGGATTAGTAGTTATATTGAAATATTTATGTTGGCACTACATTAATGGTCAAAATTGTGTTACCCAATATGAATGGGAAATATTTTTCCCCATACAGGAAGTGGTATTCATCATAACATGGTTAAAAACCCTAATATAGAGTCAATATATTAATCATAAACACCAGCCTCATTTCCATCCTCAAGTTGGAACACCCTATATTTATTATGAGTGTTTACATGGTCGTAATTCTATTCCTTATGGTCTATTTATAAGAAATTAACATACATAATTAGACCATGAATAACTATATGAATAATGGGTAATATTATATAGTTATAATTAATTAAATAGAAAATAAATTTTGGTTATCTCCCTATTCAAAATAAAATACACAATTTAGAAATGGTTTCCAATGTGGAATTTTTTATAAAAACCTTCTTTTAAATATAGTTTATTTTATTTTTAATACACCATATTTTATTCTAACAGTGACATAATTATTATAGTTACATAGAATTGATTTATTGAATTATATTGATAAAACATTAATAGATCACAGTCAACATTATTTATGACTTTAATAGTATTAGGATAATAGATAAAAAAATAAACATTAAATTACATTAAATATTCAATGCTCATTATTAAAAGACAAAAAATATTTCTTATGCTATCTTATCTAGATGTGACATTCAGAAATATCCATGGTTTCCCAGGAAAATGGAGAGAGAATGAATTGGGGTGATCTCAAATTCTAAATGAAGGATGACATAGAATATAATCATTCATGAATTAGAAAATACATTAATAATATAGAAGCGATAAAAAATAATATAATACTCAATCACTATTTACATGAGATTAATTTATTAAAAAAATGACATACATAGTCATATAGATAAGAATATCTAAATCAACATGAAGATATTCATAATGTAGTACATCATAACTTTATCATCAAGACATGAACCGTGAAAATATATATAATTGGGTATTAATAAACTAAATACCCAATCTGGTTTGACACATGATACATACCGATGAATAGAAAAGACATATAATTTTAGGCCTCGCACAACTCAAAACATGTCCAATGGATCCATTATATGTTTTGAAATTGTCAAATAATACATATCAAAATGTTACCTAATAAACCATATTTATAATCTCAAATATGAAATCATTGTTTTTAAATATAGAAATAATTAATATAAGGATTAGAAATATTTAAAAAATCAATGGAATAATATTGATATCATAGTTAAAATAAAACAATTATCATAGAAACTATGTTATTTTCAAATTGATATGGATTGTATTCGTTTAAATGTGGTGATAATTGAGTATTATTTGTTCAATAATTTAAATATTTAAGGACTTTAGTAGGAAGTACCCATTTAATATAATATGTAACAATGGTAAGTGATCAATTAAATTATTTAAAATTTAACAAAAAATATATAGTATCTGGAACACATAATTTGAAGCATATTAGGGGTATAAATAATCCTTAATGAAATATTTTAATGTAATCATGCTTCATTTGAAGTGATAAACTTGTGAAAAAATAACTTTGAGTCCATTAGAAACCTACTAGACAATGCACTAGAAACATATTCATCATCATTCCATAAAAATCTCATACAAATTATATATAATTAGTTTATAATACCAATAAAACATGGAATGAGTATGTATTTTCATAATGGATTTTATTATAATTGGATATAAATTAATTATGGATTTTGGCCTTGTAAATATATTTTAGAGAAAATGATAACCATTTTTACACATAAATTTGGTTATTTATTTAATTGTTGATGATATTTTGTTTGTGGGAATTAAACTGCATTATTTAATATTAGTATGGCCATGTAAGATAAATTTATACAAAAATAAGTCTTTAAAAAAATTAATTTCTGTAGTATCCTTTGAAAAGTAAAATAAAAGAGTGTAAATTTATATTAAATCTGAAAAATAATTTTTTTTATTGAATTACCTCATATTTTTTCGATGATTAACATATATTAATTACAAATAATTTTTAAATCCAAATAATTTCATAATATTTACCTTGTAATCATTAAGTATATCAATATTTACCTACAGGATTTTTTTCTTGATAAATTATGAAAAATTCACCATTGGATAATTTTGAATTAGTTATTATAAATTTATAATCTATCTTTAAAAAATAAATTTGTTTCATTTCCCATGTTTATTGATTAAATAAAATGCTTGGTGTATTTTAAAATATTTTGTTAAAAAATAATTATAAAAAAATTATGATAAATAGATTGTAATAAAAAAACATATGTGTGTAATTATATTATTATTCATTGATTGATAAAAATTATTAATAATTAGTGATTACCATTTTATTTTATTTATTATTTTGGGAATATGAACAATCAATGATTAAATTTATATTAAAAAAACCATATTACTAATAAATATATTAAAATGGTCGTACTACCCTTCAAATTTCGATATTACCCCTTATATATACACTAAATTTTAACATATAATTTTACAGCCCCCCATTTATGAAACATCCGAGGGGGTGTGTGAATAATGTTTTCCCAATATAATCCCATTTAGACTAACTTTTTCATTCCTTTTAAATATCGTGTTCCATATGTATTGGAACTATGTTTATCCATTACCTTGAATATTAATCTCATTGGATTCATGTATTAATGAATAAATGTAATACATGTAGGGAATGGGTTTTACTTATTCCACTCACATCGAGATTCTCCAAGGAGTATGAAATCGACATTATTTTGATGCACTTATTTACAACAAGGATCATAGATTTTTATGGTTATAAGGTTTTGGTGTCTCCATGTTGGGAATCACATCCCATGAATGGATTTGGGTTTGATCACAGGTGCACATTCTTCTATAGATGTAAAGGTTATAGGTCATCTCATAGCCACCCAATGCTCATTTCCATTATCCTACTCATCTATAAAATTATATATAATATTACAGCATGTTAAATCATATCCAAACATCTTATTCATTAAATACTCTTGGGAAATGTAAAAAAATAGTTTATAGGCATGTAGGTCTATTTATCATCAATATTATTTTTGGGGAAAAATCATAAATTCCATATAGATGAATTGAAAAAATACTATTTTCATTACCTTCACAATATCATTGTGAACTCTATATTCAATAACCTTTTCTTATTTCTATAATGAATATTTTTTCACTAATTCATGTCACAATAATTATTCATCACTTTTCATTAATTTTTTTGTAAAGCAGAATGTACAATTTTTTCTATGAAATAAATATTCCAAAGGAACCTTGATCTATTCCACTTCAATTAACATTAATATTTTATTCTTCAACAGAATCTACAAACATTTCACGTATTTCGTTTAGAAATAGAAATGAATACTCGATAAGTTTAAACATTCTAATATTCTCAACAATGAATCCATGATGCACTTAAAAGTTAAATTTATCCTTCATCTCACTTTTTATCCTCCCTGATGAAGATATTATATCTCATGTGCTATATCATTTATTTACATTTTTTATCCAATTTAATGTGATGTCAATGTGAAGTTATTACACATTTTATATAAATAGAAACACAAAAATATGTCATATATGGTGGAATCTATAACTCAAATTTTTAAAAAACAATATTATTGCTTCTCACACGGTTGAAATACATGTATTTGAAAACACATTTAAGTTATTTTCCCATTGTATCATCCTTGATTCCTCTTAACTAATTTTTATTTTATATTAATTATGGAAAACACTAGGATTACTAAAAACATTCACATCCCATCAATGTTAGCATGTTTAATTTCTATATTAAATAGATAAAATAATTTATACGAGATTTATACTTGTATGGTGCTTCATGGTTGGAAAATTAATTTTTTAGCATTAAACAATCCACTAAAGTGTTATTGTATTTATATTAATTCACTATATCACATTTTACGATTCCTTATTTAATATCAACGTTGTTATTGGCTCACACATGATTTTCTAGGATATTTACAATATTCTAAACTAGTTACTAGGTCTCTTAATTTTATTTCATAAATTGGTTACATCCCATAAACTCATATAAGAAATCCCAAAATATCACTGATAAGTCCCATACCTGAGTAATTTCATCTATATGGACCAAAATATTTGAATATCAATTTTAGAAGTCCAATAAATGGTGTCTCACATACTTTAAATAAACATATAAATTTATATTCATATGTTACTCCTTACATATTAAAATTCCTCTATGTTTTAATTCCCATAAATTAAAAGGATTCACTATCATCGACACTAAAAGTAAAATTGACCAACATCACCATGCATAAAATACTTGACTTACCTTATTTTACAATATTATTTTTTATAATAAGATATCATTTCTAATGACCCATACCTAAAAATCAAAAATATTAAATCAAATTTTTGAAATATATAAAACACTAAATAATTGATGCTAGTAGTCTAATTTAGTAATGTTCCATTGGAAACATCGATCAAAACTATTTTGGCCTAGTGAAAGATGTTCAATGTTTCCCATAAATATCTTCCACTTTATCAACTATACATAAAAATTTTCTTTATAATCAGGGGAATGGAATCATTAAAAATGGTTGGTCTCAAATACTCAGAAGGATAAGTAATGGAAATTCATAAAATTTTCATGAACACAAAGTTATAATAAGTTGATCATGAACACTATAAGATGATACCATGCATATCAAAGATCATAAACATGAAACATGGAATTGTGTTTTGTAGTTTAGAAGACATGAATCATATGGAAACCAAGAGAATAATCCATGAAATCTTATAATATGAATGAGACATGGAATTGTACCATGAAAAAAAATGTATAAATCATGAACCTGTATAGTTTAAATAGGTTCACACATTGAGTTAAGGACACGAAATCAATACCTGGCATAAGATTGTGGACATGAACCCATGTCCTTTCATAATGTTGTGAACATGAAATATGGTTCATTCATAACATTGCTAAAATGTAATTACATTCACACATAAACATAAATATATGAAACCTGGAATACTCCAAACATTGGGAACATGTAATAAGTATCATGCATAACATTATGAACACATAATATGGTTTACTCATAACATTGTGAACATGTAATGAGGTTCTCATATAAGCTTATGTAAATGAATCTATGTATAAAAATAAAATTGTGAACATGTAATCATGTTCTAACATAACATTTTTAGTTATGATTCATCCCTCATTACCCAATGTATTTGATGGAGATATATGTCCCACTAATCAATAGATGAAATCATACTTGCATGTACCACCAATGAATAATAAATATAAAAAGTTATGAAAATAGTATAAAAACTATACCAAGGAAATAATCCATCACAAATAACTAAATTTGATAAAATATTATGAGTTTCCATGAGTGGTGGATCTTAATATTTCCTTAATGGAATCATAAACATAAAATTTCTCAAAAAGCGATGAGATTGTTTAATAAACTCTTACCACTTGGTAACATTAATCCATACTCCCCATTTATGAATTTAAAATTACATGAATGAAAAAATATCTTCAAAAAGGATTATATTCATGATATAACATCTATATATATACACATAATTTAAAAATATTGGTTTATATCATGTCATGTTTCTCAAAGAAGGGAAATTGAAAAACAATTCTGTTACCTAAATGGTAACTATAGAAACATAAAAGCCTTGAATGAAATATCATAAAATAGATATCAAAATTCCTATAAATTTATGTATAATAGTAATATAATACAATAATATGTATTATATACAACCTTGAAAATTAATTAATTTGAAAAAAGAAATGTATCTCATTATTATAAAAATAATGTTGAAATTCCATTACCTTTTGTCTTGACTCTCATCATGATCATTAAAAACTGCTATATAATAAATTTATTTATTATTAATCTTTTATAAATACTTATTCTGATAATTAATATATTATATGGTATTATTATTAATTTATCATACCCTTTTGTTTACAATTCCATGCTAACATTACGGTTCGGGTACGATTCCCTTTGTTTTAGCTTATGTTTTAATTTATTATATATTTAGACTTCATGCATATATACTGATTTAAAGAATGAAAAAATGATATTTATATCATTAATATTCATTACATGTGTATTATAATAATCTATATAATAGGTATGTATGAAATGGAATACAACTTTCATGGAGACAATAGGGTATATGTACGTATTAATGATGTTTCTATTTTATTTTCATATTGAAAGAAAGAGAGTTAATGAAATCTATGTATATATGTTTATAATATCATTTAGTTAGTATAATTATTTCATATATATCTAATATTTTCACAAATAATTTTTTAATATATTCAATGTAGTGTGTTAACTAATCAATCACTTTGATGGGGTGCTAGTCCACGTTTCCTCAATGGAAATTTATCATATTTACACAATATAGACAACATAATGGTATGTTCTTCATAAAAATTAAAGAATCCTAAAGATAACTTAATAATCATAAATATAATTTATATAAATATGTTTTCCATCATAATTCCCACCATGACAGGCGGTAAAGAAAAAATGAACAATCATGGTTTCGTGAGATGATAATTCACCGTTCACGTAAATAGTATGTTTGTTACCAATTAGTTCAAATATTTTATAATTGTTGTTTTAAAAAATAGCATAAAACATCCAAGTATCTTTATTATATTGGTTTTTTATAAATTCTTGTAATAATAATTGTTTGATGAGTGTATAATAGAAATAAAAGAAAGGCGTTTGAGGGAGGTTGTTACGTCTTAACCAGGTAACTCCTATGGTTTTTCACAAAATGGATTCCATGGATGAGATTCGTCCACATTATACTAAAAAATGAGGAAGGGTGGGTTTTTTTTGAAGTGTAGTGGCATAATCATTGAAAATTCTATGTGGGTTGAGAAGTTTTTTAGTGTGGGAGATAAGGTTGTCTTTTATAGTGCTGGGAAGGACACAGTAGGAATTTTTTAAAACAATTTGGGTACACCCACGTTTTTACCTAGTAAAATCATAAAAACACACCCAAATAAATAATGGATGGTGTATGTTTAAATTATGTCCAGCCAATCAGTTTTGTAAAAGTGTTTCAGTCATTTTGGCACTTAATATTAAGGTTTATTCCCAGGTTAAGCTTATTTTTAATTGAATTGCTCCAATTTATTTTAACTACATCTAGTAATATTTTTTATAAAATATTATACTGAACATCATATGAATTATATATTGTTATGATTTCGAATTTGGAAACTACAATTTTAAATTCCACTAACAGAAAAAGAAGAAATTAATATAAATTTAATATCGTAGTTTTGTTGATAATGAGGGGTTTAAGAGTAAAAATGCTCAAACAATTCTTATGTTTTAATATTTAATTTTGAAGTGAAATTGATTCTAATAACATATAATAGATTAATTAAAAATATTGTGATCAAATAAGACAATTAAATTTTTTTTGAAATATAATCTATCCATACAAATAAATTAGATTAAAAATGAGGTGTCAATTAAATTTTTTAATTTTCACTACTCATTAAAAAATTTATATTCCCAGAAATATTAAAAATATTTTCCATAAACTAATTATTATGTTCATTATTCAATGATAATGTTTATTTTGATATATTAAATCAATCCAAGTTGTCAAAATTGTATTTGGAAATGGGTTGGACACTAAATGATGGTTAAAATGTCTTAATAAAAATAAGGGGTTTTATGCATAAAAATGTGCTTTTATAATATTATTTCTTGAAAATCAATAAGGTGAATTTAAAAAATATTCAATTGAACATATAACATATATATTATATTAATATTAGTAATTAATTTTATATAATTTAATTTAATATGGAAAAAACTATTTTTGACAAAAAAAACAATATATTCCATTATGTTCAATTGATTATCATATTCATTTCTAATTAATTGGTTTCTTATAAATTTATCATATGACATTGTAAACCAAATATTTTAATAAATATTATAATACCAAACATAGTCGCTAATTTTAGTGATATGTTGTGTGTTATTATATTAAATACAAACATCCAATAATATATTATGGTTTATTAAAACTCGTTCTTCTGGGTTTTAAAAGCCATCTAAAAATTTAATTGTAGCCTACAACACAAGATAAAATTTGTGTTCCATGTAGAGAAAACTATCATTTATTCTTCATGTATTGAATGAGTAATTTTTTTTGTTTACAATGAATTCTGAACATAGTTCTTTAATATAATAAAATTTATTTTTTGTATTTCGTGAAATGAAAAATATAATGTTGATTAGATTATTTTAAAAAAAATATCAATATTTTTTCAGTAGTTTCATTCTACCTCGCTAAAATGAATTTCACCCTCTAACTTCATTTATTTTGAAGGAATAATACATTAATGTTTCATTAATATAAAAACACATCAAAAAAATGAATAATAAAAATTATATTAAAAAGGTAATGTGGGAACCATTGTGGTTACCCAATGTAACCTATAACAATGTTTCCTAATAAAAGAACATAGCTGGGAAGCGAAAATGTAGACATGGATGGAAAATTTAACTATCAAGTTTGATTGAGGGTGATGGAAAATTTGGTTTGGATAACGATAACTATCTAAAATCCATAAATTAATGATGATTTAAGGAGCCATTTTATATATTTGAAACAGAGGTGCATGGATTGTAGTTTTGGTATGAAGATACATTATTTTATAGTTGATAATTTTTCATGAAAACATATATATATATTATTTCAGGAAAACATGGCCCTTTGTTGTTCCTTGTTCCACATTAACTATTTCTTTAAAAAAGTTGGCTTATTTTTCATTCCTGAAGTACTAACTGATCCAGAGATGCAGGAAATTTCATCCTGTTTTTCATCAGTTATCATAAACTAGTGTTTGTTAAAAATTTTCATTCAATATTCCTAAATCCTCATGTATTTAGATAATACTTAAATCTCACAAACATCATCTAAAGTGTAGAATAATCTTTCAATAAATGTTTAACCTTATTTACCATCAATAATTTGAGAAGTGAAATTATTAGAAATAATTGAATGCAATCATATTTACATTGATCCCCACATAACATAAATTATATCTTGGTTTTCACATTACATAAATCTTAATACATTTATCATAAATCCTCTAAAAACATTGTAATGACATGAATTACCATAAATACATTCAAAATACATGAAATATTTTTTATTATAATTTTTTTGAATATATTTATTGAATACAAGAAATCCTAGACATCATATAGAATACTTTTTCAGTAACCATAAAATCAAAACTAGGGTAATTAGTGTTATACTGTTTAATTAATCATAATAAATCATCCCATTATCTAAGATGAATATAATTTTATAAACATCTCAAACACATTAAGGGTTACATTACCTTAATAGAAAAATATAATTCTAGATGTCCTCATTTCTATTCAACATATATTTTCCAAAAATTGTTGAGATACTTGTATAGATATTAATTATATATTTCAGGATTCATATAACATTATACATAAATTCCAAAACATAACTAAATCATTAATCAAAATTTATTATTGAACCATTACTCAGAATTCATCGAATAATTCCTTAATATATCATTCATAAAATATGAAATATGAGTCATTACTTAATGTTAATAAACCTCAATAAAATCATTCTTCTTATGATAAATGTAATCAATAAAGGAAGATCATCACATACCTTTCACATGTCATTTGTTGTCTCTTTATATTCAGAAGTATAACCAATACTCAGACCACCTTCTTAATTCTATTTATGAGATTTCCACTTGAAAAATCAATTCTCATTTTTCATATACATTCCACATTTGAATCATTATAGTTTAACCATTTCCCTAATAATTCTCTCAGATTTATAAAACCAGAACGTATAGTGCTAGAATCATATATCCTATTGGGATACCTATAATCATGAATATTTACATATAGGTTTCCAAAATAAATGCTTCTACTTCTTTAATCAATGACCCCTCATGTTTATACTTGGTAATTCATAGCAATAAACTATTTTAATCAATTAATATGGTTTATAAAGAGATTATGAATTCCCAATAAATATTCCCTGGGTGTGTCAAAACAAGTGTGTAGTGAGAATTGTCTTCATGCAACCTATTACCCCATGTTAAGACTGATATATCTTGTGGGATTTGTTACTCCTAGGTATATCTCTGTCGAAACCACATCCACTTGTAGTATCCAGACAAGGATGTTATTTTAGAAAACTATTTACCCTAACATTTTACAAATTTCTATAAAATTTTCCCATAATCTTCATTATCCTTAAAAAAATCCCTTTAAATCTCATTAGGGTTCTTAATAAGGTTTTCTCATCACTTCTTCTAATGGTGTAACCTTTTCTTTGATACCATCTATAAAGAAAATGAATTTCCAAATATGGATATTACAGTAGTTTTCTGGAATATATAAATCATTATAAAAACATACACAAAAAAATAGTATTATATTTTTTCCATTGGAAATATTAATAAAAAATATTCTTACTCAGAAAAAGGTCATAATTATTCCCAAAAATATCCCCCCCTTATAAATTCACATTGAAAACATATTTTTTAAAATATGGGGAAGGTAATCATACAAAATGGGTGATCTCAAATTCTCTGTGAGGGTGATTAAAGGAAATGTGTAAGTATATAATGAAAATATGAGATAAGAACATGATCATGGTAATCATATGATCATACTGTATATATCATTGTTTATAAACATGAATCATTAAATAAATATTTTATGTTCATAAGACATGAATAATAAGGAAATAAGAAAGAATAATTCATTAAATAAAATTATAGGAACATCGAATGAAGTTGTGGGAAATATATAAAATTATAATATCATGAACATGTATTAGTAGAAACATGATTAGAAATTTAGCTAAGGACATGAAAT
Source organism: Viscum album (assembly GCA_963277665.1). Classification (NCBI taxonomy): domain Eukaryota; kingdom Viridiplantae; phylum Streptophyta; class Magnoliopsida; order Santalales; family Viscaceae; genus Viscum; species Viscum album. The sequence goes on along the minus strand of OY728122.1, from coordinate 469,211,751 downwards.
CAGGTCCCAACATAGACATATGTGCATGCGACCCAGTCTATTCATAATATTGTGAACATGGAAATAGGTTTCTTCATAAAATATTTAACATTTAATTAGAATCACACAAAAACATAACCATGTCCTTATTAATAATTTTATACATTTAATAAAGTTGACACATTAAATTATGAACACATAATTAGGTAAACACATTACCTTATTAATTTGTAGTCAGGGTCATGTATATACATAGTGATAAACAACCAGTTCCATGCAAAACACTATGAACATGTAATTTGGTTCATGCATAACATTTATACTCATGAGTAATCCATAATTAAACAAATAATTAAAGGGAAATTTAGGTCCCACCTATTTCATAATTATAACATACATGGTTGTTCCATAAAACATTCACCATATCATGACCCATGGAATGATACAGGTTCCATAAACACCAATTCATAACCCAAAAACTGTAGTGGGAATCACTAACTTTTTTTACATAATAACATATGGGAATGATATAGGATTCATAATAATTTAATTAAATTATCACTTGTGAAAATAACAAGTTATAAAAATCATAAACTCGTGGAAGGGAAAGAAGTTTCAAAAACATCATAACATCAAAGCATATACCAATCAAAGAATTAATATGAATAGATCTATTCGATCATTTCCCAGAATGGAATGAGTAACATAAATTAAGGTCATATTAGAATGAAAATAATTTTGATATGTATATTTAGTACATTTCTTTAGTAAAATATATTATCTTCTTTGGAAAATTGTTTTTATAAACATAAATTCTTTTGAAAATATTATATTGAAAAATTAATAATTGCATATTTGAAAAAATATTGAAAACATTTTCTTTTTAGAACAACATGATTAAATATAATGAAAGCATAAAAAAATTAGAAAACTATTTTCCAAGAAATCTTATAAATAAATCTTGAATTTTTTTCGAACCCAAATTCCATAAATAATTATAAAATAGTATTGATAATGTTTTGAACACCATGTCATTGAAAATATTATAAAATAATCTTGAAAACATTCTGAAATAAAAATAAATAAAAACATATAAAACAATATTGACAACCATTTAAAGATGAATACATAATTTTAAAAAAATTCATTTTCTACAAAATTATCATTTTAAAAATGAAAAATAATCTTCAGAGATTTGACCATAGGTGAATTCATACATGTCTTACAAGTTATAAAACATTATTTTTTAAGGTAAAATGTTCAGTAAAATTATTCATTCAGAATGTGATAAGAATAGTCATTGGAAAATAATTATAAAAGAAAAAAAATGTTAAAAATTTACTTTAATTATTACAGGATATAATTAGATTATTCATGGAAACCCTTTTTAGAAAACATTATTTTCAAGTAATGAATATTTTCAATCAATGAGAGGGTAATGTTATGATTTTTTAAAACCATAGTTTTAACTATATTCTATATAAATAAGTGTAAAACTGGTACCAATGCATTATAATGTAATGAATAACTATTAGAGATGAAAATTTATACATGTTCTTGAGAGTTGAATAATATGATTCCATCAAATGAAGCATCAACCTAAACAATCATGAAAAGCAATGAGGTTGTTTTTATAAACTCATACCACATGATATGTTTCTTCCATACTCCCCATTTAAAAAATGAAATTACATAAATATTAACATATAATCAAAATAAGGACATTCAAGATATAAAATTTTAAAATAATTCTATATATGTCATGGAAAAATATTAGAGCATAATAAGGAATGTCTCTCAATGACAGAAAATTAGGCTAAAATTACTTTACCGAATTAGTATTTTTGGTATGAAAAACCCAATGAAAGAAATATAATGAAATGGATATGAAAATACACATAACATTAAGTACATGATGCATGAAATATATTAATCGGTAGTATAAAAACCATAGAAAAAAATTGAGTTGTGAAGAAGGAATGTTTCTCATGGAAATGAAAAGTGAGATAAAATTTCCTTACCTTTTTTCATGATTATCATCGTACTCGTTCAATAATACTATATAATAAATTTAAGATTATTATAAATATTTTAAATAACCTTATTTTTATATCTAATATTGTATATGGTTTTATTATGAATTTATATTTCCTTATTTTTAACAATTCCATGTTATGGTTACGCTTTAGGTAACGTTCAATTTGTTTTTCTTGCATGTCTAAATTTGTTTTATCGTTTGTCCTTACACGTATATAATGACTAAAAATGTAAAAAATTATATATATATATATATATATATATCTATATATAATTATTATATAGTATATATCAATTATACGAATTAATAGAAAAAAGATATATGAAATGGAATACACCGTTTATGGAGACGCTAGGACAATGTGTGGCTGAACATTATTTCTTTATTATTGTCATATTGAAGGGAAGAATGTGTATGAAATATATTTATATAATTATATAATACCATGAAATTAGAATTATTTTTTAATATATTTCATTTTATTCACAAAAAAATATCTATAAAACATTCCATGTAATGTGTGGACGAATCACATCACTTTGAGGGGGCCATAGTCCACAGTTTTTCAAACAAAATTGTCATATTTACAAAAGATAGAATGAATAATGTTATATTCTAAATTAAAAATACAAAATATTAATGTCTGTCTAAATATCATTTGTATCATATATAAACAAATATTCCATCATAATTTCCTCCATTATAGGAGTTAATGTAAAAATACAAATCATCACTCTTTTTGTGAGGTGGTAGTTCTCCATACACATAAATTGTATGTTTGTTACCCATTAGATGGAAGTGTGGGTAACTGCAGTTCAAAACCTTAAAATAAAAACATCCTAGAATAATTATGATAGTTTTTTATTCAATAAATTAATATGAAAATTTTATTTATTTGGTAATGGAAATAAATGAAAGGATCTTGAGAGAGGGTGTTACCTTTTTACCAGTTAACTCATTTTGGTTTGCACCAATTGGATTCCATGGAAGTATTTATTTACAAATGGATGCATAAAAGGGAAATTCAAGGTTTTTTTTTTGATGTGTTATGTGTATATCATGACACAACATTGGTTTTATAGAGATGTGAGAATGTTTTTGAGGTGTTGGCCTTTTATATGGAAGGAAAATGACACACTTGGTTTTTTGAAGAAAATGTTATGTGGACCAAATTTTTAACCTAAAAAAATCATAAAAAACAACAAAAATAAATAACGGAAGTATAATGGAAGATTTATTTCCATAAAAATGTTTTTTTAAAGTGAATTGGAAATTTAGACACTTATGATTAATGAATATTACATTATTAAGCTGAATTTTAACTTAATCATAGTAATTAATTTTAACTGTATTCAGTAGTATTTTTGTCAAAAAAAATTGAACATATTATTAATTATATATTATTATTATAAATATGGAATAAATTGTTCCAAGTCACCAAATATATGTGGAATATATTAATTTTAATTTAATCAAACTATCAGGTCAACAATACGGGGATGTAAAATGAAAACATTCAAAAGTTTTCTATGTTTTCAAATTCAATTTTAAATAAAAATTTATTACAATGAACTAATTTTTAATAATTGATTAAAATATTATCTAATTATTATTTATTCCAATTAATTAATTAATTAAACCATATAAATAAAATAGATGAATAAGTTGTTTTGAAATAAATTTCATTATTTTTAACTAGTCATTAAAAATGAAACATCGTAGAAAAATACCAAAAAACTAACCTAAAATTATTATTATGTTATTAATTAAACCAATGAATTTATTTTCACATATTTAATCAATAAAATATCTATAAATTGGTTTTAAAAATGGTATTCCTCAAAAAGGTGGTATAATTTCTATAATAAAAATATTGGTTTTCTAGAATAAATTTTGCTTTCTTCTTATCTTATGTCTATAAAATATATTGAATACATATAAAATTTTATTTATGGAATATATGAATCATATATTACATTAATATACCTCAATAATTGGAATCCATTTATTTTATTAGTGTAATATAAAATTGTGACCAGATAAATAATAATATTTTCATTTATATTCAATTGGTTTTAATATTGGTTTCTAATTAATTTGTAACCTAAGAACTCATCATATAATTTGGTGAACCATATATTTTAATTAAGATGATAATACAATTCATATAAAATCATTTAACTCCTTGGATATGTATTATTATATAAAATACTACCATTTTAATAATTTTATATTTTTCAGTAAACTTTAGTATTATGTGTTACACAAGCTATTGAGGAATTTCATTGTTGTGTGCATCACATGATAAATTATATATTCTATATAGAGATATTTAAAATTTCTATTCATCTTGGTGCGTGATTAACTTGTTGTCGTGTAAAAACCATTCATATCATAGTGCTTTAATATAAAGAAAATTAGTTTTAGTGTTGCATGAAATAGAAAATATCAATAATATTATAACTCAAAAAATAGTTATTCAAAAAACGTCTAGGTGTCAAATACATTCCAGAACTACCTCATTTAGATTATTTTCCATAATTATTCTTATTAATTTGTTGGATTCGTCATCAATCCAATTTTTTTACATGTTACATCCATTTTATGAATTTTCATACAGTGACCCAACTAAAATTGTTTTGCATTAGACATTTCATATGTGGGTAAATAATAAGATTTATAGAATTATTATGATATTCTAAATTTGGTTTTAACTCCCAACAACTTTTATTACCATTTCTAGTTGAATTCATGGATTAATCCATGAACTATTTTTATATTTACTATGATTTTATTAAAAAATATAATTATAATAATTCAAGGATAATATATAAGAAATCGCTTTGAATTATATATTTTGTTAATGAAATTAAACATGTATGTCCATAAGATATATTTTATGACATATTCAAGAATATCCATATAGATCATTAATATAATTACAACTCACTCTCGGGTATCCAATAATCTCCCCCATATTCTTAAAGTATCACCTTAAATAATGTTCAAACCCCTTTCACACATCTATCCCAACCAGAATGGTGTTCGATAATCTACCCCATTGGATTTTTCTTAAAAAAACCTTCTACTAAAATTATATCCCCATTTATTAATGAAATTTCAAGGGGGAAATGAAGAGAAAATTTTATATTTATATTATACCCCTTTGAATGTACCTGGATCATCTCCATATTCACGAATATGGATTGTTTTTTCAGATCATGCCCCTACATTAAATAGGGGCCTCTTCTCTACCAACCATAGATAGATATATATTGGTCTAACCCCTTATAAAATCTTGGGAATTCTCAATATTCATTCTCTATTAAATTCCCTAGATAGAACATAAATATAGATCCAAATCAACTTTTTCCATTTGATGCATATAAAGGTATTATATGCTAATGTATATGTATGGGAGGCTTATCTTACTAATTCCATCTCCCCCTTTTTCAATTCAATTAATCCTTTTACTCTATTTTTAAATTTTTATAAATTTAATTTTCGACTATCTTACTCTCTAATTTAATTTTCTAAACTGGTTACACATTCTATAGAAATGAAAGTGTCAATTTACCATTTTGAATTTTGGATGTCAAAAAACATTATAAACATGATGACCTTGAACTCAATGAATGAAATAATCATTTAAAACATTGGGAGCCAGACATGCCTTAGAGAAGATAAATTTATATTACTTATTAGAACATAAAATACTACTAATTGAACAATAATCCATTATCCCTTCATAAGATTCATACAAGTGAAAATGAGGCTGAACATCCTTTAATAATCATCTTCAAACTCCCTTTCCTAGAATTAATTTTTAATTAAAATTTTTATATTATTTTAATTTAGGGGGTCATCTTTTTAGGAAAAATATAAATAGGGCTAGAAAAATGGATATCATGTACAAATTATACAAATATTACCAAATATTACATAAAAACACATTAACATTTGAAAATGAATTTCAATTGTTGTTTCTATATTCATCATATCACTGGGATTACTACACTCTCATTAATTACTTATAGCAATAGTTTTCACTCAAATTTATCATCATTTGAGTTACTGTCTCAAATATATATTTGAAACCTCTTTTTTTCTACTTATGATATTTTCCCTATCTAAACAATTTTAAATAGTGAAATTTTTTAAATTTTTTATTTGAGTTCTAATTTATATTGAAATATTCTAGATGCATTATTTGAGTAAATTTAGGATTCATGAGACAAAGAAATTTTCTTGGTTTATCCTTGACATCCTTTTTCAAGTCTGATTAGAATATGGTCTTGATATACTCCAAGAGGTCACATGTTTAATACTCTTTTCCTTATAAAAATAAAATTCTCTCAACCCATTCACATGATATTTTTCAAGAAAACATATCCCCCAGATTTCCTCTCCAAAAATAGATACACCCATAATTAATTGTTAGAGGACTTCGACTTATCTTATTAGAGAAACCCACTTATTTACATATTTCCTTCTACCTAAATCATTTTTAAGGAGGGTATTTTCATTATTTTGGAGGCTTCTTTTTATTATATATCATACATCGTTGTTAGATTTTTTTACATATCATAGGTTTATTATCTGTTGTGGGAAAATATATATTGGGGTACTTTTTTTTTCTGTTAATGACTTTCTATAACTTCTATCATCATTTTTAATTTTTCATTATAGAACACTTCCACATGTCTTTTATCTATTTCATTATAGTTGTATTTATGATACTACATAGCTATGAATGATTTCAAAAACCACTAGTGTCCAATATCTTCATCTCATACATATATATTCATTATGGATTAATTTTTCATGCTCTTGATATAATTTCAAAATGTTTGATAAACTCTAAGAGGGGTGGTTGAGTAAATTTTTAAATGTTTTCCAGAATTTGATTCAAATCTAATGATTATTAAAATTTTCTAAATATATTAACATATTTTGATAGATAAATTATTTTATATCCTTATTTACTAATAATAACCTCCCATAAGAATGACTTCTTACCTTGTGTTTCACAGTTTTATCCCATAAAAAAATTCCTCATTTAATTATCTAGAATAACTCAAGAAGAGTAATGATTATTATAGTTTCCTGCCTCGAGTTCTACTATTCCAGGCCTCGAGATAGTGGGACTCAAGACCTTAAGTGCATCTCCCCAAATGCTAGAGGTTTCTGGATAGTAGTGACAGACATAGTTGTGTCTTTGGGGATAGTATTCCTCCATAGATGTTTTTATAACACTGTAGTAAAAATAAATATAATATGTTATAGAATCATATGAATAAGAAAAAAGATGAACAAGAAAATAATTAACCCAATAAGAATAGATAGAGAACATTAGTTGAAGAAGAATAATACTGAACACAAAAAGATTATGATGACATCATGAGTCCACACAAATATATTATTATAGGGGAATATGGGATTAGGCATAATAAAATTTATAAGAAACTTATAAGTGAATAAAAAACTGATTCAATTACATCTCTAGAATAGGCTTGTTCCTCTGCCCCAATATATTTCTTAATCTATATGAAAACATTAAAGCATCGACAGCATCACTATTCCATTTATCCATATGTGTGAGCATAAAGTCATATCTGGTACCAAATTGCTCTTGAGAATGCTGTGAGATATAAATCCTTATAGGCTGGTACCCATAATTCCTATACCATTCCATTTCATGCAATAATAAAAGATGTTTGGAAATATATAATATCCTAAAGGTAGATACATAAATGATATAACTGAAACATTGTATGCATTCAAGAGTGGCCACTTGTCACATACCACATTTTTTTGCCTAAGAAGAGATTATGAATAATGTACTTGTGGAAGGAATAATACAAACACACAAACACAAAAACCCAAATGCATATATATAGGTATAAGGGGGACATGTAAATAATGAAACCACTATGATTTTTTGTTGGCATGGGATCCCACCTCAAATTCAACATACTAGAGTACTATAAATCAAAGAACTAAGCAATGTAGATATCCTTCCACAATTATAGTTATAAAGGATATAGTTCATAGGAGTAAGTAATAAATAAAGAAATAATCAATGATATCTAAACAATCCATCAAAACCATGGTGGACTTCCTCACCCATCCATGGATATCAAATCCAAATAAGAAGTGTCATAATGGAAACATCCAGAATAACCAAATACCTTATTTCCATCCATGGAAACCCATACAACATCCATTGTATCAAGTAAGGATGGGGTCATCAAGTCCATGCCAAATATCTCACATAAGGGGCCATGTCTAAACTAAGGCATGGATTACAATCATGCCAATAGGCACATCCATGGTTTCAACACTAGGGAACCATACATAAACATGAGTTATCATAAACATTCCAATGGGCCTATACATGGAAATACAATGTTTCACTCCTGGCATGTCATGTCATAACAAACCATGCATGGATAATCCATAAAGGATATCCTTATATTAGGATCCATGTTCTCTCCCAACCCAAATAAGATTTTCCATATAATGCAAGGAATATAACCAAAATAAATGCATTAATATATAATTGCACACCAACTAAGACACATTTCAATATCACATTCATATGATTAAATCAATATTTTCACATGAATCCAATCAACAATGGAATTATTTATATTACAAGAATATAAAAATTATCATTGGAAGGTCATAAAAAATAAGAATAAAATTTTAAAAAATTAATGTCATCACAAGCACATTAATATTAAATGATAATAGGATTAGAAATTAATTAAGCACTATAATTTTAGACAAATAGAAGTGGTGTAGTTTATATAGAAATAAAACAAATAATGTCTAATAATAGAAATCACTATTTTTATTTTATTAGACTATGAACCTCTATTGGATAGATTTTATTATATAAACATAAAATTTACTAATGAAACAAATAATGTATGAATATTTAACCCTTTATTATGCCCTAATTAAATACCTGAAACTATATCAATACATAAGTGTCCAACATAGAGTGTATAATAACACACTTCATCGCTTAATTTTAAATGTCACAAGTCAAGAGGCATATAAAATCATTGAACATATATTTCAAGACGCTAATCAAGGAATGATAAAGTATATAGGTCATATGTCATTAATGTTATTCTAAAGTCACTAGATAAAAATCATGCCAAACACTAAAATTAATGTCTTTAGATAAGGAAAAAGGAATTCGAATAATGCACACAGAAAGAAGCATAATCATTTATGTACTACATCACTATGAAAAGTGATTTTCATTAGGTATAAGCATTCAACATAGGGTAAGATATTCATGTAATTGAAACGACCTATTTATAATGTAAGGGATTCACTAAATAATCCCAATGACATATGGCATAAAAAATGTTCAATTAATTATAATTTGAAGATTCTAATTTCAATAGGGAACCTAAATTAATCATCCATAAATCATTATAAACAATTTATACACACATATAATTCTGCCATAGTGAAGTATAATTCCAGGAAAATGGGATTTTTTGCAAAATAGATGGTGTAAGAAAAATGTGTGGCTGAAGGAGAAGCTAAAAACCCATAGATGAGTTTCTATACAAATAAAGGGTCACTACGGGAACCCAAAAGAATTTAAATAAATTTAATATATCACATCAAAGATTCACTGTTAGGTTCTGATGAGTGACACAATGGTGACATGTCAAAGTGGTGAACAAAGGAGACCGAACACCCCATGAACGGTTTTCCCCATATGTGAGGGTCACTATATTTATTGAAAATAATATTAATTAATTTAAAATACTATATAAAGCTTTTATAGAGTTTCCCGATGATTTTCATAATGACGTGACCTCAAAATACAAAAAACTAGCTGGAAAAAGAGTAGATGCCCTACATCAATGTCATGTTACTCCAAATGTCTTGTGATGACCTTTGATTCAACATAATACCAGAAAAATCAGATGATTTATAAAAAACCCAAAAAAGGGAATAAATCATTCCATGCCAAAATAGTGTAATGAGAAGTAACGGAGCCGAAAAAATAATGGAGAACATAAAGGAGAGCTTATCGAGACCATTCGAGTGCATCTGAAGGTAATAAAAAAAATATAATCTAGGGGTGAACGATCAAAACCACAAAGAGGCGTGGAGGAGGCGGTGCATGAACCTAGAGGGAGAGGGGAGAGGTGATCTATGTGTAGAGGGTGGAGGAGAGGAAGGAGCAGAAGGAATAAAAATAAAGGATGAAGAAAAAAGAAATGAAAAAGAAGAAAAATAATATAAATAAAAATAAAATAAATGTGAAAAAACTATTTTATCCTCATACATTCAGAAAATTGTTCCTGTGAAATGAACATCAATTAACTAGAAATGCCCAATTTAGCAACTACAGAATACCCAAATCTTAATGTAGTACACATGATCTCTCGCCTTAGATTTCATGTGCAAGATTGGTTGCATGATTATTTAAAATTTTCATCCCATTTCTCATCATCATTTCCCAGTGTCCATGATTCAAATGATCTCCAAACACCCCATATCCTCCTTTAAACTCTCATAAATCATTTCGAAGGGTAATTTATGAATATAAATCATGAAATTGTATGATTAAATAAAAGGATAAATTTGAGAAGTTATGATCTCCCCACCTTATAACTTCTCATCTATGAGAATAGATTAGGGAAAATGAAAACATCACCCAGTCTACAAGGGTAATGATGTTTCATTCAAACTATTTTGTTTCATTTTCAAACACCCAAAACAAAATTGATATTCACTGTAACATAGATTACATGATCCATAGAAGTCACAACTAGAACTAAACTCATTCTCTAGTAGGGATACAATGATTTTCTGAGTTTGTCATAGAAGAGATATGAAGACATAATCATTCCCTCCTCAAACTAGACTATGGTTCGTCATTATAGGTTATGGATTTTAAGCCTAATTCTGATCCAAGATATCCTCCCCATCAAAATTTTATGTTAACACATTCCCATAGGGTTTCAACAATTCTCTTATAATGGAACACAATACAAGATTTAATCAGAGGGATGAGTTAAATATGACCTATTTTAACGAAACTATATGAATACATGTGAATATACTAAATGAAAACTTGAATTATATAGCTAAGACATAACAAAAGTTAATCCCTGATCACTTTAATCAAAATTAGCTCAGGATTTTATCATATCACACTCACATAGGATGGATGTCTGCTTCCTGTGATGTATCTTACCTGAAGGTGGAACATACTATCATGCCTCTACAAGATAATAGAAGTGTCCCCTCATTAGAACACATTTGGATCATCAGTATTAAAACACACCATTCCAAGCGTGAATAAAAACAAAAGTTACCACAGATTCAATAACTCGAATGAAAGGAACTCATCCATGGAAAACCACATTCTAAGATTATGATCGAGACACTGGTACTGAAAAAAATGACATAAATCGAAAACATTGAAGGAAAACTTGGAGGTAACCTCCAACAGTCAAGTCAAGAGGATTACTACTAGGTTCCATGAGTTCATCACCTAAATTATTGGAAAAAACCAGGTACCACTCAGGATCAAGAAGAACCCAAAAACCCATACTTCCAGATTGAAACTCTGATCAAAACCACCATAACATGTTTTTTGTAATTAATGTTAATTTTAGAATGCAATAAGACAAATGTTTTCTAAGTGTACCTAGATGATACCAATATAGAGTATATGGTCTCTCTGAATCTGGGAGTACTCTAAGAGGTACAAAACTACCTCAAAAATTATTCTAAATAATCTCTCCATAACAAGGTTTACGAATTTAATAAAATTCATACAATCCTATATTAAAAATTCTGTTGATCCACTACACGTTAAATAAAAAAGATTACCAGAAAGAAAGGAATTTCCAAAATAAAGCTAAATATTTCAAAAAGATTATTTTCTTTCTGTGGCTTCTACTAGATGGACACATGTGACATGTTCAGATGAGACACTCTGCCTTAGTTTCTTCCTTGATAAAATACTAATTTATTAACCTTTAATTGAGATGGATTAATGCAACTTTAATCTAGATGATGGGTGCATCATATATCATCAAATAATACACAGAAATTAGACTTTAAAAACACACATCCTTAATATTATCCACATATTTTTGGGAAATATTCATTTAATATATAATTGAAACTATGATCAAGGATACCATTCAAATTAAGATAGAGAAATAAATTGATATAAATAAATCCTTATATATTTTTTTCAATACAAAACATGTGAAAATTGTAACACCCCAAGATTTCATAGTGTGTTATTTCTTCAAAATAATTTAATAACTTGCACTACTCGCAACACCGAGTTCAATTGCACCATGACTTACCAAAAAAAAGCCATTAAAAGAGGTCATGAATAGTATTAACTAAATTTTAATCTTTATATAATCCTTATAATTTTAGAATCCATATTATGAGTTTCTTAGTCATAATGCAAGAACAGATTCATTTTCAGTATTGCACTTTTATCAACTTTTGATAGTGAAACCTTTTCAAATACAATATTTTAAACTTTTTGACTAAATGGAGACACCAAAAAATTTAAAATGAAACATCCCAAGCTTCCATGGTACGCTTTCCTTTGAATAAAACAGTAGCGTGTGTTGTACGGAACTTCGAGTTCTAACACACCGTAACCAATCAAATTAGCTGTTATGAATAGTAATACCTACTTTTTGAAGTTATATGTATTTTATATTTTAAAATGGACTTCATTATTGGATTTGGATTATCAAATTTAGCCTAAGGTGAAATTTTGGTACTTTTCGGATAACTTTCATATTTTGATGAATAGTGAAAATTACTAAATTTTAATTAAAAACAACTTTTTAATCAAAATAATTAATAGTGATAAATTATGAATTTGAGTGGTTTTAAAGTATATTTAGAATATATTTTTAATATTTAATATAATGTTGGTCATTGGACATAATTTTACAATTAAACCGAACATAATCAAGTGTCAATCTTTTGATAGTTATTATCTCTTAAAAACACGCTTTTTGTTTTGACAGCGGGAATAAATTTTAAATTAATTTCTGCCACTTCTGTGTTTAGAATTTAGGAAAATGGATTCCATATTTGGAATCAGGATGTTCAAATTGTGTAAATAGGTAACTTTTATTTTTAGACATTTTGAATAATTACTGCGGTAAATATTTTATTTACCATGGTTAAGGGTAAATCCGGTAAATAAGGGTTAACAAAAAAAATATTATAATAATACTAAATTACCCTAAAACGTGTCTTAACCCTATTGGTTGATAAATGGTCGACCATGGGAATCTTTGGGTCTATTTTGGGACCCCATGGATCCACTTGTAAGTGATAATGACACTTTATTTTAATTAAGTTAAAATGAATACAAAAATGACACAAGCATATATCTTTTAGAAAAACAATTGTTACATAGGGTTATATATGTTGGAATTTAGATTATAAATATTCATTAGAAATATAAAAAGATTTCCTACATAATGATATTTTATTTATAATTTTTAGACATTAAATAAGTTATTTTATTTATGACACAATGATGATGCGGTAATTACTATAATAGTAAAAAATTAAAATAATTGATATTATAAATACCAAAATAAATATAATATGAAACTTTTAATGAATTAAATTAATTTTATAGGATAATATGATATATTAGGATTGATTGGATTGACTTTTTTCGAAGTAATCAATCTGTTATGAGTTTCACAAAAATCAACTATTGAATAGTGTCAAAATTGACATAAAAGAGTTCTTAAAACAAATATTATATTATTAATTGATATTAAATTCCTAAAAATCTAAGGTTCGGCAAAGAGACTTATATCATGATAGGTTAATCATTAATGGACCACTTGGGGGTCTCTTGGATGTATATAGTAAGTTTATTAACCATATTATATAAAACTACAAAGAGACATTGTAAAAGTGAAACTAATTAACTTAGAGTTAATACTTAAAGATAAGGTTAATATAAGTACCCAAACCTGTCTAACTTCTATTGGTTGAGTTGTTTTCGACCTATCCCCATCTTAACATTTAAATAATCAACTTTGGAGCCATTAGAAACCGAATATGAATTTATTATAAATTAATATTTCTAGCTTTTCCAAAGGTGCCCCTCACCCCTCTTATAAAAGGGCACTCCTCCTTCTCATTTCTTCACACCTTCAAACCTTTTGGTTCGGCCAAACTCTGCCCAAATACTCTCCCAACATCCCTCAATACAACCTATAGGCCTTAGTTTGATCAGAAAGACAACCTAAGGAGCCCTTTTAATCAAATCAAAAGGAAGAACCCGAAGAAGAGGTAATGATTTCACCACCCTTCTCCAAGTTCATTTCTTCTTCCACTTCTTCTTCCATTATTCTTACCATTCTAAAATAATAACTCCAGTATCTCACATAAACTTTGATGTTATTATATGTATGGTACAACCATATTCAGTATTCTATCCACCCTTTGAATAACATGTCACCATACGTGCGTACGTACGGCTTACCGTCTCCACGTCGTGGTGTAATTGTTATTCAATATAATATTATTTGGATGGGTATAATAATGATGTGTAACTCATGTAAATAATAAATATAACATGTTAATGATTCTGTATATATATGATATACCATTAATTTATATATTATTTTAATATCAAAAGAATGATATTGTCGCTCGTGCGTACGTAAGGACTACCGTCTCCACGAACGCGATGAGATTCATTCTCCATCGTAACCATTCAAGTATAATTATCATTTGATGATTTAAAAATGATGTTTAAGGACTAGATATCATTCTGGATATGAATAAGATACAACAACCATGGCTTATGTAACAAAACATATAAAGAAAATGAGTAAGTTAACACCCGAAACGACGATAATTCTAAGATATTATTAACAAATCAATGTTAAAAGATCATATATGATATCATATTAATATATATGATTCTTGTATAATTTAATAACAATTATTTCACCATTATATAGGAGGTTAACCTACCCCAACCAAGGAAAAGTACAAGGTAAGGGTTTACTTTACAACCTCTTCATTATCCAAGGTTGTTTATACGTAATAATCTACTGGGATCTCTTTATCATCTACATCCATGTTTCTTAAAAATGCATTTCAAAACATTTTTACTATTTACTAGAATATGAGTTAAAGTCGTTTATACCCTTTTTGACTTTTATAAATGGTTTATAAAGGAATCTTTCGGTCGTTTTCAAAACAAGGTCCTTTTTAACCTTTTCAACAGAATTAAGGTAAGAATGTTTTTTTTACTATTACGGCGAGTGCGGTTATTTTCTGCCGTTATAAAATCTTCAAAGTTTTCCTTACAAGATTATAAGAATATTTTCGAAGAAAGGGTTTTCTTTTTTTAATTATGTGATTTTTAAATGATTTCAAAAGAGAGATATTTCTCTCAAATATATGAAAATCCAGTGCAAATGTATACGTATTTAACGCAAGCTTAAAAATATTTTCAGAAAACCTGACTCTCGAGTTTGGTAGATAGGAAGGGATTGGGAGTGGACCCATCATGGCCTGTAATTAATCGAGAAGTCTCAGAATTAGTTATTTTGTTTTTAGAAGCTTGCATAATGTTTTCAGAAAAACACTGGAGTGTATTTTATCAATTTTAAACGTAAGTATCTTCTAAAAAAATTGCATCGGTAGGTCTCATGAGACAAACTAGTGTCTTGGCAAAAGGTCTTGACAAAATCTTATTTGTAGTCTTGGCACGAGGCCTTGGCTATGTGGTTATGATAGTCTGGCATTATGCATTCCAACATTATGAAAGTGGTTATTGATTTTTGCATGTGATTATTCGATTAGTTGAATATCCATGTGAATAAGTAAATGGCATTATTTCATTTTATTTATGCCATACCATGTTGAAAGTTCATGTTTGAAAGGCTTTTGTTTTAGTTATACATTTCCTTAAAAGTTTATTCTTATTTATGAATGTTTACGCTATTTTGTTATCCTTACTGGGCATTTGAGCTCACCCCTTTTATATGTTTTATTTTTCCCAGGAAGTGAAGAAGTAAATTATGAATGACCTGCAGGGATATTATGTGAGGATATGAGTGTGGATTATGGAGACATTATGTTGTTGTAGTAGTTTTTCATTTTATGATGTAATGTAAAACCTATGAATATATCTAGTGTTTCCAAGGCTACTAAACCAATCGGTCTTTCGAGATTTGATCTTTCTTGTGATCATGCCAATGTTATGTAATAATGAACCGACTCTGGGTAACTGGGGTCGGGGCGTTACAGTTGGTATCAGAGGAAGTTTAGTACAAACCTTGGAAGCTAGATTTAGATAAACTCTGATTAGAGCACGTAGACCTAAGATGAACTTTGAAGATTAGTATAGAAGAACTTCCTAGAATTTTGGTATTGTAGAGATTTTGTGAGTTTTCCGAGCAGTACATCCCTATCTGGATACGAGCAGGTAGAGGCGGCTCTGGCACAGATGTACGTAGGGGTAAAACCCGAAAACACCGCTTTGAGCTAGACTCGAACGGGAACTGGTGCACGACAACGGGCCTTGCTGCACTCTTGGTTACGACACTCCCGGGCGATATGCTTAGGATAACTCTCATTTTCTTTACAAATCATTATGAAGGGTTTATGAGTATATACTTCCTCAAAGAAAACATTTTTATGATTATGGATTATATCCATAAATAGTTCAATTTATGTTAAGTGTTTTATAAGTATGGGATTATGTATTTTGATTCATAAACTGATCTAGTTTATGCCATTGTTTAGAAATGGCGCCCAGTAGAAGGAATGAGAACTCCAGAAATGCACATGATCCAAAGAGAAGGAAGGATCATATATTTCATGGTCTTAAGCTATAATTTATAAGAGAAATAGTCTCCCATGTATTATCATCATATGAAGAAATAATATCATGTATTGATAAGATAAGTAAAGAGATTACTGAGTCCTATGGCTTTGAAGGGAAGCAAGAGAAGAAAAGGATGGAAGAGAGAAAGATGGATAAAGGGAAGAGGGAAAAGAAGAATATTCCCATATGTGGTAACTGTGGAAAGAAACACCCTGGAACTTGCCTGAAAGGAATGAGAGTTTATTATAAGTGTGGAGGAAAAGGGCACAAAGTACGTGACTGCAAGGGTAAGAAAATGGTTTCAAATGTACAATGCTTCATTTGAAAGGAGTTTGGACACTACGCGAACCTATGTCCCAGTCATCAGACTATGCCACAAATGATGTTATTGGATAATAATCAAGTTATGATACTACCAAAGATGAATAGGAATGATTAGAGTTCTTATGTTAATTATGTCAATTGAGTGTTGTATCAACAATGTACTTGTCATAATAATTATGGAGTATATAAGGATTGTACTGCAGTACTATTTCATTAAGGACTTGAGATGGTGTGGAACAAAGAAAAGTGACTCAGTAGCAGGTTAAATGTTTGGAAAATATATGGTTGAAAGAAAGATAAACCATAATATGGTTCAGATACCGAGGTGGTGATTTTAGAATAATACATGATTGATTTGGATAAATTATATTGGATATTATTGACTACCTTGAAGCTGATTAATGATTTGTATATTCCATCATTGTTGGGGTTTAAAACATTTTTGGATTAATGAAGTATATCCAACTTTCTATATGGAATAAGGGAGCATGAATGTAATCAATAAGGAATATGGTAATTCAGGATGTTTCGGTGTATTAAAAGAATGCATGATGAAGGTATTCATATGCTATTACGGGGTAAAAAGGATCTATATTATGTTTACCTTCCTTATAAATGTTAGACTGTGAGTTTGGACAGAAGTATTTTGGATAGTTCTAGTTTGGATTATTTTGGATTGTCATAAAAGGACAACCCGGAGGTCGGGCGGCAACCCGTCGCGTCCGGCAAGGCTGCGAGACTTGAACCCGCAACCGAAGGGCGACAAGGGTGTATCACCTACCACTGGACCATGAGATGTCATGGATTAAATAATGTAGTTTTTATTAAAAGATCATGTAGATGAATTATAAATTCGTTTATTTTGGAACCCTATACGAATAGTGTAAATAGAATTTTTTTTTACATTCTATTATCTTTTAGAGTGAAAGATGAGTTTGTGGTAGAAATTTATTAATGGATAAAACTCTAATTATAAAGTAAGTATATCTCCTTATGATCTTAGCCAATCTCATAAATAAATTCCTCAATATTAAGAAAAGCAACTTTGAACAAAAATGTTTTCCTAGATGGTACCTTAAATCATCACTAATTTATGGCTTTGGGA
Source organism: Viscum album (assembly GCA_963277665.1). NCBI lineage: Eukaryota > Viridiplantae > Streptophyta > Magnoliopsida > Santalales > Viscaceae > Viscum > Viscum album. The sequence continues at coordinate 469,193,403 of OY728122.1, read as the reverse complement.
TTGTTGGCCTTTTTATAGCCATGTTCTCTACCACTCTCCATCAGATAATTGATGGTTAGATTTTTCTTCCATATCCATATTTTACTACATGGAACCCTAGTATGAGTTATTTTCGGTAATCTTCATACTTTCGACTCTTTATTTTAAATAGAGGCCTCATTAATTCATTTTTCGATGTGGGATTTCAACTAGGATATTTTGAAACGTCAAAAATGTGTTATCCTAATACCCTATGTTTTGTTGAACCGATGGTATTTCAATTCATCATAGATTGATGAATTTAAGGACCTCAATTTTATCATTGTTTGTGATTGATGACCTCAATCACTACCTATAAATATTTACGTTTTTCCTCCGATTATATGTCTCCAATTTCCACCAATGTTCTCCTAATCGAGATCATAATTTGGTGGTGACCCTTTGATTTCTCTTTTCCTCATATTAAGACTAAATTTTAGTATCCCAATTTCCGATGTGGGTTTTCCCACAAATATATTTTCTACTTTCAACCTTTTATTTTCGAAGAACAATTTCAAATTGCGAGGACGCAATTTATTGAAGGAGGGGAGAATGTAACACCCCAAGATTTCATAGTGTGTTATTTCTTCAAAATAATTTAATAACTTGCACTACACGCAACACCGAGTTCAATTTTACCATGACTTACCAAAAAAAAGCCATTAAAAGAGGTCATGAATAGTATTAACTAAATTTTAAACTTTATATAATCCTTATAATTTTAGAATCCATATTATGAGTTTCTTAGTCATAATGCAAGAACAGATTCATTTTCAGTATTGCACTTTTATCAACTTTTGATAGTGAAACCTTTTTAAATACAATATTTTAAACTTTTTGACTAAATGGAGACATCAAAAAATTTAAAATGAAACATCCCAAGCTTCCACGGTACGCTTTCCTTTGAATAAAACAGTAGCGTGTGTTGTACGCAACTTCGAGTTCTAACACACCGTAACCAATCAAACTAGCTGTTATAAATAGTAATACCTACTTTTTGAAGTTATATATATTTTATATTTTAAAATGGACTTCATTATTGGATTCGGAATATCATATTTAGCCTAAGGTGAAATTTTCGTACTTTTCGGATAACTTTCATATTTTGATGAATAGTGAAAATTACTAAATTTTAATTAAAAACAACTTTTTTAATCAAAATAATTAATAGTGATAAATTATGAATTTGAGTGGTTTTGAAGTATATTTAGAATATATTTTTACTATTTAATATAATGTTGGTCATTGGACATAATTTTACAATTAAACCGAACATAAACAAGTGTCAATCTTTTGATAGTTATTATCTCTTAAAAACACGCTTTTTGTTTTGACAGCGGGAATTAATTTTAAATTAATTTCTGCCACTTCTGTCTTTAGAATTTAGGAAAATGGATTCCATATTTGGAATCAGGATGTTCAAATTGTGTATATAGGTAACTTTTATTTTTAGACATTTTGAATAATTACTGCGGTAAATATTTTATTTACCATGGTTAAGGGTAAATCCGGTAAATAAGGGTTAAAAAAATAATATAATAATAATACTAAATTACCCTAAAACGTGTCTTAACCCTATAGGTTGATAAATGGTCGACCATGGGAATCTTTGGGTCTATTTTGGGACCCCATGGATCCACTTGTAAGTGATAATGACACTTTATTTTAATTAAGTTAAAATGAATACAAAAATGACACAAGCATATATCTTTTAGAAAAACAATTGTTACATAGGGTTATATATGTTGGAATTTAGATTATAAATATTCATTAGAAATATAAAAAGATTTCCTATATAATGATATTTTATTTATAATTTTTAGACATTAAATAAGTTATTTTATTTATGACACAGTGATGATGCGGTAATTACTATAATAGTAAACAATTAAAATAATTGATATTATAAATACGAAAATAAATATAATATGAAACTTTTAATGAATTAAATTAATTTTATAGGATAATATGATATATTAGGATTGATTGGATTGACATTGTTCGAAGTAATCAATCTGTTATGAGTTTCAAAAAAATCAACTATTGAATAGTGTCAAAATTGACATAAAAGAGTTCTTAAAACAAATATTATATTATTAATTGATATTAAATTCCTAAAAATCTAAGGTTCTGCCAAGAGACTTCTATCATGATAGGTTAATCATTAATGGACCACTGGGGGGTCTCTTGGATGTATATAGTAAGTTTATTAACCATATTATATAAAACTACAAAGAGACATTGTAAAAGTGAAACTAATTAACTTAGAGTTAATACTTAAAGATAAGGTTAATATAAGTACCCAAACCTGTCTAACTTCTATTGGTTGAGTTGTTTTCGACCTATCCCCATCTTAACATTTAAATAATCAACTTTGGAGCCATTAGAAACCGAATATGAATTTATTATAAATTAATATTTCTAGCTTTTCCAAAGGTGCCCCTCACCCCTCTTATAAAAGGGCACTCCTCCTTCTCATTTCATCACACCTTCAAACCTTTTGGTTCGGCCAAACTCTGCCCAAATACTCTCCCAACATCCCTCAATACAACCTATAGGCCTTAGTTTGATCAGAAAGCCAACCTAAGGAGCCCTTTTGATCAAATCAAAAGGAAGAACCCGAAGAAGAGGTAATGATTTCACCACCCTTCTCCAAGTTCATTTCTTCTTCCACTTCTTCTTCCTTTGTTCTTACCATTCTAAAATAATAACTCCAGTATCTCACATATACTGTGATGTTATTATAAGTATGGTACAACCATATTCAGTATTCTATCCACCCTTTGAATAACATGTCACCGTACGTGCGTACGTACGGCTTACCGTCTCCACGTCGTGGTGTAATTGTTATTCAATATAATATTATTTGGATGGGTATAATAATGATGTGTAACTCATGTAAATAATAAATATAACATGTTAATGATTCTGTATATATATGATATACCATTCATTTATATATTATTTTAATATCAAAAGAATGATATTGTCGCTCGTGCGTACGTACGGACTACCGTCTCCACGAACGCGATGAGATTCATTCTCCATCGTAACCATTCAAGTATAATTATCATTTGATGATTTAAAAATGATGTTTATGGACTAGATATCATTCTGGATATGAATAAGATACAACAACCATGGCTTATGTAACAAAACATATAAAGAAAATGAGTAAGTTAACACCCGAAACGACGATAATTCTAAGATATTATTAACAAATCAATGTTAAAAGATCATATATGATATCATATTAATATATATGATTCTTGTATAATTTAATAACAATTATTTCACCATTATACAGGAGGTTAACCTACCCCAACCAAGGAAAAGTACAAGGTAAGGGTTTACTTTACAACCTCTTCATTATCCAAGGTTGTTTATACGTAATAATCTACTGGGATCTCTTTATCATCTACATCCATGTTTCTTAAAAATGCATTTCAAAACATTTTTACTATTTACTAGAATATGAGTTAAAGTCATTTATACCCTTTTTTACTTTTATAAATGGTTTATAAAGGAATCTTTCTGTCGTTTTCAAAACAAGGTCCTTTTTAACCTTTTCAACAGAATTAAGGTAAGAATGTTTTTTTTACTATTACGGCGAGTGCGGTTATTTTCTGCCGTTATAAAATCTTCAATGTTTTCCTTACAAGATTATAAGAATATTTTCGAAGAAAGGGTTTTCTTTTTTTAATTATGTGATTCTTAAATGATTTCAAAAGAGAGATATTTCTCTCAAATATATGAAAATCCAGTGCAAATGTATACGTATTTAACGCAAGCTTAAAAATATTTTCAGAAAACCTGACTCTCGAGTTTGGTAGACAGGAAGGGATTGGGAGTGGACCCATCATGGCCTGTAATTAATCGTGAAGTCTCAGAATTAGTTATTTTGTTTTTAGAAGCTTGCATAATGTTTTCAGAAAAACACTGGAGTGTATTTTATCAATTTTAAACGTAAGTATCTTCTAAAAAAATTGCATCGGTAGGTCTAATGAGACAAACTAGTGTCTTGGCACAAGGTCTTGACAAAATCTTATTTGTAGTCTTGGAACGAGGCCTTGGCTATGTGGTTATGATAGTCTAGCATTATGCATTCCAACATTATGAAAGTGGTTATTGATTTTTGCATGTGATTATTCGATTAGTTGAATATCCATGTGAATAAGTAAATGGCATTATTTCATTTTATTTATGCCATACCATGTTGAAAGTTCATGTTTGAAAGGCTTTTGTTTTAGTTATACATTGCCTTAAAAGTTTATTCTTATTTATGAAAGTTTACACTATTTTGTTATCCTTACTGGGCATTTGAGCTCACCCCTTTTATATGTTTTATTTTTCCCAGGAAGTGAAGAAGTAAATTATGAATGACCTGCAGGGATATTATGTGGGGATATGAGTGTGGATTATGGAGACATTATGTTGTTGTAGTAGTTTTTCATTTTATGATGTAATGTAAAACCTATGAATATATCTAGTGTTTCCAAGGATACTAAACCAATCCGTCTTTCGAGATTTTATCTTTCTTGTGATCGTGCCAATGTTATGTAATAATGCACCGACTCTGGGTAACTGGGGTCGGGGCGTTACAAAAATGCTGAAATATTTTAAGCGAATCATGCCAAAGAATCTGATAAATAACACCTTATGTGAATGATTAAACTAAATAATTGGTGACCAGTATAGTAATAATGACTATATATGGATATAAAATCTTCTCATCTGGTGCTGGACACACTACATATACATCGCTTAAACTAAATCCCTATGGTCATACCTAATAAGCCTAAGTAAATCCACAAATCTGACACTAGTGCTCTAGGTCATGGCTACCATGGCCATGGACACTATTTATTTGGATTGATTAGTATGTATAATACCAACAACCAGCATGATGTGGAGTCAAAAATATGATAAATGACAAGTTTCTTGAATATATCCCCTCACACTCATTATTGGAGGAAATAAATGGCTGAATGGAATAATGTAACCCATCCTACTGAAAAGATTAATATTCTATCAGGATCCTCATGTTTTGGGGTTTCTTATGGAATGAACATCCACACTGGTGACATACTATGTGATCAGTTCATGAAACCTTGCTAGAACGTCCCCCAAATGAACCCTTGATACATCGCTTCTTTCTGTAAGATAAACCGTATGTCTGACTTCGCAAAAAAATAGCATGTCTACCACTATGAGAATCTTTGAAACATTGTTACATAATTAGATCATGGATCATGATGTATGTATCAATTTTCATCAAAATTAGTTTCACCTATACTTGGATAGTATGATTATGCTAATTATTTAATTTCCTCACAGTATTTAATTCTTCACTAGTCTCGGACGGTTGAAAACGCTAAATCATAGTGAAGCGAGGTGAATACCCAAGCACAGTTGTGTATCCCTACAGAAGAAGATAGAAATCCCTATCATGATTCACTCTTAGAATATATGGAATAAATTATTTTTAAAATCCATCTATATGTCAACCCTAACCATGTATCGGTAACAATATCTTTGAGAAAAATATGCCACAAACACTAGTAAGATTCACTAACAATATGTATTGCAAGATTTACTGTCAAATCAAGAGATTTAAAAATATAGTCAAAGAGGTGTATCACAAATTATAACCATGAATCTATTGGATGAGGGTGTCTATCCATCAAGAAGGTGGGAGGATACAGATGGTAAATTTTCCATGTAAGATCTTCCATTGTGAGAGAAGGCATAAGAATACTCAAAGAAGACTGCATGAACCTGAGAAAACTATCCCTAAATAGTTGACCGGCTCCCAAGGGAAGATTATGAAGAGGCACCTGAAGGGTAACTAGAGGAGGTGATATGGGTGGATTAGGGAACACAACCTCCAGAGTATTCTCATTTCAACTCTTTTGACATACAACATGAGAATGTTGTGGTGTCATAGCTCTAAAATATCCAAGATAGATCCTCATAAAATATTATTAGAACATATATAATATTAAATGAAGGCATTAAGAAGAATAGGTATAATCCTACCTCTAAGAATGATACACCATATATGGAATGTGATAAAAAGGAATTATGTATAGCCTACCACCAAGAATAACATAATAGACAACCTGCTCAATGATCTATGTTCAGATAAGAAGAATGTAAATAAAAGGATCACTAAAACACAACTTACCTTTCATTGTTTAGGAAAATATCAATTCAAGGTCTCACATTTCAAGTGGTATTTTCATTATAATGTGTGGTATTAGTTAAATTTACTTAATCAATTAATTTCTTTTAAACAAATTGAATTGGGTTGAGGGTTATTCTAATTGAAAAGGGCTCATACACCTTATAAATTTAAATTGGATATTCACTTCATCCAACATATAAAAATCTCCAACATCATAAGAAAACAATATTCAATTTTTTTATGAAATCATGAACTTCTAGATATAAAATCTAATAAAAGAATAAACCACATTCAAACTGGAATATGCATGCTAAAAGTATACATGGAATGGAAAAATTATGTTCATTTATATTCGTAGTGTTCTTAGTATGATGCATGCTATGATGTTCCCCTATATCATGAAGAATAAGTAATATAAATCATCACCTTAAAATTGTAAATTAAAATAGAAATACAAATGAATTGTGTAACCGAATGGTGATGTTGTATCAATTATAACAATATAATTAATAACTATAATTCATATTCTAGGAAATCTAATTCTCCCCTATACTACAATTATCTACATCTACGAATAGTGTAAAATCCATATCACCATGTCCTTGTCTCCTTTCTATCACAAATAGTAAGACTAAATAAAATACCTATGATACCATGTTGTAGTGTCCTATACTATGATCCACTATGCTATGCCTAGGCATGATGGCCCACAAGCCCTCAATACCATCTTACGAACAATAAAAGCCTGCTAACTATCAGAGATGGAATTATTTGTTTCAATGGTGAAAATATTCCATCATAATATTAGTTATTACACATTAGTAACGAATATATAAAAATTAGGCAGACCACAAAAATATTAATATTGATGTGTAGGAAAATAAATAAACTAATAAGTATAACCAGATAACTACGGAAGATGAATAATAATAATACCAGATAAAATAATGATGATGAGGATGTTATGAGTATACACAAATTAAGGAGTTCAGGGGGGAAATGGGTTAGATCATAAACAACATGATATCAAAACTACCAAAGAAGAAAAAAATAGCTACAATAACATCTCGAGCATAGGTTGAGTCCTCTCCCCCGAATCTCTATCCTGACAGAAAGAAAACACACATGCATCGAATGTAAAAAGCTTCCATTCATCCATACCCAACACCATAAAGTCTACTCAGGAACAAAATGATGCTAGAGAAGGTTAGGATACATAAATCTACATGGTCCAACATCCATGATGCCTATACTACTCAATTCAGTTGTTCAAAAAATTATTGAGGAAATATAAAATAAGATTCATGTAGAGAAATAAATAAAATAACTACAACATTGTCCAGGTTCCCGAGTAGACACATGTCCTAAACCAACTACTTCGGCCTAAGTCGAGAGTATGAATAATGTATCTATGCAATGAAGAATACACACACATACACGAAAAAGAACACATATATATTGGTTCTCCTGGACCATGAAAACATAGAATCCCCAACCTTCTTATTTGTATTTGGATCAGATATCCTATTATAGATAAAAAATTCATATCAACTATAGTAGGTGTAACAAAACATCATCAGCACACACCATAATGTTAATAATGGAATTAATTCATATGATTATGTTTTAAATCTATCAGTAATCAATTACATTCAAACAATCCATCAAAAACAAGGTTGATATACATGCCCATCCATGGAGATCATATCTGAATCCCAAGGGCCTCAACAAAGACATCCAACATAACCCAATAAATTGATTTTCTCCAAGTCAATCCATATGATGTCTAATGAATCACCCAATGAATATCGCTCTTAGTTTGTGAAAAATATATCACATTAGAGATAGGTTCTCACTTAAATCGTGGAAAATGTAGCTTTCAAATAGGTCCATACACTATTTCTCCCCTAGGGAACCAGTCGCAGTCATGAGTTATCATAAACCTCTGGAAAATGCCATACCTAGAAATCCAAACTGTTGCTCCTGACACATCAAATCATAACCATCTGAGAATGATGTGTCCATCAAGGATATCCTTATCTAATTATCCATGTTCTATCCTGACCCGCATTGAATGTTCCATATAATGTAAGATATATAACCCATTAAAATGTATATGTATATTACAACACGAAAAAATGAAGAAAATAAATATCACATGGTCACCATTTAATAATTTTTTCCCAAATTCTACAAATCAACAATGAAAAAATTTATCTTACAGAAATTAATCGTTATCATATGCAGTCTATAAACCAGGATAAAAACATTTAATCATTTTTATGTCATCACATGAAATTTAACATAACACTGTCAGATTCTTACCATTTAATAAATATTTTTAATTGAATCCAAACAATAATTTTTTATTTTTTATTTTGAGTAAACCAAGAATGTTTAAGGAGAGAAATTACTATTTTTGGTTTAGATGATTGATCCACCTATTTCATGGTTTTTTATTTTAAAAACATGTCATTTCATTATAAAACTATTAATTTATTCATATTGAAACTTTTTTTCAGAACTAATTAAATAAATGAAAAAATATCAATGTATAATCATTAATAATAGCATGCAGAAAAGCACATTCATCACATACTTTTCAATATCACAATATAAGAATCATACCAAAGAAGTAGACATATAATTCATGCCATTAAAAAATTCATGATCAATTATATAGTTCTAATTTCATTAATGACATTCCAATCCCACAAGCTAAAATGTAATCCCAAAAATTTAATGTATTTAAACATGGCACAAGAAATTAGAATAGTTTATAGGGAAATAATCTTTAGAATTTGTGTACTATATTGCTATGAAAAGAACTCAAAATTAAGTATAACAATTTAGAATATGTAAATGTGTTCATGTAATTGAATTAGACACATAGTGTGTAATGAGGTTATTAAATGAGGAAAAAGGCATATGGCATGACAGAAAGTCCAAGTAATTACTATTTGAAAATGAAAATTTCAAAATAGAACATATATTCATGGTTTGTTACTCATTCTAAAAAATTTATAAATTTAAAGCATTATCACATAGTGATTCCCAACTCAAGGGAAATATATATTTTCCCCAAATGGATGGTCCACAAAAAAGGGGTGAAAAAAGTTGAATTGAATACCCCATGGATGGGTTTATCTATAAGGGTTTCTTACTATAGACACTATAATGTATTTACATAAATTTAATGAATGATAGAAAAGATTCACTAGGAGGCCCCAACAATCAGCATAATAGGGAATTGTAAAATGGGTGATTAAAGGGGAAGGAATACATCTTGAATCGTTTTCTTCATAGTTGAGGTTCACTATGGAAATGGAAATGAATATACATTAATTTAATACAACATATCAAGCTTCCCTAGAGGGTTTCGACTATTGGAACAACTTTGTAACAAATAAATTTAAATGTGTGGGAAAACAAGTAGACACCATACCTCACCATTATAGTACTCCATCATTCGATAATGATATTTCATTCAACCCAAAACAAGAGAAATCAGAAGATTATGAAATTCTCCTAAAATTTGGCATAAATCCATCATTTCCAAAATAGTGTAAATGAATGTGGGAGAACTATGAAATAATGGAGTAAAATGAGGGATCTTACAATGATCATTAAAGAACTATCGATGGTGATGAAAAATGAGGGTAATTGAGGTGGTAAAAGATCAAAACCTACATGACGAGTGTAAGAGGTCGTAAGTGTGCCTGGAGGGTGAGTGGAGAGGTCATCCACACAAGGAGGGATGAGGATAGAATTGAAAGGATTCAAAAAATAATGTAATATAATATATAATGTAAAAAAACAAATGAAAAATTAAATAAAAAGGAAATAAAATAAAATATAATACCTTATTTTATTAACTAAGATAAAAAGACACTTCACACCAGAAATGATAATGTTTTAAATAAACATGTTTAGTCTTGCATATGCCCAATTCTCGAAACCTACAGTAGGCCGCGCATGAGAAATTCCTTGATTCTAAAGCTAGTTAAACCATGAATCCCTCATCTTTTCCTCTATTCTCGGTTCCTATGCTACAAGCACGAATCATTAAAAACCTAGACCCTTCTTTAAACTCCCATGATATATTCTTAAGGGTGGATTAAGGAAATAAATCAAATAAATTAAATGGTTTATACCAAAAATACCCAAAATTACAATTGAATATATTATTTTATATATGATACAAAAAATACAACTTATTCTACATTATTATCAATGTTAATCGAATGAATAAGCTTCCAAAAGAGATCCAAAACTATCATTTTTCATATAAATCAATGTGAGTTTCGTCAATACCTTTTTTTCTTTGAGTATGTTGAGTAATACAAAATATCCACTTTGAAAAAAATAGATGATCATTAATATTTATTTCATAGTGTGAATAATAATCATATCTCAAGAATTTTTCACAACAACATCCTCTACACATATCTTCAAATCAACAATTATAGCCCATGCTTCACCAAACCACCCCGTGAAGACCCTATTTATGATCTTATTTTAATTAATTGTTAAGGACCATAGAAAATACACAAAAAAATATTAAATCATAATAAAAATAACTAAGAGACCCAGTCATCATACATCTGTGTGATATATAAATATTTTCGTCTACAAATATTCATTCTACAAACTACACATATGATTTCCATGTCTTAATACATTCAACAATGTCTAATAGAATTATTTCATTGAAATCATTTAATTAGTAGCTAGCTACATGGTATACATTGTACATCAGATACATTTCTATAATGACTATGTTGTATATGGATATATGTAATTATGTTATGTGGTTCTCAAATAGGATACATATAATAATCATCTATGTTAGACACCAATCTGAAAAAAAAAAATTTTACATCACCAATAGTTTATGTTTTACTCAATAAATAATATTATGTTACTCATACAAAAATCTGATTTTCTTACATAGTATAATCATCAATGTGAATAAGCAATGAAAATTATTACATCATCAAATTTTATATTTTAAAAATGTATATTTGAAAACACTTGAGAATACCAATGTATCATAAATAAGTACATGGTTCTAGAAATTTCATATCTTCATGTAGGTGAATGATTAAATTCTTAATCTTGAATCCTTGAATTCTAAAACATTCCATTATAAATTATATAAATTCAATTTTCATTGAATTTTACATAATCTCTTTTTTTTTCTTTCAGTTTTATAAATATATTTAAGACAATTCCCCTTCATTCAACAACGTACATCTTTGAGTCATTGATCATCAACTCATCTATCATTACACATATTATAGTATTAGAAATAAATACAACATCATCCTAATATGAATTATAAAATATCCATATTTGGTTCTAATGTGAATATATGATTCAAAACATACACCCCATATTGAAAAGGAACCCAAATTGAATTAATGATGAAAAAATCTACTCAAAAGTAATATGACATTAGTAGAGAAAATAAATTTTTACATTAATTTTCTCAGTGTAGAAAAAATGATTCAATATCATAGACATAAATCCTATAAGAATGAATCAACAAATCTCAAATCATTTTTATACAACATAAGAATAGTGATAGTAAAATATTTTTCCCTATACCACAAAATAAACACATCATATATGTTCCTAGAAATATGGAAAATATTTCTCCCTATGTATATGAAATTTTCTCAAGAATTTTATGCATGAAGGATTAAAAGTCGAAACTCAAGAAAAACTGACAACTGTGATCTTAGGTAAGCTACATTTATAATTGATGATTTTATTTGTTAAACTAATTTTTTCATGGTGAGGATATGGAAAACATGTTCATTATAAGGGATAAATTTTATTTTTAAAATTCCTTTTTCTATCTTATTTTTTATGAAAATATTATTCATATTACTATTTTTTTAATGAAGCAATTAATTATATTAATTTATAGATTGAATGTACTTTTATTTTCACAGTCAATGGTCAATGGATATTAATATTCGACACTCAAAACATTAAATTTTGTCTTCTACCACATTAGGTGAGTAGCTTCCTATGATATAGCCATTGGTTCCATTTCACTTCAAATAACATTATCTAATGATTTTTTCATTGAGTTCCATGAAACTAAACATATCCCAAAAATGATTTATCCACCATATGTGGATTTTATGTCATCAACCATGTCAATATATTTATCCTCCATAAAACCTTTCAATTATATCTATTCCTTATTCGTATAAACTAATCTATTTCTGTAAGTATTGGAGTAGTATATCTATATTCTTTTCTCTACCATGATACATGATTCATTAGGATTATATTAATATATATAATGAGAGTAAAAAAATATAAAATATTTTTCTTGGATATTGTTAAGTACAATTTACTTCCAGTCAATATTCTATTTATTTTATTAATAGATTTTTCTTCACAATGTTTTACCAGATTTTTGACATCTAGAATTGGAGTTGAAATTCTTCTTATTTAATAAAAATTTATTTATATAAATAGACCATTTGAATAATTTCCTTTTGATATTAAAATGTAACTCAATTCTTCAAAAATTTGGTTGCCCAAAAAAATTTCATCTTATCTAGAATTTATATTTCAAATATCTCCTTCATATGTTGTGGAAAATAATAACACAACTTTTCTTTATTGCTGAAAATTAATTCCATCCATATAAGATTATTATAAATTTGATGTTGTTTTGGAATTAATAACATGAAAATTTAAATCATATTTTCCATTAGAGAATTATATATTCATGTCTTACATAATATAATTTTAGAGAAGTTCTCATGAATGCATCAGTGTCCACAATTTTCATATCAACTAAAATATTCAATATTAAATCGATTTTGGTACTAACATTACAAGAGAATTTTATTAGTGACAATAACACACTTATCATGGTCCCTCATGGGCCTATTGTTTAGTTGGGTTTTGATTCTAGATGATCACATCATATCGGATTCGGGCTGCTGACTATCACCATGAATTTATATCACACATATGGGAGGAAGTACACTGGTAGACCTATATGAAATCAAATTTCATTAAAATACAACATAAATGATAAAAATACTTATAAAAATATCAAACTATAGTGTAACATCCTGAGACAATCCTTAATACCTATACAAATAAAAAAAATTAAAGCAATACAAGTTAAGGTCAACACATTATCATAATATCACTGATTAAATATAATACTAGAAAAACTGAAAAAACTCTACGTCACACCGAGTACCGACAAAAAAACCAGCAACAATTATCACCCTGAGAACGAATATATTCTTTCTCCCCCAACTATATATCATAAATAATCAAAAAATAATTTCCCGTCTCCATGTAGGGTTCGACGAATTGTGAAGATAAATAAACATTGAATTATGCTAAAAACATATAATAGCTATAATATTTAAATCAAGTTCAAAGATATCATTTACGTATTAATATGATAAAATATTTATTGAACACTTAGAATCATAGTCTGGTTGTAAAAAAACAATAAACCATCATAAATATAAGATCCCAAAAATATTACAAACTCCCCACACCTAAAGTAACATTATCCAATAATATATAAGTCACCTATATAAATCAATAACGGGGTACCCAAAAAAATTAATGAATGGTGTATATATTGATGTTGTATTGATACCTTTCTAGGACCATGTCCCTAGAAAATTTGAGAGTATAATTTTTATGGACGGAGTTATATAACCAAGACACAATGAGGATTAATTTATCTCTATTTCTCATATAGATGGTTAGAACCACAATATAAAACATATTATCGAACAACATGTCTAAAATAATTGAATGTCCTCCAACATATTATGGAGTAATGAATACATGGATGGAGGAATAATTCACAAAAACTTATGCTGGAATAATATCTATACTCCATATGGGGGAACCAATCCATATTGTATGCATTTTACCAAAGTATTACAATACTTGTATGAATTATTAACAGTTATATCAAAAGGTTTCTTCATATATATGTAGATAAGATACTAGATATTAATAAAACACCTTGTAAATATCCCATAGTTGAAAAGGGTGCCACACCATTAAATTTTATTACAATATTCTCGAACAATACAAAAATATATATAATAAAATCAATTTTCTAAAGTAAATGTTTTATCCTCTTCCTAACAAAACCAATGACTGGGGGATCTATATTTTGTGTCATCACTATTTATAGGTCCATTAAAAATTTAACCTCTAAACACTATCAATGACTACATCCTAGAATCTCTATAGTAAGACAAACAATTATTATAGATATTTTTACATTACCATAAGGGTAATTCTTCTATTTAGGACATCATATGTATGAGAACTACACGAATATAGAAAGGTGTATGGCCTATTGAAATATATAGAATGACCCCTCTGTTGAGTTTATATGATCTTTTAAAAAACAACACCAACCATTCAATCTAACAATGTATTCCATTTCTAGATAATGGCATGGTCGAGTAAAAATGTTTCATAATCATTTCCTATACTTGTGTATTTCATTACTATCACACACTATAATATTTCTAATAGGTTTTCAATAATTTGATCTCTACATTTGATATTTAGGTATTAAAAAAATTTCACATAATCAAAAAACAATTCCTATTTGAACAATAATAACTATCAGTTACAACTTATCAATAATTAGTACAAGAATCATAAAACATAATTATTGATGGAAGTCACATATTTTATTTTATAAAAATATTTAACTATTTTATAAATATATAAATTATTATAATTAAAATAACAGTCAATAATGTTTCATTTTAAAACTCAAGAACTCTATACTCATGAATTATAATAAATATACAACTAAAAAAAATATTCTTCCCATTTATTATTTATTATTTTTAAAAATATATTACATCATTTAAAATTAAATGAGGAAAAATAATTTTATAGAGAATCTAAAAAGGATGTTAATGTATATAATCTACTACCACATTTTGGTGATGGATACAATAATATATTTCCATTGATGATCTTAATTCAACATACACTTATTTATGCTCAATATTATACTATGATTCATCACTGTATTACAAAACTAAAAAATATATATACATTGAAATAATTCAATAATAGAGTGAATTGGGAAAAAATTACAAGTGGAGGATCCAATCAATAAATAATACATCGTATAATATCCACCTCAATATGTCAACTACTAATATCAATCCTCAATTAACCCTTGATTCATCCACTATCTCTTCTAAAAAATTACCTATTTCACTCCTCATGATGTACATATTTAATTCCATTAAAAATCCATGTCAATGAAATTTAAATTCAAGATTTATATTATTCACTAATATAAAAATTTCCTCACCAAAAAAATTTCTCATCAACAATGAATTATTTTATAAAAATAATGATTAAATATATTTAGTACCTTATAATAATTAAATTACATTGGCACACTATATCTAGGAGGAAAATTTTCTCTTATTAAAATTATCATATTACCTACCAAGGGTGAAACCCATACCATAATTGTAATGGTGTATTCAAAATTTCATTTACTAAAATATAAAATTATCAATTTACCATTCTTATACCATTTGTCAACTTAATAAAAATAATTTATATGACATAATGAAATAAACCAATTCAATAAATAAATTTACAATATTCAATGATTTCTTACTTAAAAATAACAATATAGTAATTTAGGTGAGGGTATTAATCACAAATATGATTCTTACACTCCAATCATATCTTCAAATGATTCATATAATATTAAAATATCGACATAAATGGTACCAACTAACATATATGATTCTTCTAATATCAATCATGGATTTAAATTGTGTACTCTATAATGGTGGTGTCATCCTCAATATTCAAAATGAACAATTTGAAAATATACAATGCATCACCCCCGTAGAAGTTCAATAAAATGTGTAAATTTAATTGTGTACCAATTCCATCATTGGAAGAATTATTAGGTGATAAGTAATTTTTATGAACTTGTATAATATCTAGAAATTCCAGATAAACATTAGAGAGAGCTTTCCTCCCCAACCAGACGTCCATAAACCTCAACATGGAATGTCCTTTAAAACACATTTTATCTATGATTAAGCACTAAAAGAATCCATCATCAATATAAATAGATATTTTGACTGATATTACCAATTCTAACACCCTCCTAGATAACCTACAACTTCTATTTCATTAATTACCCAATATTTTACCTATAAGGTAATAATGAACAATATTTATCCAATAAATCGAAGACCTTCAGGTCTCTAAGAATAATGAATAATTTTTTAAATTTCGATAGTGGAGTAGAAAATAATTTTATAAATAAACTCCAAAATTGTAGGTTATCTTCATAGGTTATAAAATTGTAATTTCTATGACATCTCAACAAATCATGAATAACATTAATACCCCCTACATGATGTTGATAGTGTGAGCCAGTAATTTTATTATCATTTATAAATGGGATATTGATGAATTTTTCAATACTCCCCACAAAATAAGGATTTAAATCAAGAATCTCAGTTAGGAAACATTTCATAGTTCTTTTTGAAACTATTTAATACCATTCACCTTAAATCATCCCAATATCTCCACTGATCATTGCTCTCAAATAAAGAGGATGTGAGGTAACATTAGAATTAATTTAATGGTCAAATAGGATGAATATTTACCCTTATATAAACATTGAAATCCTTTAACAATGTTTATTGATATAACTTCTATTGTCCAATATGAAATTTTGAAAGACTACTTCAATGTGGCTAAAATATGGTTCCCTCCCTAATCCAATTGACTAAAAATTCCTTACAAAATGTAATATATTCCATTTTTTCATCATTCTCTGCCCTAAAAAATATTACCTATTTTACAAATACTTTTTTTTATTTGTGACCTCCATTGAATAAGGTGAAAATATTGAAACATGTCATCATTTAACCCAAAATAAAATCTATTATACCTCTATTATAAGATATAATACTCCATTCCATTATAGTATATATAAGATTCATCACATTTTCAGTTTTATTTTTTATGAAAAACAAAATGGATTTCATTATGTAGGTCCTCTTTCACTCTGTGGAGTATAGTGAGGGCCCCCATAATCAATTGAATTTAAGAATCATTGCACATATCTACCAAACCCAAAATTATCAGAGATTATTGCTCATATATCTACTGCTCTAAGTGATCATGTGATTTTTAATGAATCAAAACATCCACCAAATTTCAAAATCACGTGGGAACTATATCGATAACAACTGTCACATGTTTAGTTTTCATTGGATGAATATGTACATGATACTCTATTGATCCAAGTAGACCACAAATAAATTGTCCAAACCGAATGTTGTCCATTTATAGATGTAAAAAAGTAATACTATGAGATCAAAATCATTATATTCATAGTTATCATGAGGTCACAAATAATTATACCTATATGTAATCATCAGATATATGTAAATTTGAACATTTATAATTCGAATACTTGAGGAATAATTACAAACCACATACTCAAATACATATTATACAAAAATTTATAGAATAGAACAAATAAATATATCCATCAGTATATAAAAAATGTAATGTTCAGTATTCATGTGGTGACCATAATTCATTGGAATCCATTAATGTTTTTAGTATATTTGTTAAATTAAACATGTTGTCATTATATAATGTTCAAATTTTTATAATAAAGTTAAATAATTTTTTAAATGAAATATTGTATTTTGAACATGATATTTGAAATTGGGTGGTAATGTGGTGATTTTATAAGGTGGAAATATTTACAAAAGATATCGACTGTTAGTGGAATATGAATAAATATTTAATTTATTAGTTCACTTTAAATGAGGTATTATATTAAATCAAATAGTGTTCAATTTATAGATTTTGTTGGAGATATTGATGATATATTAGAGGCTTATAGAATATTTTAGAAAATGAATGTCTAATTAAGATGAAAGGGGGATATAACCTTATGGGTTATTCAAATGTTATTAAAATTCTATAAAAATAAAAGTTATAAAATGTTAAAGAAACTGAATTTAATTGACGATTATATCACTACAAAGGGGGCTCTCTCATATTCTTACAACTATGTATATTCTAGCCATTATTTTAATCCCCGCAACAACATAGGATGATCAATGTCAAAGAATATTTATGTATGGTCAAAATAAAAATATAATTAAATGTAGTGGTGAATAGTTATTTTATAAGGACTAAAGGATAGTGTTTATCATTCAATTAAATGAGAAATTAAACATTAAACCCACATAGGATTCCCTATATAGTTATATTCTAAAATTAAATGTTAATAGTAGTTGAAATGTTAAAAAAATTACTTTTTAATATTCAAAAAAAAGAAGTTATGGAATATAGTTTATTAATACAATATTGGTAAATTTATTTTTTAGAATTATTAACATAATATGATATGGTATTTGTTTCTATAAATATTGGTAAATGAATTTTCTATTATATAATTAAAATATTTTTTATCCAATATATTATTGTGAATATTACATTTATGGTTATATAAATTTAGGATAAATATGAATTTAAATACAGTTCCTAATTAGTGAATACATATAGAAATTACCCTGGATTTGATAATATAGATTCAAATAAACATTTTGGTATTACTATAATTGTTAATTGAAGTCATTCGACAATCTGAGAAATTAGTTAAAGGTATTTTTGATGAATGATATGAATATTTGGATTATGTTAAATTTTATCCCACTATTTACAAAATTTCCTGTGATGATTTAATGAAATAGAATAATTTTAATAGAGAGTTTCATTGGGTTGTAAATTATTCTATAAAGTATTTATGCCTAAACACATTGGTCATTGTAATTCTTTCATAAGGTCATAAATAGATAAATCTTCTTATATGATTTCCTTATATTATTATGGATATTAGTTGAATAACATAATCCTTTTATTTATAAAATATAATTATAGACACAAATATATTTTATTTAGTTGGATGTGATCATTGGTAGTGCATTACGGATAAATTTTACAAAAATTAGAAATTAGAAATAACTCATGATGTGTAGCGTATTGGAATATATTGAGTTTAAAATTCATATGTTGTGTAAATTACCACTTACAATATTTTTCATATATCCTAAGGCATGTTTTAGAATTATTCATGTATATAGTTTATTCTGAGAATTCCAATTTTTAAATCTAGTTAGTTTTACTCTCATTATCATTAGAACACTTTAAAATTTATTTTTCACAAATTAAATTTCATAGATTTATATAGATAATAAGGTTTCATTGATATGTTAAAATAATCCATGGGGAATAAATCCCCTATAAAAATTAAATTGTTAGGTAACAAATACCATACTTTCATAGGTAATTAAATTCTCCCACATGGACATAGGGAGTGGGACCTCAAATTTGGATGTTTTATGCATGTGGTCAGTGTAACAACCCTGTATTTTTTAATGGTAGTTGTTTCCTAAGAAACATTTTTTCATATTATATTATATTATATATATAAATAATATAATGTTACCAAGAAAACACTATCTCAATAATAATCATCATCATAGTAATCACATGTTAAACAAATGATAATTGTAGACATTACACATATATAAAAATTTAAAAATAAAAAATCTAAAATGGGAAAATATGGATAACCCAAATCCATTATAATCATCATCCTCATGTCCAAACATGTCGATATGAATCAAAATATTACTAACACAATCAATATCATAGAATATTAAAATATATAACCTTAGTTGAAATTGGAGTGAATAATCGGTGAAATAATGAAGTGGTGTTTACAGGGTATAAGAAAAATGTTACAGTTTGGATTTTTCCATTGGTAGAATATTATAATTGTTCAATATAAAAGGTTTTGAATTATACCATTGATAGAAATAATTTTTTTATAATATTACTGTGATAATTAGTGATTTTTAATATTAATGATAAAAGATATTTGATGTAGAAAGGAGAAATAATGTCCTCATCAATTTGAGTCATGCCATTTGAAGCCTATTTATCATAA
This sequence comes from Viscum album, assembly GCA_963277665.1. Classification (NCBI taxonomy): domain Eukaryota; kingdom Viridiplantae; phylum Streptophyta; class Magnoliopsida; order Santalales; family Viscaceae; genus Viscum; species Viscum album. Next base: position 469,173,139 of record OY728122.1, on the reverse strand, counting down.
CATTAGATGGGGGTAGCATCTCTAGGAATCATTATTGATTGTGCTCATATAGTGCTTCAAAAAATCAATCCAGAATGAAATCACCAACAAGATAACTTCATGTTAGTCGATATTATCAATTTGTTGATGATAGCTAACCCACTAAATAAAAAATCCACTATCGCACACCTTAACTACAGGGTGTATGGGTGTAATTAGGGTCTAGATGTACATGAAAGAGGTATGATATTTTTTTTAATTTTTATAAATAACATTTTTATTCCATTAATAATTTTTTTGTAATATTTTTTCTTAATAAAATACATATTTAGTTAACAAGAAATTGATAAATAAATATTTTGGCCTAAATAAAACATATTATTTTTTAAAAAATATATACAATTTTACAATAAAATCATTTATTCTAATTAATATATGATTCTTAATTTTAAAAAAACTACTTTTAAAATATGAATGATAAAATAATTTTATAAATGCCTATGAAATTTTTATAGGTGTAAAAAATTATAATATTCCATAAAAATTTCTATTTTAAAAAAATTTGGATTGTTTTATTAAAAATATAAAATTAACATATTTAGATAATAATTATGATAAAATAATTATAATATTTTAAAACATCGCATATAAATTAGTTATAGGGAATTTATAAGAATTTTATGAAATGTGTTATTTTTCTATGAATAGTAAAAAGAATTATTTATTTTTTTGGTATGTTTTATGTCTTCATATTTAAATAATTAGGAATTAATAATCTTTTAAAAAAAATCAAAAACCTATAATATTTTATATTATTAATAATTTTATTATTATTATTTTTAATCAATTTCCAAACAATTTAGTTATATTCCAATGTCTAAAATAGAAAATTATGATTTTATAAAATTTTATTTTGTAAAAATTATAAATTTCCATCGACAATGTAGTAATAAAAAATGGGATTACATAATCATGGATTGAAATATCATAATATATGACTCAAATTTATAAAACCATTTGAAAAAATTGCAGGTAAACAAATGGTTTTTTATTTTCCACATCCTTGATTTCCAAGCCATTCATTTAGAAACTAGTGAACAATTTCTGCAATTTTGTTATAAATCCCTAACAACTGCTTCATCCCCCATCACTCAAAACACATACTCCATGATGTTCTATAAATTTTTCTTACAAATGATTCCTGTTAGGTTTCTTCAACCCCCAAAGGTTCCAAACCAAAATATTTAACAGTAACTCTAGAAGGTAATGGAATCATTGTTCCATGCTCATTAAGAACCTATTTTTGTATATGAATTCTATATGTGATGATACTATAGTTTCATAACATTGTGATTATAAAATTAAATCCAAATTATATTTTACCAATGTTATTTCTTCATTATCTCTCATTTCACCCTTTTCTATATCCATATATTTTATCTATCATGCTTCTAAATTCACCACTCTAATTTCACTCATTTAAATTTGGAATTTTTATATTTTGAATACTAAAACCATTAATATTTCATGATTATTCAGAAATATTATAAATTAATTTATTGATTTGGATATTCACACATTCCTGACCAATATTCTCTTTATTTTGATTAAAAATTGATTTCATGGTCATTCGATTATGAACATACCAAATATATGCTTTTTTATAAAACCCATACTTCATTAACCTTGGGTAATTTAAAACAATGACTTATTATGATCAATGTGGCTTACATTGTACTAATATATATTAATGTGGATCCCAAATAGTTCTCTTTTTTTATTGGTTAATGAATCTATTATCTATAGATGATATGTTTTACGTTACCATGGTGGATAACCTAAATAATTTTAAATTAGGAGACCTTAAATATAAACCATGGTGATATGCTTTGGAATACCTAATTTTTATATTTTAACCCCATTTATATGGTATGTATTATTTATTTATGATGATATAACTCATGTTCTCTTGATATTTGTATATTTTTATACTTAATTTTATTACTAATATGCCTCATTGTCTGATGGAAAATGTAACCCTCTCTTGTTATCTCAATGGGATCACGCTCACCCCTTTCCATTGATGTATGTCCCTAGGATATGATATGATGTAAAAGTGTCCTTGGGTGAAACAATGGATATATCATTCAATGTGTTTGAAAGGAAATTTATATTTATTCATGAATTATGAAAATAATTTCAATCAAATTAATCATTAAAAGACACCATTTTCCCACGAACATAAAATATTATTTAAATAAAAAATATTTTACATTATAGTTTATATCACAGATTTGTTTTGGTATTTTTTGAAGTTAGGATTATAAATCATCACTATAAACCTTTAAAAATTATTAATTACAATAAAACACATTATTATTTATGGAAGTATTAAGGTTTTTGTTTCAAAGAAAAAACATCCATGTTTAGATACTAAAAGTGTATGTGGATCTGGAACATATTAACCTATGAATAACACACAAAATCACTACATTGTGTGTGTCTATATCAGGAACTGGTGGATAATAAGAAACTATATTTCACACATGGTTTCACACTCTCGGGGTATATATTACGTTAATCGTAAGATTTTTATGATCCATTATGAAGAATATATCTAAAAATTAAATAATATTATTGGTGATTAATATCATATTTAGGAATGATTTCTTATAACTCAAAACCCATTTAGATTTATATAAAACATCAATGTTACATTTTTCTCAATAATTTTTTCTATTTTTTAAAAAATTCCATGAATAGTATGACCCATGTAAAGGATCAGTACTATGTATGATGCACAGACAACCACCCCAAAATGATGGAATCTTGGAAGAAAACCTTATTGAGTATAATGAATCTATTATCGTATATAAATAATTGTAAATTTAGTCACGTTCAGTGACCAAATTCACCTTAAATGGATTAATTTACCATTGTGTCCCTCATGAATCAATGAACAACTTCTTTTTGTGGACATTTTTTACCCATTGATTACTGACTAATTGATTACCTATATAGATGAGATCTTTTATATACTCGGCTATTCAGAGCCTGTGAATCAGACCATGTAATTATAACACATAGGAAGTAAATATAGTCAGTTGTGGACTCTAATTGAATAATTTATTCCAAGATGTGAGGTTGAGGCAATAATGTGGGAAGAGAACATGGGATTTTTACAAAAAATATTTTCACTATTTAATGTAAAAAATATGAAATAAATAATAAGAGGTGTAGTTAGAGGAAAATGAATCAGTGGGTTGATATCAAAATAAACATTAACTGATTTTCTCAATAAACCTCACGCATTTTTATGGATCAAAAAAATATTTGATTGATTCTTCGGTGTTTTGAAACCCCATATTTGGAGAAGTTTTGAAAATCATAAATATGAATGATATGAGGAAATACTGATTACTGAAATGAATTTTTAATTGGAGATTGGAAATATTTAATGGTATCATTTCTTTTATAGTGAATCGAGAAAAGGAACCATACATGTGTAGGATTTTAAATCACATAGGATGTGGAATAAACATACAACATCCAACATGAAACAAATATTGGAATAAGCATTCATGGAAATTATTTCGTTTGAGTGGAATATAATACATGTTGGAATGATATAGAAATATATCTTCATACTATTGTAGTGAAGTGAAACCCTAACTTACCAACAATAATGATAATGGTAAGATGGTTCAGGTCCATCCTAAACTCTAATGATTCAAGTGTGGATGACATACACATATTTATATTCGATGTCGAATTAAAAAAGTAATTGAGGGAAACCTCCATAAACCTCATAATAGTAAAAGGGATTATGTTATAGAATTTTCTATCATGAAGACTAATGTAGACTCTCCAAAATATATAGAGGAAGCTACACTCATTGTGTTCTCAATTATAGAAATCACCTTCATTAATTCTAGTTATATGCATTCCTTTATTTTATCCATCATTCTGAATAGTATAGAATCAATCCATGAGCTTATAGATGTAGAGTTATCAATCAATATCTCCATAGGTGTTTCTATATTATAAATATTGTATTCAAACAATAGAATTAAATTTGGTGAGTATACTATCATAATTATTTTTGTACTAATTTCCAGGATTGAATTATAATTTATAGTAGAGATGGATGGGCACTAAAAGTAAAATTAAAATATATAATACAAGATAAAATAAATTTTATTAGTAATGTATTGAAAACCTATAGTTATTTTCAATTTTGAGACATGATGGCCTGAGATTTCTCTACAATGTACTATTATAGCCTTCCTTAAGGAAATGATCAGTGAACATGGATAATGAAATGAATTTATATTGTCAGATAATTTCCCCATAGTAAAAGAATACATTGATTTAACTTCAAAATAATTCTATGGACCTCCCTTAGAAGTACTGGTATATTTACTCATTTAACTCATACAAGAATCCAAGTTGATATCGACAACCCCACATAGAATGGAAAATGTTGAGTTAGAGGAATTAAAGTAACAATATTATGATCCCTTGAAGAAGGCTTTCATCGAACCATGTATGTATCCTTGGGAGATTATATTATCTTTTAAAAAATGAATGATGGGTGAGTGATTCTATATATTGATTATATATTACCCAACTATTCCATATAAAATAACAGTTTCCCTCTCCCAAGGAGTGAGGGTTTATTTCACTAGCTTTATGGGACTCAATTCTTCTCCAATATCTCTCTTCAATAACTGTGTAATATATTAAGGATGAATAAAAAATATATTATAAATTAAAACTTCCAAAAAAATATATTGGAATTTTGAATTGGATGTTATTACCTTTGGATTGATTAATTCTCATGAAATATAAATAGATTTGATGAATAGAGTATTTTTGGTCTACATTAACAAATAAATGATTTTTTTTATGGATGATAAATTTTTATATAACAAAATCTTAAAGGTAAATAAGGATCTTCTAAGTGTTATATTGATAACTATGACATTGTATATTCTATAATGAAAATTAACAAAATTTCAATTATTTTTGCAATAAGTTTCATTCCAATTGAAATTTGTATCCAATGAAGGAATCTCAGTTGACCCAACCAAGATAATGGATATTGTGGAGTGTCCTCATCCTACAACAATAAATTATATTTATTGTTTATTGGGGTTAGTATAATATTATATGAATTTTTTGAAATAAAATCACAAATATATAATCCACTAACCAGAATAATATGAAATGGATATGAGTTCATCAAGGAGAAAGAGTGAGAACAATGCTTTCAAGAATTATATAAGAGTTTGATCACTATAACAATGATAACTCAAACCTCTATTTGGGATATATTTATTTTTTATCATGATTTATCTACAAAATGGCATAGGTTTTTCATTATAAAAAAAGAAATGTGGTAACTTTTTCATCTCAACAATTAAATCCCCAAAAGAATAATTATCCTACCAATGACCTGTAGATAGCCTCAGTCACTATTCTTTGATGATTTATCTTATATAAATTTAGAAGAAGAAATGTGATATATAAATAGACCACCAGATTTTGAAATATATATTAACATAAAATGAATTGAACATGAGTCAAAGGATATGGTTGGTGCTTCTTGGAGACCACTAACTAGTCAATTCATTATCATCATAGTAGTGAAAAAAACATCTATAACGAATGAATTGTAAAATAAACTTTTATATAAGAATTTATGAGGATTTTAGGAGACCCGTTGATCAAGAAAATATTATTCAAGGATATGTGAATAACAAGGGAAGGTATATCGTCACTCCTATCCTAAATGATTTCTCAACCATTATTATTAGGGATGATCTAGATATATCAAATAGAATATACCTTAATACAGAATAAGATAGAGGCTTTAAAGAATGGGATGTTTCCTGAGTTTAGTATCGATCAAGAATGTGTAATAAATACTAATGAAAGACTATCTGTCCCATCTATCCTAGAGATATATATATATATGATGGTGGATTATCATAGATCTAAGTTATCTATTCATCCTATATGCCCTAAAAAGTATATGTAACATCATGATCCCTATTAGAGGGATAATATGAAAACGAATATTTCAGAATATGTTTTTTGGTGTATGGTTTGTCAAAAATTGATGGAGAAGTGACAATTTTATAAAGGGGTTTTGGTATAAATACCCATACAAATATTGAAGTGGGACTATATCAAAATGGACTTCACTGCTGGTCACCTATGAAAAGAAAAAGGAAATTTTGTGATATGTGTTAAAGTATATTAACTCACCAAGACTTCCCATTAATCCATAATTTGGGACAATTTCCCTCTTCACAAACATTCCATGATATACATAAATGATGTTGTGATACTCCATGGGGACAATATTCAATTACTTTTTATCAAGATCTATGGTTCATAACTATCATCAGTAGAAGTCTTAAACAATATCTACATACTAATTTCAATTTCTTGATGGTCAACTAATCCCAAATAGAAATATAATCTAAAATTACTATCCATACTCTTTAGTAATTACTAGGAACATTCTCAATGTAATTTAAATCTAGATGGGACCAATACCACCCATTAGTTTAGTAATCATACATAAATAACTTGCAATCAATAATTCAAATGGCTCATAATGATCACTTACAATGGAAGTGATTTAGAACTACATCTTATAGGGATAACATTGGTGAGATAATTTTTATGGGATCGATATTTTGAAATAAGTGATGGTTCATTCTTTCCAGAAACATGTATTTTTTTTAGTATTAGAAAAATAACATTGAAAATTTTTGCTGAAGGGAATTTTATTTTGATGTTGCTGAGAGTGGGTTTATTCAAATCTCTCCATTGAAGAGAGTCATGCTATTTGGAAATGAGAGAAAGATAACCCCAAGCTATATTGGCCCCTTTTAAATCACAAATAGCATAGGAGAAGAGTGTTATAAGATACTACTTAACCAAATTTGGATAAATATTTGACATATGTAATGTATCTCATTTGAGAATTTATATAATAGATTCCCCCCCCTCAGCTAAATCACATGGTTTCACAACTAGAACATGACCTCCCTTATAAGAGAAGCTGGTGGAGATAATAGGCAATAAAGAAAAGGCTTTATTCTACAATACAATACATATTTTCCAATCATTCTGGTGAAACCATATATATTAATATGCAGCATTGGAAATGTGGGAATAAATAAAATTAAAATACCCCCACCATTTTTCAATCGATAATACGAGTTGAAATTTCATGGATGAAATTTATAAAGTGGGGAAGAATGTAACGACCCATTCATTGTTAAATGATATTTATATATTGAAAAATTGAGTGATATATTATATTATATTATATTATAAACATTTAAAATATATTTGTACACAAAAACCATTCCTCATTAATAACTATCAATATTTTACTTTCCAATGAAACTAATTAAGATTTCTATCATTACAACATAAAAAAATAAAATCTAAATTGTGAAACTATATATTACATCAACAAATTTAAATCATCACTAGCATGGCCAACACAAAAAAGTTAAACAATATATTTCTAAATAAATCATTATCATAGAAAAGGAAAATATATAACCATGGTAAGATTTTTAGAGAATATTGATTAAAAATTAATGAGTCATACTTATATAGATGAAGAGAAATATGACCATTGGGAATTAAATTTTGGTCAATTATAATTGTTTTTTAAAGATATATTATTCCACTTAACTATTTAGAGGCACACCCATTATTGATAACTTTCCAATAATAATAAGTGTTTCTCATTAACAATGATATAGAATGAATAATGGGGAAATGACTGCCTCATCTTATAGAGACATGTCGTTTGAAGCCCATTCATCCAAATAAATAGGAGATAGCATAATTGGGTTCCTACCTTGACTGTTCACAATCCAATATTAAACACGTGAAGCTAGAATGAAATCACCTAATGTAGATGTTCATATAATTTGAGATTACTACTCAGTTGATGTTATATGAACCACCCTATTGAACTACTATGATTTCACACATTACCCATAGGGAGCACGTGGGTGTAATAAGGATTTATGTAACAATTGTATAATTACATAAGGTTTAATTTAAATTATATAAACTAATTTTTAAATCCATTTTTCCTTTTTTTGGATTTTCCCTAAAAATATGCATGTTTATGTATATAAAAGATGATAAATTTATATTTAGAAACAAATAAAATATAATTATATTTTATAAAAAATATATAATATTTTCTAATAAATTAAAATGATAAAAACAATATTTAAAATATTTTTTAATTCAATTCTATTTAAATATAAATGAAAACATAACTTAATAATTCCCTTGGAAATTCTTCAAAGTTGCAGAAATTTGATGCTTCCAAAGAAACTAATTCTTTAAAGAAATTAAGGAATTATAATATTAATGTTTAAATTAATAATATTTTGATAATTATTCTTCTAAAATAAACATTATATTTTAAATAAGTACAGAAAAATTATATTAGGGTGAATAAATGTGAATTTTCAAAAACAATATATTTTTTATTAATATTAAAATATAAAATAAAAGGATTTTGGTATGTTTTATGACTTCATGTTTATGTTAAAATTGTGGTATATAAAATTATAAATTATTGATGACCTAAAATACATTATTTTATTAAAATTATACATTTTAATATATTTTGATCAATTTGAAAATCTATATGTGACGTAACAATGAAAAGAAATGAAAATTGGATTAATATAATATATTGTTGGAAATATATTTTTCAATATTCTAATGAGTGTGAAAAAATTATTATTGGTTCTAATAGAGAAAAAATGTCATCCAAAGTGACTCAAATTTCCAAAACCCTGACAAAAACGCATGGGTAAGACAATGATTTGTCAATTTCTATAACTTTATTTTGAAGACCCATATTTTGAAATTATTAAACAATTCCAATAATTTTCTATAAGTAACCACCAATTTCACCATTACCCATCACTCAAAATACTTCATCAATTATGTTATTGTTATTTTACCTCTCAAAACCTCCCCTTAAATTTTCTGCAGTTCTCCATGTTTCAAATTCTCATGATTTATGATTATATCTTCAAGGATTACGAATTATCTTTACATTCACATCAAGAAACACTTTATATATATATATATCGAAGTTATTGGTCCAAAATATACATATTACTCATTTATCATAAAATTAATGGTAAACTATGTTTTATCCACGAGACATCATCATTATCTCTCATTTCACACATTTCTAAATCCATATTTTATACCACTCATACTACATAATTTACATATAAAATTAATATCTTTTAATTTAAAAATTCAAATATTTGTAATACCAAATTCATTATTTATCTATGTGTGATACACAAGATCATAAAATAATTTATAAATTTGGGGATTTACATATATGAAAACCACATACATTTTCACTAGGTTAAAAAATATTTTGTGGATATTTATTTCTAAACAAATATATTAAATTTGTTTTATATGAAACACGTAGTTTTCCATACTATGGTTAATGATGAAATGGTTTATTATGATCAATGTGTATAGGTAGACCAAAATTCACTTCTCAAAATGGTATGATGTCTATGTCATCAAGTAAAAAACTAATACTATTATATATAAGTAATTTGATTCATAGTTTTCATGATGTCACAAATACTTATACATATATGTAATCATTATAGATATCTATATGTGAACATTTCTAATCCCAATACATGTTGTATAAATACATGTCATATACTAAACTACATATTCTAGAAAAATTAATAGAACCTAACAAATAAATATATCCTTTAATATATGACAAATGTTATTATTAATATTCTTGGGTGACCTTAACTCATTTAAATCCATTAATTTTTAACTATATTTGATAAATTAGATATGTTTTCATTGGAAAATGGTCAAATTTTTATCTTAAAGTAGAATATATCTTTTAATGCACTATTGGATTTAGGAAATAATATTTAAACCTAAGTGGTAAATTGGTGATTTTATAAGGTGGTTATCTTTACAAATGATTTCAATTATTAATGGAATATGAATAAATATTTAATTTATCATTCATTTTAAATTAGTTATTTTTTTAAAATAAATATGGTTCAATTTATACTTTTTGGGGGATATAATGATGAGATTTTAGAAGGATATAGAATATTTGTGAAAATAAATGTTTAATTAAAGAGGAAAGGGGGATATAACTTTTATAGGTTTTTTAAATGATATTAAAATGTTATATAAAATAAAATATATAATATATTAAAAAACTGAATTACATGGATGATTATATCTCTACAATGGGGGTTCTCACCTAGTCGTACAACTCTCTATATTCTAATAATTATCTTATTCCCAACAAAAACATATGATGATCAATGTCACAAAATATTTATGTGTCGTAGAATAAAAAATATAGTTAAATGGAGTGGTTAATAGTGATTTTATGATGACTGAAGGATAGTTCTTAGAAATCAATTAAATGAGGTATTAAATGTCAATACACTCATAGGATTCTCTATATGATTATATTCTATAATTAATATTGAATAGTATTTGAAACGATAAAAACTTTATCCTTTTTAATATTAAAGAAAAAAAGTTTTAGAATATGGTTTATCAATTCAATATGGATAAATTCATTTATTTTTAAAATTATTAACATACCAATATATGTTATTCGTTTCTCCAAATAATTGTTTTTTAAGTTTTTATTATTTAATTAAAATTATTTCTATTAAATATATTACTGTGAAAATTAAATTTAAGGTTATTTAAAATTTAGAAAAATATATTTAAAAATATAGTTCTAAATTAGTGAATACATATAGAAATTAACTAGATTTTGATAATAGATATTCATATAATCATTGATATGGATTATTATATTAATTAATTTAATTCATTTAACACCCTGAGAAAGTAGGTAAATATATTTTTGAGGAGTGATATGAATATTATAATTAATTTAAATTGTATCACACTATATATAAAATTTAAAGTGAAGATTTAATAAAATGGAATAATTTTATTACAGAGTTTAATTGGGTTGATAATTATTCCATAATGGATTTATTCCATAATGGATTTATTCCATAACATGTGGGACATTATAATTGTCTCAAAAGGCATTAAACAGATCAATCATCTTATATATTTCACTATGATTATGGTCGATATTAATTGAATAACATAATGATCATGTTTATAATAATTAATTATAGAGACTAATATATTTTATCTAACTGGATGTGACCATTATTAGTACATTAAGGTTTAATTTTCAGAAAATGAGAAACCAAAAATTACACATGATGTGTAGTGGAAGGGAATATATTGAGTTTTCCATTTCATATGTTGTTTTCATTACCTCTTATTGTATCTTTCATATATCATAAGAAATTTTTATAATTATGGATGTAAATAGTCTATTATGAGAATTTATCCATGTACATCATGATAGTTTTACTCTCATTCTCTTTGGAGACACATTAAATGATATTTTTCCCATATAAAATTTCAGAGATTAATATAGACAATAGAATTTGGGTGATATGTTCAAATAGTCCAAGGGTAATTAATCCCCTATACGGATTTTATTTATAGGTGATGGGTCAAATACTATCATAGTTTATTAATTAATCCCACATTGACCTCGGGAGTGGGTCCTCAAATTTGGTTTTTTTGCGCATGTGGTTAGTGTGAAAACATGGTATTTTTAAAAGGTTTTTGTTTCCAAAGAAAATATATATTATATTATATTAATTAAATATATATATATAATATAGTAGAACAAATAAAATATTATCTTAGTTATAATAATCACCACACTAGTCACCTAGTAATCAATTGAAAATTCCAAACATTACCCCTAGATAAAAAAAGATAATCTAAAATGGAAAAATACGGATCACCCAAAACCGTTTAAATCATATTCATCATGTCCAAAACAATAGATATAAAACAATATATTTTTAAAACAATAAATTTCATAGATTATTAAAATATATAACCTTATCAGAAATTGGAGTGAATAATAAGTGAAATAATGAAGTGCTATTTATAAGGTATAAGGGAAATGTGGAAGTATGGATTTGACCATTGGTAAAATATTATCATTTTTCCATATAATAGGTTTTTAATTTTACCATTGATAACTCTACAAGATTTTTATAATATTACTTTTATAATTAGATATTTTAAGTGGTAATGATAAATGATTATTGAAGCAAAAAAGGAGATATGATGGTGTCAACCATTTGAGTCTTGTCATTTGAAGCCCATTTATCAAAACATTGGAGGGTGGTAGCATCACTATGATTAATTATTGATATGGACCACAATATGAATAAAAAAATTAATATTGAATGAAATCACCTACGAGAAACATCATATTAGTAGAGATTATTAATTAGTCATTGATAGTTGACCCACTAAATGAAATTACCATTATCGCACACCTTAACTATAGGGTGTATGGGTGTAATTATGTGTTAGATGTCCAGAAAATAGTTATGTAATGGTTTTTTAAATTTTTTATATATAACATGTTTATTCCATTAATATTTTTTTGTAATATGTATTCTTAATAAAATATATATTTATTTTTTAAGAATTAGATAAATGAAATTTCCGGCACTAATAAAATATAATTTTTTTCAGAAAATATATACAATTATAAAATAAAATCATTTATTATAAATAATAATTTAAGTTTATTTAAAAAAAAAATTCTAAAATAGTAATGATAAAATAATTTTATTAGGGGAAATAAAATTTTTATATGTGTCAAAAATTCTAATATGCCTTAAAAATTTCAATTTTAAAAAATTCAGATTGTAATATTAAAAATATAAAGTAAAAATATTTAGAAAATAATAATGATAAAGTAAAAATTATATTTTAAATCAACACCTATAAATTAGTTTAGAATGAATTTATGATAATTTTTTGAAATATGTTATTTTCCAATGAATTGTAAAAATCATTATTTTGGTTTTTGGTATGTTTTATGACTTCTTTATTTATATCATAAGGATTTAATAATATATTAAAAAAATAAATTACCTATAAAATTTTAATTTATTAATAATATGTAATTTATTTTATTTTAATCAATTTCATAAGAATTTGGATATATTCCAATGTCTAAAAATGAGAATTATATTTTTAGAAAATGTTATTTTTGGAAAAATATAATTTTCCTTCTCAAATATTGTAGTAAAAATGGTATTTGATTATAATGGATTAAAATATGATAATATATGACTCAAATTTCTAAATCCATTTGTAGAAACCATGGTTACTAAAATGGTTTTTCATTTTCCACATCCTACAATTTTTGGACATATATTTTGAAATTATTAAACAATTCCTCCAATTTGGTTATAAATTACTAACAATTTCTCCATCCCCCACCACTCCAAAATCCTAAACCAGGATGTTCTATAAATTTTTCATCCAAAATATTCTCCCAATGGTTTCTTCAATCCCCAAAGTTTCCTACTCAAAATATTTAAGAGTTATTCTAAATGGTATGGAAATTATCGTTCCATGATCATTAAGAACTGATTTTTGTACATGACTTCTATATGTGATGATAAGTTATTTTCATAACATTCTGATTGTAAAATTAAATCCAAATTATATTTTATCATTTTTAATCCATCATTATCTCTCATTTAACCATTTTTTAATCTATATATTATATCTATCATGCTGATAAATTTACCTTGCAAATTTCAATCGTTTAAATGAGAAATTTAAATATTTTTAATATTAAAACCATTAATAATTCATGGTTATTCACCAAGATTCTAAATTAGTTTATTCATTTTGTGATTCACATATACCTAACAAAAATTCTATTTTTTGGTTTAAAAATTATTTCATGGTCATTCCCTTAAGAATTTACCGAGTCTGTTCTTTTATATAAAACCCATTCTTATTTCACTTTTGGTAAATGAAAAAATGACAAATTATCATCAGTGTGGCCTGAATATAAATAATATATATTCATTTAGATCCCTGATTGTGACTTTATGTATTTTATAACAACTCTATTCTCCAAAGATGATATGTTTTATGATACCATGGTGGATACCCTCAATAATTTAATATTAAGAGACCATGATGATAAACCATGGTGATATGCTTATGAATGCTAAATTTTTTATGTTTTAGCCACATTTACATGTTTTGTATTATTTATTTATTATGATATTCATCATGTTCTCTAGATATTTTTATATTCTTATACCTCATGTTATTACTAATATGCATCGTTATTAGATGAAAAATTTCATCCAAGCTTGTTATCACAATGGGCTCAAGCTCAACCCTTTCTATTGATGTATATCCCTAGGAAATGATATGATGTAAAATTAATCTATGGTGAACCAATGTAAATATATATCATTTAATCTATTTAAAAATGAATTAGTTTATATTCATGTATTATGAAACTAATTTCCATAAAAGTATTCATTAAAAGATTCTTTTTGTCCCATAAACTAAAATTATTATTTCAAAAAATGTGATATGTTGTAGTTTATATCAGATGGATTTTTAGTTATTTGTGGAAATTAAGATTGTAGATCCACACTATAAACCTATAAAAATTATTAATTATAAGAAAACCTCTTAGTATTTATGAGATGATTAAGTAAGTTGTTTCAAAGAAAAAACATCCATGTTTAGATACTAATAGGGGATCTGGATCTGGAACATATTCCCCTTTGAGTAACATAGAAAAGCACTACATTGTGTATTACATGACCAAGAATTGGTGCATAATAAAAAAACAATGTTTCACACCTAGTTTCATAGTCTCAGGGGATATTTTGTATTAAATATATAATTTTTATGATCCTTCAGGAAAGATATATCTAAAAATTTATTATTATTATAAGAGATTAAAAACAAATTTAATACGGTTTTCTTATGAATCGAACCCCATTTAGAATTATATACTACATTAATAATAAATTTTTAGAAATATCGTTTTCTCTTTTTAGAAAAAATGTGATGAATAATAAGAATGGTGTAATGGATTAATAAAACTTATGATGCACAGAAAACCATACTAATATGATGAAATATTTGATGAAAATCCTCTTGGGTATAATGAATCATGTATCTTGAGTTATTAATGGTAAACTGGGTCATTTTGAGTGACCAAATTCACCTTCCCTAGAGGATCTTAACATTGAGTCCCTCATCAATCAACAAAAAACTTCTTTTAGTTGATTTTATTACCCATTGATTACTGACTAATTGATTAGCTACAAAGATGAGATATTCTATATACTTCACTATTCTGAGCATGGAAATTTCACCTTGTAATTATACCACTTATAATGTGTAGATAATCAGTGTTAGACCCTAATTGAAAACATGACTCCAAGATTGGGGATTTATGCTTTAAAGTGGGATGATTTCATGAGATATTAAAAAAAACTCTATTAAATTTATAAAATAGAGAATAAATATTAATATGTGAATCTAGATGAAAATAAATCGGAGGGATGATATGAAGTGAACATTAAATTATTTTATCAATAAACCCTTAGCTTTTTTATAGATCAAAAAAAATTTGATTGATTTTTCGGTTTAATGATTCCCCATATTTGGAGGAATTTTTAAAATCATTACTATGATAGTTATAAGGAAATATTTTTAAGTGATGTGAATTTTTAATTAGATTTTGGAAAGATTTAATGGTTTCATTTGTTGAATGGAATGAATCGAGAAAAGGATCTATAAACATGGATGATTTTCGATCACATATAATGTGGAATAAACATACAACATTAAATATGGAATTTTTTAGGAATAATCATTAATGGAAATTATTTACATGGAGTGAAATATTATGAAAGTGATAATGATGTGGAGATATATCTTTACAGTATTTTAATGAAGTGATCCCCTAACATATCAACATAAAGATAATTTTAAGATGGTTCAGGCCACTCCAAATGTCTAATGATTCTAGTGTAGACAACATACAAACATTTATAGTTGATGTCCAATTGAAAAGGTAATTTATGGAAACAACCATCATCATTAAAATAATAAAATGGATTATGTTTGGGAATTTTCTATCATGATGACTAATTTACTCTACAAATTGTTTGGTACCTGCTACAGTCATTATGTTCTCAATTCTAGAAAGAACTTTATTTGATTCTAGTTCAACGAATTCATTTATTTTATCCATCATTCCAAATAATACATAATTAATCAATGAGCATATAGATGTGGTCTTATAAATCAATACCCCCAGAGGTATCTCCATAGTATAAATAGTGTATTGAAACTCTCGCATTAAATTTAGTGAGTATAATATCATAATAAATTATGTAGTCATTCTTAAGGAAAAATTAGAAACTATAGTAGTGATGTATGGGCTCTCAATGTACAATGATAATATAAAATATAATATAAACGAAATTTTAGTAGTCATGTATAGACAACCAATAGTTATGTTAAATGGAGAGGCATATCAGCCTTACATTTTTCTATAATAACCTCTTATAGCCTTCATTATGGATATGATCATTGGAGAGGGATAAGGAAATAAATGTATAATGTCAGATGATTTCAAAATTGTAAAATAATACATTTATTTAACTTAAAATTAATTTTATGGACCTCCCTTAGAAGGAGTATTGTATTTCCCCATTGAACTCATATAAGAATTCAAGCTAATATCTAAAACACCACATATAATGTAAAGTGTTTAGTTATAAGAATTAAAGAAATAATATTATGATTGAATGAATATGATTTTCATCCGACCATGTATTTCTACTTGGGGATATCATATTATAATTTAATATAAAAAGGATGGATCAATGAGTCTACACGTTGATTATAGGTAACATAATGATTTCATAGAAAATAACACGTGCCATCTCCCAAAGAGTGAGAATTTATTTCACCAGCTTCATAGGACTCAATTCTTCTCTAATATCTAACTTAGATAAGGGTATAACCTATTGAGGATGAATAAAGAATATATTCTAAATAAAAAAAATTTAAAAATATATTTATTGTGTGTTTGTTGTGATGACCATTGGATTGATTAATTATTATGATATATTAATGGATTTAATGAATATAGTATTTAAGGAAAACTTTTATCAATTAATGGTTTCTTTTTTTGGTGATTTTTATATAAATTTTTTTCAAGGAATATAAGGATCTTCTATTTGTGATATTGATAACAAAAACCTAGAATAGAATATAATGAAAATTTAGAAAATTTGATTTATTTTCATAATTTGTTTCATTTCAAAGGAAACTTATCTCCAATGAAGGAATTTCAGATGACCCTACCCAGAAAACGACTATTTTGGAGTGTCCACATCATAAAGAAATAAATTATATTTCATGTTCATTTGGATTGGTATAATATGGTATAAGGTTTTTGAAAAAAAATTCAGAAATTTATAATTCACTAAACTGTATAATATGAAATGGTGATAAGTTCATCTAGGAAATGGAGTGTGAACAATTATTTGAAGAACAATATCAGATTTTGGATACTAAAAACATGATAAATCAAACCACTATTATGGGGAACATTTATTATTTAATGTGATTCATCTATAACATGGAATAAGTTATTTCTCCTGAAAATAGTCATGGTGAACACTTATACATCTCAATAGTTAAATCCCCAAGAGTATAATTATCATATTCATGACCAAGAGTTAGTTGTAGTCACTTTTCAATGATGATTTATAGGATATAAATATAGAGGGATAACTGTTATATATAAATAGTCCATTGGAGTTTGAAATATATATTAACATAAAATGAATTTAACATGAGTCAAAGAATATGGTTGGCGCTTCTTAAAAACCATTGACTTTTCAATTCAATATCATCATTGAAGAGAAAAAAAAACTATAATGAAATAAGTATGAAATAATATTTTATATTGGATTGTTTGAGGATTTTAGGACTTCCATTGATCAATGAAATAGGATGGAAGGATATGTGAACAACAAGGGAATGGAAATCATCACTCCTATACCAAATGATTTATTAACCATTATTATTATGTAAGATATAGAAATATAAAATAGAATATACTTCCACACAAAAGAAGATAGTGGCTATGAAGAATGGGATGTTTCCTTAGATCCTAATTGACAAAGTAGGTGCACCAAATATTAATGAAAGGATATATGTCCCATCTATACTAGAGATAAATAAGCAAATGATGGTTGATTCTCATTGATCTAAGTTATCTATCCACACTGTAAGAACTACAATGTATAGGTAACATATTAATCCATGTTAGAGGGATAATATGAAAAGGGATATTTTAGAATATAGTGTATGGTTTATGGTGTGTCAAAAATTGAGGGCGAATCGACTATTTAATAAAGGTGTTATGCTTGAAATAATCATACCAAAATTGAAGAGGGACCTTATCAAAATGGACATTGTCACTGGTCACCTAATAAAATAAAAAGGAAATAACGTGATATGTGTTAAAGTGTATTATCTCAAAAATACATCCCATGAAACCATAAGATGGTATGATCTATCTCTTAAACAACATTCTATGATATAAATAAATGATGTGGTGAGACTCCATGGGGACCACATTTAATTATTTTTATTGTGGTCCATGGTTCATAGCTATCATCTAAAGAAGTCTTAAACAATATCTGAATACTAATATAAATTTCAAGATGGTCAACCATCCCCAAATAACTATTTAATGTAAAATGACTATTCATACACTTCGATAACTACTTGGAACATTTTAAATGGAATTTAAATGATGATGGGACCAATACCACCACTTTATTCAGTTATCATACATAAATAACTTCTAATCAATTATTTAGATGGATCCTAATGAATATCTATATGGGAAGCGATTTAGTACTCCACCATGTTTGGATAATGTTGTTGGGAGAATTTTTCTTGGTTCCATATTTTGAAATAGATAATGGTTCATTCCATCAAAAAACTTATAATTTTTTTCAGAGTTAAAAATATATCTTTGAAAATAATCAATTAAGGGAATTTTAGTTTAATGTTTGTCACAATGGGTTCCATTAGATCACTGCATCGAAGAGAGTCATACAGTTTGGATATATGGGCAGGGTAATCTCAATGTACATTATTTCCTTTAAATCCCTAATTTCATAGGAGAAGTGGGTTATTAGATATAACATCACCAAATATAGCTAAATAACATGATATATTTAATGTATCTTTTTTGAGAATGTACATAACTGGTTACCCACCTGATCTGAATCCAATGATTCCACAACTATAACATGCCCTATCTTATAATAGCATCTGGTGGAGATAATAGACCATAAATAAAATTCACTATGCCACAATACAGGACACCTTGTCCATGCTTTCTTGTGAAACCATATGTTTGAATATGCAACATAGGATACATTAGAATAAATAAAATGAAAGTACCCTCAACTTTCCTCAATCAATAATATGAGTTGAAATTTCCTGGATGAAATGTCTAATGTGGGCATAAATTTAATAACCCATAGTTGTTAAATTATACTTATATATTGAGAAAATGAGTGCTATATTATATTATATTAAGAAAAATCAAAATATATTAGAACACAAAAACATTCCTTATTAATAACGATCATTAAATTTATTTTCTATGAAACTAATTAAAATATTCTTCTATTACAACTCAATAAAATAAAATCTAATATTGTGAAACTATATATCACATAAACACATTTGAATCATCTCCACCATGTTGAAGACAAAATAATGAATCAAAATATAACTAAACAAATCCATATCATAGAAACTGATAATATATAATATTGGTAGGAATTTAAGTGAATATTGATTGAAATAAAAGAGTTGTATTTATATGGAATAAGAGAAATGTAACCATTTTGAATTGAAAGTTGGTCAGATATAATTGTTTTATAAAAAATCTATTATTCTTTTTGACCATTTGGAGAAACCCCCATTATTGATAACTTTCCTCTAATAATTAGTGTTTCAGGTCAGAAATGATAGAGTTAAATTAATGTAAAATGGAGAAACGAAGGACTCAGCATGTAGAGACATGTCTTTTGAAGTAAGTTTATCAGAAATTGAATAGGATATAACATAATTGGGGTTCTCCCTTGACTATTAGCAATATAAAATTAAACAAGTGAAGCTTGAATGAAATCATCTAATATAGAAGATCATATAATTTGATATTACCACTGAGTTGATGTTATCTGAAACACCCTATAAAACTACATAGATTACACACCTTACCCCTCGGGAATATGTGAGTGTAAAAAAGAATTTATCTTTCCATTTTATAGTTACCTAATGTTTAATTTACATTGTATAAATAAAAGGATAATTTAATTTTTACCTTTGTGTGCATTGTTTGTCCTAATATAATGAATTTTTATGTGTGTATAATTTGATAAATTGATATAAAGAAAATAATAATTATATTAAATAAATAATATATAATATTTTATAATTACATATATTATTAAAAATTATATTAAATTTTTTAAGGTACTTCTATTTAAATACATATGATAACAAAATTTAATAATTCCCTTCACTAATTTTTTAATTTTTAGAAATTTTATGGTTCCTTAAGATCAAATGTTTTACAATAAATAAGTATTTTTAAATTAAATATTTAAATTAATAATATTTTGACAATTAATCTTCTATGATAAACATTATATTTTAAATTAGTACACCAAAATTAGCTTAGGGTGAATTAATGTGAATGTTCAATTAAAATATATTTTTATATGAATATTAAAAGTAAAATCATGGTATTTCATTATGTTTTATGACTTATTGTTTATGTCATAATTGTGGTATAATTAATTAACCAAAAATGATGACCTAAAATATTTTATTTTATTAATATTATGAATTTTAATATAATTTTATCATCTTCTAAATCTATAAGGGACTTTCCCATGTCTAAAAATGGAAAATAGATTAAAAAATTATATTGTTTGAAATTTAATTTTTAATATTCCAATTTGTTTTAAAAATTGGTTATTGGTTATAAGAGGGAAAAAATATCATCCAAAGTGAATCAAATTTCCCAAACAATGATAAAAACACATGGGTAAGCCAATGTTTTTTCGTTTTCTATAAATATTATTTTAAAAACTATATATTGATATTATTAAACAATTACTATAATTTTCTATAAATAACCACTCATTTCACCATTCCCCATCACTCAAAATCCTTCATCAATTATGTTATGGTTACTTTACCTCTCAGAACAACACATTGATTATTCCTTCGTTCGTAATGTTTCAAATACTAATGATTTATGATTAACTATTCAAGGATTTTGAATTATCATTACTTTTTCATCAAGAAACACATTATATATATATATGTGTGTGTAAAAAATGTAGATAAAAACTCTATTTATAACTCTTTTATCATAACATTACAAGAAAATTATGCTTTATCAATGAGACATCATCATTATCTATCTTTTCATACATTTATAAATCCAAATTTTATAACAATCATACTAAATAATTTATACAGAAAATTAGTATCATTTAAATAAAAAATGTGTATATTTTGAATATTGAATTCATTTTTTATCTAATTGTAAGAAACTAGATCATAAAATAATTTATTAGTTTAGGGATATATATAAATGAAAAACACATACAATTTCACTAGGATAAATTTTATTTTATTTTTATTCATTTATGAACATACATATTCAATGATTTTATTTGAATCTCGTACTTATTTCTCCTAGGGTAATTGGAAAAATGATTTATTATTATCAATGTGGATCATATTTAATCAAGTACCCATTATAATTTTCTTTTATGAATCCTTGGTGATACACTAATGTGATATGCATATGAAGGCACCATTTTTTTTTAAAAAAAATTCATGTTATGTATCATGTTCTTTTTAATATGATATTCATCGTGTTCTCCTTGGCATGTTATATTTTTATACGTCATACCCTTACTAATATTCCATATTATAACAGGAACAATTTCTCACTTTATTATTCCCATACATGGCTCATTGTCACCTATTTACATCAATACATTTCTCCAAGAAATGAGGTGAAGAAAAACTAACCTATGTCGGACATGTGAAGACATATTTAAATTTTATTAAATTATTTCATTTAATGTGTTTTAAAACTATTTCCCTAGAAATCAATAATTAAAATATCCTTTTTCTTGTCCCATGTATAAAAAATGTCTATTTCGTAAAAATGTCTGATGGTATAGTCAATAATCTAGTGATATCAATAAGGTATGGGTTCCTATATAATGAAAGGGGCCCATACTGCATAATGTAATAGGTTATTAACCCCCATATATATAAGTCTATACAATCACATGATATGGTTTACATGTCTTCCATCCATTAGATTCATCAAATCCTTGATTTCTACATTTCCTCTCAATGGTGTGTGTGTTCGTCATTGGATTTATCACTACATTGACTGACATCCTCACAACATAGAATCATTTACCCCTTTACTATTTTAGTGGGGAAACAAAGAAGTTATGGAATCTCTGTAGTTTGAGTACTGATTATATTATTATTTTTTATATGTATCTTATTCACATAGAAATAGGACCCAAATTAAATCTGCTAAGATGAATCAACCTTCCAAAAAACATTCTTAAGACATCCCTTAAATCATATTTTAGATTCTTAATTTATTGTTCTTCCCATTATTATTCTATGTTTACTTAACTTCCTTTTGTCTTCTCCTTTTTTGTGGTGTCCTATGGGGAATATTATATTCCCCATGCATTGGATATCATTTCCTTGTGAGTGTTGACTATGTTGAAAAAATAGTTTAAAGGTGTCCATGGTGAATATTTGGTTGGTAGTCATAGTTTTTATGTTTTTATTGTGTTAATGGTTATTGATTCAATTAATGATTTTACAATAAGCCCTTATAAGGATTACTTTTCTCTGAACCATCAATGTTTCATACATTTGGATATTAGGTTATTTTTTTAATTATTATTATTGGTGTTTATCTATGTGGTGTTGTTCGAGATATATAGTGTCTTGTGAATTCATAATAATCAATCGATTAGTTATTTGTGTCTTATTATTCTATTTACCTATATCACATTGGATATGACTGGTTTAATATAGCCATTCATTCTCGTAGGGGATAACATGTGTTTGTTAGTCCTTCTTGGTGATAGACACCAAGCCCTAGACTATTGGATGTGGGATTTTAGTGGAACATGTAACCTAATTGCTAGTCTAATGGGGGTGTTATTATAGTATATACCATGAAATTGTAATTGTAATGGGTCTTTATTATGTAAATATATAATATTTTGATTCATGTGTGTTTTTTTAGGAAACATGGATTAAATTTTTTATGGTTTCATGTTGTCAATTTTCAAAAATAGGAAAAACTTTATTATAGTGGTATTTGATTTATCATTCAATCATGACACTAATATGTTTTTCATAAACATATAAATATATATAGACTTTTATTTGGAATAAATACGATGGTCCGTGTATCAGATATAATGTTATTTTTGAGTATTTATAAATAAAATTTATTCAAAATTACATGATATAATTTAGTAACCATTTTTATATAGATGAATACTAGATACAGACATAGAAAAATCTATCTATGATTCTTAGAATGGGTCACCGAAAACATAGTCAATAGCCTCTATTCAAGGATATTTTATTAAAGTGTTATCAAATTAAGGACCAAATTGGGAGTTATATTTACCCCATGATAAGATGTAACTCAATACTAAAATCATAAATAATATCGATGATTTCTTTAAGAAAGGTGGGAATACCCATAGGTTCAATGAAATTGATGAGTTACAACATTATAGGTATATGAAAATTTATGGTTAGCCTAAACCTAAGTAATAATATGTTAATCAAACTATGGTGAAAAATATATTCAATATAGTTTGAACACATCGAAATAAGGTAATGATTTATGCGTTCTGTTTCTGTCATGGCCAAGGCATCAATTTGATTGTTTTAGTTATATAGGAATAAAATGTATCTACACTATCATGGTTACACTATGAGTTATATTTTTTAATGGAGAATTACTATTTAAAAATGTTATGGCTGGTACTTTATAAGAAATTATACTAATTCAATTGGGAATCATAGTTTTCATTAGTAATACAACATGGTTAATATTCCTAATGAGGTAATACATTACTATTATTTATAATGGATTTTAATACTAGTGGAGGATTATGTGAGGCCTGAATGGATGTATTTAAATTATGTTTATACCACTCTATGAACCCAATTAACTAATTATATTTAAATAATCATGGAATATAATCAACAAATAAATAAATAATGTCTAGGATTCCTCGTAATGGGGATATCTGTAGTATTATACCAATTCCATTAATCATTATTTGATAATCAAGAGAAAACATCAATTGTAATATCTACCTAATACATCAATAAAATAGCGATCTTAGAGAGGATTACAGTAATAGGGTGGTATTCATTAATATGAATATTGAGGTAAATTCCACATAGATAAATAATTTAGATCTAGATGAGATGATGATGGTAACCAAGATTATAATATGGATGAACATCTTTCTAAAAGTAACAGATGGGATTATGGTTCAAACTATAGTGATTATGGTGGCCATCCAAGGGCTTGTTTTAGGTGATGATTTTTCATAAAATAACATAAAGGACTTTTATATTTTTTTTACAATCCAATTTTAATATATGTTATGCGGGATCACATGTATAACTTTAAATTCAAATACAACAAGGAAATACATAATACAATTAGCCTAGTGGTAATGATTCCCAGAACATGATCAATAGGCCTAATTCTTAAGACCCTATACTAAAATAACACATTCATTATATCCATAATTTAGCACCCTAATATATATTCTGGACTCCACTTTCACAGTTTTCCGTCATATAACCCCCAACTTAGGGCATTGAAATCATGAATTCTTTCCACTATATGAATAAATATCCATCTAGAACTATCATAATGATCCAAATTTACATGTTACACATTCAACTTGTAATATACTATTCCGACATGAAGTTATTGGATCTGGTTCATATCCTGATGATCGTATGGACCAAAGGCATGTGGTGGCCCATATGACATATAGCATGAAGGCCCCTAAATGTGTCAAGAAATCCCACAATGATAAATAGTAATTTTGATATAGTACCCCATTGTATTACCTACTGAAGTACAACTATTGTAGGTGTAAAAACACACTCCCACCCATATTTGAACTCGAGATTGATGTAGGATTATTTGATGTTAATACCACTGGGGTATTCCTCTACCTATCATAATATATTGCTTCATGAAATTGTAGGATCTATATGTGGATTATGTTTTTATTAAATTTCTCCACCACCTCCTTAATGTAGTCCATAAAAGGAATAATAAATTCGAAATCAATGCTATTATTAAATTAAAACAAAAATGTTTGTGATTATGATGAAATATATATTTTTTATATGTGATATAGTTATTCACTACATTATCAATAATTATTTTATGATGATATTGATAAAATACTTATATGGACTGTCCACATATTACATAAAAATCCATCTTGAGTATGGAAAGTAAGATTTCCACATGTTATTACTCAATGAAGGTTCATTCTAAACACACTATTATATAATTTTAGAAAGAAAATATTTATCATTAATAAAATAATATATAACATAAAATTTTTTCTATTGGTTGGTGTAGTGAAATTATTAAAATAGACTACATCGAAAGACAAGCAAGGTGTTTGACATTAAAAACCAGGTTAAATGGCTAAACTACCAATGTAATATTCCTATGAGAACCTCTATTGTACAATTTTTTATTCACAAACCCACTGAGTTATCACACAATAATTGTTTCCTTTAATCATCCTCCCCTACCATTTTGAAATAAATGTTTTGTGCACTAAATTTCAATTTATTACAACACATATCCACCACATCCTATGATGGTAAGATAAGAGAACCTCAATCTATATCACTCCTTAATTAACCTTATTAGTATAAAATCACATACTTTCTTCATTAAATCACAAATGATTCATTATATACATTGAAAATAAAATTAAGTGTTGGAAAAAAACTATGTTATTAAATGACGGGTAATTAGAAATTTTAGAATATATGATATAATAATAAATAATTCCCTGAATATCATTGATATCATATTGAGTCGGAATCATATTGTGAAATAAATATGGGTTAGTAATTTTGAACATCACTAGATATATACGATCATAATTCTATTATAAGTAATATAGATTCATGTGTGGCTTTTGTTTTCAATATTGAAATTACATGTAAAAGAGTATATGTGTTGGATCATGATGAAGATCCTAATGATTGATGTGTTTGAATGGTTAGAGATGTATCATTGATTTCTTATGGATCACTTTTATTGTAGTTTTACAAAACAAATATTTTATAACAAATAAAATGTTTTTACTGGTTATTGAATATAGGTATTGAGATGTTACTATATATTTATAATAATTAAAAAGGGTGTGATTTCTTGGTGTAATCGAATAAATACATTTGAATAAGATTTATTAACATCATCTAATTATTTTATATTTAGTGTTATAATGAATCAAAAAAAATGTTCGAATGGAAGATAGAATCTAATTCTATTTATTTTTTTGTTAAATTTAGAAGATGTCTAGTAGAGGAGTTTCGTTCAGCTATCCATGATTAAAGTTGATCAAATGATGATATATGTATTAGTAACCATCATTTTCATATCATAAAAGATGTTTTTTTGTAGTATATGGGGGTTTTCACATGGATTAACATTAGAGAAGGATTATATAGAAGATATAATTGTTCAGTAGGATAATTATCTTGGAAAGACTCAATAAAGGGTACTCATATGCAACAAGGATTATATATTAATCCATAATGTTGTCTAAGAGTATCATAAATATTTGTAAATGATACTATAAAATTCAGGAAAATATAAAACATTATATAGATAGGTATAAGAGAAAAAAGTAAATATGTATGGTTTTACTTTATTAAAGGAAATAAATAATGATTTACCAATTTAAATTATTATACGTAATGTTAAAAAAAGTTATAGTGTTTATAAAATTTATCATAATTACATTGAGATATATATGATTTAACAACATGATTTATAAGGGTTGTCAAAACTAATTTGAGGGTATACTAGTGTACTAAAAAGGATGAATGTTTTAAAAGAACCCAAGATTCATTATAATATATAGGATATTCATATATCACTAAATATCATTGATGATAAAAAAATATGTTGTACTATTTAGGAAATTCACAAATGGTTTTTATTTATTTTTGGATAATACCATTTTTAAATATATTGATTGGGAACCCTTACCTGACTAGAAATTATAGAGGAACAAGGCATAGTACATTCCCAAAATTCCAAGTGTCTCGACTATAGTTTGAACCACCCATCCCCAGTATAGTTTTCATTGACATGACCAATACTTCCACATCATTTGGATGATCGGCTACGATTACCCTATGTTGAGTTTCTATCTCATTATACCAATTGTGATTTCTATACCCTCCCTTTATTAAAAATATTTTTAGATATCATATTATGATGTTACTTACTATGATCCCTCATCTGGGTCTTTCTCTATTGTGGTCCAAGAAGAATTATTCATGGCCAAGAGGTCCAATGGCGCAAATTTTGATGGACAAGAGGACTGTGTTGCACTATATGATATGTTGAGGAAATTCTTATGGAGTCTTAAATTCCACTTGTCTAATTGTATGAATCTGGTATCCCCATGGAATAAATATGATGAATTTTTATAGATGATACAAAACCTAAAATAGTAATTATATTGTAAACCAAAATGATATCTCCATAAGGATTGGATCCTGGGTTTGATGTGGGATTGTTCGGTGCAATTAGTAACTCTTCTTCAACTCCAAAAAAATATGTACATTGAAAATTTGAAAAAGTATCTGATGTTTTGATAGATAATAAACATTATATGTTATAAAATTCATTAATATTCTTGTATAATATATTTTCATAATATTTATGGTTATGATAATCATACATAATATTTTCTGGCCATGTGTAATATTTTTAATATCTCAGAAGTGGTATGTATGAAATAATATTTATTTCGTAAGGATAATTAGTTTTTAGACACACGATATTTGTAATTATTCTTTAAAATGATGCTGATTTGTTATTGATGTTATAAATTATCATCGATTTGTTCCTTAATACATTATTAAATTAAATTAAATTGGAGTTTTCAATTAAAATAGATATAGAATATCACAACATGAGTATTCTGTATTTTAAAATTTAATTATCAGAAAATTATAAATTATGATAAATGTTGGATGATGTATTTATATTGTTTACAATCATATTTATTGTTAATAAGGGTATTTATTGAAGACCAATGGGGATATAATGAATAATATTAGGCGATTTTGGAAAGTATGATTATATGATTTTGTTGATAACTAAATTAAATTATTTTGAAGATCACAGTGTAGATTATCATGGAATGTTTAAATTAACAATATATAAATAATATTCATGTTACTCTCTGAATATCTAATTCAATTAAAATTGTAAAAATTCTAAATGAAATATAACCCAATACTAAAACATTAATACATAATTTTTATATTTATGTGGATGGGATGAATTATCATTAAAGAAGAAATAGATGATATAAGTGGAAGATGGAAGATGAATAACAGAGTTGAGGAAGGCTAAAACTAATACTAAATGTTCCTTATATATGAGTCATGCTCATTGTATAACAATTAAGCTAGTGAGTTAGAATTAATAGGGATATCAAAACTACATAAGTTAAATAATTTAGTGATCTAGAAGATTTATGAGTTGAGATGCAGAGGGGAAAAAAGAAATTTCTGAAGAATTTATATTGTATGTAGATGACCAAAATTGATAAATAATAACAAATAATTTTATTTATATATATCCACGTGAAGACTGGAAGTATTGTTTAATAGTTTTTTTAGGAAGACTTATTGTACAATAGTAAGATTCTATAAAATAAATCAATTTTAGAGATTGTAAACTATTTTCTTATAATATATTGAACCTTTTGTAAGATATTAATGTATTTTTATAATTTTTACTATCTATATTCAATTCATTATAATAGTGTATATCTATATCACAAACTCTACCTAACCACATTCAAGGATTAGATAACCACATTGGGGTCAAATCTCAATAAAATTCAATATAATAATTTTATGATATACTTATCTATTTTATATATGGTAATTAGGCCTTGTAAATTCAATATAATATACATATATATTAACATATATATATGATAATATTAAATTAATGTTCACTAAAATAGATGATCAATTAGTTTTAATGGGCCACATAGATTGACCCTCCACGTCAAATTTATTATGTATTCATACAAGTGTATTTAAAGGGGTATCAGAGTAAAATGAGATTCCAAATATCAGATCTATTTTAATATCATGTTTATTATTAAATATATAGTATGGAAAAAATTTAAGTAGTTCCAAATTACCCTCATAATGAATGTAATGTACTTATCTCTCTAAGTACCAACATGGAGATTTCAATCAAATCCCTATAGAAATATTGAATAAAGAGCCTAATAAATTATAAAATAACTCGATCGAAAACAAAGACACACCAATAAGTGAAGGTAATGTAAATTTTATATAATATTGTATATGTGTTAAGAATTATCCTCTTGATAAATACAGTTCATGTTGTATATATTATGTGGATATTGACTGATATTATATTTTCATATAATAAATAAAATGTTGTTTAAATAATTACCCAATTATTGTTTTCACAAATATTCATGTATTTTATAATGGTATGTGAGATGAGAAATCACATGTATATTTTGTTGATAATGTAATTGAAATTTAATTAGATCAAATTTTAGGAAGGTGAAATATTATCATAAAACATGAGTAAAAAATGAGAAGTAGTTACTATAATAAAAGGGAAAAAATTATGTACATTTTTTGTATTTTTTGTGAGATTTATAAGGTATGTTCAATTTTTTAAAATAAGATTCATAAAATAGAATACAATCACAAAGAAACTATTGATTTTATGAATTACTAGATAGATTTTTGAGAAAAAATAATTTCATAACATTATGTAATCAACTAGGAAAATATAAATAATAATGATAAATATATTTGGGGTTTAAAAAATAAATAGGATAAATGGATGATATCTTTTTGGGATGACTCAATTACCCACAAAATTATGTCTCATGAATGTAAACTCAAATTGAGAAACATGGAATTAATAGTATATGTGTAAACATATGTTTATAAGAAATAAAAATTTAATATGAATTGATGTTATATAATTATTTATTATAAATAAATAATTAGTGTATGAATATTTGACCAACATAATAAAATAATATATCTGTTTTATGATTGTAGAGAAAGGTAAAACTTTTCTTGAGAATTTATATTTCATATTTTCATATTCCACTTATTAAGATGTATTAAAATTAATAGTTTTTAAATTTCATGTCAAAAAATCAGCTAAAACCAAAAATTACATCAATGAAGGATGAAACCTTGTGAAATAAGGGAATATTCCAAAAATTATTAAAAAAATAGTTTTTAATCATTCAATAAGTATTAAACCACGGAATCTATAAATACTTTGGTTCAAGTTGAAAGATAATTATAATTGGTTTATTACTGTTGTTGAGGATGGTTTTGGTACAAGGTAAAAAATTATTTGAAAAAAAATTCAATTAACAAATATTTTGTGATTCCTACATATAGGGAGAGAAAGGATAAGGAGTGGTTATGGAAACCTAAGAAGTTATATATTTTTATCGGTACCTAATTTTAATATATTGTGGGATTATATGTAAAGATAAATATAATTTGTCAAATTGATGATGTGTGATAATTGTTTTCAAACAATAATGAACCAAAATATATAGATAAAAAACAATTAAAAATTATTAAATAAGTATTAAAATGATGTGAGACTTCCATGTGGTAAAGGAAAGAGAATAATTTCGAAAAATCATTCCCTATAATAAATCAATAATATTTTATAAATCTAAAAATAGATTTTATAGTGTGGATGAAAAGAAAACAAGATAGAAAATTGTTGAAAAGGAATGCAAATTAATATTAGAGGAATAAGGATAGAATACTGAAGATAATCAATACAAAAAATAAATAAACAATTGAATTTGGAAAATACTTCCATGAAGAATATCTTGGGATGTTTCTAAAGAATGGTTACTCAAATAAGAAATAGAACCTATTCAGAATGTATAAATTGGTGGATATACTCTAAATAAAAAAATTGATATGGCTACATTATAAGAAATACATTATGCTAAACAGTTAAAAAATCACTTATGTTTCATAGAAAAACATAGTGTTCCTCATAATTTATAAAATAATTCACTACAATTTGGTCCGATTAATTATTGATAGAAATGAAAATGTAATAAAAAATGAATAAATATACATTTTTAATAATGTGAAAAATAAAATTAAACGTAGAAAAAATATAAGAAAGGTATTAGGACCATGTTTCCAATCAATACATACTTCTGGAGTGTCAAAGGAGGAGTATAGAAGATGTTTTTTCACCATATTGACACAATAAAAGAAAATAGATTTTATGTTTGTTAGAAAATAAAATCCAAATTCTTCTCACTATGGGATTATAAAGAACTCTAAAAGTTTCCATTTTATGAATCTATTTATTACTCTCCTTATATTTAATTGAAGTATATGCATATAGGGGAAAAAAGATTCAATTTTCAAACAATATCAAATTAGAAGCAACCACAATACATTAGGTCTCTAGAAATTATAATATAATGAACACTTATAATATTTTCAAGTGGTATCAATCATGATGATGATTAATTGAGTATATCCCCTTAGGCGATGATTTCCAATGGTCTATCTTATATAAAATTATTATCTAATGTTAATCTGTAATTTCTAATAATTGCTAATATTGATGTATAATAACCACTTTTCTATTCTTGTTATAATTGATTCAAAATTAGTTATTAAAGGGTTAGTGTATATTATGCTATAGTGTATATTAATTATGGGGACCATTTTTTTATTTTAATGTTATCTATTTGAAATTTTTGAGTTGATTGATGGAAGTAAATTACATTAAAATATTTCTTAAACCCAATAGTGTGAGAATTATGACTTGGTTTCAAATGTTGGGATGTTTTATGGACATCATAGATGTCATGCTTAATCACATTTTTTCTAGTAACTAATATATCTCATATATATTTTGATTTGATTGATTTAGGAATGATTTTCCAAGAGATATGTTATGTTTCAAATATCCCACATGGATCAAAAATTACTAAGAAGATATTAAAATAAAAAATGAGAGTGAATGATAATATGATTAAGAATTTTCGATCATTTTTTAATTCTGATTTTATTGTTGATAAGTGGAAGAATGGTATTTAAATTGAAATATAAATAGGTATAATTAAAATGGATGTTGATAAAAAAATATGGCGAGATTGAAATTCTTTATTGGATTGTGATTAACAGAATTATATGTATTTTTTTAATATGACCACTATGAGATAAATTCAATTTTATTTATATGATGATAAAGTGTTAAATGATTCAAAATATTTGACAATTTCAAATAATAATTGGATTTATTATGGATCAGTTGTATTATTGGTGGATATCATTAAAAATTTTCTTCAAGAGAATTTTATATTGTAGAAAATGAGATTTAACTTGTGTATATAAATATTTCCATAGACTAATAGATTATTATAAGGAATTAGATTGTTGGGGTACATGTAAAACAATTTCTAGGAAGAAGTGTTGAAAATATTGGATGATTTCATTGATGGCCTTATAATAAATATTGTAATAATGTTGGTGGGAGTTGAATTCACTTTTTCCAATATATTACTTATGTAGTTTGTAACCTAGATTCTAGAGGATTTGACTGGATGTGATAGTGATGAAGGTGGATTTAATTATTTTAGATGAGTTATTAATCACAACCATGATATGAAGAACAATGGATGAAAATATATATGACAAAAATAAATGGATTTTTATTTAATAATTTTGATTTTGTTTCTATATTTATTTATATAGTGATGTTTGAATGAAATAGTAAATTATGATTACTCATATGATACAAAGAGCTATAGGAAAATTATATTAATTATATTTCATATTTTTTGATAAATTTTTATTTATTGTATAGTTTTCTTGATGATAATGGGGGTGATTTGAAAAAACATGAGAATTGTTGAAGATATTTTGGTTTATTATCAAAATTTTGAATTCCATAAATAATATAATTTTTACCCATAAAGTTGATGAATGGTTAGTTTTAGAAGATACTATTATTCATAAGATTCGTATGAGGATATATAATAGTGTCCCATAGTTTTTTAATATTATATACGAGATGTGGGGACGTATCTATAGTAATAGAAATGTGCTTGAGATTACCTTTTGAAATTTCAAATATATATGGGAATCCCTTTGAAAATCCAATATGTAGGGGATTCCCAAAATTTACATATTGGGAGACTGAAAAGTTTTAAATTTGGTTGTAATATATAATGTTATGTGTCATAATATGTAAAGGTAAGAAAAATTATACACAATTGTAATCATGGGATAATTATTTAGAAAGGATTCATTAACAGATTATGATTTATAAGAGTTAACATAAGGTTCAAAAAGGGTTTTCAATGTTCACTGGAGGATACATATAAGTAGTTAGTGGTAAGGAATTTTGAAAAAATAAATAAAAAGATTACTATGATAGAGAGTATATTTTAATAAGATATTAAATATATCATATACAATATAGAATGAATTTCAATGTTTAAAATCTATAAAGTATCAAATATTCTAATATGTAAGAGACTCCATCTAATATGGAATATGTTATGAGGATAGTATAATATATTATTAATAGGTAATGAGGTTATCATGAGAATTTTAAATGTATTCTACGCATTCATAATATAATTTATCAATAAAAACTGATATGAAAAAAATATTAATTGTTTTATAAGTTGTATTTGGTAGTGAAATTTAAAATTATATATATTTTTTGGATTAAAATTATGATTTATTCATGCTGTGATAAAATATCATAATAATCATGAATATTTTATGATTTTAGTATATAAAAATCAAGAATTTAATGAAATGATAATAAGAATGTCGCTATCCAATTATTCTATAATTTCCAATACAATGAGTTGAAAAATATTTATGGTGATCAATTCCATAAGAATTTGTTACAATATTGTCATCCTTTTTAATGGAATATTGGGTGATTATAAAATTACAATTGATATAGAATGGTAAATATCCATTGATCTACAGGGTGATTCAATCAATATTCTACTAATAACTGAATGAGATTTTCTAGAAGGTCATGATGTATATAATGATGCAATATGAATTTTGAAATTACATAGATATTATTTATATAATTTAGTGACTATAAAAGATAAGAAACATAGTGAGAGTTGTCGAGGTGATAAAACCTTAATATTTTGACAATTTTTTATATTTTATGTATCCAAATAGATGAAAAAATTTACTCCTAGGATGTAGTAATCCTAATTAATAAATTATAATTGATATAAGAAGAGAAAACATAATATTAAAATAGAGAAGAAGGATATAATTGAAGAAGAATGATAATTATTCTACCTTATATTGATATACATATCATGGATATTTAAAATGAATAAAAATATTTAGAGAAAAATAAATACTTTATATGTTTCAAATATTGATTATCTAGAATAATATTGATTTGAGAATTTGGGATAATGAGGCATGCGACATTAGTGGAATATATTATTTAAATCAAAGAGATTAATTATGGAAGATAACTATATATATTGATTATATAAATTCATAATAGAGATTGAATTTCATATTCATGAGTTATTTAGGATGATATAATGAAAATCAGAGGATTTTAATATGAAAAAACCAGCTAAGAGACTATAAACAATAGGATCTAATAGAATGAACTAGTTGGACGATTGTAATAGCTTTTAAGGAGAAGGAATATGTTCATTTACTTCATTATTAAAGTTTATATTTATGTCACGTTCTTGACCTGCACATAGATATTAGTTGATACTAACATTGGGATAAAACATGTATGATTTTCATATTGAACATCTTGGTATTTAATTACATATTTTCATATGGTAATTATGTCAGTGGATTTCAAATAGTGATCAAACTGTATTATACAATATATGGGTTTTAATAAATATTCAGCAATGAAAAAGTAAAATGAGTACAATAAAAATGATCCCAATGACTGAACACCCCCATCTCAGTATGACTACACAATCCTATTGAATATTTTCATATTCCTCCCCTTGGATTTCCGTCGTGGTAATTTTCACACCATCATAGGGATTATAGATCACAATAAAAAATATAAAAGTGATAGACAATAAAGAATGAAAATATAATAAAAAATTAAAAAATTAATATTTGAGCTACTATTATGATATAATAATATGAAAAATACAAAAAACATTATACATGGGGAATCCACCTATATAAATGTTCCTACTAAAGTTGTTTTGAATATTTTTTTTCTTCATTCATAGCTTTAACATCAATATATGGTTAAAAATTTGGGTTGTAGTGATGTAGATGAATAAAGATTTGACTTATATTGTTTTTCTTGTAATTCCAATCTATTTTAATTATAGTAGATCATCTCTATATAAAAATATTATATGTGAGAGGATCACTCCATGTATGAATTTTTTTATATCCTTAAGAGATTCATACTCTAAAACATTCCAATAGTAGTTTCTTTATATATTTTTATGGTATTTACCATCATTCTTTATTAATTTATTGATTATTTTAAACAAAATTAATTAGATGCACCATGATTGAAACATGACTTATATATTTCATTGTTTTCCATCATATAACATTAAATGATATTGATTATAGTTATTAATCACTCATTGTCATATTTTTATTTTAGGAGTTTTATTATTCCATTAGTGCATGCAGGAGTGGATTATATGTATGAAGGGTGGGTTGAGTGTGTTAATGATGTTTTTATATGGTGTTATTCATGTTGTGATCATTTTTAAAGTATTTAAATGAATTTTTCAATGTATTTTACAACATACTTATTGATATATGGAATGTTGATCCCTATGTTGTGATTGAATAAACTATTTTAGGTGAGTATATGGGAATTATTAGATGGAAATATGTTAGAATGGAAAAAAAATTATAGGGACCATGTGTTTTTTATTTTCATATACAATAATATTTGTATATATCAGATGATGGTTTTATAATAAAAGTGTAATGGTTTTTATATTATAACATGTTCCACTAGACAACTCTTTGTATGTCAGTCTATGTGAGTGTTTTCATTATTGTTTATTTTGTGTGTCCTATTATTTTTCAGTCTATATCATGACCAATGTATTCATATACACTGAGGGCTATCCCACTACCCACAAGCAATGCACTGCTCACCAAAATTATTTCCTTAGTTGTGTACATTATATATGTTAATAACATATGGTTGAGGAAAATTTTATTTCCAAAAAAAAATT
The DNA here is from genome assembly GCA_963277665.1 of Viscum album. Taxonomy (NCBI): domain Eukaryota; kingdom Viridiplantae; phylum Streptophyta; class Magnoliopsida; order Santalales; family Viscaceae; genus Viscum; species Viscum album. Next base: position 469,136,420 of record OY728122.1, on the reverse strand, counting down.
TGATATTGTGTATTATCCTTACATCATATTTTTCATATGATATTTTGAAATTAATTTTCCTTCCCTAAAAATTTGTTAATTGAAAATTGATTTTATATGTTTATCATTAGAAAATATTAATTTCGTTTTTTTAATTAAATATATGGTATTCCCATACATCATAATCTTATTTATGGGATTCAAAATTTAAATTGAACTCTAATGTATCCAAGCAAGGTCAATTATTTTTGTCCTATTTATCAATTTTTTTTACACATATAATAATAAGAAAAATAATTTATAGGGTATGGTCATCACTGTTAACAAAAAAAATGATATTATTATTACTAAAAATAACATCATTGTATTTTTTAATAATATACTCTAAAATTGTCCTAAAAATAATATTTATAGTAATTTATATTACACAATGAAATACATATTGGTTAAATAAAAATATTAAATAAAAAATTTATAACATATTTTTGTTTTTTAAGCCCCCATAAATGAATATTTCACACTAGTTTAAGTACAATATATCCAAATGAACATTATTTATCCTAAAAATGTTTTAAAAAATTACAACTATTTCTAAAAAGCAATTTTGTATTTATCTTTTTGGATAATTAGACCATTAAAACAAAATATTCATCTCCATAACATTTATAACTCTTAATGTCGACTAATTAATCATCATGTAACTTACCTACCCTGGAAAAATATATTTCTCTATTCACTAATTAATTGAATTTAATTTTATAATTTTCCCCAATCACAATAATTTAATGGTTTTGATATCAATGATAAAATTACTAATTACACTATAAAAAGAATAAAATTATTTGACGAATCATGATGTGATTTCAAGGTATTCTTAGTGGATTAGCAGTAGTGGGAATGGTGTTTTAAAATAAAACATTAAAAAGTTGATGTTTTACTTTTTTCAGAATGGATAAATTAAGACAAGTATCAAAGATCCCATTAATCAATTACCCTTACCCATGTGTTACTCAGCTAGCTGTCATTATTCATTCAAATCATTCATGACAAATTAATTTAATGCATAATATAAAACGTCGTACATGTTCATAATTTTTTATATTATATATAAGGATAATTAGATGGAAAAGAGATTTAATGAATGAAGGAAAATTCAATCGCGTTTTTTATTAGGTTAAGAGATCATTTGATACAATATAATGAACAATTAATTCCCATCACTATTTCAAATTTTATGTACATCTATATTAATTTATAGAGAATAGGGTTATATTGAGTATTATAATGGATGATAATGACTCATTCACATTAAAAGTATTCAAATACGTCAATGGTTTCACAAAAAATGAATATACACATATAATGAAATGAGACTGATAGATATAAAATAATACCACCAAACTTGAACATAAATAAATCATTCAATGTAGTTGAGGAATTTGAGAGTAATCAATAATCGAGATGAAATATGATCTAAACATTATTTTCCATTAACTGTTATACAAATGATAATAAAGGATTATGTTAGTATTATTTCTAAATAGTAATGTGGTATAGAAAAAAATTTACTCAATCGTATTTATACCCAACAATAAATTAATTGATATTATAATTATAATTTCATCATGTTTTAACTAATATTATACATCCTATGATTCCCTAAAAAATGAGGTTATGATATATAATATTTTCAAAGGGTCTTAGATCTCCTCTCATGATTCTGAAAATGTTTCTTAATGGTATATTTATAGGAATAGAGATTTAAATTTCATAAATATTGTTGTGAATGTATCAAAATTAAAATCAATGAAAATAAGAACATATCAATGATCCTTCAAAACTGTGATGTCAGGAATCATGAAATCAATCACTTTAGACAAAGTAATATAAATTTTCATTGGGTAATTTTTATGATTCAATAAAAATATAAAATATAACAAATATATATTCTAATATTAAAAAACACTCCCCCAAACAAATCTCATGAAAAACCTATAAATTTTAATCAATTATTATATTATATTAAAATATATATTATGCTATATGATTCAATGGAAAAAAGAGATAGATACAAAATTAATTATTTAATAGATAACATTTTTTTATTTAAATGATATCCAATATATCCATGTTATTGTGTTAATCATTGTAATAATATAAGAGAACCAACTACAATAATATAATTCTTAATTTGAATCTTGATAATGTGTGAATGGGGTAAGTGTTCTTACTTTTACACCCTAAGTAGATGTTTAATTTTTAATATCCACAATTGGAAAAACATGTCGATATCCCTAATTAGATGGAGAATTCCACTTACATGATAGAAACAAACACATCCCTATAGGTACATATCATATCCTTTATATTAAATTAGTTGAAATCAATGTGTAATTTTTCTTTTAATTATTTATATTGTGTTATTTATTATAATTAATATTTTGGTCATAACAAACCACTTCACCAACGTATTGTCAAAATTTTACAATGTATATAGTTTTTTAATAAATATATATATAATATATGATAATTGTTTTCAATTCATTTTCATGTTTGTTAGAATTAATTAAGATTAAATATGTCATATCTCCCTCAAATTATATTTTCTGAGTGACATTTTTATCCAAAAAAAAATCTTCAATTGTTCGGGAAATGAACAAGTGTTAACACCATTCCAATATATACTTCACATCATGTTTCTCTTTATTAGTGGTCATAGATATTTTTTCATCCTTTTATGGACCAACACACTCCTCCACCATTATTTTATAAATATATTGAAAATATTAGGAAAATTAATGATGTAACCAAGATATATATTTATGGAGTTTATTTTCATTATAACCATTTAGATCACTAATGAACAAATTGATTTCATCCTCTTCATAGTTTGGACTTATGATTCACCTCAATTATCTCACAAATAAACTAACTATTTCATTAAAAGTTGAGTGTGTAATCTATTTCATATTCTATATTTTTTAAATTGTTAAAATTTAGAAATAAAAAATTAAAGATACAGTATGAAATTAAACTCTTATTACTCGGAAATATTTAAAATCGATATTCAAGGATTATAGGGCCAATAATATAGATATATAAAACCACCCCTGATTATTGCTAGTATATTAACAATTAGGGTTTTCTCCAAGAGGATAAATTATATAAAAAATGTTTTAATATTTTATGAACCTATTTTCATATTCATAAATTTAAAATATTGTACAATGGCTGAACATTGTTTGTTAGTTTTTATTGTAATATATATATAATATATGTGATACGATGAAAATTTTGATGTTGAATAATATGAATTATGAGGAAAAATTGATTCTATTAAATGTAGTTTTTGATGGGAACCTTCATTTCCACATTTATTAGTATCATTCCAAATCTGTGATCATTGTAAATATTTCATGTGTAATAATCTTATACTTACCTTGGAATGTAAATTAGTGGGGAACTAAAGAATAATTCAGTTAAATATACATCAACCTCCATCTAGGTTGGTATGATATGGAGGATATAAATCAAGAGAAATACAAAACTCATATTCTACGTTTACTGTTGCATCTATTCGTCATTCAATAACTATAGATTCATCTGATTCATTGATAACTATACTTAGATATGGAGACAAGGTATAGTAGTAAAACAAATAAAATAGGAAACATTACAGGAGAGGATATCATATGAAATTATTCTCTTTGAATTTAAAAAATAATAGAAAGGATAATGGTATCCATTATTTCATTGGATTATTCACCATGGATTTCCATTTGGATTGATCTCCCCCATAATGGATGTCAAATATCACAATGAAATACTAAACATATATATTGAATAATGAATTATGAGATTATAAAAAAAGATAAAAAGTAAAAATAAAAACTCATGTTATGATAGAGTAAGATATAAAATTATGATTATTTTATATAGGGGGTATACATATATGTTAATAGGCTCATTGGAGCTGTATATAATTTATTCAATTCTCCACCTTCTCCCTTAACATAAATGGATGGATTCTATATGGGTTTTAGGGATGGTTATTAATATAGATGGTCCTCGATTTTACATTTAGAATAATACCATAATTTCTTTCATAGTATATGATATATATATATATATAAACATTATAAATTTTTGGTTCACTTCAAGAATTCATGATTCTTTTTCCTCCTTGGCTTGTTATTCCTCAAACCCTATATGGTATCTTTTTATAATGGCATGGAAAAAGATATTACCCCTTATCAATTTATGTATTTGAATAAAAAAACTAAATGAATGTTTTATCCTGATGGACTTGAACAAATTATATTTATTTATTATATATCATGAAAACATTGTTATAAAGATTCATCTCTAAGGGAATTCCTCTTATTAGAATTATGTATATGATTTAACTAATAAAATATATAAATGCACAATTAATGTGCATCAATAGTTTTATTATGTCACGGATGAGTTTTGGATATAATATATGGGTAATATATATTTTGAGTAGTGATGTTTGAATTACATGATGATGTTTTAGAGTTTATATGACTATATGGGTAATATTTCTTCGCACCATTGAATAAAAGATATTCTAAAAATAACAAAATCAGGAAACTATTTCTTGATCAATACACATTTGGGATAGAATGGATAGTGAAATATTGGAAAAATTCATAATTAAATTTAATCTAAATAATACATTTTATTAAATTATATTAAACAAATTTTTAATTTGATATTAATTTTAATAATTTAATACAAAAACTTTACAAAAACTTTCACCCAATCCCCCAGTTTATAATGGTGTGATCCTTGAGTTTTTTTTTCTAAATTACCAATGATGGATTATTAAACTACATATTGAGTATTAAATGACAAATATGTTATTTTGGATAACCTGTTAATGATAATAAATTATTAATCATAACATGTTTTAAATAAATTGTTAGTAATTTTTAATATAATGAATAGAAATTAATGAAATAATAATAAAGATATCTGATAACGCCATTATCTTGACAGCTATAAATAGTAATAAATATTTGTATAATTAATTCCCTTAAATAATCAAAATAACAATATTATTATATTTTAATATTTAATCAAAATTATTTGAAATAGATCTTTTAATTTAACACTTTATTTAATTATAATAAATATTTTCTTATTTTAAAAAACAATATTTTTAAATATTATCTATTTGTTTATGTGTTTAACCAATGATATAATTATGAATTTTTTAATTCATATATTTATTATGTAACAAAAAGTTAAAATTAAAACATAAATAATATAATAGATTAATTTCCATTATAACATTAAATAATATATTGATTTTTATTGATTTTTTAATTATTGATAATTCAATAAATGTGATAACTAAAAAGGGTGTTATAGGATTAATACAAATAGAAAGTGAATTTTTTGTTCTGAAATAGAGGTCACCAAGGGAATAAATGAAAGGAATATATATCCCATCTAAGGGAATGGTGTCATCATTAGAGAAGAATGTGACTTTCATAACATGGTGTGCCTATGAAGACAAAAAATGATAAAATGATTTCATTTGAAATGAGTTTGAATGACCACCTTGTTTCCATTGACATAGTGATGGAATATCTATATTAGATATGGGATAGTCCATGGGGGCACAAAAATCTTGCACGGAATTGTGTAGGATATTGGATATTTTCTCAATTACTGATAGGATAATCTTATTTCGAACAAAAAATTTAGGTTCCATAAGCATATCATTATACATGTGATGAAGAGATTCACCATCCCATTAAAATATATTGAATGCATGAAAAACAAACCCTTGGTATCATGGACTAGTCCACCAAACTGCATGCTACCCATTTGGTTCCATCCATGTTAATTGTGATCCCATTTTGGTGGGGATACCAGTGAATCCAATATACCAGAACTGTATTATAGAGAGTGGGTATAAAATAGTATATATTTGGAAGAAACATTAAATATGGAGCCTCATTATTATTTTTGATGGACCATGAAAAATCATGCAACTATCTTCTAGTCGTAGATAAATGATCCTTGTAAGATCATGAATCAACATCCTACCGAGTATCGTTCCTCGATTTTCATATCCAAAATAAACCTATAAAATGAATAAATTTACATTACCTGTTTTTAATTTTTTTTCACATCGATTCATGCAACCAAATGTTGTGAAATGTTCCACCTAACACAGACAGAGAATAAAATCTTGTAAACTACCTAAACATTAAACATACTACTTGCGCCTAATCACTCTCAATGAGTAAAATGGAATAGGATTCCACATAGGCTTTTCGACCTCATGATAAATGGAAGTAATTTTTTTTTCACATTCTCAAGAATATATTTTTATTAGAGAGACATATATTGTGAATATAAAACACTATATTTTTTACTTGTAGGTATGTAATTAGACAAAATCCATTCACTCAACTAATCTAGATTGATGGAATCCATTAGGAGCCAATACAACATCTTAGGGAACATACATACAGAACCTTATGAAAAAATTATCAATCATAGTCGGTTAATAGCTAGAAAAGATCAAAGTGATTTTATTATCATTGTTCACAATAATATTAGTAAATGGTCGATATTCATCCTCAAGAAAGAAGTTCATTTCTGGTATAGGACATCCTACAATCCTGAGAGGAGTGGTAGCCTAGTATTTTTACTAGATTTTAATGTGGTCCCATCTAATGTGCCACCTAAAATAATGAAGATGGTCTTAGATGTGATGGTGGATGAGAAGACATAAATGGGAAGAGTTCCTTCAGAGGAGGTCCTTATTATTCAAGTATTGTTGAGCTGATACCCCCCACATAGTGTCCAAATTTTGATCGATTCCCAAAAAATTGTTGCATGAAATAAATGCCTCCTATGCCAAACACTCCTAAAAACAATTCCACCGTACATAGTTAGTCATTCAATCTAAGAACACAATTCCTAGTGGGGATTTCCATTTATGTTTTCTACCTTTATTATAGAGAAATGTATTTACTCAATTCTTTCAAAAACAGGTTTCATAACCGTGTGAGATGATAACTCGTTCTTATGGATCGATGTAAAATGATTCGAACCAAAATTATTCATCCACAAAATGATATATATATGTTTGTTTAGAAGATGATATGTCTATTGATTTGTACTGCTACTCTAATGATTTAATGTATTCATATCCTATTCTGAGATCAGGGAAATCAATGGCAATCCTTCTGAAAACATTCCCATAAAAACACAAATTTCTTCCAATAGATCTATTCCTCCTGTCCTAGAACCTCTTCAAGGTATGCACACTGCTCTTATATCAGTTAAAAATTATCCACTTATATATTAGTAATATTCTAAGATCTTGTTGATCCCATAAATGGATATTTCACTATCATTGAAGAAATATAAATATCATATGCATAGATCAAGTGAGGTATATCTCCAAAGTTATTCCTGTAATAAATGTTTAGAACATATCCGTCCCTAAAAATTATATTTAATGATATGACATAGATAATTTTGCAAAATAATGAATATAATATTAGAGAGGGGAACCCCGTTTCTTGAGGCCCTAGATGGCATTAAATAAGCTATAGTTAAGTCCCATGAAGGAAATTATAAGGGAGGATGAACATAATCCTTTTTAAAAATGGTATGTGTTCCATGTTGAGAAACCCATGCATTCTAGAATACTCAACATAAAGATCAAATCAATATGGTCGTAGTCATTAGACATATCAATAGTTGTCACCATATATGAACTGAAATCATTATGATTAATCTGCCATAAGAGGTCCATCGCTGGAAGAATTTCCCCCTAAATTGATTTACCACTAATTAAACCTTGTTTTTAGTCTATGATCTATCTAAAAAAGAGTATGAAGATCCTCTAACTATGAACACAAGAAAACACATTATAAGAGATATTGAACATAATATTTGTATTATAATGATTAGAATAGGATGGTTCATAGATCTTTGGTAGGTTAACTAGAGGGGTTTCACATGAAATATGGGCAAGATATCCCAATTGAAAAATTCTTGAAATAAACCAACCAAGTCAACCATGATCACGGCACACTTGGAGTTGTAAAAGATCCAACGAAACCACTAGGGCCCATCAAACTATAAAATATGATACTCAACACTTCTTCATAAATTTTACATTCATATATAAAAAACACAAATTATATGTCATTTTTTGTTAACACCATTCATAGAATCACATAAAAAATCCTCACTTCCTGTAACATATCTATCATCCATTCACAATTTTAGATCTCCTATTAGATTCTCAAAATGAACAACATCAATACCCCTAATCAGATCATGTTTTTCTATGTATATTCCATTATTTAGTATGATTTTTAGGATGATTATATAATTCATTTCTTTCAAACATGATTTAAATAATTCAGTGTTCTAAATGGGTTCCTTCAATAACCTAACCTAGGAATGGTTGATGACCACCCTTTCCTAATCATTAAGAAGATCATCCATGGTTTCATTCATGTGTGAATGAGAGTTAAAAAACATATCATTCAATTAAATATCCTGTGTGGATTCAATGTGAAAAAAAAAATAAATGATTGGGTTTAGGTTTTGGAAACATTGAGGATGGCCTTTGACCAAGGATAAAATTTTAGTTTTGAGATTGTACAGTTTATTGGGATTCATAGTCATCTAACATCCATGTGTTTTATTATTCTGATATGTATATACAAACTGATGATAATATATGGCAGAAGAATACTACACATGTAAGATAAGCTACCCCTATTTCTTTTCTCGATGATAGATTCACAATAATGGGAGAGTGGTATGAGAGAGAATTCAAAAGATGTGAAATATTTGTAATAGAAATGGTTAATATTTAATTAATGTTTGTGAGGAACTAGTTGAGGATAAACTATTTTTAGTTGGTTATTTTTTGATTATTTCACATGGCTAAATGGTATCGTATGTATCCCAATTCTTATATCCCATTATTATATATAATTAAAAAGAAATCTTGAATTTCATTACAAGATAATGATATGTCCATGATCCTTTTTTTGGGTTATCAAAAATTACATCAAAAACCACTTCATTAACCATTCAGTTATCTCTTGATAAATGTGACAAAGATCATGTTATATAGCCTCCCTTTAATCAGAATAACATTTTACATAAAATAATGTGAAGAGAATAAATTTCAACCTCATAACAATATTATTTGATAAATACTTATCTGAGGGAATATTCATATATAATTTGACTTTTGGTTCATAAAATAGTAAATTGTGTTGGATGGGATAATCTACATTCATATAATAATAAATTTAAATTTTGCTGGAAAAGGAATATATTTTCGATGACTATTGACTAAAATAAATGATTTTCACTATCGGAGAATTAGATATTTGAATCTCATTATGAAAGAGTTATGTTTTTACAAATGATCTCAAGCCTTGATTATTTTACAATAAGATTTAGATCATGTGAGGACTGACATGGTGGTTTTAGTGCCTATCAATATTGATGATAATCTATTTAAAATCTTATTTACATTAGAGGATTTATTTTGAGAACTTTTTTTAACACCACTAGGTTATGAAGAGGGTGTTTCTATATCTATATCTCGAACACACGCTTCAGTTGAGTTCTAGTTTAGCAAGAATATGGTAGGTCATGGTTGATCTCTAGGCACCACTGCCCATTCTTGTGGTTTTGTCACCAACGGATGAGTGTAGATGCAAAGGATAAGATCAAGAGGATCACCAAGTGAATATGAGTGGGGTTATGAGGTGGAAAGTTATGGGGAGGATCATCTTAACTCCATGGAATAATAGAGGGAGGTAGAGAATAATGAATATGGAGTGTGTAAGGATGGGTACCATCGATTAGAACCAAAGATGAGAGAGGGATATTATATTGATAAGAAGAAGAAGGAACCTGGGAGATCATCTTATATTTTCATCATGTACGTATGACAACCCTAAAATTTTATATGAGTAAATTATTATTCAATAGAATGTATGAAATAAAACCCCAATCTAATATTTGAATTGATATTATTGTGACATTATGGTATAAGGAATATTATATATATATATATACATATAATATATTTTACATATTTCAAGGGGTGAAACATTGAGTTTTCTGGAAACGCATGCAACAAATACATTCCTCGATTACATGTCTTAAATTCACAACTATGTTTTTCAAAATAAATATTATTAATATATTATTAATTATAACATATATTTTAAATTATAATTTATGTATTTTATTAATTATCATATAAATATATACGATTGAATTCATTATTTACTAATTAATTAAGAATTAATATAAGACCAATTAGAAAATAACGAGGATTTTTTGATAAAACCTCTTACTATACACCCAAGATGTTATATCATTAGTTAATTATATTAATTATATATTTATATACTATGTTTATAGAATATTTCTGATATTCAGACAATATATTTTATAGGCATAATATGTGACTAAATCCATTTTTACTCTTAAAGACATTATTTTTTTAAATATGCAATGTGGCCAATATTTAATGGAAAAAAATATTTTTATACAGAATTTGGTAAATTAATAAATTTCATATGTCAAAATAAATATAATTATTGAAAATAGAATAAACAAATTGAACTTATGTATTAATTTTTTTTGTTTTTTTGGAAATTTTTATATTTTGAGGAATGGGAAAAAAAGAATTTTTTATTAAAAAAGTCATTTTATCTATTTTATTTATAGAGATAGATTATATTTTAACTAGGTTTCATTGAATATTTATTTCAAATATATATCGATTAATATAATTTATGTAATTAAAATAAATATCATATTGGAATTGGATATTAAAGCTTTTCAAACTATTGATCATTTTTAATTTAATTACATGCTTTGTTGCCCCGTCTCGTAGATTAAATTGAAAATAATTTGTACCTAATCTATGAATATAATATATAAAAATGGATATTTGTTTTTGAAAAATTATAATTTAATTTTCAAAAAAGGTCATATTTTTTATGAAAATGGTTTTTGAATTTAATTAAATTTAGTTATAGTGATTAATTTGAAAAAAAAGCATAACAATGGAATTGATCTTAAACAAAATGGGAAAAAATTAAAAGAAACATGTAAAAACAAATTGGATGGCCATATTTCAATCATATCTTCTATATTTTAGAACTTTCCTCATTATTTGAGCCACATTACATAGAAAAAACATGGGTGGAATTTCCACATAAAATATTTACAATAATTCCACTCCTTTTCACTTATACAAAGGCACTCACCCATCCCACATATTCACACCTATATGATCCTTTAGTTCACCCAAACCCTTTCAGAATAATCTCTCAACATCATTCACCTAATACTATTAGAATAACATTTTTTATAATGATATCTAATCATGCCTTTTGGTAAAGCCAAAAAGATTTACCAGAATAATAGGTAACACTCTTCAACGAGCAGTACAGTCAATTTACTTCCCCATTCCTTCACTTATTTTTTTTCCTGATTATATAATAATATAAGTATAAAAAATATACTGATATATTATTATTATAAGATTTATTCAAACATTTTAACACACATACAACAAATGGGATAAATAATCATCATTCATGTATACATCAGACCACCATGTCACAAACCAATGACATTCATTCTTCCACATACCACCATCCAAGGTTGGAAATAATGATGTATTTATAGTTTAAATATGATATATATAGTATTAATAATATCAATTTTATTTTGTAACTTTTTATATAACAAAAAAATATTTCCATCCATTTTGTGATAATATGATAATGGTATTTGTGGTTGTGTGGACAACCACCTCCAAAATGTGATGTGATACATTTAAAAGATTCGGATAATGTATTAAAAATAGGTTTAATAAAAATATCTTACATTTATGAAATAAATATGATACATTAATTATTATATATATATATATATTTCCTTTAATTTTCATTATTTGAAATTTCGAACTGAAATGGGTGTATTAATTAAGAGTACATACGACATACCGTCTACATGGACGGTGCATTACATTTTTTGCCTCAAAATATTATTGAAAATTATAAATAAACATTTGATTAAAATATTTGATAATTAAATCATTGATTAGATTATATAGATATCTATGTAATGTTTTAAATTCAATGAATAAATATAACAGGTAAAAACATTCTCGATGAACATGGTATTTCAAACCCAAAATAGTGAAAATAATAAAATTATATTAAAGAATAGGAAATAATATATTATGAAAAGATAATTAATGATAGAATGAATATAATTCTATTAATTTTAGAAGTTAATAACCAAATTAAAATTATTATACATGATTTTATAGTACTTTTACCGAAAAGGAAACACAATGTAACAAACTTCATCTCAATTTCATTTCATTAGGGAATATTGTAATGTTATGTACTTGGTTTCTATTAAATGTTGTATATACATGAAAGTTTACATTTAATATCATTATTATTAGTTTATTTAGTATATTTTGAGTATGAATTTGAATTATTTCATCTAAGGGGCCTTAAACCATTTATTTCAATGAGGTAAAGAAATTTCAAAATATTGTTTCTTTTCATTATCTTATTTTACTTCCTCGTGGTTGCTAACATTCAACTATTATGTTCATAATAATGTTAATATATATTTACTTATTTAAAAATATTTTTTCATTTATAGTTTATACGCATTACCAATTCATTGATTAATTATCGCATTGTTTTTATGATCATTTAAGTGTTTATTTTATAATCTCATTTTACTCTAGATTGCTTATTTTTCAAATTCCATTAAGGGAATTTATTTGTTAAATTCTCAATTAAAACAATTTTATTATTATAATATGGGATTTCGTGATATTTTCACTGAATTATTACAATTATGTCTCTCATTGAATCTAAAAATTAATTTATAATGTTTCAATGAAAACACAACTCTATATCTCTCTATTTTTAGAGAGACTATATTATTCTAAAATCGTTGCACTCTAAAAGGTTATTCAATTTTTTTTATCCATTATAATATGGTTTAAAAAATAAATTTGAAACTTTTTTTATGCAATTTATATTGAATAAATTTTCTGGTCTATAACACCACAATATTTCATTTTATGTTATCTCTTCAAAGTAATTCAATAACTTGCACTACACGTAACACTGAGTTCGAGCACATCACGACATTCCAAACTAGACATTCAAAAACCAGTTATGATTATTATTTACTGAATATTGAATTTTATATACTACAATTATTTTGGAATCTATATTATGTTTTTCATAGAAATAATATCAGAACAAATACATTTTTCAGAATAAAGAAGTATTTTTCAAAAAATGAAATTTTGCAACCTTTTAATGGAGATCCTTTTTTAAACCAAATATTTGACACTTTTATATATTTAATTTAATAAAATTAAATTCTTATTTAGAATAATTAAATAAAAATTTAGTTTGGTTAAAATTTTTGTACTTTTCGAATAACTTTCTTATTTTCATGAATAGTGAAAAATAATAAATTTTAATTAGAAACATATTTTTTAATCGAAATAATTTATTGTGTTAAATTATTCATTTTAATGGTTTGTAATAATAATTAGATTATATTTTTATCATTTAATACAATATAGGACATTATAATTAATTTAACATTTAAATTTGACATAAACACATGTCAGTATTTTGATAGTTTTTACTTTTTAAAAACACGCTTTTTATTTTTGACAATGAGTATTAACGTTAAATTAAATAATTAAACTTCAATGATTTGAATTTTTTCAAATAGATATCATTTAAAAATTCTTAATATCAATATTAACTTAGGGTGAATTTTTTGTATTTTTCTGGAAAATTGCAATTTTTTTATGAATCGTGAAAAACCCTTCATAATTGTTTAAAACAGAAATTATATTTAAATAATTATTTATTTATTTTTAAATTTATATTATGTAAATATATATATATAATACCTATATAAGATTAATTTAATTCATTTATGTAATTTTATTATAAATTTAGATGTATACATTTTTTTATCTTTTTAACATCGTTTACCCACATTCTAGGGGCATTTGAAAATTTGCTTAAAAAGTAATTTTACCACTTCTGTGAATTTAATTTACAAAATCCAAGATATCCAGTTGACATCAGTAAGTAACATGTTTTCCAATAATATGGAAATAAATTTTTGGGGAATAGTAACTTTTGACTTCTATTTACCAACGTTAAAAGTAAATAGGAAAATTAAAAGTTAAAATAATATTATAATTAACTTAACACATATCCTAATTCTATTGGATATTTTTATATAAAAGAAAACCAAAATTTTGAATAAAATATGATCCTTTTGATCCAGTTGGATTAGATTAGGACATTTATTATTATATTACATAAAGAAGAGTTAAACGTGTTAAATTCAAATTTTGATAACTAAACCATTATTAATATAGGGTTATACATAAGATAAATTCAAATATAAATATTCATTATAAATATAAAAATAATTACTATATAATGGTAGTTTATTTATATTTTTAGAGATTAAATAATTAAATTTATCAATAACACAACGAAGATGCAGTAATAACTTCATCAAAGGGAGATTAAAATAATAGATATTATAAATATATAAATAAATGTAAATTGAGGATTATTATGACACCGACAAATTTTATTATTTAATATGACGTGTTAGGGTGGATTAAATAAATTATTTTTGTAGTGATATTGTTTTTATGAATAACGAAAAGAAAATACCTAACAGTGCCAAAATTGAAATAAATGAGTTTTTAAAACAAATAATTTATTATTAATTGATATAATATTTCTTAAAATATAAGGTTTGGCCAAAGGACATAAATAAAGTTATATATATCAAAAATTAATCACTTGGGGGTTCTCATGGAATTTTATAGTATGTTTATTAATAATTTATTTGTATAATACTAGAGGACATGGTAAAAGTTAAACTATTTAACTAAGAGTTAAATCTATAATATAGGGATAATATGGTGACATAAACAATTCTAAAACCTATTGGTTCAGAATATTTTGACCCATACAAATCTTATTTTCTAAATAAAATAATTTGGAGCCATTAGAAATCGACAATGATTTTATAATAAAATAATATATCAATGTTTCACTAAAGTGACCATCACCTCTCTTATAAAAGGGTACACCCCCTACACTCAAAATCACACCTCCGAAGCCAATTGGCTTGGACAACCCAAGACAAAATAAGCTCCCATATTTCCTCAATTTAACTTAAAGGCTTTACATTAATAAGAAATACAACATAAGGATCCCTTTTTTTCAATTCAAAAGTAAACACCCAAAGAAGGGATAATTATATTGTCACCTCTTTCAAATTTGTTTTCTTCTTCCACTTTATCTTTCATTGTTATATCTAAAATAATAAAAACTACATTACATTATACATAAACTTATGTTATTATAAAAATGGTACAACCATACTCATTATTCTATACATCCTATTATTATAATGTCACCATGCGTGCGTACATACGACTTACTGTCTCCACATCGTGGTGTAATTTTTTATTCAACACTATCTTATTTGGATGGATATAATCATTATTAATATGTATATAAATAATGAAAATAACATGCTAATCTCTATTTACACTTAATATACTATCTATTTCCACATCTTTTAATCATTAAAAAATTTATATTGTTGCTCGTGTGTACGTACGACCTACCGACTCAATGACGCGATGGGATTCATTTCCAGGTTCACCATAAAATGATGATTATAAAAATATATATTATTAATAAGTATGTAATATATGACACAATAATGATACTAGATATATATATATATTGTTAGATATATATTATTCACTCCCTTCCATTCAATATGATATGAAAACGGAAACATTTTATATACGATATTAAAACACGTATGATAAAGAAAGCAATTGTTACCCGAAATGTTAATTTAATATAGAAATAATTATTAAATGGTTAGTATGAAGTCATAAATTAATCATGTATGATATAATAAATATGAACAATGTTCTGTTATAATATATTAATATAGTATGGTGATTAAATTGGAGGTTAAATATACCCACAACAAAAGGAAAGTGCAATGAAAGAGTTAATTCTTCAATCAGATTATTATAAATATTTTTTATGTGTAAGTATTTTCTGGGAAATTTTTTTATCCCTGTCCATATTTCAGAAAATACATTTCAAAATTTTTATTTTAAGGAAATATTTAACTCAAACATTATTTTAAATGTTTTAAATATTTATTCTTCTAAATCATTCACATTTATATCCATGTTTTCAAAATGGTTTTATGAATTTATTTTTATGGAAGTGATTATTTTAAAATGTTAATTCCATTCAAGAGATTCAGAGTGGTACGGGAAAAATTGATTAAAAAATTTATTTGATATAAATTCCTTTATAAATGTGTTACATTTAAATTATTTCACAAAAAATGATATTTTAAAGAAAAAGTTTTACTTATCATTTTAAACTATGTAAAAATTATTTACAAGATATTATTATTGATTAATGTTGACTTATTATAATATAATCCTCAATATTTTATCGAATTAGTTATGATATATTTGACAGTGGATGTGTTATTTTTATACATTTCATGGTTAATGGTTGAAGTTTAGACATTTCGTATGCTAGTTTTATTAAAAATGTTCATCTAATGATTTATCATTTTCATTTGAGGAATACAGTGGACTTTGTAAGTGACGGGTTGTGCCTTCTACAACCCCTCGATGCATCGGTAGGTCTCATGATAGAATTTAATGTCTTGGCATAAGTCCTTGACAAAAATGTTATTTTTTGTCCTGGCATGAGGCATTGACTATGTGGTAATGATATCCGGTGTTAGGAATTCCCTCATTATAAAATTAATTATTACATGTCTTTATTTGACTAGTAGAATATCAATGTTCGTGTTTATATGGTAATTATTGAATTATTTTCTCCATATTATGTTCAGTTTTATGTTTAAAAGGCTATTGTTTTTATTACACATTTTTCACTAAATGCATATAGGTTCTGCTAAATTATAACCCCTTACTGAGCATCTGAGCTCACTCATTTCTTATGTTTTTCCCAAGATTCCAAAAAGTGTATTATGTTTGATATATAGGGTTAAACTATGGGATTAATGGAATTATCAATCGATTATTTATTTTTTTGTTTTATGTTTTAATATTTAATGTAACATTCATGTATGTAATCAATTTTCCAAGACAAATAAACTGATTCCTTCAGGACAATATTCTATCTAATCATGCCAATGTATTAAAATAATGCACTGTATTTGGGCTTCTGGGTTCAGCACGTTAAAGTAGGTATCATATGAAGTTTACTACAATCCTTGGAAACTAGATTTAAAAACACTCTAATTAAAGAACATTGACCTAATATAGGCTTTTTTGATTAATATAGAATAACTTCCAAGAATTTTGGTAATGTATATATTTTGTGTTTTTTCCAAGAAATGCATCCCTGTCTAGATTCAAGCAGGTTGAGGAAGCTCTAGAACATATGTTCATAGGAGTAAAAACTTCAACAAGGTGTTTTGGGCATGACCTGAGGTATCATGGTATATGAAAAAGGGCCTTGTTTTACTATTGGTTACGACACTCTCGGGGGATATTTCTTATGATTATTCACATTTTCCTAACATGATATTATGATGGATTTAGGAGTAAATACTTCCTCAAAGAAAACATTTTTTTTATGATTGAGGATTATATTCATAATCTATTCAATTTACATTAATTATTTTACATGTTTGGAATAATACATTATGATTCATAAACTAACCTAGTGTAAGAAATTTAATAGAAATGATGTCCAGTAGAAAGAATGAGAACTTTAGCAATACGCACAATGCAAAGAGTAAGAAGGATAATATCATTCATGGAATTAAGAAGAAATTTATATGGAAAATAGTCTCTCATTTATTCTCATCATATGAAAAAAGTGTATCATGTGTTAATAAGATAAGTAAATAATTCTTTGAGTCCTATTTCTTTTATGGGAATAAAAGAAGAAAATGATGCAAGAGGGAATGATGGACAAAGGGAAGAGGGGAAAGAAGGATTTTCCTATATAAGATAATTGTGGAATGAATCGCCTTGGTGAATTATTGAAGGAAATGAGAGATTGTTATATATGTGAAGAAAAAAGACACCATGCACATTATTTCAATGTTAAGAAAAAGGTTTCAAATGTACAATAATTTGTCTTCAATGATTTGTGACACTATGAGAATCAAGGTCCAATTTATCAGAGTATGACCCAAATGATGCTATTAGATAATAATAATGTTATTAAGATACCATATATGAAGATGAATGACTAGTGTTATTATGTTGATACTAATGAATTATTTTATTTCACTTTTGATTCAATGATGTATTGGTTCTATGAATTATGGAAAATAAATAAGGATTGTACTGTAGTACTATTTCATTGATGATTTGAGATTATATTTTTCTACAAAAAGTGAATCAATAACAGGTTAATTTTTTTAAATACATTTTTTATGGAATGATAGTCCATAATATGGTTCTTATACCGAGGTATAGATTTTGGAAAAAGATATGGATGATTTATATAAATTATATTCGATTTTCTTGACTACTTTGAAACTAATTAATTGTTTGTTTATACCATTAGTGTTGGAGTTTAAAACATTTTACCGATATAAGGAGTATATCCAGTATTCTATAAGTAATAAGGGAACATTAATTTAATCAATACGGTTTTATGGTAATTCTGGTTATTACTGTGTTTTAAAAGAATGCATGATGATGTATTCACCTACTATTATGTGGTAAAAAAGATCTTTATTGTGTTTACCTTCCTTATATATTTTGGACTCTGAGTTCGAGCAGAAGTATTTTTTATAATTATAAAGGTTATAATGGATTATGTTTGATATTGGATACTATTTTTATGGTTACATAATTTCTTAATATTAATTTTGGATTGTTATCAAAAGGACAACCTGGGGGGCGGGCAACCACCCGTCGTGTCCGGCAAGGCAGCGAGACGTGAACCCACAGCTGAAGAGAGATAAAGGTGTATCACCTACCAATGGCCTAAGTGATATCCTATTTTATATAATTTAGTTTCTTAAAATTTCATGACAGAACAATTATAAATTAATTTTTTTGAGACCCTATATGATTAGGCTTAAAAGAATACTTTTGAGTTATATTATCTTTTGGAGAGATAACCGATTTTGTGGTAGAAATTAGATAATCGATGAAACTATACATGCCAAGATATTTTTTCCTCTTATTATATGAATAAATTAATTCTTAAACATTATGGAATGGGTTTTTAAACCAAAAATGTTTTTTCCTAATACCTTATGTTTTGTTGAACTGATGGTATTTTAAATCATCATTGATTGATCGATTTTAGGCTCTCAATTTTACACTTTTTTGTGATTACTAACCACAATCACTCCACATAAATATTTACATTTTTCCCCTAATTACGTGTCTCTAGTTTCCACCAATGTTCTCCGAATGGATATCATAATTAGGTGGTGATTTTTTTGTTTCTCTTTCACTCTAATTAAGACTAAATTTAATTAGCCCAATTTCTGATGTTGATTTTCTTCAAAGGTATTTTTCTATTTTAAAAATTTATTTTCAAAGAAAAATTTCAAATTGAGAGGATATAATTAATTTATGTATGGAAGAATTTAATACCCCAAGTTTTCATAGTACATTATCTCTTCAGTGTAATTCAATAACTTCTGTTACACCCAACGTCGAGTTCAAGCGAACCTTGACATACCAAACTAGTCGTTTAAAAATAGGTTATGAATAGTATTAACTATATTTCGAATATTATATACTCTATATAATTTTATAATCTATATTACGTATTTTATAGGCATAATATAATAATAAATTCATTTTACTTATAAAAGAAGAATTTTTCAAAAAATGAATATTTACATTCTTTTAATGGAGAACACTTTTTAAAACCAATATTTGACACATTCATATATTAAAATTAATGAAATTAAATTCTATATTATAATCAGGAAATAAAAATATATATTGGATAAATTTTTGTTGCTTTTCTGAAAACGTTCATATTTTGATGAATATTGAAAAATGCTAAATATTAATTAAAAAACATTTTTGATCAAAAGGTTTTATAGTGTTAAATTATGAATTTTAATGGTTTTTATGTTTAATTAGATTATATTTTTATCATTTAATAAAACTTATGTCATTATAAGTAATTTTACATTTAAATTTAATATAAACACATGTCAATATTTTTGTAGTTTTTACTTCTCAAAAACACATTTTTTAGTTTTGACAACAGAAATTAATGTAAAATTAATTAATGAAACTTCAATGTGATGAATATGGTAAAATTTAATTCATTTTTAAAATTATAATATCAAAATTATCATAGTGTGAATTTTTGGCATTTTTCTGAAAACCTTCAATTATTGATGAATAATGAAAAACACCATGTTATTATTTAAAATAGTATTTTTATTTAAATAATTATTGATTTTAATTTAAATTTTCTAAGGAAAAATAGATATATAATTCTTATATAAGTTAAATTTAACTAATTATATTCATTTTATAATAAAATTATATCTATAAAATTTTATTTAACTTGTTAACGTATTTTACCCACCTTCTTGGCACATTTGATAATTTTCATAAAACATAATTTTACTGCTTCTATGACTTGAATTTAAAAAATCAAAGAGACAAAGTTTACTTGATTAAGTAAAATTTTGTTCAATAATATGTAAATATTTTTTTTTTCCAATAGTATCTTTTGAGTTTTATTTACCATTTTTTAATGTAAATTGGGTAATTAAAGGTAAAAATGATATTATATTTACCCCAACACATGTCCTATTTCTATTGGATAAGTGTATTTAGACCAAAACAAACCATAGGGGAAAAAATATGATCCTTTTGGTCCACATGGATTAGATTAGGAAATTTATTATTAGTTTACTTAAATAAGAGTTAAAATTGTTAAATTAAAAGTTTAATAAATAAACCATTTTGAATATAGGGTTATACATAAGATAAACTCGACTGTATATATTCATTATAATGATAAAATATATCCTACATTATTTTATTTTATTTAAAAATTTAGTTATTATATAAATAAATATATTTATGACACAATGATGATGTGGTAATTACTCTATCAATGAATGATTAAAATAATTGATATTATAAATATAAAAATTAATGTAAATTGAGGCTTTTTATACAAAAAAATGATTTTATTGGTCAATATGAAATGTTATGGTTGTTTTAATAAAAAAAAATTATTTAATAATTTTTTTATGACTTTAGAAAAAACAAAATTCTAAATAGTGTCAAAATTGATATAAAAGAGTTTTTAAAACAAATACAATATTATTAATTAATATAATATTTAAAAAATTCTAAGAATAAGCCAAATTACTTAGATAAGGTTAGATAAAACAATAAATATCCACTTGGGTTTCTCTTGTATTTTTATAGTAACTTTATTAACCATTTATTACCATAACACAAGAGGACATGGTTGAAGATAAACAATTTAACATTGAGTTAAATTTAAAAGATATTTTTAAAGTGGTGACCTCAACATGTCTAAAACGTATTGGTTGAGAGGATTTAGACCCATACCCTCTTTATCATCAAAATATATAAAATTTGAGATATTAAAAACCGAAAATTATTTTATAATAAAATAATATTTCATAATTTTCCTAAAGTGACACTCACCTCTCTTATAAAATGTTACCTCCCCATCTCTATAAATCACACCTCCAATGCCATTTGGCTCAGAAAAAACCTGCCCCAATAACCTCCCAACTACAATCACTTCAACCTAGAGGCCTTCCATTGAGAATAAATCCAACCTATGGATCCCATGAGATCAAATCAAAAGAAAAAACACCCAAAGAAGAGGTAATTATTTTATCACCTCTTTCAAAGTTCTTCTCTTCTTCCACTTTCTATTTCTTTGTTATTTCTATACCGAAATGATAACTCGAGTACCTTATACATACTATGATGTTATTATAAATACTATACAACCATACTCATCATTTTAAATATCCTATGAATGATAATGTGACTATGCATGCATACGTAAGGCTTACCGTCTCCACACAGTGGTGTAATTTGTTATTCAACATGATATTATTTGGATGGAAATAATGATGAGTAATATGTATATAAATAATTAAAATAACATGATAATTTATCTTTACAATTACTATACCATCAAAATCGAAACCTTTTAATCATTATGAAAATTATATTTTCACTCGTGCATACGTACGGCTAACCATCTCCACGACGAGATGAGATTCATTTCCAAGTTCACCATTCTACACTGATTATAAAAATATATATTATTAACAAGTATGTAATATAGGAAATAATAATTCTACTGGATATAAAAATATATATTTATGTACTTATATATATCTTATTCACTTACTTATGTTCAATACGATATGAAAACTAAAACATCGTTTTTGAGTACGTATGACCTACAATCTCCATAAATAGTGTTTTCTATTTCATGTATATATCTACAATACTTATTTATATTATAAATATATTATATATATAAATTAATTTTTTTATTCTATAATTATTTAAATCATGATCAAATGATACGACCAAGAATAACAAGTTAAAACACCAATGATAAAGATAGTGACTATTGCCCAAAATGTTAATTTAACATCGAAATCATTATTAAATAGGTAGTATAAAGTGATAAATACATCATGTATTATATAATAAAAATGAATATGGTTCTGTTTTAATTTAATAACATATTATGGTAATTATTCAGGGGGTTAAATGTACCCTCAATCAATGGGAAGTTCGTGATAAGGGTTTATTCCTCAATCTCATTATTATCCGGGATGGTTTATGTGTAATTATTTTTTGGGATATATTTATTATCCAAGACAATGATTTATAAAATACATTTGAAAAAGATTATTTAAGGTACTATTTAATTGAAACATCATTTTAAATGTTTTAAATATTTATTCTTCTAAATCATTCTCATTAATGTCCTTTTTTTCAAAAGGTTTTTAAGGATTTATTTATATGGACATGATTGTTTCAAAATGTCAATTCCTCTCAAAAGATTCAATGTGGTATCATAAATATTGATTAAAATATCTCTTTTAAATGAAATCCTTTGTAAATTTTTGGATTTTAAATTATTTCAAAAAAAGGTATATTTCTACCAAAAAGTTTATAGATAATTTTTAACTATGTAAACATTCATAAATGGATATTATTTTTGGATAAGGTTGATTGATTACAATACAATCATCCATATTGTATCAAATGAGTTATGATTTTTTTGTCTATAGATGTTTTATTTTTATACACATTAGGTTTTATGGTTGCAGTATTAATATTTCGTATGTTATTTTTAATATGAATGTTTAGGTTAGGTTTCCACATTTTAATAAGTGGATTGCAGTGGACATAGTAAGTAAGAGGTGGGGCCCAATATAGCCCCACTATGCATTGGTTAGTCTCATGAGTCAATCTTGGGTCTTGGCATGAGGCCTTGAAAAAAATATTATTTGTAGACATGGCATGAGGCCTTGACTATGTGATAATGAGGTCTAGGATTAGGAAATCCCTCATTATGAAATTAATTATTACATGTGATTATTAGACTAGTAGAATATCCATGTGAATGTTTATATAGTAATTTTTTATTTATTTTATCCATATTATGTTCATGTTTATTTTTAAAAGTCTGTTGTTTTTATTACACATAATGCCATAAATGTTTATAGCTTCAGTTAAATTATTTACCCTTACTATACATCTGATCTCACCCCATTCTTATGTTTTGTCTTCCTTGGATTCCAAGAAGTATATTATGATTGATATATAGGGTTGACTATGGGAATAATTGCATTCTCAATGGATTATTTTTGTTGTGTTTTATGTTTGAATGTGTAATTTAATGTTAATGTTTGTAATCTATTTTCCAAGAATGATAAATTAATCAGTCCTTTGGGACTTGATTCATTGTAATCATTCCGATGTATTAAAATAATTCACTAGCTCCGGGCCTCTGGGGTTGGTGCATTAAGTTGGCAATTTTTTTATAAGTCCCTTTTCTAGCCTTTATCCATGAAATATTAATTATTTTTTTATTGTATGACATGTATCTAAGTACCTACCATGGTTTCATTTAATATTCCTATAATGACCCGGCAATTCTCATTGGATTGTGAGTACAACGAGTCATTACTAGGCCTTAAGCGACATCCCCAAGACGCCAAAGGATAGTAAGAAATGCCAAAGGGTTTCAAAAACAAGTGGGGGATGATTTAGCCTTTAAAGAAATATACCTATTAACCAAAAATTGAAAGGTTTCACTGACAACAACTAAATGATGCATGTCAATGAAAACACCATCCCATCCATTACCAAAATGGATACTCTCTATTCCACAATACAACCCATAAACCAATATATCCAACACAAAATCAGAGTTCTATGTGGATGAATAAACAAAATACTCCAATTAAACCAAGAAAAACTCCACGAATCTATATAAAGATCCATGATCCAAGCACCACCACATCTCCCAAGCATCACCATGAACCACTAGCAATGAGATGCCTTACCTTTACCTGTGTCTCAAAATACGACATCTGCAAAAGCACAAAAGTTCCAAATCAGAGGTGAGTATAAAACTCATTAGGTTTTCCCAATGACTTCCCTACTCATTACACTAGTATATAAGAGTTAGATACATTTATATAAAACTAGTTTATATAAAACGTTTTCTCAAAAGCAGTTTATAACTAAATATAAACATGTTTCCAAAACCATTCATAACCGAAGGAATTCCAAAAACAATTGAAACCAATTTTCCATCAAGTTATTTTTTCAGAAAAATAACCAATCAAGCATTAGAACCATTTTACAAACATTCCTTTTTGGCACAACCAAACCATTCCATTGTCCCGTGAAACCAACCATGCATGCTACCCGGAAGAGGGAAGAATCAGTGACCCTTATCCAACGCATCCATGAAGGTGGATACATCTTACCCTTATCCATCCCAAATGAAAAATAATGGTTGAGGGGGAGAGACCTAACCCTTATTCATCCCGAATTAAATATAAATGTTTGAAGGGGGAGAGCCCTAACCCTTATCCATCCCAAAACTGATGGGGGAGACTCCTAACCCTTATCCATCTCGAATGTAATATGAATACACACAATAATATTCCATTACACATTTGGAACCATGCACATGGTCATATTTCAACCATGGCTTGTATATGCAACACAAACATACCACATATTCACATCAATCATTCCAAAGCACCCATTCAATAAAAACACATTTTCTTGAAAACCATTTCCATCAAAACCAATTCCAACCCATTTCAATAAAAAATCCTTTTTATTGAATACCAAATCCATCAACGTCATTTCAATCTCAAACAATTTCAAATAAACTCCTTTTTATTGAAACCACTTTTATCATCAAACCATTTACAATTTTAGTAATCATATTTTAAAATAAACATTTTTAATTCAAGAAGCCAAATCACTTTGCACAACAATTCAGCAATATTTCACTATTTAATAAAAACCATAAATCATCACTAAAGAAGATCTGTTCCATTATTTTCACAATTAAATCCATTCAAATAAACTAAATTGAAACTAAGACAATCAAATCTAACAAGAGGAGTTGAGAGTTAAGCCTCTTACCTCAATGGTTTTGATGAAAACCACAACGGTCGAAGAACGCTCCAGAAACCTGGGTCAATTCTCCAAAAAAACCATATATCACTTCTCATAGCAAGATCAAGGCCATATATCATCATATATGGCATCCACAGACATATATCTACCCATTGTAGGTGTAGATCTAAGAAACAGAGAGAAGAGGAGAAGTAGATCTAAGTAGATCTAATAAACTGATTGAGAACGAAGAAGGACGGTCGCATACCTCAAGAATCCGACATCGATATTCCATGAGAATCATTTTGATAGCCTTTGGAATGATGGGAGAACCCTCTTTGACCATAAGACAAGAACAATCCTGAGTTAGGGCCGCATAGGAGCTTAAACAAGACACTTAGAGGAAAAAACGAGTGATATCCACTTTTATAGGATCTCGTTTAAGTTGTTGCATGGTTTTCTCGCATGGTTAGACAAACCGTGCAATAACCATGCGTTAGCTACTACCTCATCCACCCATCTCGCTGGGTTTAGCCCCTCGGATAGACAAACTATGTGCCTCCTTTGTGGAAGCTATTTCATCCAATATCAACTATGTATAGTTTGGCCGCATAGTTTAAACAAACTGTGCACCACCAATGTGACGTTCCCTTCTTCCTCAAAACTTCATTCCATGTTCTCCCGACACTCACATACGTCACTATTAACATTAATACCACTAAAATCATCCAAAAAGGGTTACATACCAGAAACTGGGGGTACTAAATTCTCCCCACCACTAGTCTATCCATCCTTAGAAAGTATAAAACCTTCATCAAACTAAAAGAGTTCCATCCAAAGCTCTTTCATTCCCTTCTCAGGTTCCCAAGTCTCTTCCTGAATCTGACCATGCTGCCATAAAACCTGCACTAGGCTGATGTTTTTTTCCCTCAAAACATTCTCTTTCCTATCCACAATCCGTACATGGATATGTACCAATGAAGCATCTAGCTCTGGGAAAATGGGATTCCATCAGATCACATGTCCAGTATCAGGCTGATACTTTTTCAACTGAGATACATGGAACACATTATGCATCAAACTAAACCGTGGTCGCAATGCCAACTGATATTCCACCACTCCAACCTATTCCAATATCTCAAAAGGTCCAATGTATCTAGGAGATAACTTTCCCTACTTCCCAAAACGATGATGTCCAAGCCTTGGAGAGATACTTAAGAAGGCATGATCTCCCACAACGAATGACAACGATCATCGACAGTGATCTACATAAGATTTTTGAAAACTCTGAGCCATCAACATCATCTTTATAATCATCTGAATGTTCTTCGTTGTTTCTTGGACAAGGCCCGGCCCAACTTGTGAATTTTCACCTGTTTCCACCCAGAATAGTGGGGAACGACAAGGATGCCCATAAAATGATTCAAACATAGCCATGTGTATCAAGGATTGATAGCTATTTTTGTATGAGAACTCCACTTAGGGTATATACTCATCCCATGTGCCACCAAAATCCATTATAGAAGCCTGAAACATGTCTTCCAATGTTGGTATCATCCACTCGAATTTCTCATATGTCTGAGGATGATATGTCGTGCTCATTGTCAACTGAGTCCCAAGGGCATGTAGTAATGATTTCCAGAAACAAGATTTGAACCTCGTATCTCTATCTGAGACTATAGACACTGGTATACCATGGGTTTCACGAATTGGGAAGAAATGGTCCTTCTTGGTTAGAATATCCACTATCACCCAAATGGCATCGTATTTTCGGACCATTCCTGGAAGACCTGTAACAAAATCCATTGCTATTAGATCCCATTTTCACACTAGGATGGGAAAATATTATAACATACGAGCTGGTCTCTATTACTATACTCTAACTAACTGACAAGTTAAGCACTATGATATGAACTCAACCACCTTCCTTTTCATGCTGCTCCTCCAAAAATATGCCTTCAATTCCTTATACATCTTCTGTGTACCTGGGTGTATAGCCCATCTTCAATGGTGGTAAGCATGAAGGAGTAGTTCTTGATAATCCATCGGTACAACCATCCAATCTCTGAAACACAAAAATGAACCCCATCCAGTTTTCAGCCATCAACGGTCTCCCCCCATTGAATTTTGAACATAAAAACCAGACATTCTACATCAGATGTTTGTGATTCATTGATAATCATTACTAAATCAAAAACAAGTGTAGCTGAAAAGAAAACAACAACATCACATCGTATTTCATATTCCACATGCATGTCGGCTAAGACTGACATCAACTGCCATTCATCTGATGTTTCTTTTGCTAACTGAGTATATGAATTTCTACTCAATGCATCTGCCATGGAATTCCCATTTCCCGGTGTGTACAACAAGTCAATGTAAAACATTTAGAGGTACTCTATCCACATACTTTGCCTTAGATTCAAATCTCATTGTGAGAAAATGTGTTTCAGGATTTTGTGATCTGTAAACACAGTAAATTTCTCACCAAAGAGATAATGTATCCATGTTTTCAAAACATGGATGACTGCAGATAACTCTAAATCATGTGTTGGGTAATTCTTCTCAAGCACCCTCAACTGGCTTGAACCATAAGCAACCACATGGTGTACTTTCCTAATAACACAACCCACCTCTAATCCTGAAGCATCACAATACACCACATACCCCTGTCCTGATTCAGGTAAGATCAAGATGGGTCCAAATGTAAGAAAAACCTTCAGATACTAGAAAGACTTTCGACATTCTTTAGTCCATTGGAATGGGGCATTCTTCCTTGTCAGAGCTATCATTGGTGATGCTAGTCGCGAGAAATCACGCACAAAGCGTCGGTAGTAACCAGCTAGACTAAGAAAACTTTTTATCTCGAACACATTATTAGTTGTTTTCCAAAATATAATGGTTTCTATCTTTTCAGGATCAATAGAAATTCTTTTCTCAGATATTATATGGCCAAGTAAATGTAATTCCCATATCCAAATATCACACTTTGATTGTTCGGAATACAGAAAATGATCTCTCATGATTTGTAACACTGTTTCCAGGTGCACCTTATGATCAGCCCCTTTATTTTGAATGGACCAAAATTTCATCAAAAAACACCACAATAAAAGAATCCAGATATTGTTGAAATATCTGATTCATCAACTCCATGAATATTTCTGGAGAATTCATTAGACCGAAATGCATGGGTACATATTCATAGTGGCCATATCTACTTCTGAAAGCTTTCATTGAAATATCCTCCTTATAAACTCGCAATTGGTGATATTTTGATCGCAAGTCAATCTTGGAGAAACATTGTGATCCCCTTAATTTATTGAACATATCAACAATTCATGAAAGTGGATATTAATTATTTATCACAACTTGGTCACGCTTACGATAATCAACACACAACCGAAGAGTTCCATCTTCCTTATTCACAAACAACACTGGTGCTACCCATGGAGAAGTACTTGGATGAATGAAACCCTTGATTTCCATCTCCTCTAACTTTACTTTAAATTCCTATAACTCTGTTGGGGCCATCCTATAAGATGGAACAGAAATAGGACAGGTCCCTGGAAGGAGATCAATCGTAAACTCCACTTCCCTTAGAGGTGGTAACCCTGAGATGTTCTTGGGAATGACATCTGGAAATTGATTCACAATAACTAAGAAAATATTTTCCTCAATCTCTTCTATTGATGCCAAAGTCAGCACTGCAAGCTAGTAAGAGATCGTTCCAAGAATTGGTTCTAACAAGATCTTTTCACCTGTCTTCACTAACCTCTCTCCTTAGAAGAGATGGTTGATGCTGTCATCAGTCATGAATCCAATCATTCTCTTATAATAGTCAATGTGAGCCTCACACATTTTCAACCAATCCATACCCAAGATTGCATCATAGAAATCCAAGTCCAACATCGAGAATTCACATTTTAACTTAGCTCCATCAACAGTTATAACACATGCTCTACACACAAAGTCTTGACGTTATCTTTCACCAAGAGGAGTTTTCAATTTTAAAACAGAAGGCATCATTCCCATGTAATGCATTCATACAATTTAGCATGCACCACTAAATCCCACCACTGACGTGAAAGATCCTCAAGCATATACGTCACCAACTTGACCTTGATCTCTGCTGGTGTGCCGATTAAATCAAAGGTACGATTCATCCTACTTAGACACACCTCCGCTATTTTAGGTTCAGCATCACCCTGAAATTTTGGTGGATTATGCTTCAGAAACTGGATGGTATGATACACATTCCATGGTTCATTCCTTCGATTCCCCATTTCCACAGCATGAAAATCCTGAACAATACTCTGAACTAGCTCTTGGTTCACACTAGGTTCTGGTGCAACCACATTCTCTGCAGCCTCTTTGGGTTGGTTCTGATGATGCCTACCGGGGGCCATTTTATAAAACTACAACAAACTCCATCAATCTCACTCTCTAGCAACTGGTTTCTTAGCATTTCAAAGTATATCACATCATCTATCACAACATTGTTTTCAAAACAACCATTTTCCAATGTTCAAACACTTTTTAAAACATTCTCTTGCCTTTTGAAAATCAACCCATTTTCAAAATACACCAAATACCCTGTTTTCAAAATCATTTACTTGAAAACAATATCTTCATTTTTCAAAAAAATTCACCTTGGATAGAATAATTTTTCATTCCTCACAATGAGATATGCAATCCTAGTGGGAATTCATTCCTCTACAATGCATGTCATGCTCGTCTCATTGGATAAACCTATTACAATGAGATTTCTAAAATTCTAGATGTGTATCCAAAACACTTATGTACCCAACACCCTGGTAAATTGAGGTTCAGCATAAATGCATTAGCTATGTCCTTTTATGCTATACATTTGAAGTTCAGACAATTCTACTTCTGTCTATGATTTCGTCCCATGTAATAGACAATAATGAATATCAACTTCGTGACCATGAACACTGATGAGTAATTGTTAGGCAACGACCAAACAAGCATATACCATTTTTAATGATCCAAAAATTCTCATTGGATTGAGAGTACAACGATTTATTACTTGTCCTTAAGAGACATCCCAAAGACGCCAAATGCTGGAAATAAATGTTGAAGGGTTTCAAATACAAGTGGGTGACGATTTACACTTTAAATAAATAAACCAATTAACCAACCAACGAAAGGTTCCACTAACAACAACTACATGATGCATGTTAATGAAACAACCAACGCATCCATTAACAAAAGGGAAACACACTATTCCACAATACAACCCATGAACCAATACATCCAACACCAAATTAGAGTGTTATCCAGAAGAATAAAAAAATACCCAAAGTAAAACAAGACACACTCCACGGCTTTAAATCAAGCTCCATGCTCTAAGCACCACCACATCTCCCAAGCATCACTACGAACCACTATCAATGAGATTCCTTAACTTTACCTTTGACTTAGAATACGACATCTGCAAAAGCATCAATGTTCCAAAGCAGGGGTGACTATTAAACTCAGTTAGTTTTCTCTAATGACTTCCCTACTAACACCACTAGGATAGAAGAGTTATCTACATTTATATAAAACATTTTCTCAAAAGAAATTTATAACTAAATATAAACAATTATCCAAAACCATACATAACCAAAGGCATTCCAAAAATAATTAAACCCAATTTTCCATGAATTTATTTTTCCACAAAATTAACCAAACAAACTTTAGAACCATTTCACAAACATTCCTTTTTGGCACACCCAAACCATTCCACTATCCCTTGAATCCAACCATGCATGCTACCTAGAAGAGGGAAGAAGACCTAACCCTTATTCATCCCAACCATGATGGGGGAGAATTATTATCTTTATCCATCCCAAATGCACATGAATGCTTGATGGCGGGGAGCCCTAACCCTTATCCATCCCAACACTGATGGGGGAGACTCTTAACCCTTATTTGTCCCAAATGCAATATTAATTTTTGACGGGGGAGAGCCCTAACCCTTATCCATCCCAACACTAATGGGGGAGACTCCTAACCCTTATCCATACCGAATGCAATATGAATACACAAAACAATATTCCATTACACCTTTGGCACCGAGAACAAGGTCATATTTCAACCAAGCCTTGTATATTAAACACTATCACACCACATAATCCAAACAATCATGCCAAAACAAACTTTCAATAAAAAAACCTTTTTATTGAAAACCATTTCCATAAAAACATTTCAATTCCAAACCATTTCAATAAAAATCACTTTCATTGAAAACCAAATCCATAAACATCATTTCAATCTCAAACCATTTCAATAAAACACCTTTTTATTCAAAACCCAATTTTCATCAAACCATTTTAAATTTAAGAAATCATCATTTAAAATCATCATTTTAAATTCATTAAGCCAAATCAGTTTCCCCAAAAATTAACAATGATTTCACAATTTCATCAAAACCATAAGAAATCACTAAAGATGATTTATTCCATGATTTTCAAAATCAAATCCACTCAAATAAACCAAATTGAAACTAAGCCAATCAATTCGGATAAGAAGATTCGAGAGTAAAGCCTCATACCTCAATGGTTTTGATGAAAACCAAAATGGTCGAAGAATGCTCTAGAAACCCCGGTTGATTCTCCAAAAACCCTCCTTAGATCACTTATCCTACCAAGATCAAGACCAAATATCATCATATTTTTCATCCATAGGATTAGATCTACCCATAAAGGGTGTAGATCTATGAAACCGAGAGAAGAGGAGAAGTAGATCTATGATACCGATCAAGAACGAAGAAGAATGATCACATACCTCAAGAATCTTTCTTTGATTCACTAATAGAAGCCTTCAGATCGCATATAGAATGATGGGAGAACCCTCCTTGACCTTAGGAAAAGCAAAATACTGAGTTAGGATCTCTTAAGAGCGTAAAAGAGGAACTTAGAGGCATAATCGAGTGAGATCCACTTTTATAGGATCTCATTTAAGTGGTTGCACTGTTTTCTCACACGGTTAGACAAACAGTGATCTAACCGTGCGTTAGGTACTGCCTTGGCCACCCTTCTCGCATGTTTTGGCTACATGGTTAGGAAAATTGTGCACTACCCATGTGGAAGCTACTTCCTCTAAGACCAACTACGCACGGTTTGGCCACACGGTTTAGACAAACTGTGTGTCGCCCTTTCGACTTCCCCTTTTGCCTCAAAACATCATTCCAAGCACTCCTGACTGTCCCATACATTACCCTTAACTTTAAAACCACAAAAAGCTTCCAAAAAGTGTTAAATACCAGAATCTGGGGTTACAACAATTCATTTTTATGTATAAAAGGATAATTTTCAATTATTTTGTTGTTGTCTAATCTTGAAAAGAATGTATTTCCAAAATATTTTCCAAATTTAAAAGGTTATATTCCTCAAAAATGTTTACATAATTGTCTTTTTATAGTACTTCAATTCATCAATGAAAAAAATCATATCAGTGCACATGGTATATGTTGTGTTGATACCCGAATTAATCTTCCATTGGATTGTTATTGATTGATTTCACTATGTATAGTTCTAAATTTTAATTTCTCGATTCATTTTTTAGTTCCCTTGAAATATTCAATTTCAAGGGATCAGTGAACATTAAATTTACCTAAAAAATGAAAATCATTTTTCATGGATATCATTATTTCCAAAAATGTATTCCAATTATATTATATATTATTTAAAAATAAAATAAATTGATATATATGGAAGTATTATTATATATATACATGTTACTAGACACTGATATTTTATAATTCCCATTATTTATAAATTAATTAACTTATTCGTTATATGAGGAATGATTTGGACATGAAATCTATGGGCTGGGGACTAGTTATTTCACGCGCCACGATGGATAAGAAGACTCACGAGGCCAAATAAGTTGGTGAAAAAACACTTAGAGTTTGATTAGAATAATAATAGATAGTCTTCTATACCCATATATGTATTTTCACGAGAAATAGTCATTATTGATAAGGTATCGTGTGGATGAAACACAAAAACCTATAATTTAGAATTTTATTTATTTCAGTATTATTATTTATGATATTTTTTCTTTTAAATGATAAATGGATTCATTTGATTGTCATTTCATTGATTAAATGAAATTTTGTTCATTTATTTTCCTTTTAATATTTATTATTCATTATACAGCTTTTTAAATAGAATGTTTTTTAGTTATTTAATTTACAATGGTTTATAAAGATCCTTCTCAGTTAATTGATTTCATAGAATGTGACTTCATCAATTACTATTTCATATTTAATAGCCTCATTAATTATTTATTTATTCGGTTATACATTTTCATAACTAAGTATTTAACCTCACCACAATTTTGATTCCTTCCCCACGACTCTATAAAGTGTTCACAGAAATATATGAAAGTATATTCTAGGTGGGAATAATGTTTCTCTACAATATAGAAAAATTATGTTGTATATATTGTATTTATTTGTAAAAAACTCATTTATGTATAGTGTTTACCAATAGAACTAAATTTTTTGTTTCATTGGAGTACAATTCCTTATAATCATTACAACATAATGGTATTAGACACTAGATTTAGGATTATTGGGGTCAGGTCATTAGAGTTGTTATAACAACCCTCTATTTTCAAACATTATCATTAAGTCACATTTTTCCGAATTCTTAAAACATTATCCAAAAAATACACAATGAATGTATTAGTATACTACATTTAGAAACATGAAAAGATGAACACATCTACATAAATGAGCTCTATTATCTCAATCAATGTTCTTCTTGACATGAACTATTCACTGACACGTCTAATAATAATACATATCATCATATCTTAGGAATGGAAACATAAAAAGGGGTGAGCTCATATGCTCAATAAGGCTTCATAATGGAGTCATGTAAGCATTACCAGGACCATTCAGGTATGCAAACATGATTAGGAAAATAGATGATCATACACCTCATATCAAAGATAATAAACAAGAATCATGAAATCTTACTTGGACATTCAGAAGATGTGAACCATAGGTAATAGAAGAACATAATCAATGAAATAATATATAGAAATAAAACATTTAAATTGTGTCATGCATATAATAATAGAAAATATTTTTTTAATGATATATACCAATACCAATATAACATGTTGCGCTTGGGCTATGACATGTGTACCTAGTTTCGGCATGGGATAACAACCCATGTACCCCCTTACTATTTGGCTTGGGCAACAAACCGTGTACCTTCTTGTTTTTGGGGATTTCCTGGAAGAAATGTACAACCATGATTTCAGTAATGTTCAACAACCCATATACCCTATTACCTTCAGTCTTGTGCTAGAAACCAAGAACCATCCTATTTTTAGGCTTCAGTTACAACCCATGTACATTCTAGTTTTCACGCATGGGATTCAAACATTGAACCCATTGTGCTCATATATAACTTATTATTACCCAATTTATTATAATGAGATATAAGTCCTATCAATCTCATAATAAAATCATTTAAAAATTACCCATATGTTAATACAACATTCATCCTAACATTAAACATATATATAGATAGGTTTTATAAACCTCATGTCGTGACCCATGAAATAAAATGGGTATCATTAAAATTTCATCATATTATAATATATGAAAATAGTTATGTTCCATTTTCACTTCGTGAAGGAATAGCCCGTGAAGTGAAGCTGGTTTCAATTGCATAAAACCTATTGATGTAAATTGTGTTTCTTAAGCTGCATTCCATCAATACATACAACATACAAGAAAGAATATGCATGTATCTTTTGGAACATTCCATTGAATGGAATGTGTAACACCAAAATATGTTATCTTATATGTAAAATAACACGGTAGAATATTTTGAAAAAATATCATGGATGTAAATATCCTTTATTTATTAAAAATTGATCTTTAAAACATAATTGTTTTTGAAAACAATTTTCCATAAAAACATATTAAAGTAGCTGGAAAACTATTTCAAATTTGTTTCCAAGAAAATATATTTTAAAAATACTTTCTAATAAATTATCCTTTAAATCATGAAAATAAATTCCCAATGAAATGATGATGGGTATATCCTTAAATGTTGTATGTGTTAAAAATATCATTCTTTTTTAACTATACAAATTATACAAAAATACCCCATTCAAAAATAATATTCCATTGAAATCCTTTGTTAATGAAAAAGGGAATAATTTTATTTTTTGATTATAGTATATTATTATAATATGATTTGAATAACTTTTTATTAGACATGTTTTTGAAAGAACACAGATTTCTGACTGAATAGAGGTTACATTCATTATTTCTTTAAAACACTTTATTAACTATCTAATGTTGCAAAGAGTGAAAATATGGAACTGATACTTGAATATATCATGAATAAACAGAGGAGGAGAGAATTAATTTGTTTTATTAAGAAAGTTATTATAATATTTCATCCAAGTACTCATAGACATATACAATCCTGAAAAGCGATGATTTTAATTGAATAAACTCTTACCACATGGTAAATTTGAACCATATTCCCCATGTAATATAATGCAATTAACCGAATCATAAAATTTTATTAAAATAACTAGACTCAATATATGACATTTCAAATTCAGTATATACACCTCACATTATGATATAGGCGCATTATATGGAAAATATCATAAGGAAGGAAAATTGAAAAAAATATATATATTATAGATTTTGTATATATTGTAACTTAAATACCTTGAAAGATATATAATGATTCATATATGTAAATACCCATAATTTTAATTATAGGAATCAGTGAAAACATATATGGTAAGAATATACTCCAAATTAATGAAATGAGTTGTCAATAAAGCATGTATCTCATTGAAATAAAGAGTGAGATGAAATTTCCTTACCTTCTGTGTTGAAATAGTTCATACTCAAAAAAACCACATGAATAATAAATATAATTTTATTATAAAACTATAACAGTACCATATTCATATTTCTAATACCATATGTGGGTTTATTATGACCTTACTATACTTTCTTGTCAAAAATCATATCTTAAGGTTTCACTTCGGGTAATATTTGCTTTAATCATCATAGGTTTCTTAATTTATTATATAAATTCCTAAGAAATGCACACCACGACATGAAAATCAAATATATTCATTATATTTTTTTATTATAATAATTTATATAATATATAATTATGGAATTAAA
This sequence comes from Viscum album, assembly GCA_963277665.1. Classification (NCBI taxonomy): domain Eukaryota; kingdom Viridiplantae; phylum Streptophyta; class Magnoliopsida; order Santalales; family Viscaceae; genus Viscum; species Viscum album. The sequence goes on along the minus strand of OY728122.1, from coordinate 469,099,428 downwards.
TAATTTTTTCATGGAGATGGTAAGTTGTACGTACGCATAAACTCAGTTTCAGCATTTATTGTTATATTAAAAGAAGTAAGGAAGGTTAACTATATATATATATATATATAAATTATAAAATAATTATTATTTCATATATATATATCATATAATAACACTAAAATTATCCTTAGTAAATTACCTTCACTATGTGAACAAATCACATTACTTTAAGGGGTCGGTAGTCCATAATTCCGCCAATAAATTATCATTTTTACACCAACTGCAATGTATAATAATATAAATTATAAAAGGATTAAATATTCCTAAATAAATAATAAATATAATATATTACATATTCCTCTAGGTTTTCCATCATAATTTCAACAATGATAGGTAGCCAAAGAAATGTGACCAATCATTGTTTCATGCGGTGGCAGTTTCCATAAACATAAACAACATGTTCATTACACATTAGAGAGTGGTGTGGGTAAATTTATTCCAAACCATTTACATAAAATAATGATATATAATTTGGACATTTTTTCGGTTATACATTCATGGAATAATGATATTTGATGATGTGGGGAAAGAAAATAAAAGGAATGAGTTTGAGAGAAGACATTAACTTTCAATCGAGTAACTCATTTTGGTTTTCACCAAAATGATTCCATGGATTGATTTATTCCCATAATGGAAGGGAGGGATATTGAGAATTTTATTGGGATGATATTTTACAATCCTATGTTTTTTTTTGGGTTTGATGAAGAGGGAGTGGTGTTGGCCTTTTATATTGAAGGGAAATGACATACATTGCATTTTCTAAATCAAGTTAGGAATACCAATATTTTTACATAAAAAAGTTATAAAAACCAATGAGTAATATATAATAGATGTTTCATGGCTGAATAATGTTAATAAAATGGGATTTTTACATTTTCAAAGTCATTTTGGGTCATAAATTGATGATTTGTTAATTTTTTAACATAACTTTTCTTTAACTGTTCTAATTAATTTTGGTAACATTCACTAATATTAATGGCTAAAACCAAGATAAAATTTATTATATATTATAAATTACGATTAATCCAAATATGGAATAAAATTTACATAATAATATACTTATATGGGAAGAAATTAATTTAAATTTAATCTTGTTGATGGGACGACATTATAGGTTTTTAAAGAATCAACATCCAATACTTTTTTATGTTTTTAATCCAAATTTAAAGGTAAAATTAATTCCTACAAAAAATTTGGATATATATTTATATATTATCTAATTAATCATTTAAACTTTATTAATATATAATTTAACATTATAAATAATTACAATTAAATGGTAGTTAGGAACTTAAATGTAGTTTTTTTATAATTCAACCAAAAAATGATGTTTCCTAGAAAAATACAAAACATTATCCACATGATACTTTTAAAATAAAATATTTAAAATTTATTTTTATATTATCAAATAACAATTAAAATTGTTTCTAAAATTAATTTAAATGTTTTTCATATAAGGACCATAAAAATAGTTTATTTGAGAAAATAGAATTTTTAAACATATAATGAATTTCCAAAATATTATATATTTCATCACCATATTTTATTTATTTCTATAAATCCATTAAAGAAATATTTTAAATTTTTTTATTACAATTCAAATTAAAAATTTTAATATATAGATTATATTATATTATTTAAATAATTATAACAATAAAAACATGATTCATTGAAACATAGTGTTTCATGTAACGTATGCCAAGTCAGTGTTGTGTGTAGCTCAACCCAAGTTGATTTTGTGTGAATTTAATGTTTTCAATAGTTATAAAAAAATAATTTTGAAAGATTTTTTAAATTGAAAATATGAAAATATTAAATTGATTTTTAAAACATAACTAATTCTCCAGTTGTTAAATTCTACCCCTTTAAAAAAAATTTCTCCATATAAATTAGTTTAGGTTATCAAATGTTTAATACTAGAATTTTAATTTCATATAAACCCACATCATATAAATTAGTAGTAAAAAATTATTTAATAAGGGAATTTTGGAACCATATTGTTTGAAAACACTGACATATAACTAGATTCCCACATAAGAGAACATATGTTGGGAGTGAAGATTAGACCTAAATGAAAACAATAAATATTTATAGGGAGTAATCATGGCCATCAATCAAAATTATGTGATTGATTAAAAACAATTAGGGCCTGAAATTGATAAATATGTTATTATTTATTAAGACATCATTTAAAGAAAAATTATAGTATTATTACCTCATTTTTTTTACTATTATCCAATTTTGCGTAATTATTTTATTGATAATGAAAATAATGAAATATAAATAAATGATATATCTAAAAGAATATTCCAATCATCAGTTTTTCTTTTAAATATTTCCAATTAATCCATTACATAAAAAAATAGATGTCCAAAATTAGATATCTGCCACGACCCGTCCTCGGGGCCCGTGCCGTGACTACCCCAAGCCCGCCTTCCATAGGCCAGGGGCTGGCGACTAGAACCAAGGCGTAAATCCCAGAAAAAAGGGAAGGTATTTTCTTTGAAAAGTAAACAAGCAACACAGAGTAAGCAAGCGGAAAAGTAAACACTAAGTAAAAACTGTAACAAGCTGTGCTGAAAGTAAAAGGGGTCGGAAATACAATCCCAACTGTAAAGTACAAGTGAAGGGAAAAACAACAACTGAAAAGAAAAGCCGCAGCGTCGAGCCGTCCTCTAGAAGTCCCACCTGAAGGGTGGGTACAGATAGCCTCCACTGATCCTCGGGTCCACCTGACCGCTCCGAGTACGTCCCACCCAGTGGTCCACCTCTAGGTACCATCCTGCTCTGCACGCCTCCACCACGTTCAGCGTTGTCCATCATCTGCAACCAACACAACGAAGTGCAGGCATAGCCCGTGCAGGGGTGAGTATAAGCTACTCAGTAGGGACCCCCGAGACCCCCCGAAGGTCTCCCGAAATCCACAAAGGATAAACCACAAGGGAAAGATACAATCACGAAATAACAACCGGCACTGCTTAGGTATATGCCCATACATATAAGTAAGTCATCAATCCCCGTTCGTCTCCAATTTCTGAGCCCAAGCACAACCCAGTCCACACAGGAATGCAAACGTATACCCACACAGGATAGATCAACACAATCCACAAAGGAGAGTAAATAGTAAATCCACACAGGATAGTTCAACACAATCCACAAAGGAGAATAACACATGATTCAGCTTATACAGGTATACATCATCGAAAAGGGTGAAAGAGATGATCAGACATAGATACTGAATCATCTAAGCTGGGACCCACATAAGATACAAGACCAGCCATCTTCATTGTTTCGTTTATGCTGCGACCCACATAGGATAAAAGACCAGCACTGAATAATCAAAGCTGGGACCCACATAGGATACAAGACCAGCACAACTAGGACCCACATAGGATACAAGACCAACTGTCTTCATTGATTCATCTATACTGGGACCCACATAGGATACCAGACCAGTATTGAATCATCTAAGCTGGGACCCACATAGGATACAAGACCAGCACAACTAGGACCCACATAGGATACAAGACCAGTTGTCTTCATTGATTCATCTATATTGGGACCCACATAGGATACAAGACCAGTATTGAATCATCTAAGATGGGACCCACATAGGATACAAGACCAGCACAGCTAGGACCCACATAGGATACAAGAACAGCTGTCTTCATTGATTCATCAATACTGGGACCCACATATGATACAAGACCAGTATTTAATCATCTAAGATGGTACCCACATAGGATACAAGACCAGCATAGCTAGGACCCACATAGGATACAAGACCAGCTCTCTTCATCGTCGCAGTCCACTGAGGATCTCTGCACAATCGTCGTCGAAGTCGCAGCCAGCACTAGGGTTCCCGCACATAGAAAGCTCGTTCGGAAGGGTCCGCCTCACGAACCGAGAGGCTGATACATCAACTGAAACAAATTCCGAAGTTGATGTATCCAAAAGGTCCGCATCGTCAACAGGAACTCAACGTCGCAGACGGCGCGTCAATCGGACGCCCGGTCTGAGAGTTATTGGTTTTTTCGTCCCAGGGGCCCAGTTGGTTTTTAAGACAAAACCAACCTGACAGTACCCCACATGTGTCCAAACCTCGGGCAGAGTGAGCCAAAAGATCCATCTCACTTAGAGGAATTCAACGAAGTCGACTGCACGTCAATCGGACGTCCGTAGCTCTAGATATGAGCGTTTCCGCTCCGAGGGCCCGATTGGTTTCGTGTACGAACCAACCCGGCCGAACCCAATGTATTCTGAAACCTTGAGTGCGATATACCGAAACCAACGACTCGATCCAAGGATCGTGTTGCCACTGATGGCACGTCGTTCGGAGGCCCGTAGCTCAAGTTATGGGCAAAAGACCGAAAATGGTCCGAAGACGGGGGGTCCCGGCCCCAGGCGACCCGACCCGCCCCCCTGGGTCGGCCAAACCGAGTCGACCCGAACCGGGTTGACCCAACCCAACCAGGGCGTGGCCCGGCCGGTTGGACCGGCCCGGCTTGGCTCGGCCGAGCCGCCGAGCCGTCGGGTGCCGCGGGGCGCTGCCCCCGCGGATTGGAAGTGTCGCGGCCCCGCGTGGGGCCGCGCTGATTGAACGGACGCGGAATGTCGCCGCGTCCCGTGCGGACGAGCCGGACCCGCGAGGCCGCGGGTCCCCTGGCCTCCGCCACCGCGGCTTCAGCCGCGGAAGCACTGTCCGGCGGCGTGCCGGGGCGCCGCTGCCTCCGGCTGCCGGCGCTGCCGCGCCGGCGACCCGCGCTGTCGGCCGCTTCCGTGGGCCACCGGAGTTGCTCCAGTGGTCCGTTTTCCTTGTCGTCTGAGCCATTGTTCCTCTCGGGTTCCGTTCTTCACTACGAGATCACCAAATCTCCCTTGAGTCACGATTTTACGTCACCCTCCAAATCCGCACAACCATGAAGAACGGCGGAGGGTTTTCAGGCCGTGTTCGTTTGGCCCACACCCTCCGCGTTAGAATACAAACAACGGGAGAATTATGAAACACATGAAACAACAATTTTAATAAATTTAAAATTGTCCATATGAATCCGGTTCTTTAATTTTTAAAGAAACGTTCACGGGAATATAAAATATTCACAACAACCCCTACCTCGTCAAGTTGCACGCGCGGGTTCTTCGAGGATTTGATCGTCGCGGAAGGAGGGGTTCGTCGCGGAAGGAGGACACCGTCGCGGTATCTGGCGCCGCGTCGACGAACTCCGAGGTTCAAGAACAACAGATTTAATTTTAATAATTAAATCCCTCTTGAGTTAAATCCACAAAGGAATTTAAAGAAATCTGAAACTCTCACCTCAACGGATGATTGAAGGTTTTTGTCCTAGAGGAAGGAACGTCGCCGAAGAACGTTGCGGGAGAGGAAACATCAGCGTCGCGGCACACGGCGTCGCGTCATCGATTTCCGCGGGTTTGGCGTTCTTCGTCGGTGGCCGGCGTTCTTCGTGTTCTTTGCGTTCTTCATGTTCTACGCCAATAAGGGTGAAGGCACAAGAACTTCTGTCAAAAACCTCTCAAGGTGTAACCCTCCAAAGTCGGTGTTGGTCTTATTTTATTATTACGCCAATAAACAAATAAGAGGTAAATAACGACCCATTAATTCACAGAATTAATTTAACGAAAGAAACTACCCATTAATTTACGAACAAAACTGCCAAATTAAATGGTGCGTTAAGAATTTAAGAAAACACGTCAGTTGACTTTCATAATGACGGGTTTTGGCGGGTGCGTTACTTAGCGGAAAAGAAACGGTGGGGCTCGTCCGAGCCCCACCCCACAAATATCCTACCAAGGGGGTGGGATATTTTTGGATAGATTCCTATCCGGATCAACTCACCTTAAGCCGCTTTAAGTGGCTTCAAGTGACTTCCAAGTGGATTAAGTGAAATAAAATAATGTTTGTCGTACAATTATTTTATTTCTTAACCTTAAGCCCGAAAAAAATTAGAAACCACACCCGAGCAAACACGATTCCATAAGAGGCATTTCTAAGAAAATATCGGCACTGCGATTCCATCGGTGCCCTTAGAATTCGATTCCGGGCACCGGTTCAAAAGTTAGAAAAACGCGCTCGTCCGTTCACTGAACGTACCCGAGCCAATCTTCAGAAAATGATTCCGGACACACCGGGCCTTGAAATCAGGTGCCGTCAGAAACTGCGTTCTTGTAAAATTTCAAAAAAAATTAAGAAAAAAAAATTCCTTGAAATTTATGGGTCTTTAAATTACTCCCACCACAGGGCTTTACGTCCCCGTAAAGCTTCACCAAAAACATAGGGATACAAAGGCGGTACTGAGCACGCAACTGAGCCTCCGTCTCCAAAGTGCTCTCCTGGAGGTTCCCATGCTACTATCTAAAGCACACTAGAGGAATTGATCATCCACGTAGGACCTGCTTTTGTCGATCCTCGATCTCCACTGGGACCTCCGCAAAAGTCGTCCCATCATCAAAGACCAGCTCTCCATGGTCAAAGATTTGCGTCGGGTCATGCACGTATCTCCGCAGCTGAGATACGTGGAAGACGTCATGAACCCGGTGCAACTGAGGTGCTAGAGCCAGAAGATAAGCCACCTCGCCAATCCTACTGAGGACCTGGAAGGGTCCGATGAAGCGTGGAGACAACTTGCCGCCTCGGCCAAATCTCTGTGATCCACGTCGAGGTGAGACACACAAGAAGACGTGGTCTCCATCCTCGAACTCTAGTGGCCTCCGCCTCCTGTCATCACAAGACTTCTGCCGGTTCTGAGCTGTCCCCATCCGCTCATGGATGACCTGGACCTTCCTGTTCCTACAAAAGCTGCTGGGATTTCTTCCTCGCCGATAAGAGAAATCTGGTCTCATCCCCAGGATGAACCATGTTCTTTGCCTAATACTTTCAATCCTGACATGGATGATACTAATCCATACCAAGTATGATGTCGTAAGGCCTCGATTCTACTACCAAGAGATCCAACCGTTACTCTTGCCTCCAAGGGTTGAGTCACACTGTCGGCATCAGTGTGTGGTAACTGGGTCTCCTCTAGTAGATGTCTCACAAGTGTGGGTCAAGTCAACAGTCAAAACTGGAACCTCTTAGTAACAACACAAAAGAGGACAGGAATGAAAACATCACAAGGGTATGCGTCTTTTATTATTGCAGCTCATAATACAAAGACTCTACACAATAGCAATAAGGAACTAGAAGTACAAAGGATGTATCCACTAGTTCTGCTCTTGTCCATTTACTCCCAGAGCTCAATGATCGAAGGCCTCAGCTGCCTGAAGCTGAGCTCTCCCATGTCCACCAACTCCCTGCGGTCAGGGTGGACCTCATGGTGGTGGTGGTGGTGGCAACACCTCGAAGTGTCTACCACCATCGGCTACTCGACCAGCTCCTCTGCCTCGTCCGCCTGCACCCTACGAACCATCGTGGTCGAACCTCTGTCTGGGAGGTCCCTCTACCACCTGCTGCTCATCAGTAAGACGAGTCGGGCAGTTTGGTGCCATGTGACCTCACCCGCTGCATGCGTAGCATTGCTTGCCCCTCGTGTAGCTGGCTCTCCTTCGGGTGCCCCGCACAACCAAATCTTCATCCTAAGACTGCCCATCTGATGGTATGGCCCGTTTGAACCTCTGTGTCACCTGTCTACTGCCAACTGCAGAAGACCCTTCTACGGGCCGTCCTGCGGTGGGCCCTATCCCTGGAGCCTCCTCGGCGAGAAGACTCTCCACTAGAAGGGATCTCTCCAACACCTCTTCCTAAGTCGGAATGTTGAGGGAGATCATCAAAGCCCTGATCTCATGCCTCAGTCCCTGCTCGAAGGTCCGGGCCCTGAAGAATGGGTCTCGTACCATATCTATGGAGTAGTGCGAGAGATCAGTAAATCTCACCGAGTACTGGGCCACTGTCAAGCTGCACTGCTGCAGTTGAAGAAGCTCCTGAATGCACACCGCACAGAGGGTGGCTGGGACGAACTCGGAGCAAAAGATGCTCTCAAAGTCTGTCTAGAGAAGAGATGTCTCGTCGTGCACCTGGAGCATCAAGCTCCACCATTGGCCCGCTGCTGCATGCAGTAGGCTCACCGCGAGGATCACCATGAGGTCTACTGGTGGCCTCACTAGCCTGAAAACTCGCAACACTGCCTCCATCCAGTCCTCGGCTGCTTGGGGGTCCGTCTCCCCGCGGAACCTGGGCGGTCGCTAACGCTGAAGCTCGTGCAGTGCGCTAAGGTGACGTGCATCGTCAGCGGCTGGGGCTGGTAGCATCGGTGGCTCGGCGGGTAAAGGTATTGTCGGTGCCTCTCCTGACAAGGAGCCATGCACCGAGGCCTCGTCGATCGGTGGGCTGTCATCACGCTCCACTCTCGGAACCCTAGCTGGCTGCCGTCGTGGGTCCATCCTGAAAAGAAGCAGGTGCGCCACGGTCAGAACTGTATACTTGGTGAGCTGACACAAGTAATCACAAAGAAAACTTGAACACACATGCAATCAGTGTTTTCATGCATTAAGTCGGAAATCAGAAGTCGGGGTCCTGGTGTACGGATACATCGGCCGCCGCACCAACACTGGACTCCCTGGAATGATAACCACACCCAATACGCTAAACACTATTGCTTCACATAGAAGAAAGATCAGAGTTTGCGGTAGAACCGACCACCTCTGATTCCAATTTGTCACGACCCGTCCTCGGGGCCCGTGCCGTGACTACCCCAAGCCCACCTTCCATAGGCCAGGGGCTGCCGACTAGCACCAAGGCGTAAATCCCAGTAAAAAGGGAAGGAATTGCATTCGAAAAGTAAACAAGCACCACAGAGTAAGCAAGAGGAAAAGTAAACACTAAGTAAAAACTGTAACAAGCTGTGTGGAAAGTAAAAGGGGGAAAAAATAAAAGCCCAACTGTAATGTACAACTGAAGGGAAAAACAACAACTAAAAAGAAAAGTCGCAGCGTCGAGCCGTCCTCTGGAAGTCCCACGTGAAGGGTGGGTACAGATAGCCTCCACTACTCCTCGGGTCCACCTGACCGCTCCGAGTACGTCCCGCACAGTGGTCCACCTCCAGGTACCGTCCTTCTCCTCATTCCTCCACCATGATAAGCGATGTTCGTCGTCTGCAACCAACACAACGAAGTGCGGGCATAGCCCGTGCAGGGGTGAGTATAAGCTACTCAGTAGGGACCCCCGAGACGCCCCGAAGGTCTCCCTAAATCCAAAAAGGATAAACCACAACCGAAAGATACAATCACGAAATAACAACCAACACTACTTAGGTATATGCCCATACATATACCTAAGTCATCAATCCCCGTTCGGCTCCAACTTCTGAGCCCAAGCACAACCCAGTCCACACATGAAAGCAAACGTATACCCACACAGGATAGCTCAACACAATCCACAAAGGAGAGTAAATAGTAAATCCACACAGGATAGTTCAACAAAATCCACAAATGAGAGTAAACAGTAAATCCACACAGGATAGTTCAACACAATCCACAAAGGAGAATAACACAGGATTTAGCTCACACAGGTATACATCATCGAAAAGGGTGAAAGAGATGATCAGACATAGATACTGAATCATCTAAGCTGGGACCCACATAGGATACAAGACCAGCCTTCTTCATTGTTTCGTTTATGCTGGGACCCACATAGGATACAAGACCAGAACTGAATCATCAAAGCTGGGACCCACATAGGATACAAGACCAGCACAGCTAGGACCCACATAGGATACAAGACCAGCTGTCTTCATTGATTCATCTATACTGGGACCCACATAGGATACCAGACCAGTATTGAATCATCTAAGATGGGACCCACATAGGATACAAGACCATCACATCTAGGACCCACATAGGATACAAGACCAGCACAGCTAGGACCCACATAGGATACAAGACCAGCGGTCTTCATTGATTCATCTATACTGGGACCCAGATAGGATACAAGACCAGTATTGAATCATCTAAGCTGGGACCCACATTGGATACAAGACCAGCACAGCTAGGACCCACATAGGATACAAGACCAGCTCTCTTCATCATCGCAGTCCACTGAGGATCTCTGCACAATCGTCGTCGAAGTCGCAGCCGGCACTAGGGTTCCCGCACACAGCAAGTTCGTTCGGGAGGGTCCGCTCCACGAGCCGAGAGGCTGATACATCAACTGACACAAGGTCCGAATTTGATGTATCCAAATGTTCTGTATCGTCAACCGGAACTCAATGTCGCAAACGGTGCATCAATCAGACGCCCGGTCTGAGAGTTATTTGTTTTTTCGTCCCAGGGGCCTGGTTGGTTTTTAAGGAAAAACCATCCCGACCGTACTCCACCTGCGTCCAAACCTCGGGCAGAGTGATCCAAAAGATCTGCCTCACTTAGAGGAATTCAACGAAGTTGACGGAATGTCAATCGGACGTCCGTAGCTCAAGATATGAGTGTTTCCGCTCCGAGGGCCCAGTTGGTTTTGTGTACGAACCAACCCGGCCGAACCCAAAGTATTCCGAAACCTTTAGTGCGATATACCAAAATGACCGCCTCGATCCAAGGATCGTGTTTCCACTAACGGCGCATCGTTCGGAAGCCCGTAGCTCAAGTTACGGGAAAAAGACCGAAAATGGTCCGAAGACGGGGGGTCCGGGCCCAGGCCGACCCGGCCCGAACCCCCTGGGTCGGCCGAACCGGGTCGACCCGGTCCGACCCGGCCGGACCCGATCCGGCCCAGCCAGGGCGCGTCCCGGCCAGTCGGACCGACCTGGCTCGGCTCGGCCGAGCGGCCGAGCGCTCGGGTGCCGCGGGGCGCCGCCCCTGCGGATTGGAAGTGGCGCGACCCCGCGTGGGGCCGCGCTGATTGAACGGACGCGTCATGTCGCCGCGTCCCGTGCGGGCGAGCCGGACCTGCGTGGCCGCGGGTCCGCTGGCCGCCGCCACCGCGGTGGCTCTGTCCGGCGGCATGCCGGGGCGCCGCCGTCTCCACATGCCGGCGCTGCCGCGCCGGCGACCCGCGCCGCCGGCCGCTTCCGCGGGCCACCGGAGTTGCTCTGGTGGTCCGTTTTCCTTCCCGTCTACGCCATTGTTCCTCCCGGGTTCCATTCATCACTACGGGATCACCAAATCACCCTTGCGTCCTGATTTTCCGTCGCCCTACAAATCCACACAACCACGGAGAACGGCGGAGGGTTGTCAGGCCATGTTCATTTGGCCCACACTCTCCGCATTAGAATAATAACAACGGGATAATTATGCAACACTTGGAACAACAATTTTAATAAATTAAAATTGTTCGTATGAATCCGGTTCATTAATTTTTAAAGAAACATTCATGGGAATATAAAATATTCACAACAACCCCTACCTCGTCAAGTTGCACGCGCCGGTTCTTCGCGGATTTGATCGTCGTGGAAGGAGGGGTTCGTCGCGGAAGGAGGAGATCGTCGCGGTATCCGGCGACGCGTCGACGAACTCCGAGGTTCAAGAACAACATATTTAATTTTAATAATTAAATCCATCTTGAGTTAAATCCACTAAGGAATTTAATGAAATCTGAAACTCTCACCTCAACGGATGATCGAAGGTTTTTGTCGTGGAGGAAGGAACGTCGCCGAAGAACGTTGCGGGAGAGGAAACGTCGGCATCGCGACACACGGCGTCGCGTCGTCGATTTCTGTGGGTTTGGCGTTCTTCGTCAGAGGCCGGCGTTCTTCACTTTCTTCGCGTTCTTTGTGTTCTTCGTGAAGAAGGGTGAAGGCACAATAACTTCTGTCAAAAACCTCTCAAGGTGTAATCCTCCAAAGTCAGTGTTGGTCTTTTTTTATTATTACGCCAACAAACGAATAAGAGGTAAGTAACGACCCATTAATTCGCAGAATTAATTTAATGAAATAAACTGCCCATTAATTTACAAACAAAACTGCCCAATTAAATGGTGTGTTATGAATTTAAGAAAACGCATCAATTGACTTTCATAATGACGGGTTTTCGCGGGTGCGTTACTTAGCGGAAAAGAAACGGTGGGGATCGTTCGGGCCCCACCCCAAAAATATCCTACCAAGGGGGTAGGATATTTTTGGATAGCATCCTATCCGGATTAACTTAGCTTAAGCCACTTTAAGTGGATTCAAGTGACTTCCAAGTGGCTTAAGTGAAATAAAATATAGTTTTTCGTACAATTATTTTATTTCTTAACCTTAAGCCCGAAAAAAAAGTAGAAACCACACCCGAGCAAACGCAACTCCGGATCGGCGCTTCGATTTTATCGGTGCCCTCAGAATTCAATTCCAGGCACCGGTTCAAAAGTTAGAAAAACCCGCTCATCTGTTCACTGAACGTACCTGAGCCAAACTTCGGAAAATGATTCGGGGCACACCGGGCCTCAGAATCAGGTTCCGTCAGAAACTGCGTTCTTGAAAAATTCCAAATAAAATTAAGAAACAAAAATTTCCTTGAAATTTATGGGTCTTTACAAAATCAATTAAAAAAGAACTAAAATAAACTTTTAGTAGTTATTAAATAACAAAATAGGATAAAAATTACAACAATTTATCTATAAATGCTAAAATAAATTATTATGGTCAACATATTAATCTATGAAAATAAAAATAAACATTACTTCTACTTCAAAAATAATTATTCATCAAATACAATAATACATTAACCAGGACATTTCAAAGTCTAGTGGTTGACAAGATACCCTTATTATCCTTTTGTTATGGGATTAAGACATGTGTCCTTTCCAGACATGAATGGATTTTACAAAAAATACATGACATCCAAATATAAAACCATACTAATATAATTTCCAAAATATGATTGACATATTGGAAACAAATTTAATCACTAAATAGCTTTTCTTCCTAGGCTTTAAATAAATTCTCAATACATTAATACATCCCCAAATGATTTACATAGAAATTTAATAAATAGATAGCCCTATAACACCTCAAAGAGGCGAAAATCCATAACATTCGAAATTAATTAATTAAGTTATATAAACATTGATTCCCCCATATATCATAATGCATCTTTTGTTTGTCACATTAAAAACATGTGAATTCCCTCATCATATATTTTATTAAATAATTATCATAACCTGAATTACCATAAATACTTCTTGAAATCAAGCATTCTTCCTTTTTCCATATATTAGTAGATATTTTAGCAAAATCCATGAAGTTTTAAATATAATCTATGATAACATATACTACCTTTCCAATAGAACCTTTATCATATCTGAGGTAATCAATGCCATACAATTAACATTTATCCAACATATATATATTCAAAAAAAATTAATAACATAAGGAACATTTCAATGGTTATATCTCCCTCATGTGTGTGATGTCCATAAAGTACACCATCCAAATAAATCACTTTTATATTCTATTAGATCCATTCAACCATTTCTTGAAAATCATTCTTGAAAAAAATTGATGCTGACAATATTTATTTATTTCACCTTTCACTTAACGTAATTTATTATTCCAAAAAAATAAAAACATCATTATTCAACTTCATACAAATTCTATAAACATAGAAACCACAACCTATTACAAAATAACTATTTCCTTTCATATTTCATATGTAGTCTCATTATTATTAGAAATATAACTGTTACCCACACATCCATGATTATTATCATTATCATCTTTAAAATTGGGACATTTAGTTTCATAATGACAATTTATTCAACACTTAAACCACATAACCTTCGACGATGTCTTTTGGAGGACAATATTCTCATCCATTTCTTTAACTAAAAACATCATTTTTTCCTTGTAGTCACATGATTTATGTCCTTTTCCATAGTCAAAACATCTTTTTATTCCTATAATACATTCACTTTGGTGATTCCTTCAACATTCATCACAAAAGTAAAACTGAATATTCTTTCCTTCAGGGTCCACATTAATCGAACTCTCAAGGAACTCCTTTATAATCCCTGGTGTGTTAGAAACTTGGTTAAGATGTGAATTGTTATTCATGTTCCATGAAAATTTATTTGGTATGAGGAAAATATCCTTCACTCCAGAGATCATCCCATATTAATTCTCATCAACACTTTATCCATCACATTCAATGTTAATCCAACTCATTCGGGTTCACTCCATTGACTAAAACTATAATCGTAGTTTGAGCATTTTTTATCATATTAGAAAAACATTTATTGAAAATAATTACTTATGGGATGTCTAAATCATGACACCTTCCATAATATATAACAAACTAGTTTTATCCTTGGTTATCCATAACCAAATTATATTTAAATCCTTTGTAATTTTTTATAAAAAGTTTATTAATTTCCAAAGCGTATCCTTTAGGAGTCTCAAACTAGGTGGGAAGCGAGGCCCCTTTTCGTGTACCAAATTACCCCGAGGCAGTCCAAAAACATTTTTTGGCATTATTACCCCTGGTAAATATGTTTCATAGAAACATCCACATATATTATCCAGACAGATATGTATTCCTTGGAATTTACTAACGTTTTCATTTAAAAAAATTATATGTCATTTTCCAATACTTTTTTTGATCTGTAGACTTATACCTAGACGTGAACATAGTTTTATCACTAACGTTTTCAAATCCTATATTCAAAATGTTAACTAAAATATTTTCATTGATACCAATTATAGTAACCCTAAATTTTTAAAAATTACCATTACATCTTATTTTCATAATACTTAAATCCTTATAGAAACTGATTCCCAAAGAATATATTTTTTTAGTGCCTTTGGAAATGTGAAAACAATAATACTAGTACATAAATGAGATACCTTATCTCCCATTACATTATTCGTCACTAGAACCCATCATATACAAATAAAAAATAATTCATATCTTCATAACATTGAAATAGAAACATAAAAAGGGTTGTGATGTGGTGCTCCGTATGGGTAAATACGGGATACATGTAAGTATAATCGTGAGGATAAGGAAGTGAAAACATGATCCAAAAATTAAAGACCACAAAATTCATGTAAATTATAATAAACATGAAGGCCGAAATAAATAATTTTTATTCAGAAGTCATAAATCATAAGTAAATATATAACATATTCCATGAAATCATAACATTGGATTAAAACATGGAATTTATGTAATGCAAATAATAATAGAAAATCATATATCAAGGATACCTACTAAGACTATTATAACATGTTATTATTGGGATACGACCTATGAACACGCTTTCTGTTTAGGATAACAACCTATATACCCACTTAAATTTAGGCATGGACTATAAACCATATACCCTCTCATTTTTAGTCTATGGATACAACCCACATACAATCCTGTTTTCAGGATTGGAAACATCCCATGTACCCTCTTACAATTAGGTTTGGTATAAAACCCATGTATCTTCTTATTTTTATGATTGGGATACAACCCATGTACCTTATCGTTTCCAATAATTGTCTACAACCCTTGTACACATTGAACTCATATAAAAAAATTTCATTTCACAATGCATTAGATAGAGATATAGTAGCCAAAAATATCATAGTAAATTCATACATACATGTGTCCCAAGATAATTAAACATTTATCATATCATTACCCATTCAAGATATTTTTTTATAAACATAAAATCATAAACCATGAAATCTCATAACTGATGACAAGATTTTGGTTTCATAATCACATCATGAAATCATAACCCCTGAAAATAAGTAGCTTTCTAATGAATGTAACCATTGGAAGTGAAAATGGTGTCTTAAGAATTATTCAATAAAAACAAACACCCCTCAAGAAAGAATATTAAGGTAACTATTGGATTACATCGTATATGTGTATGAGTAATCAATAAATATGTTATATTAGATGTAAAATAAAATAGACAGATATTTTGAAAACAATTATTGAGATAAATATCCTTTTTTTTGAAAAAGTATCAATAAATCATAAAACCTTTTGAAAACTATTAAAAATAAAAACTTATACAGAAAAATGAAGAAAATTTGAAAAAAAAATCATTAAAATCACTATATAAATTTTTTAAAAAAATTATCAATTTTATCATGAAAATAAATCGTTATATAATTGATTGGGGGTAAATCCATACATGTTGTATGAGTTAAAAAGTACTTTCTATTTCTATAGTAAAAGTGTAAGAAAATTGATTCATTTAAAAAGAGATTAGAATATTCCATAGAAAATATTGGTGAAAGAAAAAAAGTGCAAAAAGTTATTATAATTATCCTATAAGATTAGTCAAAAACTCTTTGAAAGTCTTTTAATAAAACCTGTTTTTGAAGCGACGCAACTTTCTGACCAAATAATGGGTAAATTCGGCCTTCAAAAAAACAATTTCATAACATTCTAATGCATCATAGAGTTTCAAAATTGAAACTATGCATGAATATATCATGAATAACCATAAGATAATAATATTCGTGGGAGTTAATAAAATATGGATCATTATATCTCATAAATGGATTCATAATCATAAAAAATCTAAAAAAGTGATGAGATTGTTTCAATAAAATCATAACACATCTTAAATTTGAACCATAATCCCCATGTAATAGAATATAATTACGTGAAGCATTAAATAACATGATAATAATGATATTCATGATATATCATTTAAATTTTAGTTTATACCCCTCATAAAATAATATTGGTGTCGAACATGGCATGTGTCACACAGACGGAAAATAGAGACAAAATTACTTTACCAATTTGGTATCTTCTGAAAACAATACAATGATAGAAATATCATAAAATGGATATATAATTTACTATAATTTTAAATAAAATAATCAGTGAATCTATCCATTTTTATTATACAAACCACCAAAAAGGATAGTGTAGAAAATAAACTTATATCTCCTAGACAAATAGAGTGATATCAAAACCCCTTACCTAATGTGTGGAATCTCTTCTTACTCTTAAAAAGACCGATATAATAAAAATAAACATGTTTTAAACATAAGAAAACATTTTATTAGTTCTAATACCATGTTTGATTTTATTATTAATTTATATTACATGCATGTTAACAATCCAATGCGATGGTTTCACTTCGGGTAATATTAACTGTATTCATCACCTGTGTATTAATTTGTTTCACATTTGGTCCCAATACATATTAATATATTTATATATTTCACTCCATGATATAAATATCATGTATATTCATCATGATTTCATTATATTAATATCCTGAATACATAAGTATGATATGGAATAATCAATTCATGTAGACAGTAATCCATATATAAGTATGAACATTGTTTCCATATTAATTATTATATAAAAAGAACGAAATAAAAAGAACAATATTGTGTATATATACATATAATAATTAGAGAAAAATTATTATATCATATATCTCATATACATTCACTGTACACATGCTCAATACATTCCATGTAGTGTGTGAAATAATCACATCTCTTTAAGGGGGTGGTAGTTTACACATCTTTAAATGAAATTATCCAAATTATACCAAAACAGAATAATGATATTTGTTTTAATTGTACTAAATGTGATTAAATACAAAATAAATATAATATATTACATATATTAATATATTTTCCATCATAATGTTCACCATAGGATGTGGTAAAGGAAGACTGAACAATCATCATTTAAGGAGGATGTAGGCTGTTGTACATGTAAACAATATGTCCATTACCTATTATATGTAGGTGTCTCTTTATGTGGGTAAAAAAAATAGCATAAATACAACCTAGTATTTATAGGATATCGGTTCTGTTATAAAATAATGTAGTAAAGATAGTGGAGAGGTGGATAATGAAAATATAATAAAGAAGCTTGAGAGTGGATATTACCTTTGAATCGAGTAAAATAATTTAGTTTATTCCAAAAGGATTACTTGGATTCAATTCTACCAAAAAGGTAAATTAATGGTGGAATGGTGGTATATTGGGAAGTGTATTGGGAATATCTTGTACGAACCTATGTGGTATTAGAGGTTTGGAGAATATGGAGAGGCGGTGGCCATTTATAGGGAAGAGAAGGGGTGGATTTGGCATTTCTGAAAACATGTTAGGTTTACACAAAATGTTTCACTATGGGAGTCATAAAAACCTATAAAACTTAATAATTCAATATTTATGGAAAAAATGATGGTCATTCAATGGGTTTTATAGATGTTTCTATGTCATTTTGGATCCAAAACATATAGTTTAGTACATTAATAACCTATTTTTTCTCATATCCCTTATAAATAACTTTAGTAACATTAAATAATATGTTTTGTAGAAGAAAAATATGAATATTTTATAAATTATAAATAATTCTAATTCAAAATATGAAAGTCAATATTAAAAATTCCAATCACACATGTGATATAAATTGATTTAATATTACTCCCATTAATGGAATTAAATTGTGATTTTTAAATATTAAAACATCCAAAAATTTTTAATGATTTTGTACCTAATTTCAAGGTCAAATTGATTCCAATGACCTAAATTGTATAAATATGCAATAGAATGATCTAATTAATAATTTAAGATAAATTAAAATATAATTTAAACTTATGAATAAAATATAATAAGAAGTAATTTTTAACTATATTTAGGCATTTTTTACTATTCATCTAAAAATTATGTTTCATAGAAAAATCACTATAAATCACAAAGATAATTAATAAATTATAATTTTTTAAATGATTATAATTTTATTAAATTATAATTTTCAATTTTTATAAAAATAATTTTATTAATTTCCTAAGAAGAACATTAAAAGTATTTCATTGGCGAATGTAGTATTTTGAAACATATAATGAATTTACCCAAAATTATATATGTCATCACTAATATTTATCATTTATAAAAAAATTAAAAAAAATAATAGAAATGTATTTATTAATATCCATATTACTAATTTTATAGGCTAGGTTTCAAAATTTCCATTTAAATAATTATAATAATAAAATAATGTTTTGTGGAAAATAAATGTTGCATTCGACGTACAACATGTTGGTGTACCGTGTATAGTAAGCCCAGTCAGTTCCATGTGAATGAAATTTTTGACACAATGAATAAAAAAATATTTTGAGTGATTCACTAAATAAAAAATATTAGAATATTAAATTAATTATAGTAGAAACACTCATAAAATCTAAAGGTTGTATAATAGGTATCATAAGAAGTTTAGTAGAATCCTTATGAATAAGATTTAGAAAAATATAGATCAGAAAACATAACCATGACGTAGGACTTAAGGCTAATAATATAAAAAATCATATAATATTGTTATGATATATATTATATATTTATTCTTATAAAAACCTCTCTATATGGATAAAATTAGTGAACATAATTTAGAGACATATTTACCTAGTGTTAAAAAATATAAATAGTTATGTTAGGCCCAACTCGAACATAACATAGTACACAACAATATACCTTACTACACACCTCACAAGAAAATCATAGGGGATATACGGAGGATTATTCCCATTTTATTTATAAATCAATATGAATGATATTAATATATAATAAAATATAATTAATTAGTATAAACCATACCGAGAGAAATTAATTATAATGAAATAAAATGGATAAGGTATTTATTGGGAATCTATTATTAAATTAACTATGAATATTTTCCAATTGGAATTAAGTTATAATTAACATGATAAATCCAAGTATTTTTTTAAAATTTCGAAATCACATAAATCATTATTAACTTAAGAGTTTCAAATACCATGATTGCATTATGAGGTTATGGATGAAATGAAGTAATAAATCATTAACTACCCTTCAGGTTTTAGGTTAAAAATGATGTTTTGGAGGTATTTATGGTATTCATATGATTTACTGGAAAATTTATTTGAGGGAAAATTCATTTCCAATTTGTTAACAAAATCTTAAAGGAACTAATAGACACTAGGGTTGAAAAACAAATAATATTATTAAACATTATAAAAATGGTTGTATTGAAAACTGTATTTAGAATTATATTTGAAGATTATTTTCTATGATTTCTATAATTGATTTCCAAATTTCAAAATAACTGTATTAAAATGGTTCTATGAAAAGGACAAGTTGTATTTTTGGTTACAAACCATAAAATATAAAAAGGTTGTGGGGATTGAACCCATCACCAAAAGATTATAAGGTCCTATTTCATACCACTATCCTATGCCATGTCTGAGTTATTTTATATTTGATTTTAGATAAACAATTTTACAAATAAATTTAATGATAATATTTATGACTTTATTTGGTTTAGAGATAAATGTATTAATTCCTCATTTAATGAAAAATGTCCTAAGAAATGATGTTAAAATAATTCATGGAACATAAAAAGGATAAGACTATAAGGACCCAGCCTTAAAACATTACATAATCATAATGTAAATGAAGAATTCACATTGGGGGTCTTTTCAGGTTTAGAGTTTTAGAGAATTCAGACATAACTATTACGTGTTAAAGGATTACAAAGTAGACACTACTACTATAACAGATTTTTCACAACAATAATATAATCCTTAAATAAAACAAGAGTTCTTTTTTTTTGATATAAATATTCTTGAATACTTCATTTCTCTTAATATTCCTTATAACCTGTGAAAAACATTTCAAAAACTTGGTATGGGCATAAAAAGCTCAATAAGGTTTATAACATAATGAAAGGAATCATTAAACCACCAATAAAGAAAAATCAATGACAACATAACATTCAATCACAACATACCTTCTGATATCATAATATTTATGTATAACTCAAAAAAATCATAATACATAAAAGTAAGTTGAGGAATTCATTACATTCTTATATAAGTAGTAACCCTCATAGTTACGTTTGGAATACCTATCATAGTATATTCCCTAAATCTCTTTGGAGAAACCTTAGAATTTAACTCCTTCGCGTTAAACAATTCATTGGATAGATATCATGGGCTCACCCACCATTAGTTTATCACATAACCACCCATCTTCATAAACAATTTCTAAGAACCATAACATAAACATATCACATAAAACATTCATAAAGGAAACCTAACATTTCTACATTTCAATCACAAGATATCAATAAAATACATTGATATAATAAAAATATTATCAAAAACATTTTCAATACCAAAATAAATGAAATGTAAAACAAGGAATTTATTTTTCATTTAAAAAAATTTATGGCTTGTAGAGGAATCTGAAACTCAAATAATTGTTACGGCGGTAGAGAAGTCGTTTTCGTCGCATACGTAAGACAAAAACATTCTCTTTTGTCATTTATTAAAACTCTAATTATAAAAATATTCCTTTTGAGTAAAAGTCAAAGTCAAAGGGGTTTATACACCGTAATGAAGCTGTGTATAAAACAAAATATTTCTCAATGAAGGGACATTGAGATGAAGTCCTGTATAATGATGGTATCCTTAGTTTAAGATAAATCAATTCAATAATTATGTGTGAAAAATATAAATACACCCAATATTAGTGGATATTAAGTGTAAAATAATAATAGGTAATCCACACATATTTATCCAATGAAATAATCAATAAGCAGAGGTTTAACACAAAGAATTGAAATTGGGTTAAGAAATTCCCTTACAGAAATTCGACAGCCTAATGACGTCACATTAAAGTTCATAAAATGAGTTGACTAGAGATAAAAAGTGTATCTCATCACTTGGACATAAAATTTACTAGAATAAGGATATATAAGAACATATCCCAACATAATAAGATTAAAATTAAAAGACCTAATAAAAGAAAATAAGTCTTTTAAAATGAGGAGGGTGAAAGGTTCACTTACCGATTTGGGTAACTTTCAAAATGTACACCCCATGAAATAAGCATCATACAATGAAGTTTAAAATACCCATAAATTAAAATATATTACCCAAATAATAAAATCATGGAATGTACATACTCTACAAAAAAGTAAATAATGGAAAATGTAGCATGAATCTCACGGGAACAAAAATTGAGATAGAAAAAACCCCTTACCTCATTGTTATCAATCGAGTCAGATGACCAAAAGATAATAAACAACAAAATAATTACATAATACCATGAATATAAATAGAATCATGATTATATATATGAAATTTCAGTACAAAATAAACCACATTCAATAAATAAGTGGTTAAAAATGGAAATCTCGCGGAATTAAAAGTGAGATAAGAAATCCCTTACGAAAATTCGACAGCCTAACGACACCACTTAAAAACTCTTAAAATGAATTGATGGGAGTAAGAGGGGGTATCTCATTGTATAGAAATTAAAATTAAAGTATGGGGAATATTAAATAACATCCTCCAACATAAGAACATGGATCATAAAAGAAACAACATAAAAGAGAGTACTTTAAAAGAATGAGAGAGGTCGGATCCCTTACCTCAAGTCCAAATTGCCTTTTTTGTTTCTTTATATTCTTGAATAATAAACTCTTGTGAATTTATAATTTCTTAAGGAACTACTTTAAATTTTATTATTCAATTCATATAACCTATTATAATGTTATAATTATTATTTAATTATGAGAGTTCATATCAGATGTTTTTGTCGATGTTTGGTACATGAGTCAAAATGAACTTGTTTGAAAATAATTGTCCATTTAGATATAAGTAAAAAATCTCCAGAATAGTATTAATGATTTAAATATCCTTTATATCATTTAAATATTCATTTTATACTATTCCATAACATTTGGAGATAAAAAGAAAATAAATGCGCCGTTCATGGAGATGGTAGGCCGTACGTACGCATGAACGCTACTTTCATTTCATTGTCATATTAATGCAATTAATAATAAATGATAGATATATATATTATAATTCCAGTATAATATACATGTTATATAGGTCACATAAGTTCATTAATTTCATTCTTTATACATTCCATGTATTGCATGAACGAGTCACATCACATGAGGGTGCATTAGTCCACACTTCCTCGTTTGAAATTATCGCATTTTCAAAACATGAAAATCATAAAGGTATGTTTTTAATATAAAATAAAGAAGAATATAAAAAACATAAATACCATAAATACCATATATAAAATGCAGTCACATCATAATGGCCACCCTCAGAGGTGGTAGGAGATAATTGAACAATCATCTTTCGTGAGGCAGAAAGTTTGTCGTCCACAGAAATAATATGTTCTCCACCCATTAGATGGAGGTGTGTGTAAGTGTAGCTAGAATACATCTCAAAACAACATAATTGTATATTGAAGATATGGTATTTGTTATAACTGAATGGGAAAAAAGTGTTTAAGGGGTTGGAGAAGAAAAATAAAATAAAAGAACCTAAGAGTAGTCATTACCTTTAAATCGGGTAACTCTTTTTTATTTGATCCAAAAGGATTCCTTGGAAAGGATTATGCCCAAAGAGAGGCTTCTAGGAGTTAGAGAGGGATGTGGAGAGACAATATGAGCAGAGGATTGATGATCCAAGGGCTTGAGAGGTGTGGGTAAGGGGGTAGAGGTGGGGGCCTTTTTTAAGAGGGAGGAGGGGCACTCTTGGAACGTCATGAAATGGTACTTTATTATAAAACGATTTTCGGATTTTAAATTTCCCAAAATTATATATTTCGAGAATGAGGTGATAAGGGTTATAAATCCACCCATAAAATAGGTTTTTGACATGTTTATGTCTTACATTTTACCTTATCATTCCATTTTATTTAAATCGTTCATTAATGAGGTA
Organism: Viscum album; assembly: GCA_963277665.1. NCBI lineage: Eukaryota > Viridiplantae > Streptophyta > Magnoliopsida > Santalales > Viscaceae > Viscum > Viscum album. Next base: position 469,075,760 of record OY728122.1, on the reverse strand, counting down.
ATCACTGCATCATCACTGTGTCATTAATAAATTTATTTATTTAATGTATAAAAATTATAAAAAAATCTCCATAATGTATGAAATATTTTAGGATTTAAAATTACTATTTATAGTCGAAGATATCATTTAGGCAAAAAAAATTAAAATTGTTTCATTTTGGATTTACAAACCATTGTTATATTTCCTTTCTTAAAAAAAATAAAATGATAAAAATTCACTTTCACACTAAAGTTATTCCATGGGGACCCAACGATGGGAAAAGGAATCCCATTGTCATCTAGTAAACCACCAAAATAATTATGACACATGTTGGGGTCATTTTATATTTTTATTATATTATTTTATTTCCCTTAACTGCCTGATTACTAATTAAACACGATAATTAACGATAATTATCGTTGTTACTATTCATAATGTCCAAAAACAAAAGATTTTTAATTATATAATTTGGACCTTATGATTCCTAATGTGGAACCCATTTTACCAAATTCAAAACAAAGAAATTGTAGTAATTAATTTAAAATTAAATCCCGTTGTCAAAACAAAAGAGAGGTTTTTAAGAAGTAAAATTTATCAAAAGATTGACTTGTTTTTACTTCCAATTAAAAAGTGAAATTAATTCCAATGAACAAAATTTTATTAAATGATAAGAAAATAATTCAATTATACTTTAAAATTAATTAATATTACAATCTATCTATATAAATAAATTCAATGAAAAGGTAGTTTTGAATTAAAATGCTGTATTTTTCACTATTCATTAAAAATTGAACATTATTAGAAAAATTCAAAAAATTCACCATAAGTTATATTTGATATTCCAAATTCAAAAATGATGCCCATTTTACCATATTCAAAACATATATGGTTCATTAATAGATTATATAGTTAATTTTCGCTGTCAAAACAAATAGCGTGTTTTTAAGAAACAATATCTATTAAAAGATTGACACTTGTTTATGTCCATTTTCAAAGTGAAATTGATTATAATGAACACCATTTGATTAAATGGTAAAAATATATTCTAATTTCACTTTAAAACAATTAAAAAGGTAATCTAACCATATTATTAAATTAGATGAAAAGGTATATTTGAAGTAAAATGCAGTATTTTTCACTATTCATTAAAAAATGAACATTGTGAGAAAAATATTAAAAATTTATCCAAAGTAAATTTCAATGTCCCAATTCTAAATAATAAGTTAATTTTGAGAAATAGAGATTATAAAATTCCCAAAAGTTCAATTTAAAAATGTTTCTCCATCAAAAGGCGGTAATACAATTTTTTAAAAATATTAGAGTATTTATTCTTAAATTTGGATTAATTTTCATTTTAAGACTCTAACATTTATTAGATAAATGTAATAATATTAAAAAAACATATGTAATCATATTGTAGTTATTTCTGTTTATTCCCACCATTACAACGGCTAGGCGTTAACTATTATTTAAAATAATATTATTATATTATTAGTGTGCAATGTAAGATTTCAAAGAAAGTCATTGTTGTGTACTGAGTACGCCATCGAGAATAGAATTCCCTTTAAAGTAATATTAACGTTTTATTCACAAATATTGATAAATATGGGAATGTCATAATATTTATTTACCCGGGATGTTACATCCTTCCCCCCTTTTGGGAATTGTGTCCTTGCAATTTTAAAATTAGGCTCGAAAACTTCATTGAAAGCCCAACATTGGAAAAGGAGTAAATTAAAGTATAACTTTAAAATAAATAAATAAAATAAAAAGGTCACTTGAGACAATAGATACTAGGATTCCATGAAAGAATGGATATGGAAGAGAAAACAAACCATCATGTTCTCATGAAGAGTGATATAAAACATGTTTAAAAGAATGTTAACCACCATAAAATCACAAAGTAGTGATGGGTTAAACGGTATTTGATTCCCTGGTAAGAAAAGTTAACAGAAAACATTTTTGTTTTATGTTACATTTAATTGAATAATTTTTTATGATCTTAACTAAATCAGAAGGATATATACTTAATTGTTGTGTAGACTTTCATCTCTTACTAGATTTCTTACACAAACTCATATTTCCTACAAAAGATGAGTATTTAGGATGACTTGTTCACATTAAGAGCGCTATAATCAAATTCTAGAGAATCACCTAATCCAAAAAATATAACTATATATTTCCCATGTCATTAGACTGAAAACAAAACCAAATTTATTAGTACGAGATCAGATAATACACAAAAAGGAAAATCCTTTATAAAATGAAATACTACTCTTAATCTCCAAAATTTGTCCAAAATTATCCAATGTTCAACAAATACCATTCAATAAATAGCTATCCATAAAATTCTTCAAAGATAAACCAAACTATGATTGAAACCCATATCTCTGAAGGATTTAATCACATAGTCTTCCAAGGTAAATCTTAACGCTTATCTCCAAATAATATCAGTTACTCTTAGAGTCTCATACTGAAAAGTAATTAACCTAATCACATATCTTCCATGATACGTTAATAATTTCCATAAAGAACCTAAAATAAACTATATCCTGATTCATAAGATAATCTATCTAAAAATAATTAGTCAAACTAACCCGGGACTTCATGTAGCCCGGTAGTAGGTGATAAATACCTGTCGCACTTTGGTTGTGGGTTCGATTCCCGTAGCTTCGTCCAACACGACGAGTAGTCACATGGTCTGCATGTTGTCTCTTTTAAAAACCATATAATTTTGTAACATTCCCCCCAAAAAAATGAATTCATCAATAATTACCATAAAATATTTTAAACACAAAGGTAATCTAATAACTTTCATTTTGCATCCCAAATGGCTCTTTATAACTATATCCACAAAAGAGCAAGTGATTATTACTTGAATAAAATTTTCATATATCAAACATCCAGGATACACATACTATAATAATTCTTATAATGTAACCCCATCATCAAAATAGCCTTAATACTTTTAAGAATTTCATAATCCTAAATTATACCATAACTCTTGAATCCCTTATATGCTGACTTCTTACTCATTCAACATTCTTTATAATCCATTAACCATTCCATTCCAACTTATTCTGAAATACTTCTATCCTACAACCAAATCATAAATCATATCCCAAGATTTAGTAATAGGGAAACATATGTTAAATAATAATCCATACCTTTCATTGTTCATTGTCAATTTCTTCATCCTCAATCAGAATGGAATTGGGTATTGGTAAATGATTATTTGTATGATCCTAGTGATCCCATTCCCGAAACATTTTGTAAGGACATGTGTTTGCATAATGACCATGAACACCACATTTAAAACATTCAATTGATCATTCAGAAAGAACTTCTTTCACTTTCCTAGAGTCAACTAGATGCTTCCTTTTTCCATGGGAGGTTCTTGCTTTATGACCTTTATTTTAAACAACTATAGAATCTTCCTTTAACTTTCAAATATTTTCCTATGTGTTTCATTCCACATCTTTGACACGTAGGTTTTTTAACATACTTACCTTTATGATTATTACCTGAACTTCCTTAGGGATTTGTTTCTCTCATATATGATGCCTTATAAAAATCACTAAGGTTCAGGTGGTCAATCATGACTCCAGATAGTTGGTTGAGAATAAACACAAGAGTTCTCATTGCATCTCCCATATCATTCAGTTGCTCGTTCAGAAAACTATCATAGTTTCCATCACATCCACTGTTACTTTGGTGCCTGCTAGAACCATCCATTTACTAAAACCAAAAAGTTCAGTGTCAGTATATCAGTAAAATCATCATATAATAATGAGTAAGATAAACACTAAGATATAATTATCCAAGTTATCTCAAAATCATTTTAACTTTCAAAAAAATGACTCCTTCTGATATACTAACCATTATGGTTATACACAACTTGTCACTTATGCTTAAACAACACTTAAACCTCTAAAGTTATATAAACCGACCTATGATACCAAATATAAGGACCCAGCCTTAAAACATTACTTAATCTTGAATTAAATGAATAATTCTCATTGAGTATCTTTTCATGTTTAGCGTTTTAGCGAATTAAGACATAGCTATTATGTCTCAAAGGATTACAAAGTAGACACTACTACTATTACCTATTTTTCACAATAATAAAAAAATCCTTAAATAAAACAAGATTTCTTTTCTTGATATAAATCATCATGAATAATTTTTTTCTCTTACCCTTCCTTATAACCTGTGAAAAACTATTCAAAAACTTGGGATGAGCATAAAAAGCTCAGTAAGTGTTATAACATAATGACAGGAGACATTTACATGCCAAAAAATACAAATCAATGATAACATAACTTTAAATCATAACATACCTTATGAAATCATAATATTTATGTATAACTCATATAAATCATAAGACATAAAGGTAACTTGAGGCATTCATAATATTCTTATGTAGGGAGTAACCCTAATGGTTACGTTTGGAATACCCATCATAGTATATTTCGTAAATCTCTTCAGAGAAACCTTATCATTTAACTCCAGCACATTAACCAATGAATTAGAGAGATATCATGAGCTCACCTGCCCTTATATTATCATGGAACCCACGGTCTTCATAGACAATTACCAAGAACCATAACATAATCGTATCACATAAAACATGCATAATGGAAATATAACATTTCAACATTTCAATCACGAGATATCAATAAAACACATTGATGTAATACTAATGTTGTAAAAACCACTTTCAATACCGAAATAAAATAAAGTAAAACATGGTAATTATTTTTCATTTTAATAAAAGTTATGGCTTGTAGAGAATGCAGAAACTCAAATAATGGTTATGGCAGTAGAGAAGTCATTGTTGCTGCATACGTAAGATAAAAACATTACCTTTTGTCAATTAGTAAAACTCTTTGAATAAAATGATTCCTTTGAATAAAAGTAAAAGTAAAATGTGTTTATACACCATAATAAAGTTGTGTATAAAACAATATATGCCTCAATAAATGGATATTGATATGATGATCTATATAAAGATGGTATCCTTAGATTAAGGATAAATCAATTACATAATTATGTGTGAAAAATATAAATACACCCAATATAAGTGGATATTAAGTGTAAAACAAACAGAGCTCATCCACACATATTCATGGCATGACATAATCAATAATTAGATGTTTAACCCAAAGAATTGAAATTCGGAAATGAAGTTCCCTTAAAGAAATTCGACATCCAAACAACATCACATTAATGTTCAAAAAATGAGTTGATGAGAGATAAAAAGTCTATCTCATCACTTGGATATTAAATTTTCAGCAATACAGATATATAATAACATATCCAAATATAAGAAGTTGTAAATTGAAAGGCCTAACAAAAAAATAAGTCTTTTAAAAAGAGGGGGGTAAAAGGTTTTCTTACCGATTCGGGTAACTTTCAAAACGTACACCCCGTGAAATAAGGGTCATAAAATAAAGATGTAAATACACAGAAATTAAATTATATTAAAAAAATAATACAATCATGGGCAGTACATACACCACAAAAAAGTAAATAGTGGAAAATGTATCATGAATCTCACAGGATCAAAAAGTGAGGTAGAAAAAATCCCCTTACCTTGTTGTTATCAATTGAGTCGTATGACCAAAAGATAATAAATACCAAAAGAATCACATAAAACCATTAATATAAATAGAATCATGATTATATATATGAAATGGGAATACAAAATATACCACATTCAAAAAATAAGTGGTGAATAATGTAAATCTCACAGAATTAAAAGTGAGATAAGAAATCCCTTACGAAAATCCGGCATCCAAACGGTGCCACTTAAAAATTCTTAAAATGAATTTATGAGAGTAATAGGGGGTATATCCTCATATGAAAATACAAATTATAGTATTTTTAATATAAAATAACATCCAAAAACATAATAAAATGGAACATAAAACAAATGACAAAAAAGAGAGTACTTGAAAAGAATGATATAGGTCGGATCCCTTACCTCAAGCCCGACTTGTCTTGTTTGTTTCATTATGTTCATGAATAATAAACTTTTTTCAATTTATAATGGATTAAGGAACTCCATTAAATATTATTATTCAAATCATTCGACATATTATAATGTTATAATAATTAGTTAATTATGCGAGTACATATCTGATGTTTTTGTCGATGTTTGGTACATGAGTAAAAAATGAACTTGTTTGAAAAGAATTGTCCATGTAGTTATTAGAAAATCATCTACAAAATAGTATTAATGATTTAAATATCATATACTTCCACTACATATTCATTTTATACTATTCCATACATTTGGAGATAAAAATAAATGAAATGCACCATTCATGGAGACGGTAGGTCATACGTATGCATGAATGCTACTTTCATTTCTTTGTCATATTAATGGAATTAAAAATTAATGATATATATATATATATTATAATTATAGTATAATATATATGTTATATAGGTCACATAATTTCATTAACTTCATTATTTATACATTCCATGTATTGCATGAATGAGACACATCAATTGAGGGGGTGGTATTCCACACATCCTCATATGAAATTTTTACATTTTCACAACATTAAATCATAATCGAATGTTGTAAATATAAAATACAGAAGAATAAAGATAACTTAAATAAAATATATATCATATATAAAATACAGTGACATCATAATGTTCACCATGAGAGGTGGTAGGAGATAATTGAACAATCGCTGTTTTGTGAGCCAATAGTTCACCGTCCACAGAAACAGTATGTTCTTGACCCATTAGATGGAGGTGTGTGTATGTGTAGCTCAAATAATTATCATAACAACATCCTGGTATATTTAGGATACTGGTGTTGTTACAAATTAAGGAATAAAAATATTTTAAGGGGTTGGAGAAGCAAAATAAAACAAAATATCATAAGAGAAGTCATTACCTTTAAATCGGGTAACTCTTTTTGATTTGAGCCAAAAGGCTTCCTTGGAAATAATTATGCCCAATGTGAGGCTTCTAGGAGTAATAGTGGAATTTGGAGAGACGATATGAGCAAATTATGGATGATCCATGAGATTGAGATGTGTGGGTAAGGGGTAGAGGTGGGGGCCTTTTATAAGAGGGGGAGGGGTACTCTTGGAAAGTCATGAAATATTACATTATTATAAAATGATTTTCGGATTTTAAAGGTCCCACAATTATATATTTATAGGATAAGGTGATAAGGGTTTGAAATAAACCCATAAAATAGTTTTTTGACAAGTTTATGTCTTATATTTTACCTTATCTTTTCATTTTATTTAAAAAGGTCATTAATGAGATAATCAATGCATCATCACGGTGTAATAAATAAAGTTATTTACTTAATGTCTAAAAATTATAAAACAATTTCCATCATGTATGAAATATATTTATCTTTCCAATGAATATTTATAGTCAATTAGTTCATTTATTTAAACCAAATTATAATTTTTTTATTTAGGATATACAAACCTTTGTTATATTTCCTTTCTTTAAAAAAATAAAATGATAAAAAGTCACTTTTACACTAAAGTGATTCATTGGGGCCCCAAAGACGGAACAAGGCATCCCATGGTCGGCCATGACACCAAAAAAATCATTGGGACACATTTTGGGGTCATTTTATATTTTTATGATATTATTTTATTACCCTCAACTACCCGATTACTAAATAAACATGATAATTAAAGATAATTAAAGTCATTACTATTCATAATGTCCAAAAACAAAAGATCCTTAATTACATATTTTGGAACACATGATTCCTAATGTGGAACACATTTTACCAAATTCAAAACATAGAAATTTTAGAAATTAATTTTAAATTAAATCTCTTTGTCCAAAAAAAGATGATTTTTTATGAAGTAAAATTTATCAAAAGATTGACTTGTTTTTACATCCTATTGAAAATTGAAATTACTTCCAACGAACAAAATTGTATTAAGTGATAAAAAATAATTCATTTATACTTTAAAAACAATTATTATGATAATCTAACTATATAAATAAATTGGATGAAAAGGCAGGTTTGAATTAAAATGCTGTATTTTTCACTATTCATTAAAAAAATGAACATTATCAGAAAAATACCAAACATTCACCCGATGATATATTTGATATTACAAATTCAAAAATGATATCAATTTTACCAAATTAAATACAAATAAGTTTAATTAATAAATTATATAGTTAATTCCCGTTGTCAAAATAAATAGCGTGTTTTTAAGAAACAATATCTATAAAAAGATTGACAATTGTTAATGACCATTTTCAAAGTGAAATTAATTATAATGACCACCATTGGATTAAATGGTAAAAATATATTCTAATTACATTTTAAAACAATTAAAAATATAATCTAACCATATAAATAAATTAGATGAAAAAGTGGTTTTGAAGTAAAATATAGTGTTTCACTTTTCATTAAAAATTGAACATTGTCAGAAAAATACCTAAAATTTATCCCAAGTAAATTTCAATGTTCCAATTATAGAGAATAAGTTTATTTTGACAAATATAGCTTATAAAAATGTCAAAAGTAAGATTTCAAATACCTTCACCATCAAAAGGTGGTAAAACAATCTTTTTAAAAATATTAGAGTATTTATTCTTAAAATTGAATTCATTTGCATTTTAAGCCTTTAAAATTTATTGGATAAATGTAAAAATATTTTACAAACATATTTAATCATTTTGAAGTTAGTTCTGTTTATTCCCTCCATTACAACATCTATGTGCTAACTATTATTTAAAATAATAATATTATATTATTAGTGTGCAACGTATGATTTTAAAGAAACTCGTTGTTGCGTATTGGGTATGCCATCGAGCATATAATTTCTATTAAATTAATATTAATGTTTTATTCAAAAATATCGATAAATATGAGAATGTCATATTCTTTATTTACCCGAGATGTTACAAAGTCAATGATAAGTGAATTGAAATTTTTCAAGTAGGTATATTTTCAAATAATCATAGTCTATAAAATAATTATTTAACATTTGAAAATGGGTCTTAAAAAATTATCCTAATACCTTGATTTTTATTAATCATTGTGTATTTTCAATTGTTATAGTCATATGTCTTGGAGGCCCCGAGAGTTCCATTTATAATTCCCCTGTTTTTTATCAATGACCTCAACAATTCACTATAATTATTTTTTATTTTCCTCTACATATGTCTCTCCACTTTCAGCTAATGTTATACTAAGTAGAGACCAAATTATATGTTACTCCATGGGACCTTTGTGCTTAACATTCTCTCTTTTTTAGAAGATATTTTAATAAACAATCTCATAATTTCTATTTAAATAATCATATTTTCAAATATTAATTAATATTTTACCACAATCGTGTTTAAATAATAAAGAATCAATTTATTTATCGTGGAAATAATGTAACACGCAAAAAATTGTAAAACAAAAACATATCATTCAACATCATGTATAAAATAAAACACCAAATATGGAAAGGGATATAACCACTATGGAATTTATTGGTTTTTTAATATTTTAATTAAATCTAATATATATGGTTTAAATTTCAATTCACCCAATAATATGTTTTCTTTCAATACAAACAACAATGACTTTCTTCAATAACTTCAATTAAATGAAAGACCATGTTTTACTGAAATAGAAACTAATATTAGGATATTTTTATATATAACATATCCATTAAATTAAAAGTTCGGAATAATTTTAACTAACATATGAATACAGATGATTAAATTCATTGGTTACCAATTAATTAGAAATTAATATAAAGAACAAATGAATCTAAATGGATTCTTTTTATAGACACTATAATTATACACCACCGGTTTTCAATAATTATTGAATTCTATTAATTATATATATATATAAACATTAAATATTATATAAAATATTTTTTATAATCATCTAATAGATTTCATATCTATAAGCTATTCATTAAGATATTTTTACGCCAAAAATTGTATTTCCATAAAAAGGTATTTTTTCACTTTTTAAATGTGATCTAATTTTAGATTCGTTTTTTTGAAATTTTGTTAATTTTTAATTAAAAATACAGTTCACCATTGAATGAGTGAAAAGAAAATTATATCAATGAAAATTTTTTGTATTTTTCAATGATGTTTTATTTATTTTAAATAATTAAAAATACAGAATTTTAATTCAAAGGTACATTTTCATATAATCTTGTATAATGTAAAATCATATTTTAATTTATTTTTTAATTTATATGGAGATAAATTATAGGTATATTAATCTAATTTTTTAACTGTAATCAATTTCACATATTAATTGGACAAATAAAAATTTATAACTATAGAAAATTATTAATTTAAATACATTCATTTTTTACACATCCATGGGATCATATTTGAATTAATAACCTAAACATATATGATTAGAAAATAAAAAAATTTATTCAATATTTTTAATCAAAATTATATATAATATATAATATTGTAATATCAATTTTATCAAAATGATTAGTGGGTGTAAAACAATTAATTACAGCCTTTAAGTAAAAAAATTAAACACAATAAAGGGACTAATATTTAAAAAAATTGCCAAAATTAAATAGATACATGTTAAAAAACATATTATATGGATATATTTAGATGATAACAACAATTTTATTGAATTTATATCATTATTGAATCCACGTGGCATGGAAATATCCTGGGTGGAATTCCCTCATTAAAATATTTATATCAATGACCCTACCACTCCACTATAAAATGCACTCAACCCACCCACTAATTCACATATATAAGGACCATTGTATTCTAATTTTTTTTGAAAAATGTTCTACCCACATTATTATCCACATAATTGAATCCAAAATATATTCATAATTAAAAATGAGAATTTATTTTGGCATAATCCAAAAAGTGTTTCCCAAATAAGTTATAACTCTCCTCAACGAAAATTATGATTATTTTACATCTTGAACACTAATATTATTTTTCAATATCATTATTATAAAATAGCCTCACAAAATTTATTTAAAAAGAATTTTTATGCTAATAGTTCAGTGTACACTTTTGAACACATCCATCAAATGGAATACAAAATCATTGATTTTCTATACTGTGGATTACAACCTATTAAATATTTGTTATATGTTCTTCCATTTACCTCCATTGAAATATTGAAATAATTATATATTTATGGGTTGCATAATATTTTTATTTTATTTTAAATTTATTTATTCTGATATAAAATTTCATATAATAATACTATCATATATTATTTTTTTGAAATATAATAACATCGTTTATGGAAATGTGGACTACCGCCTCCTCATGGGGAGGTTGAAAATTCATGAATTACATGGAATTTATTTGGAATGGTTAATATAAAATTATTTTAAATATATTATATATATTTCATAATTAAAATTTAATATACAGATATATCATTTTCTTTTCACTGTTTTAAAATATGGAAATGAAATAGAAGTAGCATTTTTTGTACATATGACCCACCATCAAAATGAACATTACATTTCATTTTCAATATCAAAATATTTTGTATTGTTAAAAATAAAAATGTAATTAATATATGTGGTTATTAAATCATGTTTTTCAATTTTTAGATTAATTAATCAATTTTTATGTAATGTAAAAAAATTCCAAATATGATTGATAAACTCAATAATGAATAAATAAAATAGTGAGAATAATGATTTATTGACAAAGAAAATGTAATAAGATATTAAGAGAATTTAATAATGACAGGATAAATCTGATTATGGTTATTTTATCAGTTAATAATATTCTCAATACAATTTTACACCTAGTAGTAGGATGTTTATTCAAATGAAAATGCAAGGTAATGAATTTTATCTGAATGTCAATTCATTGAGCCGTATTGTAATGTTATGCACCAAGTATCTTTTATATGGTGTATAAACATCCCCTTAGACATTTAAAGTAGTGCATATTTTATTAGTCATGTTATTTTTATTTTAAATTTGAATTATTTCATCAAAGTAGAATCCAACATATTTTTACCAAGTGGTAATGAAATTTCATAACTCAATTTCTTTTAAATGGGTTGAATTAATTCATAATTATGTTAATATTATATTATTATGTGTATAATGAAATTTATTATTTATTGTTCTATTTCCAGAACATTTATAATGATTTATATTTGGTACACATAATCAATTCATTTATTAATTCTCAAATAACATTACAGACATTTTAATTATTTATTTGACAATGTCATTATAATAAATATTTCTTATTATAGAATCCAAATGAATGTAATATATATGATCATTTTGAAATAAATTTTTTTATTTTTCTTTCATATGGTTATTAATAACCATTATAATGATATTTTTTCATTTTATACTATTTGGTCAACAAAATTATTAGGAAATTATTTTTATGAAAAAATGAATTCTTTCACTCTTTAGTCTGTAAACTAGTTTTCTTTTAAAACCCATATTCTCGAGAAAGGACTCTAAAAATAATTTTATCCATAAAAAATTTTTTATTAATGAAAATCTTACCCATTTTTTATTTTTTTCAATTGAATATTTTTCCCTTTCAAAATAAGGATGTTTTTAAGCTTTTTTCCTTGAAAAAGGAATGTTTTACATTATTCGACCAATAGAGAATTACCCTATTAAATTTATTTTAATATTTCAATCATGTTTACAAAGAGAATTTTTAATTAAAATACATTTTTATTTTCATTTTAAAAGTAATGGATATTTAAAATGTTTTTCATACTGAAAATTAACTTTTCCCCAAATTGTTTTATAGATATTTTTATAACATATCCATTAGCTGGTGAAAAAACCACAATTTTTACTCTACATGTGATATGTTGAATTAATACTATCATAATTCCTACTCTATATATTTTTTGATTTATCTTTGGATGGATTGTATTGAAACTAACATCCATGATTCATTTTTATAGACTCACTAGAATGTTTTGTTTATAATGATCACAACATATTAATTTTTATTTAAATATCGATATCTTTTATCATGGATATTATTATTTACTAACCAATATTTTATTTTTACAAATAATGTTTACATTTAAAATTATTTTATATCCACATAATTATTTTTAAATAAATATCCATTTCAAAATATATTTATTTAATGAAGAACACTTTTATGAATATAATCATTTATTCTAAAAATGGGAAATGATTTCAGAATTCAAAATATATCTCGGGGGTTGGTTAATGTAATATCATGATACATTGTTAGTCACATGGGGTGATATATTATTGTCCAAACTACATTGAAATTGTTTTCATAAATCAATATGGGCTTATTACCATATATATAATTCTTGAGAATTTAACTTAATGTTAACGATATCATGTGAATTGGAAACATTACATTAAATAATGAGGAATTCCCTTCATATCAATTTTTTTTATCAAAATATATTTTTCCATGATATCAAATATGGATGAATTGAATTCTTATTTGATTGACTGAATGAAATTTTTTTTAATTAATCTCATTTCTATATTGATTTTCCATTCTCTAATTATTTAAATAGATATGTTTAATTATTTACAACTCAATGTGTTGCACTATTTCTTCTCAGTTTATTATTTATATGGAATGTATATTCAGCTACTGTTATTCTATATTTAATATTTTCAATGGTTCATTATTATTTATTCTATTCTTATCCCTTATTGAATATTTTATCTCATCCTTATTTTTTCCTTCCACTAGAATCCAATTATTTTTATCAGAATGATATAGAAGGATATACTATATATTAACAAAGATATACTCAAATGAAAATGTTATTTTGTAATTATTTAAATCATTTACAATACAACATTTACGTATGTAATTTGTTTATAAAGTATACAGTATTGATCGGACCTTTTAGTTTCATTTTTTTTAAATCATTCCAAAGTAATGGAATTATACACTGGAAGTGGGATTATTGTGGGTGGGTCGCTAAAACATTGGAAGAGTGACCATGTAGATGATAGTGCAAGAAGAAATGGGCTGAAGATGAGGGATAAATTTTATTCCACCATTAAAATGAATTACTCGCTAATATAAAATAGTCAGATGTATTGGCATGAATATTCCATCCACTATAAAAATTACAGGCATAGTGGCATTAAGTAATAGGGATTTATGATCATCCATAACATTAAAAGAGCTTATTGAAACCACAATTGAGTAGATGAAGTACCCATTGTAAAGTGGTAATGGGATCTCAATAAGATACAACCACCCTGATACCTGAGTCGAGTCTCACTATAATTGAACACCAATAGACCAACGTAATAGATGAAACCTCAATTTACTAAAAGATCTGAAATTTTGAGATCATAATTTCATGAATTCCTCCCTCGATGAGAAGATGATTCATAATTATTTTTGATTGATGGATGAAATATACTCCTGAGAATCTATCCCCTCTATGGTCAATAATTTATAGAATAATTAAAGTGGAGTGTAGTGAGACTAACCTATAAATATTGGATCCAGTTTCATGATACAATTAAATTTTCATGGTTACTGATAATCAAATCTCTAAGGACCAAATAGTTTAGTAGTCTTTGTGAAACCAGATACATAAGTGATTCTTTTATTACAAATTAATACAATATTTACAACATAAAATTTCTTTTTAATTGATAAATTTATTCTAATTATTATATTCTTACAAAACATTCGTAGTAGAATTCTGAAAATCCTAGGAATGTGAAAAAATAATTGTGATCTGAAATTCTCTCTGAGGTTCATGTATAATGTATGAAATAACGAATAAATGAGTATAGTGAATATGGAATGTAATAACTAACAAATCCATGTAATTAATAACAAGTGAAGGACCACAATAAACAATATATCAATTTTAAATAACTAAAAACACATTCCCATTAAGCAACTCGATAATGAAAAATCAATATCGAATGGTAAATAACTGGAAACAAATTTCTTTTAATGAATAATATGAGAATGAAATGCATAAATTTTTTTGGTCATTGTGAATATCTCATAGATCAAAAAAATTGAATAAAAATAATAGTAGTTCTTATTTATTATACATCATGATTACCATGAAAATGAAAACATTAACATCAATCCGGATTATCAATCTATAATTAAGTCCTCTTGGAAGATACATTAATTTTATGGGTATAAAACCATCTATTCTTCTTGAAAAAAAACTATATGGGTTTGTCTCAAACTAATTTCATCCCATGAGACTACTGATGCCTCGAGGGGAGTATTTTAAATGTTCTCCAACTAGTTTCTTAAATGTCCAAAGAATACCTCATATATCAAATAATCTATTTAATTCAAAAACAATATTTCCTATCAAATATCCATTTTGTCTAAAGGATTTATATTTATTTGTATTTCCCCAACTAATAAAATAACATTCAATATAAACACCATATATAAAAATGATATATTGTTCAGGTAATTTCCATATCCATTGTAATGACCCGGAAATTTCCAGGAAATTTTTTTCTTAATTTATTTGGAATTTTGAAAGAACGCAGTTTCTGACGACACCTGATTCCGAGGCCCGGTGTGCCTGGATTCATTTTCTGAAGTTCAGCTCAGGTACGTTCAGTGAATGAACGAGCGGGTTTTTGCAAACTTTTGAACTGGTGCTCAGAATCGAAATTTGAGGGCACCGATGGAACCGCAACACTGGTAATTTCTTATGAAGCTATTTTCCGAAGGTTGGTTTACTCGGGAGGAGTTGTTTAAAATTTGAGGTGTAAGTGAAGAATAAAATAAATTTTGTAATCCAATTTTATTTTTATTCTCTGTAGATTTATCCTTTGGGTGGAAGTTGGGTTGTTAAGTTCCCTTGAGAGAATAAAGGAGAGGTGGGGCCCACACGAGCCCCCACCTTTTCAATTTCCCCATAACCCCTTGAAACTCATCTCCCTCTTTAATTTTTTTACTCCACTTTAACTTATGTGACTCTTCCTTTTCTCTCTTCCTCTTTCACTTTAACTTTTTCCAACACTCTATATTTAATTAATGGAACCTACTCAATTAATGAATTAAGTTATTAAAATTTTGAATGGCTAGGAAGATTAATTAGAATAAGGTGGATTCTTATTTTAATTATGTTTGCATTTGTTTAGTGGGGATAAACCTCTTGAGAGAGAGCTTTGTGAAGGAAGAGGAGTTTTCCTCCTTCATTGAAGAACACCGAAACCTCTGGCGAGGAATGACACACCCTTCCACGAAGGACAATGACACACCCACTATCATCTTCTTCATGAGACAAGAGAGGAGATATCAATTCATATTCGGGTGCACTTCTACAATGACGGAAGCGATGAACACCAACTACTGTCGTCACTCTATATTCTTTCTTCGCAACACCATTCTACCGCGACGTTCGAATTCCGTGACTCGACGACGTACGACGTCAATTTTGAGGTAATGAATTGATTTGTGAATCTTAATGAAACCATTTTTATTTCCATCTAAAACAAAGAACGCAGATCAACTAAATATTAATTTGATCTGCGAAAGAATATGTTTGCGGGTTGGGAATTCTTGATTGCAGGGAAAAACCTAGGGGTTGATTACTTTTTGTTCATGAAATATCCTTTGTCATAGTTCGTCTTTACTTTTGAGCCGCTTGTTATCGCTGTAACGGGAGGAGGTCGGACCCCCTGAACATGGCCGACCCTCCTCCCCCTTGTTGTTGATTATGTTGCGGCTCGAACGAAGGCGGCGCGGTGCAATGGAACCACACGGAAACAAAGAGGAACACAGCAAAGAAGCGAGGCGTCGTAGCGCCACGCCTTTGAGGTCGAACGAAGCCGTGGGGACGTCGCGCCGCGCTGGAAAACCATGAGGAGGTAGCAGTTTGCTAATTTGACGTGTAGATCGACGGACGACGATGAAGCGGGCTGCAATGGCATTTCAATCCCTTTGCATTGAAGATCGGGTCCCGGGAGGTCTGTTGGTGAAGACGGCAGGCGAAACAGACCACCATAGCGCGTCCGGTGGTCTACAGAAGGCGGCGACAACGCGCCGCCAGAACAAACCGTCGCGGCTGAGCCACGGCAGCGGGCGAAGAATAGGAACAGCTTCGGCCCTTTCGGATTGGGGCGGCGCGGCTTTTTTCGTGCCGGTTCGTCAACCGCAGGGGGTTATAACCCCCCCCCCCCCCTCACCCCGCACCCGCTGGCCACGTGGGCGCCACGCCACCGCACGGCCGGGTCGGGCCGCCCAGGCCGGGCCGGGCCACACTGGCCGGACTCGGTCTCGGGTCGGGTCGACCCAGTTTGGGCCGACCCAGGGGGTGTCGGGCCGGGTCGGACCGGGCCCGAACCCCCTATTTTCAGACAGTTTTCGTTCAAACTCGCATAACCTGGGCTACGGACCTCCGATCGATGCACCGTCAGTTGAGATGTGATCCTTTGATCGAGACGGTCGTGTCGGTATATTACAATCAAGGGTTCAGAGGACTTTGTGTACGCCCGAGTTGGTTCGAACCCGAAACCAATCGGGCCCTCGGAGCAAGAAATGATTATAACATGAGCTTCGGATGTCCTATTGACGTGCTTTCAACTTTTTAGGATTCCTGTTGATGAGACGGAACTTTTGGCATACTTCGCCTGAGGTTTGGATGCAGTTGGAGTATTGCTGGGTTGGATTGTACCCGAAATCCAACCGGGCCCCTAGAATGAAAATCTGATAACTTTCAAACCGGATGCATGTTTGACGAAACGTCAGCGGCGTTGGTGATCACATTGATAAATGGTCCCAATGAGTATACCCTATGAGATTTCAAGGTATAGTTTAGATACAGTCGAGTTGGTTCGTACACGAAACCAACAGGGCCCCTAAGACGAAAAGGCTAATAACTCACAGACCGGGCGTCCGATTGACGTGTCGTCTGTTTCGTTGAGACCCCTAAGACGAGGTGGTCCTTTGAGATACTTCTTAGTGGGACTTTGTGATACATAGAGTATTTACTTGTAGCTCGTGGAGAAGACCCTCCCGGTGACGAGCGTACAGAGTACAAAGACCGTGTAGCTTGCTGAGACTTGAAGAATTCTTGTCCAACACGAGTCAGAGTGACTTGTATAGCCTAGTGGGGAGCAATACTGTGTTTCGATGGAGGACCCACGGTGGGGAGCACTACTGTGATTGGGTGGCAGACCCGCGGTACTCGACAGGAGGAGTACCTCTGCAGGCTATTAGGGGAGTGCACTACTATGTTTGGGTGGCAGACCCCCGCGGAAAGCACAACTGTGTTAGGGTGGCTGAATCGCGGTACTCAAAAGGAGGAGTACCTCAGTAGTCTTAGGTTAGTGAGAAGTACCTCAGAGTCGTGACATAATCATTGTACTCTCCAGAGACGGAGCTCTTCAGCAGTTATGGTTTCTATAATGAAAATCCTAGTTTGAGCTGAGTCTATAACCTTTGTGTTTCCTCATGATTGAGATGGGTCACTTGATAACTTAGGTATATGTATGGGAATAAACCTAGGTAGTGGTTATCCGTTGATTTAATTACCTTTTTGTTTCCTGATGATTGAGATGGGTTACTTGATAACTTAGGTATAAGTATGGGCATATACCAAAGTAAGGGTTATCTGTTGAGATCCTTCTTTGTAATTATCCTTGTTGGATTTAGTGAGACCTTTAGGGTCTCGGGGTCCTTACTGAGTATCGTATACTCACCCATGCACGGGCTATGCCTTCACCTCATTGTGTTGTTTGCAGACGACGGGCAGCGCTGACAGAGGCCGAGTGTTCGAAGACTGGACAGTACGCGGAGGTGGAACTCACGACGAGTCAGTATTCGGAGGTGGACTTCATGACGAGATGATACTCGAAGGAGGTAGACAGGCGAGAGCGTTGTGGAGACTATCTGTACCAACCCTTTAGATGGATTCGTGTTGGATGATCCAGGAGTTGCGCTATCTGTACCTACCCTTCAAGTAGGATCCGAGGTGGACGACCCAGGAGCTGTGCTATCTGTACCTACCCTTCAGGTAGGATCCGAGGTGGATGACCCAGAAGATGCTTCTATTCTTCCAGCTTCTTGTCTTTTTTGTTATACTTTCTTTCAGTTGTATCTGTACTTTCGGTTGGGTTTGTATTCTGGCCCATTTACTTTTTCAGCACTTCTTTTGTACTTAGTGTATTAATTCCGCTTATACTATGTGGGGTTTTGTTTACTTTTATAAAGGAAATGCCTTCCCAGTTATCAGGATTTACGCCTTTGGTGATAGTCGCCATCCCCTGGCCTATGGAAGGCAGGCTTGGGGTAGTCACGGCACGGGCCCGAGGACGGTTCGTGAAAAATTGGTATCAAAGGAGTCGATTCTACCGCAGAACATAAGACACTGATCTTATTTTTCTGTGAAGCAATAGGGTTAAGGGTACCGAGTGTGGTCTTTAGTTCAGGGAGTCCAGTGTTGGTGCGACAACCGACGTATCCATAAACCAGGACCCTGACTACTGATTTCCGACATTGTGCACGAAAACACTGATTGCATGTGTGTTTCCAAAAAGATTAAAAGTCAGCTCAAACCAGGTATAAATCATTTTACCATATTGCATCTGTTCAGGATGTCTCCACGCAGATAGTCAGTTGGAGTTCTGGGATAGTACACGATGACAGACCACCGAGCGACGATACTCTGGTGCAGGGCCCTTTTTACCATATTGGCACCATCAGGTGGTGTACCAGCAGCACCACCACCTGTTGGGAAGCAGATTCCACCAGCCATACTAGCGAACTGTGCATGCTGGCAGAGTGTGTTGCATGAGTTCCAACAGCAGAGGCCTCCGAGGTTACGAGGCGAGGCAAATTCTCAGACAGCAGAGCACTGGCTGGAGGTGATTTCTAGAGTTTTCCGCCTAGTTGAGAATCAGTAGAGTGGATGGTGGGATTGGAAACTAGTTTTTTTTCTAGTGAATGACCATAAAGATGGTCCAAAAAGTGATGAGGCTTCGGTACGTGGACTGATGCCTGCGATAGTTCCTTCAGGTAGTGTGTCATCTATACATCACTACCTATTGGTCAGCAGTTACAACCAGCGGCACCGGTAGGTGACACATGTAGGATTACTGCATTACACGTGTTCCAACATCATATACCCTCACGTTCTAAGGCAAACTTGACTCACAGGCAGCTGAGGACTGGCTTGAGGAGGTGGTTGAGAGTTTTCTAGAGCTTATACAGCTTTGGCAGGATGATTTGTCGGTAGCTGAGAATTTATCGAGGCATACCGAACATACCTTGTACTCGATGAATGCTATTCGATCAGTCCTATAGAGCTCAGACCTCTGAGCGTGGTGTGTTTAAGGAAATTCGAGCCAGAAACGTTTCTCTATGCCTTCCTACTTATGCTAGGGTGCGATAAAGAACCATTGTGGTTGAGAATTCTTTTGCTGGATGGATGCAGTAATTGAATGTTAGCAGTGGGAAAGCTAGAAACTAGCGCCAGTCTCGGAGACTTGGGCATGTAAAATGTTTCAAGTAGAGGAAGTAAAAAATGACAGATGAGTCTGCGAAGTAGGAGATGTAGAGGCAGAGCTAGGAGAGCAGCATGACGTGGTGTACATTTCGACATCTTACAACCACCTACCTTTGTAGTCCCCCCTGGCTCACAAAACTATAGGGCAGTGGAATAGAGTAGCTGCATTCGGTCAAGGAGTGTGACCCAACAACTCTAAGAATGATTCAAGGGACAGTCTGTGTCCATTATTAGCTGTTGTAACAGCATACTTTGATACAGATCATTTCTTCCATTAATCTTGTCCCAGACCTAGAGTTTCTGGTAAGCCGTATACTTGACCCTCACATCTGGAGATACCTTGGGAGGAGACTTGATAATCACACTTACGCCGACAGTGTGGTCTGACCCACAAGGAGAGAGTTTCGGGTGGAATCACTTGGTGGTAGCGTCGAGGCCTTACAATGTTCGTCTCAGTATGGATTTGATTCACAGTTCATGCTCATATTAACTATATTAGGCAAACAGGTTGTGGTTTATCTACAACATTGGGATGGGGTTTTCCTTGGTCGGCGAAAATGAAAACCCAGGCAGCACAGGATGGAATCATGCATATGAAGGTGTAGTTGATCACTCTTGAGTCGGCCAACTTCACCCATGTGGCAGCAGGAGTTTTGAGTTTCTGTTCTAATCAGGAAATGGAGGCCTCTTGAGTTCGAGGATGAATACCACGTCCTTATACGGGTCTCACCACGACGAGGTTTATAGATATGTGTCCAAGGCGGCAAGTTATCTCCGAGGTTCAACGGACCTTTCTAGGTCCTCAGAAATGTATGCGTGGTGGTTTACTGCTTGACCTTTCCACCTCAATTGCACCAGGTGCATAAAATCATCCACATAACTCAGCTGAGGAGATACGTGCATGATCCTTCACACATCATCGACCTCAGGGAGTTGGACGTCGATGATAGGGAGACATGCACGGAGGTTCCAGTGGGGGATCAAGGATCGACATGAGAAGATCCTACGTAGATGGTCGATTCCTTGAGTGCGCTTTCACTGGCAGTACAGGAACCTCCAGGTGAGCACATGTGAGCGGAAGGCTCAGATGCGTGCTCAGTACCACTTTTGTTTCCACAGTTTGTGTTATAGATTTAAAGGGACGTAAATCCCTGAGGTGGGAGTAATTTAAAGACCCGGAAATTTCAAGGAATTTTTTTTCATAAATTCTTTGGAATTTTACAAGAACGCAGTTTCTGACGGCACCTGATTCTGAGGCCCGGTGTGCCCAGAATCATTTTCCGAAGTTTAGCTCGGGTAAGTTCAGTGAATGAACGAGCGTGTTTTTGCTAACATTTGAACCAGTGCTCAGAATCGAAATATGAGGGCACAAATGGAACTGTAGTTCTGGTAATTTCTTAAGAAGGCCTTTTTTGAAGGTGCGTTTACTCGGGAGGAGTTGTTTAAAATTTGAGGTGTAAGTGAAGAATAAAATAAAATTTTTAATCCAATTTTATTTTTCTTCTAAGTAGATTTATCTTTTGTGTGAAAGTTGGGTTGGTAACTTCCGTTGGTAGAATAAAAGAGAGGTGGTGCCCACACGAGCCCCCACCTTTTCACTTTCCCCATAACCCCTTGAAACTCACATCCATCTTAAATTTTGTAACTCCACTTTAACTTATGTGACTCTTCCTTTTCTCTCTTCCTCTTTCACTTTAACTTCTTCCAACACTCCATATTTAATTAATGGAACCTACTCAATTAATGAATTAAATTATTCAAAATTTGAATGGCTTCGAAGATTAATTAAAATAAGGTGGATTCTTATTTTAATTGTGTTGGAATTTGTTTAGTGGGGAGAAACCTCTTGAGATAGAGCTTTGTGAAGGAAGAGGGGTTTTCCTCCTTCGTTGAAGAACATCGAAACCTGCGGTGAGGAACGACACACCCTTCCATGAAGGATAACGACACACCCTCTATCCTCTTCTTCATGTGACAAGAGAGGATACATCAATTCTTCTTCGGGTCCACTTCTACAACGACGAAACGATGAACACCAATGACTGTCGTCACTCTTTATTCTTTCTTCGCAACGCCGTTCTACCGCGACATTCGACTTCCACGACTCGACGACGTGTGACATCAATTTTGAGGTAGGGAATTAATTTTTGAATGTTAATTAAACCTTGTTTATTTCCTTCTAAAACAAAGAACACAGATCAACTAAATATTATGTTGATCCGTGAAAGAATATGTTTTCGGGTTGGGAAATCTTGATTGCGGGGAAAACCGTAGGGGTTGATTACTTTTCGTTCATGAAATATCCCTTTTCGTTCTTTGTCTTTACATTTGGGCAGCTTGTTATCATTGTAACAGGAGGAGGTCGGACCGCCCGAACACGGTCGGCCCTCCTCCCTGTTGTTATTGATTATGTTGCGGCTTGAATGAAAGAGGCGCGGTGCAACGACACCGCGCAGAAACAAAGAAGAACACGACGAAGAAGTGCGGCGGCGTCGCGCTGCACCGGAAAACCACGAGGAGGCCGCAGTTTGTTTATTTGATGTGCGGATCGACAGACGACGATGAAGCGGAGCGCAATGGCGTTTGAATCCATTCACAGTGATGATCGGGTCCCGGGAGGACCGTTGGCAAAGACGGAAGGTGAAACAGACCACCGAAGCACGGCCGGTGGTCCGCAAAAGGCGGCGCCGGTGACCGTCGATGGCAGAACCCCGCTAGAGAAAGCTGAAACGGCTGAGCTGCAGTAGTGGGGGAAGAACTGGAATGGCCTCGGCCATTCCAGATTGGGGCAGCGCGGCTTATACTGCACCGGTTCGTCAACCGCGGGGGGTTGTAACCCCCCCCCCCCCCCCCGCACCCGCTGGCCACGCGGGCGACGCGCCAGCGCCAGGCCGGTCGGGCCGCACAGGCTGGGCCAAGCCACGCCAGCCGGGCCACGCCGTATTGGGCCAGACCCGGTCCTGGGTCGGGTCGACCCGGTTCGGGCCGACCCAGAGGGTCTCAGGCCTGGTCGGATCGGGCCTGAACCCCCTATTTTCGGGCAGTTTTCGTTCAAACGCTCATAACCTGGGCTACGGACATCTGATCGATGCACCGTCAGTTGCGATGTGATCCTTGGATAGAGGTGGTCATTTTGGTATATTACACTCAAGGTTTCGGAGGACATTGTCTATGGCCGGGTTGGTTCGAACCCGAAACAAACTGGGCCCTCAGAGCGAAAACACTTATAACTTGAGCTTCAGATGTACGATTGATGTGATGTTGACTTTGTTGGATTCCTCTTGATGAGACAAAACTTTTGGCATAATTCACCTAAGGTTTGGACATAGTTGGAGTATGGCCGGGTTGGATTGTACCCGAAATCTAAACAGGGCCCTTGAACGGAAAAGCTAATAACTTTCAGACCGGACGCCCGTTTGATGAACCGTCAACTGCATTGGTGGTCAGGTTGAGAAACGATCCATAAGAGTATACCCTAGATGAGTTTGGGGTATAGTTGAGATACGGTCAGGTTGGTTTGTACACAAAACCAATGGGGCCCTGAGACGAAAAGACTAAAAACTCACAGACCGGGCGTCTGATTGACTCGTCGTCTGTTGCGTTGAGACCCCTATGACGAGGCGGACCTTTGAGATACTTCTTCATGGGACTTTTTGAAACTTATCGTATCGACCTATAGCTCATGGAGCAGACCCTCCTAGTGACGAGCGTACGGAGTACGGAGACCGTGTACCTGGCTGAGACATGAAGAATGCTTGTCCGACTCGACTCGGAGTGACTTGTATAGCCCAGTGGGGAGCACGAATGTGTTTGGGTGGTGGACCCACGGCGGGGAGAACTAATTTGTTTGGGTGGCAGTCCCACAGTACTCGACAGGAGGAGTACATATACAGGCTATAAGGGGGGCGGTGCACTACTGTGTTTGAGTGCCAGACCACGGTGGGAACCACTACTTTGTTAGGGTGGCTGACCCGCGGTACTCGACAGGAGGAGTACCTCAGCAGTCTTAGGTTAGTGAGCAGTATCTCGGAGTCGTGATAAGATCATTTTACTCTCCAGAGACAGAGCTCTTCAGTAGTTACAGTTTTGATATTGAAAATCCTGGTTTGAGCTGAGTCTATAACCTTTGTGTTTCCTCATGATTAAGATGGGTCACTTGATAACTTAGGTGTATGTATGGAAATATACCTAGGTAGTGGTTATCCATTGATTTCATAACCTTTTTGCTTCCTCATGATTGACATGGGTTACTTGATAAATTAGGTATATGTATGGTCTTATACCTAAGTAAGGGTTATCTGTTGAGATCCTTCTTTTTGGTCATCCTTGTGGGATTTAGTGAGACCTTGAGGGTCTCTAGGTCCATACTAAGTATCGTATACTCACCCCTGCATGGCTATTCCCACACCTCGTTGTGTTGGTAGCAGACGACAGGAAGCGCCGACAGAGGCTGAGTGTTCAAGGACTGGACGGTACCCGGAGGTGGACCTCACGTTGAGTCAGTATCCGGAGGTGGACTTCATGAAGAGACGATACTCGGAGGAGGTGGACAGGCGAGAGCGTTGTGGAGACTATCTGTACCTACCCTTCTAGTAGGATCCGTGGTGGACGATCCAGGAGCTGCGCTATCTGTACTCACCCTTCATGTAGGATCCGAGGTGGACGACCTAGGAGCTGCACTATCTATACCTACCCTTCGTGTAGGATCCTAGGTGGACGACCCATGAGCTGCTTCTATTCTTCCAGCTAATTGTCTTTTTTGTTTTACATTCTTTCAGTTGTATCTCTACTTTCGGTTGGGTTTGTATTCTAGCCCATTTACTTTTTCAGCACTTCTTTTGTACTTTGTGTATTACTTCCTCTTATACTCTATGGTGTTTTATTTACTTTTATAAAGGTAATGCCTTCCAAGTTATCCAGATTTACAACTTTGGAGCTAGTCACCAGCCCCTGGCCTATGGAAGGTGGGCTTGGGGTAGTCACGACACGAGCCCAAGGACAGGTTCATGACATCCATGATAGAAGATATGTATATAAAGGTAAAATTTAAATTTAATTGATTTTATTAAGTTGAATAATTTTCTGAGATATAAAAATGAATCAAGGTATTAAATTTCAATACTATTTATGTTCAGTTAAATCATAAATCATCTAGCAGAATAATAATTATGGTATCAATATAACAAATCAAAAGTGATGTAAAATAAATGGGTTTTGATTTGATGAATGAAAATAATATAAAAATATCTTTTAAAAACTATGTGGAGTAATATATCTATTTCATTTTTGAAAAAAAATAAAATCCCTATACTTGAAAATAAATTTTCAATATAATTGTTATTAAAAACTTTTCAATTAATTATAAAAAATAAAAAAATGAATATGGGTAATTCTATACATTCCATACATGGTTAAAAGAAAATTCCTTTTTTAGGAAAAATGTTATAAAATATCACTTTTCTTAATGAGGTATAAAAAGTGCATTAATTTTTTTTAAATAAAATGATTAAATTTGTATTTAATAAATCGTTGTGTAATGGTTAAAATAATTAAAACCTTTCTAGAAAATAGTATTTATAATAAAAAAAGTTCTCTGAGTGAAGAGTGAAATGAATTCAGGTATTAATATAAAAAAATTATATAAAAACATTAGGATTAACAAAGAGAGGAATAATGGTACTATTAAATCAAAAGGGTTCTGGATAACTATAAGAAGAGAAAATTAAGAGGGATTAGTAAAAGATTCAGAAGTAAATGGTGTACTTAAATATTATAGTTATATTATAATATTTATGTCATTTATGTTACAATGTTTTATTTTTTCCATCATTTTTACATTCCTTTTATAGACTGAATGAATCACATATCTTTAAAGAGGTGGTAGTCCACACATCCCAAACAATGTTATCGTACTCCCACATAATAAAAAAACAAAAAGGTATGAGTTATATAAAAATTACAGTAGTGTAAAGATATTATAAATATCATATATAAAATATCAAAATATATTTTACATCATTATTACAATCCATGATAGGTTGTAAATTAAAAACAAACAATCATCGTTTCTTGAGGTAGTTGTTCATGTTTCACGAATGGTATGTTTGTTACCCATTAGACGGATGCGAATGTATGTGTATGTAGAAAAAATATAATATAAAAATCTCATAATACATAGGATATTTAGGTTATAATATATTTAATTAATAAGAATAAATTATGTGGTGTAAAATAATTTAAAATGAATTCGATCATTAAATAATATTACATTGTTTTTAGGAAAATCCTTCGGGTTTATACTAAAAGGCATATTTTGATGTAATTTTTCCCATGGTGATATATTAATATTTATTGGTGGGTTTTAGGTTGACTATTTGGGAAGATATTATATTAGATAAAGATCTTGGGAGGTGGGAATAAATTGAAGGGGTGAGTGTCTTTTCATATTGGAGGAGGATTTGAATATTTTTAATTTTTGAAAATGGAATTCCACCAATTTTTTTCCTCGTCAAATGGAAAAAATAATGAAAGAAATTGGTTAAAATGGAGTATTGGTTTTATATATGAAAAATCTTTAATTTTAAAAATATTCTCTGTCATTTGGGACCATACATTTTAGGTTTCGTCCTTTGTTATATTGATTTTTCTCTTATTCATTCCTATTAATTTTAGTTACAATTAGTAATATTTTTCTCAATAACCAATGATGATATTATTATAAATTATAAATAATAATGATTCTAAATATTTAATTCAATTTTCATAATTAAAATTCATTAATTCTTAGAAATTAATTTAATAATAATTGTGTAGTCGGGATGTCATTGTGGGTTTTTGAAGTATAAATCTTCAAAAGTTTTCTATGTTGTTATAGCCAATATCAAATTTAAATTGAAAAAAATGACCTAAATTGGATTAATATATTAAAATTTAGTCTAAATAAACATTAAAACCAAACATAAATATAATTTTACTATATAAATACTTTATATTATAAATTAGTTTTGATTTAAAATTCATAATTTTTTACTATTCATCAAAAAATGAAACCACATAGGTAAATACCAAAAAATTTCCATGAGATATTTTTTATTTTACACATAAATAATTATGATAATTTTTAATTTTATATTTACTAACGTTCCAAAATTTTAATTAAAAATGTGATCTGCATTAAATTGAGGAAAAATTATCTTTTTTGAAAAATACAAAATTTCATTATAAAATTGTATTTATTCATATCTTATTCTTATAAAATATATTAGATGAATATAAATAATAATTTACATATTATATTACATATAATATATATATATATATGACATTAATATCATTCACTAATAGTAACTGATATAAATTATTAGGATTAGAGACATTTTTAAACATAATTACATTTTCTTTATATTCAATTAATTTTGAAATTCAATTATAATAAATTTTTTACCAATATATTGATCATATATTTTTATAAAACATATATTTTAATAATTTATTTTATAATATTAATAATTTCAAATTTATTGGCATAGTTATATATTATTATATTAAATAATAATATTTTTAAAATATAATGTCGTTTTGTAAAAATTGGTCTTGCATGTAATAGAGGATATTGAAGAACATCATTATTTAATATAATAAAATAGAAGTCAATATTGAATTCATTTAATTCTATATGAAATATTTCATTTGTTTAGATATTTATTATATTTTTAAAGTGTTGGGGTATTATATTCCCTTATGAAATTGGTATTGTGTTCTGTACACACCATCGAATAAAATGTTCCTAATTTAGAATTTTTGTCGTTAAATTCTCCAAAACTTTATTAAATTATATCCATTCCATTTAAACTCAACATTGGTATTAGTTTTTTTGATATTTCCTATGTCTAAATCCCATATAGTGAAAATGGTTCATCGAAAATTATCTAGAAAACAGAAAATGGGAAGTACCTTGGTCATGCAGACTACCAAATATCTTTGTCTCAATGTATGATAACATTATGTGAATGTCGATATACATACACGGATGAAAAAATATATATTTTTACAGAGTTATTTTTGTCATCAATCCAAAACAAGATAATTATTAATAGAATGTTTATGGCCACAAATCCAAAAAATCTTTTATTATTTAAAATACAATAACTTCAATGAAAATTATGTTATTGAGATAATTTTTTTATTTAAGATCATTTTATTTATGCTAATAAATTTTTTATACTAATAACACAATGGAATATAATAACATGATACATTTAAATTTCATAAGAAAAATTCATCATTTTCTTATGCTTCAATAAAATTTTAATTCATTCCTTACACAATGTAATAGATATGCAAAAAATTAAATTTATTCACAATGATCTAAAATAAAAATTTAACTGATCGTAAGGCCTATAAAAGACTGATAGATATTCACATTTGTCTCTAAAAATTTTACATTGTAGTTATGGATTCCAAATTAACATCTTCACCAAATAATTGACACTATGGGTTCATAATTAATTTTTATTAATCAAAATTTTTAAATGATAATAGTGATATATTATATATGTCATTTTGTAGGTCATTGGTTTGAATAATACTCTTAATGACCTTTAGTTATGGGTTTATATCCCACAGTCTTCATATACATGATGGTTTGTCATCCAATATATTGGTTATCCAATTGTAAAACCATATTAATATAAATTTCAAAATAAATATTATTGAAATCCATTAAGTAATATTAATAACTAAATATACATTTAAAAATAATTTTAATAGAAACTAAAAACATAAATAATTCATCTTATGTATTTCAACATAGGTACTTCCTTGGTCTAATGTTTTACCTGGGGTTTTCATAGACATTTTCTATTGAAATCCTTCATAATAGTCTGTTACAAAAATTTAATTATCCTATGAATACCACCTATTGAGTCAATGTATGAGAATAATAAATCTTGTTTTTCTATTTGAGGTAATGCTTGAGTCAGGCCTGACACACCTTTTCAGAGTTGTTCCCATTTGTACATCTATGCCAAAACGACATCTACATGATGAATCTAAACTTGGAAATATTTATAAGAATGACTACATTGACTCTACATTACAAAAAAATCAATTACATTGTTCTATAATTTTCCTTAATGTCATCCACATGGTTAGTTTCTAAAATATATTTTTTTCCAAAATCTAGTTCCCACCATTTTTAGTATGCTTCCTCTTATAACAACTATAGGGACCCGTCCCTTGATTTCCAAGAACTGATGACATGCTTCCAATAAATTATAATGATTATAAGTAATGAAATCCTAAAAGACCACATGTTTTACACATCTTGGTAAAATAGAAACATTTATGAGAATTATGTTACAAATGAATATACTAATTACATCAAAAAAATTCCATTCATTGATAACATTAGTCCAACTATGATTTCCTCGAATAACATAAATAGGAAAATATATGAATACATGGGATTGAAAATTTTAAGGGTGAACTAAAATTCTCAGTATGGTGCAAGTGTAGTGGAGGTAATAATAATCCATGGTGAATAACTAATATGTATAGTTAATGAATATAAACACATGATATGAAATAAATAAAAAGAGAATGATGTTTTTAAACAATATAGAAAGGTAAAAAGATAAAAACACTTGACATTTAAAAAATTGGATAAGGAATAATAAATATAAAAATTTAAATGGTAGAAACACATTCCATTTAATCGATGGATATAAAATGAAATTCTTTAACAGATTATTTTATATTGAAAATCACATAGATAATAATAAAACAAAAAATTGAACGTAATACATAATTATTGGGAAATATATTTCACAATAACATTATACCTTTATCTTTAATGTGGCTTTTCATACTATTATAAATACCTATTAGAATATTGTTTATGTATATCAGTAGAAACTTATATATTATGATTATAAAAATCTCAAAGGGTTTTTTTGTCAACACATCTCATCTCATGAGACTACAAATACATTTATGGAATTACATAAAATTGTCCCAAACTCAGGTATTTCATTTCCAAACCATTCCGAATTTATCAAATATTTGATTTAGTTATAAAAATAATGTGATTATCTAATAACTATATTGAGTAAAAAATATGGAATTATTAATATTTCCCTGCAAAATAGTACATAAATCAATGTAAACACAAAATTTATAAATTATTTAAAATTTTAGAAATGAAAATATCCATGTTAACTGATATGGATAATTAGGTGAAATTCAATATTTAATGACAATATGAAATTGTGTATTTTAAGGGGACTAATAAACAAATGAATGTAGTGTATGTCAATATAATCAATGGTCAAAAGTATCATAAACCATCAATATGAAGAATTATTATGGTATTAATACAAAATATCCCAGGTGGAGTAAAATATATATTTTTTTGTTCAATGAATTAAAATCAAATTAAATGATCTTTTAATAATATAATGATGGAAAATATCCAATGAATCTTGAAAAATATTTTTAAAAAACATTTATTTGATAATCAATTTTTGAAATTGTTTCATTTAAAAACAAATCATTTAAACATATAATGGAATATTCAAATAAAAGAGAGAGTATATTTCTGTACATTCTGTACAAGGTAAGAAGAACATTACTTTTTAAGGTAAATGGTTAGAAACATGCCTTGTTCATAAACTGATATGAATATTACAATAAAAATAATTTTAAATGGAAAAATGGTTAATAATTTTTTAATAAATGAGTATCTAAAGGTCAGAAATAACATTGAATCCATTTTTAGTAATAATTATTATTTTCAAGAAACATGTTCTCAATCTAAAGAGTGAAATGAAGTTGGGGTTTCATATAAATTTTTTTCTAAAATGGGTTGAGTACTAAAGAGTTGAAATATGGAAATATACATGAAAAGGGTGATAATTTAAAAAATTAGCAATAAATGAAATAATTTAACAAATATTGATCAAATAATTTCTTTTTAATGGAAATTAACTAGTAAACAATATTGTATAAAATCATTTTGTGAATTAGACCCTTGAAAAGACCATAATGTAGATGTGAGAATCAACAAACGAATAGGTTTTTTGTGTAAAATTTAAATCCACATAAGACACATATTAATTATAAAATAGATAATAAAATGATATTACATAAAAATTCAGATAAAATTAATGATAATAAAAAAAATACCAATGAAAAGGAATCGAGTTATGAAATAAATTACTACTTTGATACACTTATCTCAAATCCCCATATAAGAAATAATTCAAATTGGAAGTCAAAATACTAAGAAGATAATATAATTCCTGATATATCATATCCCAAATGTGATTTATATTCACCAAAAAATGATTTATGTTGTTAATATGACATTTATCACTCATGTGTAGAAAGTTAGATGAAAATACCATATATTGCATTTATATGTGGTTGGACATGATTTAAAATAATTTATAGTTGTTTTAAAAATGTAAATAACTTATAAAAGACCCACAATAATATTTTCAATACTATATATCATTTTTTATAATACATTATTTCAAATTTGTTATTAATCGTTCATTATTTTTCATTATTTCTTGGTTAATTGATTAGTTTTTCAAAAATGTTTTGACTTGTTTATTTCTTCTTAAATCAATAAATAATTACTAATTTAAAAAATCTAAAACTTAATGTAATTATAACATATATTCCATATATAATTATTAGGAATAATTCATAATACTCAAGAGATATGAAATTAAATTCACCATTCATCATGACAGAAGGTCATATGTATGCATGAACACAACATCTATATATATTCGAATTTAAAAGTAGGCAATGTAAATGATATATATTTATATTATTTCTATAGTATCATATTTATGTCAAATATTTTACATATTTATATTTAATCCATATATAATACAATCATTGTATACTGTGAATGAATCATATTTCATTGAGTAGGCTGTAGTGTACACATCTAGAAATTTTGTTATCATATTCCCACAAAATGGAAAGCATGTTGGATTATGTTATGTTACATTTTAAGAACAATAAATACATTTTAAATATATTCTATATCATATATATGTTGAGTCTAATGTTTCCTTATGAGTTTTCTAAATCAATTATTTTTTCAAAATCACTAACCTATTTTATTTATTATTATTTTTCTTACATTATATTGTAATTTTTTTCTAATTTTATGCATTTCTGAACCCAATCAGAATAATGTACACTAATATCTTCTATAATTTTTTTCCTATGTATGAAAAAAATTATCTTATGACCAAATAGAAACATAAATCAATTAAAATCAAATCCATATTTATAATCGGATACACAGTTTCTCAAATACTATTTTTTCAGTTGTTAAAATATAGTTCTCACAATTTCTCAAATAAGATTTGATCATATTTTCAAATCTGATTCTATAGTGTTTCCTAAAACTAATTTGGATAGAATATCGAATCAAATTATCTCAGTTTACCTATTCCCATTCGCTCGGCTTTTTGAATTTTATTCTCTTAGTTTTTTCAAATTTGATTCACTCAGTTTGTGGAATTATATTTACATAGTTTATCAAATCCGAATGAAAATTTTTATATATTCTGATTTGCATAATTTATTCTTCCTTTTTTCCTTATTTTATGAATAAAATTTCATGACATTATAAAAAATTATTAGTTACTGTATTAATTACTTTTCATATAGATATAATCAGATCCTCTCATATTTTCAATAATAATTACATGGTATTGGTTCTCATAATGTTTTTCCTTATGCTAAGAAAGATTTCATCTATTATTCTATTCTATGGCCTTTTTTGTGATAGTTGTACTGGTCACTCATACATTTCATAAATGATATTATCATTGGAGACCATGTTGACCACTAAATTCCGATCATATAAATACTTGGTCACTTCGTCATTTGTAAAATTCTATCTTGACAACTATGGGTATACATGCTGTAAATTTATTCTTGTGATAATAGAGTGTGAAAAACTTATTTGTTGTGTTTTTATGACACTATTATGAGTACCAATATTAATGATACATTGTATATTTGTCCCCTTAATAATTGATTCATATGTTCTCTTCATTAATCAATGGATTGCAATAAAAAGTAAAATAGAGGTGAAGATTACCTTCTTAATAGAAGGATTGCTTCTGAAGTAAGACAGTGTTGTCGATTAATTACTTTATTGAGGGATTCCATCTGGAGGAAGATAGTGGTTACCATTAACTTCTTAATAGAGGAATTCTAGGGATAACATGATATAAGTATTATTTGATCGATTTTGGATCGATGTATTACCCTTTTGGGGGTACGACCGACATTATTGAATGTTTAAATCAATGGAATTATATACAATGTAATAAGTTAGCCTTATTTTTGGGTTAAAATATTTTATATAATTTTTATGACTTGTTTTATTACATGTTATTTAATTCTGTGTCAATTCATTATAAATAAAAACTGTTACTTATTATACATTATCTATTAAATAGACACTAAAATTAAGATTCTATAAACATTATGGTAGAATAACTTTTAAGTAGACTAGGGAATTAATATCATTACGACAATCCTATTTATTGGACTCAAGATCTTTTATTTAACTATTCAAAAGATGGTATTATTAATCTAGATTACATAACATTGTTAAAAAATACATCTTTAAGACTATAAAAGAAATTTTATAAAGTAACAATTCACCAATATCTTATAACTGAGAATCATCTTACATATTTTAATAAAAAAAATGGATTATATTATGAATGCTTAATAAATCCAAATATTTTGTTAGGGAATAATATTTAGAGGTTTGAAATATAATTTTGTAAGATGTGAAAAAATATTGTAGGTTCCAAAAAACATTGGTAGGTTGTTAAAAAAAATTATATGGATCATAATTTTACATGAAGAAAAAGAAATTCAAATATATTGTACCTATGAAAATGAATAACATAATATAAAGAGATAGTTTAAAAAAGTGTAATTGAATTATTACCTTATAGTTATCATTCAAAACATTTTTTATTGTATTCAAATATATCATAAGGTAATGGTTTTTTAAAAACATATGAAACATTTCCTTTGATTAGGATAAGTTGTAAAATAATATATCATTTCAGTGTGTGATCCCCATGAATGTGATTTCTAATACCTATATGTTTTTTATGAGAGTGATGTATAGGATATTTAAATAAAGAAATGGAACTAGAGTTGTATCATTGCATTTTAGTTTTAATAAAACTCATGACGTAATCAGTGAGTGTGTGTTTCATCCACAACATAAGAGCACAATAATTTCTAGGTGCATCATATTCATCTTTAGTAGTGGAATGTTTTACTGAGTGTTGTTTCTTACAAGACTAGGAAATTAATGAATCCACAACAAAATTAACCTATTTTGGATGTACCTTTTATATCTATTATACAACCACAAAACATAGAAATTGAAATAAAATTTCAATATCATTTTTAAAAGAATAAAAAAGTCCAAAATCTATAGTTCCCTTTAAATAATGAAAAATTATTTTCCAATATTTTAAATGGGATTGTTTCAATTTTCATGATATCTTGCACATAAATTAACTAAAAACATTATATCTGGTTGAATATCTATAAAGTAAAGCGAGCCTTTTATCAAACCTCTAGTTTTTATTGATAAACTTTTTGTCCAACAAAATCATTATCAGTAGTTTTTTTATGTTATGATTCGAGTAAAAATAATTTTAATGGTTTTATGTCCACACATTTTATAAAGATCATTAATGTACTTATGTTGGGATATATAGGTTCCTTCTAGTTTTTGAGAGATTTGAAAACCCCGAAAGAATGTAAACCTACACATCATACTCAAATAAAAATCATATTTCATAAGTTTTGAAAAGGAAACTATAAAGGATGGTTGAGTTGATCCAAATATATTGTGATCAATATAAATTTGAACAATCAAAACATCATTGTTTACTTTCTTTATAAAAATGGTTACATCAGTGGTTCTTTTTAAAAAAAAATTGTTTTGTAAAAGAAATCATATAAGATTATTGTAGGACCCCGGGACCCCATGAGAGGGGAGGGGTGAATCAGGGTGTCCACTTTTTCTTCTTAAAGTTTTGGATCTTGATCCCACGTTGGTAGAAACTACTTAAACCTGTATGATGGATATGACTAGCAATGAAACAATCACATGCAAAGATATTACACAACAATTTTACTTGGTTCACAAATAAGGGCTACGTCCAAGGAGCATACGCCGGCAAGTTTCGGGTCATACCAAATTCCATTAATCTTCACCAGTTGTGGATTACAATGCTTTGGGAACAGTCACTCTATCCCAGGCTCACTAACTTTATTGAAGGTTCAGGGATAGCTCACTATATCCCTCGGGTCACTCCCGTTGACTCCCCCTGGTTTACTGTCATATGTGAAGTCCCACTCAGTTTATAGACGTGAAGGTCTCTTCAATAGATAGACATGAAGTTCTTTGTATCCTGTTCAACATGAGACTTTTCTTTCATCAGGGTTCCGAGTTGATACCCTTTTCAGTTCAATATTTCTTCTTTACTGTAATGACTGAATGCACTAGATCCCCTTGTCTTCATTTTCCTAAATCAAAATCACTTATGTAATTGATCAATAAATGAAGCTCAGCTTACATTGCACTGTTACAATCAGTTCGCCATGAATGCATGAGATCATGCATATTATTTAGATTTCCTCTCCAATCTCACTATGCACCGAAGGTTCCGGGAAATCTTCTGGCTTTCGTGCAGCTGCAGAAAGGACAAGCGTACTGCAACAATACCTAGCACTCTTCTCCAAGACTAGCGCGCAAGTCCCAATACGGCACACAAGTCTTCGACGGGCATGACTAAACTGGCGCCCAGGTATCACCAAACCACCTATGTGAAACTGCCTTCCTCAACTTCTAACCTGCTCGACACACTTCCTTTCTCGCCCAAACCGCTTGGGCGCGCAACCAACAATCGGCACACAGCTTCAAACACTGGTGTGCAAGTCTACCTATGTGACCACACACTACTTTCGCGACTTCCACACCTATGCGACATGAGATCTGATTTTTCTATGTGTTGAACTCCATAGGAAATTAGGAGGGGTGGTCTAGTATTTATAGGAATTTGGTCAACCTGCGGGGTGGTGCGCATGTCACCCCATGATCGCGCAAGTGTTGGCGCACAACTCATCTTCCCTAGCCTTTGTCATGGAACTCACTTGCGCGACCCAACCAATACTTGCATGACATTCTTTCCTTTTCCATATTTTGAAGATATGTTCTTGAAAAACAATAGGCGCACAAGTTTCCAATACTTCTAGGCACTGACACGCAAGTCTATTCATGGGGCATAGGTCCCTTGCGCGACCAACCCAACACTTGCGCGACCCTCTTTCCTTTTCCTTTTTTTGATGTTCTGATCTTGAAAAACACTAGGTGTGCATGTTCCCTTTTCTTCAAGTACACGGTGCACAAGTCTCTTTTCCAAAGCCAATTTTCATCTTTTGTCGATTTTCAGGCCCAAATATTTGGCAAACACTAGGAAACGACGCCACCTTGTATCTGCTCTTTTTGTCCGCCTCCAGATCATCCATTCCATTGTCGAGGTTTCTTGAATAAAACATGGATCATTATCCACATTCCTTCAACTCAACATGCCACCATGGAATCTCATTTGTCAACAAATTTGTATGTCGTTTGTCTGCTTTGTCAACAAGCACGATCACCTCAAAAGCACTTCATCTTGGTGATCTGTATCCTTCAGCAACTCTTCTGCTTTTATCACAAAATCCACTATTGTGATATTTATTCTTTGAAGGCATATATTTACCATCATCATCTTCAATGACAATGTGATTTGCATGGATATCTCATAATTCCAATCCCTGCATGACCATCTTAGAATTCCAATCATTTACACATTGTCTTCTTCATCAACCGTTAGGATCTACTTCATGAAAACCATATGATTCAATTCGTCAAGAATTCTATTGAATGGTTATCATGCAATAATGAGTGATTTCATGGTCTTCATAAAAGACCCATGGTTCTCATGTAATAATGAGTAATTTCATGGTCTTCATCAAAACCCATGGTTCTCATGCAATTTGGAGGAATTTCATGGTATTCATCCAAAAACCACATTCTTCTTTAATCATCCTCAGATGGATTACACCTCACATTATTCATTGTTTTAAACAATGTATCACCATTGACACATGTTCTTTGAACTTATGATCAGTACAAAAATCATTTAAATTACCATTCCTCCACTTCATCAGAGTACTTCATGATCTCCTTCATTTTGATCTTCATTGACAACTGTTGACAACAAATACAACCTTATAAAAAAATTGGTTCCAATAATTATAATACCATGAACTATGAATTGTTTAAGACTATATAAAGCCTTGGTTTGTTTAAAAAACATAATTTGGATGTTTTCTCTCTTTAAAACTAGGATGTTATTCAATATATACATCTGCATGACCATATTCATTAAGGGAAGAACACATCACATGCATTTGAAAAGTTTTTTAATTAATGAATACTACTATGTATAATAGAATAATAATATATTAAATTCTACCAAGTAGAGTATAGGTTTCTTCATTGTGTATTCCTTCTTATACATTTAGCCTTTACAAACAAATCTTTTTTTATTTGTAACAATGATTCCATTTTCATCACATTTTTTTCAAAAGACCCATTTTACTCCAATTAGATAGGTTTATTTAGTCCTTCCAACCATGGTCTAGACATTATTCCTCTTTAATTGATTTAGCTGATATTTCATATCATTATCCCAATCATCATCACTTAATGAATCAACAGAAGTTTTATTTTTGGATTTCGAAAGGAATGATATATGTTTACTACGTTTCTCAGGGAACATATAGTCCTTACATGTTTATTTACATCACCAGTTATACAATAACACATATGACTCTTAAGAAACAACTAATTTTAGATTTTAAAACCTATTCATCAACATAAGATAGAAAATCATCACAATTGTATAATCTAGAAACATTTTTTGAGTATTTTATTTATTATAATAATAATCTATTAGAGAATGTGAATTAGTTTTTGAAAACACTTTGGAATATATAGGATGGGATTCTTTAAAAAAGGATCAATTATTTAAAATTCGACATGTACTTTTTTCACAAATGTACATGAGGTTTTATTTAAAACTATATAATCCTTAGAGGTAGTGGAATATTCTAAAAATATACATTCATTGAACATGGATGAAAATGTATGTATGTTGTATTTTTTACTAAAAATGAAGATTATGCATCAATAGACTTTGACATATTATTTTCTTGTCATTTCTATAACTCATATAGTGTTTTATTAATAAATGGACATAAAAAACGTTATATGTAGTATAAAATCAACTACTCATAGCTTTATTCCAAAAACTATTAGTAGTTTGGTATTCACTCAATATATTTCTTATTATCACATGGAGAATTATATTTCTTCTTTCAACAAAACCATTTTTCTAATAAGTTCATGTATATGAGATGTTATGTGTAATCCAATTTTTACTACTAAAAGTTCAGAAATGTGAATTTTCTTATTATTCACCTTGATCACAATGAATGGTTATAAATTTAATATTTTTCTTATTTTCCACATTAGAAGTAAAAGTTTTAAAATAATGAAAGGAATTAGATTTAATTGTAGGAAAATAGACCCATGTAAATATGTTGTGATGAACAATAAGAATAAATTCATTCTATTTTCCTCGGATACTTCTAGTTTGTATAGGACCGATAAGATCAATGTGCACTAACTATAAATCCTTAGTGGTTGAGACATCATTAATAAATTAAATTCTCACCCTATATTTCATGCTATATATAAACGGATCACATGCTATAGAGTAATCAAATCTATGACCTTATAAATCCATAATAATTCATTACATAGTCAATTTTTAAAACTCAATATGGTTCCATTTTATTAAAATTTAATTCCAAACCCATGATTGATCTTCCATTAAACTAAAGAATGTTAAGGCTTCTCTTCGAGGGCCTTCTAGGTTAATTGTGTAAACATTCTCACGATGATGGGAAGAATGAATGAAATCATCCTTGGAATTTTGTAACATGCTTTTATCATTTCCATAATTTTCATGGTAACCGTCAACACATAATTGACATTAGCTTATAAAGTTTTTCTTAAGACCCTTAACAAATAAATCATATGAAATTATGGATTTTTCCAGAAAAAAAGTGTTACATATACCAATAATCATTCAATAGGGATAGTCTCCAAATGTAACTCATCCACCTTGCATTTCAATAATCTTTTGGAGGAATTATTTTTCATTATTCATATAATGGTTATTACCATTGTCCATGTACCATGTTTTGTTGTTGTTAGTTCCTTTTATTTCCTGAATGTGAAATATTTATGTTTTTGAAATCCAAACATCCTTATATTCAGAAATTTTAGAAAGTAATATCTATGAAGTCCACATTTCCATATAAATATGATATTTATGAAATCCTAAGGATTATATTTTTTTAAATAAATTATATTTATTTCAGTGGCCTCTATATTGACACTTAGTGAATATTTTAAAACTTTTGGGAACTAAATAGTTTTTGCTAAAAATATGTTTTTAATTTGAGTAACCAAATATAGAACTATTTCTTGGAGGATGAATTTGAGAACATTTCTTATAAAAATTCATTTTAACATAGGTAAAAATTTATAAGCGTTTTTATTGAGAAAATATTTTCTGATTTTAGTCTAATCCCTATATTATTATCCATGAAAAATTTTGTTATAGAATTAAATTTTATTCCAAAAATTTCTTTCTTAGAAAAAAATATTTTGAGATATTTAACATTTTTATCCTTTTTAAAATTTACATCCTCATGTTTTTTAGATAGATTAAAAATATCAAATTTTTTCCCTCAAGATTTATTTAATGATATGATACTTCTTTTAAATTCTCTTTCTATAATAATCCATATCAGGTTTCTTTTTTGATTTTTCTCATTTCATTTTTGAGGAAAATGGTAAATCCAGAGACATATTCAAAATAAGGTAATGTATCTTCTCCTAAAGATGATTCTTCAACTGATGAATTATAATTTTTCACATTAGTGTAGTTATAATTTAATGAAAAATTTCTTGAGGATGCAATAGTGTGTACCTCTTCCATGAAACTTTGATATTCATTAAGTATTTTAGCATAAAGACCAATATAGTTGTTTCTGGAGGTTTCAATATCTAAATAATAATAATATTAATCCCCACCACAATCACACTATGAATGATTTTCCTTCAAGAATTTATTTCCCTTATACTTATAATAATTTATATTTTTTATCTCATAATGTAATTCCTTTAAATTTTTTCTTTTGAGCTTTGTATAATCTAGACTTAGAAATCCTACATTCATACATTCATATCATGTAACTACATAATCATTATTATCCTCTTTATCCTTTTTCATATATCGGTATTTAAAATCCATCATGCCAGCTATCTTGTTCGACTTTTTTGAACGATTGGCAAACTCATTTTCTGATTGTTTCGATTCACTAGAGTTTTACTGAACCACAATATTCTTCATTATAGTCTTAACAACATTGTTAAGAGTGGTGGATTTAATATTATTTGATGTAGTAGTAATATAAACCCATCAAATCTTCTTCTTTTCATTTTTAAAATCTTTTTTTAATCTACTCTCATACAGAAAGAGAGCCCCATATTTCTCATTAAGTGTAATATTTGTGACCATCCTTGATTCATTAATTACTGTTCACTTTGACTCAAATTCTTTCAGAATTATATCAATAAAATTATCTCTAAGAATATCATAATCTAATCCTTTCTATCCAAATTATTGTAATCTATTTACAAATGTCAAAAATCAATATTGAACATTAGTTATAGGTTCTCCATAGGGAAAAGAGAAACCATGATAATAATCCCTAATAATGGATCTTCTTGTCTCAGAGATTTTTGACATTCCAAAATGATTGATTTCAAATTTCATCCAAATTCTATTAGCTTATTCTAAAGATGATATATGGTTTTATATATTCTTGGTCATAGAATAAAGAAAATTATGGTGTACCTTACATTTTTGTTGATACTCCTCCTTCACATGACTAGTAAAAAGTCTAAATTATTTATAAATAATTATATAATATCCAGTAAGCATAAAAAATTATCAATAGAAGTATTGATAAAAAAGTCTACATTGTGTCTCTCATGTTTTCATAATCATTCCCACCGAAGATAGGTGATATTTTAGAATTCAAATTTTCTATGGATAAGACATTTAAACATTTAATATTTATAATAGTGAAAAAATTATTTTTCTACAACACAAGTTATTAAAGTAATTATTTATAAAAAAATATTTATAAAATATATTAACAAAAACTTATATATGTATGATTAATAATGTATACTAAGTAGTGAAAACATCCTATCGTACAAATTTTTGGATATAAATATGTAAAAAATGCTAAGTTACACAAGTGGTGAATTATAATTGGTTATATTAACAAATATTTTGATCTAAAAAAATAAACAAAATATCTATCATAATTACCAACTGTGAGAGGAGGTAAATTAAGATGAGCATTCATCAATTTATGAGGTAGTAGTTCATCATACAAAAAAGATATATTCGTTTCGCATTATATGGTTATGTGAGTAACTATTTGTCTAGACCATATTATAATAACATATCATTATTTTTTGGATACTAATTTTGATATATAATCATTAAAAATAAATATTTTAGTGTGTGGTTATGTAAATAAAATTAATGTGATCATTAAAAATTGTTACCACATTTTTAGGTAACTCAATTAGGTTTATAAAAAAATTACATCCTTGATTGGATTTATACACAAGTTTAGGTTTCTAGGTTTAGGGGAGGGATTCTGAGATTATATTTTGGTTGTGTTTTTATGAATAAATGGACTTCATAGGTGTGGGTAAATTTGATGGGTGAGTGCCTTTTTATAGTGGATAGTGAGTGAAATTCAAAAGAAAATTTGAAAATGGAATTCCTCCCACGTTTTCCCCATGACATGTTGCTAAATTAATGGAAAAAATAATTTATAATGGATGATATGGTTTAAATATAAATATAAAATGGATTTTTTAAAAGTTTATATGCCATTTTCCTTTAACATTTAGGTTTAGTCTAATGGAATATTTATTTTTCTTTTAATCGTAGTTATTAATTTAAATTAATTTCTATAATATTTTTTTGGAAAATATGTTGAAATTATTATAAATTATAAATTATTATTATCCAAAATATGAAATAAATTTTTCCAAATTCTAGTAATATAAATTAAAAAAATTAGTTTAATATGAATCCTCTAGATGGGGAGCCAATGCAGGTTTGTTATGTAGAAATGTCCACATGTTTGCAAGGTTGTTATATCCAATTTCAATGTGAAATTCATTACAATGAACTAAAACTAATTTTTATATTAAAAATTTATCTATACAAACATTAAAAATTTTCAAAACTATAATTTATCCTTCAAATAAATTTGATGAAAAATTATTTGAGAATTAAAATTTTTGTATTTGTCACTATTCATTAAAAAATAAAACCACCTAGAATAATTACAAAAAATTAACCAAATATAATTTTTATAAACCCCATTAGAAAATTATTTTTATATTGATGTATAATATATAGAAATTTTCCAAAAAATGGTTTTAAGAATTGGTTTCCATTAAAAGCTGAAAACATTTCCATTTTTGAAAAATATACAATTTATGCACAAAAAACAATTTATTTTTATGTAATGATGGTCAAATATATAGGAATAATATAAAAAATAATTCATTCAATATGAGATATAATTTTTTTATTAATACCATTTAATAATTTTTATTAATTTAATATATTAGGATAAAAAAATTACCATTGAAACATTCCCATTATATTCAATCTGTTTTTATATTCATTTCTTATTAATTAATGAGCAATGAATTCATCTCATATTTTTATAAACCATATATTTTAATAATGTATTTAATAATATTCATATTCACTAATTTAAAATCTATTTTATGTCTTATGTTATGAAATTTAAAAATTATAGTACTATATTATTATTTTGTAAAACCCGGGCATGTGTGTAACATTGAATATCGATGAAATTATTTATTGTGAGTAATTAAAAATAACTCAGTTTTAAAGCATTTATATCTACATGAACTATTGAATTTATATCAAATAGTAACTGTGTTGTGAAGTCTCAGGATATTATATTCCCTTATGCACTTGGCATTGCATTTCATACATGCTATCGAACAAAATTGTCTTATTCTTGAATTTGGGGGCCTTACATAGAGCTCGATCCAAGCTGAAGTGTTCCACAATTTTCATTGATAGAATGATGACACTAAATTGAAATATTTTCAATGAAATATGAGATTTGGAGAAACATCAAACAAACATGTAGTTGTATTAGCCATGGTAATCATCGGCATTGTTGAAAAATGTTTTCTCTAATTTATATTATATTATATTTTTATTTTTACATTCTAAATGTTATATTATGTTACCATTGTCATGTCAATGTTTAAAATTTCAATTAGAACATATTGATGCTATATAATTTATATTTTTAAAAAATCCAACTAGTATAAACATTATTATTTTTACATAGGTGAGTTTGAAAAATTATAAAAAATAATGTATAGATACACTCCAAATGGTGTTTTTAATACTTACTGAATAAATAATGAACAATTGAAAATATTTAAAAAATAATAATAATAGATATAATAATTATAATTTATATAAAAATATTGTAAAAAAACATATCATTTATTTGTTACACAAATTTCAACTAAGGGATATTGAATTATTATAATATGTAATGTATAAATACAATCAAAATGGAATTTAAAATATTGACTAGACCTAAATAATTAATTATAATTTTAATAATTTTTTTAAAAAATTGTTAATACATAATATAAATCATTATATTCATAAATATATGACAACTATTTTTACAATTAAATTTTCATAATAGTGTTTCTGTTAATATATATTTTTAATTACATTATTCATGGAAAAAATATTTTATTATTATATAATTGTAATAATTATAATAATT
Organism: Viscum album; assembly: GCA_963277665.1. Taxonomy (NCBI): domain Eukaryota; kingdom Viridiplantae; phylum Streptophyta; class Magnoliopsida; order Santalales; family Viscaceae; genus Viscum; species Viscum album. The sequence continues at coordinate 469,031,146 of OY728122.1, read as the reverse complement.
AAGTAAATAATTATTTGATTCTTCAGTATAATTTTGCAGTTAAATTTTTAAAATTGCAATTCTTATGTTATTACTCAATAATATATATCTAATGTAAATTTATATTTTTGTTATAATTTGGAAATTTTTTTATCTTCAACTTTTTTTCCTATGTTTAGTATATTTTATATTTTTTCTTCAAATTATAAAATTACAATATATTTTTTAATCATTCAATGTGAAATACATGATACATAATGAGTTATATTTCAAGTAGTTGACATTGAATGTTTAGAAAATCTAACGTTTTTGTACACTAAAAATATAATTACAAAAACAAATTAATCTCATTAATATTAATTATAAATAAAAAATTTTCATGAAAAAATTAATATAAAACTATAAATGTCAAAGAAAAATAGAAATTAAAATAAGTATGTGTCTTTAAAAATAAATAAAATATAAATTATAATTGAATTCTAAATGAATTCAAACATATACACATAAAAATTAAAAATTTAAAAAAAAATTCCTTCAAATAATTGATTTAAATTTTATGTATTAATAATATTTTATTATTTAATATTGATATTATTATATCTATATTTATTATGAATTTAAACTATAATATTTAACATTAATCGTAATCATAATCATTAATTATGTTTGTATTATTATTAGTAATGTTCAAATTAATCGTATTATATGAGTTATTAATAGTAATCAATAATATTGTTATTAGTTACATCACCATTATCATCATTAATAATAATATTAATTTTTTTAAATAATATTAATTATATTATTTTCAATAAATTAAATAAATGATTTTTATCATGTCTTTACTATTATAGAGTTTAAAATATTAGCATCATTTTAATATTATTATCATATCATTATTAATGTGTATGATGCTTTTATTTGTATCATGAAATTTTTACATTGTAAATGTAATTATTTTAAATAATAATGTTTTTATATAGTAAATTATATTTTATTTATTATATATAAAACACAAAAAATATAAGAAATTGAATTTAATAATTTACAAGGAAATATCATAATTATTTATGGACATAACAATTATAAATTAAATAATTTATGCACATAATTATTATTAGGTACTACATTAATAATTAATATACTATTTTTTAATTATATACATTGATAATTAGTCCTCACTACATTAAAAAAATTATTTCCATATTTATTAGTTTTTTATACATTCATTATTAACCACAATATAAAATACAATACTGTTATTGATTGTTATTAACATTTATAAATTCATGTGTATTTAATTATTTATAATTATATTTTTATATTTTAAATATTAAATTGTTATAGTAATTTTTATTATTAAAACTAATTGGATTATTACTTATTTATAATTATATGAAATATAAAATTAATTAAATTCTTAATTACATTATTACTATTTAGTAAAATAAATTAACAATATTATTATTTTTATCATTAATAATATTATTAGTTTCATTTGATTAATTTTGTTATTGTTATTAGTTAAATTTTTAAGAACATTAATACATTATTATTTATAATTATTATGAATTTATTAATTAATATCTATTACATTGTAAAATAATTATTAATTATTAAAAAAATTCATGATTAGTAATTCCATGTAATTATTTAGTTTTTATATGTAATATATTAATAATTTAATGATAAAATGGAATGGATTATATCAAACATTGAATATAAAGAAAATATGTTGAGTGTCACACACATATAAAAGGTGGGATGCATTTGATTTTACGTAATATTTTTTGAAATTTTATAAAAAAAGTATCATTTAATATAAAAATTGTTATATACAGTTTAATTTTCTATTAACTATTTTTATATATATGTTTAAACAAAAACATAAAATTTGTAAATATAATTAAATTGAAGTCATTTTTTTGGGAGAATATCGTCTTCTAAAGTTATTCAATGAAGGTGTTGTCTAAGACATCACAATATTAGAAATGTTTTGGAACATGGAACTATATAGGAAAACCCATTAATTGAATGAATTAATAATAAAGAACTATCTGGAAAAAAACCCAATAATATATTAAAGCTCCACCATATTTCATTTATAGACATAAAAATAATCTCACAATCTACCTATATCTTGACTTTATCTCTAATATAATAAAAATTTTCATTATGTGGCTTTGAGAAACTTGTTTTGTGGGAGTAGTAGTAATTTCAGTATATGAAGAAGTAGTTTCATAGTGTATAAGAGGTTGAAAAGGAAATAACATTGCAATAAATTCTCATTTTTATTCATTGATGTCATCCCACAATTGTATGTTCGATGTTTTTTTTAAAGAACACTTTATCATGTATTATATTTCCCGTGAGATTTTATGAAGGGGAATTATTTCTGATTGTTCATCATCAAAAAACTATGATCATTAATTTTGTTGATATATATGTTCTTATCCATATTTTATCTGTCTTTTTCATGGGATTCAGAAATATAAATGTATACTCATTTATCCTTTTAATGGAACTAATTTTTATCTTTCATATAAAATATCATTACCCATAATGTCAAAAAAATTACATATAAAGGGTATATCCATCTCATTGAAATGAAAAATATTATTATATTCACTAACAGACAATTTTCGGATCATTTTTCAAATAAATTCCACAACAATTCTAAAAAATATATACATATATATATATATATTAAATTCTTGTAAATTAAGAAATAAATCAGTGTTATATATTTTAATTTCAATGAAATTTTATAAATTTTTTTAAAAAAATTAAATAAGAAAAATCCATTCAATTCAAAATGAAATGATATATTTTTATATTTTTTAATACTAGAGGAGAACACAGAAAGACTTTTTTGGATATAGACTTAACTAGTTGTGATCATCCTATTAACCACACCAAAAATTAGGGAAATCCCACTCTCTACATAGAGATTTTTTCATGGGATCTATGCATGTTGGAAATGAGTGTCACGACCCCATCCCCACAATGTATACCCCATAATGGACCGACAAAGTGATAAGGGAGATAATGACCCATGATCCCACTTCACTTAGGCCCCGGGATGGAGTCTATCACTAAGGGTATAATAAACACACAAAAAGGAGGTATTACCCTCTATGAGAACATATTAGAATGGGAGAGATAAGACAAACACAAACCCATACCCACTCATAATACAATATAAAATTAACCCAAGAATAAATATGTAATTTCATGAAAAAACTACTACTACTCAATCGGGAAAATGGTAAGTACCAATAGAATGTATAAAAGTAGCTGCTATGAATCCCAAAGAGTTTATATAAACACCAAGCTAGTGGTAACAAGCCTGATTTCCAAAATTCTCCTTGTGACCTGAATTTTTTTTATATAACATAGGGTGAGTATAACAGTATACTCGGGAGGATCCTCCCCAGGGCCTTTTGTGAAAAATTAAAGAAAGTGTGATAAAGCACATTCAATCAATAAAAGAAACGAACTTTTCACCTAAATATGTATAATATGTTCCCAAACTCAATATTTCTACTGTCACCATGTATGACATACAAGAGCATATAAAATAAAATAAATATTAATGGTACCACAATACTTCCTTGCTAGTTTTCTACTTTGACCCAATGCCACAGGTCCTAATCCTTATCTCCCCAATAATGTCAGCCCGAAGACACCTTCGAATGCACCACAGCCTGCAACTTATGAAATAAAAGGCTTTACTATAGACACATAGTAGAAGCACCATCCCATCCACAAAATTAAAAGTATCCAGGGTGTTTCTGATATCCACCACTACTCACATAAAGTATATCATAGATCGGGTATTACACATAAATCCTCTACAACCCATACAACTAGTAATAATCCTCAAAACATCACCTAAAATACATGATATGACTATAATTGGGCTTATAAAACTATATCCAGAATATATATGAGTAAAATAACTAGAATCCATTACATCCCTCTATAAACAAATAAGGGGAAAACTGACTGCTGTGCATATCAGCTCATGTAACATCCAAGAAAAATGATTGGGACCAAAGGGGGAAGTCAGTCATCTATGCTCCCACATGGATGTTGGGGAGAAAACACCCAACAAGGGTCATATACCATGGGTGTTGGTATCACTACCTGACATGGTTGGGTAGTGTATATAAACACAAAGTTTACATTATATAATATACGTCACAACCACACTATTATAATAAATTAGTATTTTACAGAACTACAACTAACATTTCTCAAACTCCCATATGCCACTGCTTATACAATATATCATATATGAACGCAACCATTTTAAGAGCTTTATTAAATCATCTATTATATTTTATTCAGTGGAAATTTACATTAATTAATTCATTAAACATTTATCAACCACTGTCAATTATTAATTACATTATATTAGCATTCCATCAAAGTCACATGCCCTCCAAATATAACCACAACGAGTCCACATATCATCAAAATTAAGCACAACACTGCATCCCATCAAGGTCCAACCACATGGGTTCAACGTCATTTATTCAATATTTTATTAACATCATTAACACATTTCCATAATTTAAGGTATTCTATGAAATAATTCTATGATACCAAACACTATGATATTTACACCATGAGTATATGAACTACTCGTCAAGTATTTTCCACACATATCAATTGTATAGACCCATCCTCCATTGAGAATCTAAACACAGAAATTATATGTCTTACCCCACACGTCGTAGACTCATTTAGAAGTAGGCTATAAAAGAACATCACCCTCATCTAGTGGGGAAAGTATATAAGATAAATAAAAAAAGTAATCTAACAAGAAAAACATCGAGTAAGCCCATCTTCGACCCATTCCATCTTCTCTAGTGTCCGACCCAACACCCATATGAATAAACATACATATCTCCCCACTATAGTCATAAACTACATCCACTTCCATGGGCATCACTACCACACACACCATTATAGCCTTTCGGATCACATCAGAGCACATGAAGTATGAAACAATAAAAAACTGGTCGCTTGGCCCTAATCAAGGCCTTAATCCTTCACATATAACAAGAAATGACATCTCAAAAGAATAAGGTTCTTATACTTTACAAGAAAAAGGGTTACTTGGAAAATATCCATGTATTTTCCTTTATTAAAAACAACTTCTTTAATACGTATTGAATCAAAGAATTCATTATATTTAGGTTCAATCTATGGTCAACATAACCAGAAAGCAACCATAGATATCACAAAATAATTAAACAAGCCTACTACATCAATTTTATTATCATCATATTAAAACAACATCTAGCTTTTTTTGACATTCCACTTTATCTATGGATTTTTAATTTATAATAATTCCCTAAATAATATTCTTTAATAATTTCCATCAAGAACGATATGATAAACAAGAAATTCATAGACATAACAAAATCTAGAAAATCTATAGGTAGAAAAAACGGTTGAAACCAATTTATTAATCCAGTTAAACAATTTATTTTGTAAAATTAATTTTCCTTTACTTGGAAAAATCATGCTAAATATACTCATATGTGTATGAAAAATAGTGAATCAATGAATACCCTACCTTAAAAGGATTCTAAAATTCATTTCACACAAGTATAAGCTAATCAAAATGTATCCTGATCACCTATCCCGCAATGACTACATTCACCAGATGATGTCTGGGCATGACCGCATAAATACACACCCAAGAAGTATCCATTAGAAACAAGGAGATCATAGGCCATTACATATAAATAAGACATGAGAGGAAATAGATCAAGGTACCCATAAGATGGACGTATACCATACCTTATATCAAAAATATATTGACAATTCTTAGTCACACCAAAATAGGCGGTGCACATGTAGGTGGAAGAAACATCAAGGGGAAATGATTTATGGAATGCAATTTGATCCCACCACTTCTATGAGATGATTGTATTGGGGTTCCTCACACAAATAGAAGGATAAAGGAATTAAAGAAGGAAATGTTACTAAAATTTAATGATTAGATCTGAGACTAATGAGATTTTAAATTGATTAGAATTTCCAATAATGTGAATCACACTAAACAACACTGTTTGACCAATTCAAAGCCTTCAGATTTGTATAATGTCTATGATAATAATTAGATCCGTGGAAATGTCTTCATACCCACTTAAATATTGAATTCAAATAATTTTAAATCAATGAATGATATCAAAAGGGAATAATTGGGAAATCTGGGAATGTATGGAAGCTTGAAAAATAGTTGGAAATGACTCACTATTCTTGAAACACTATAGCACCTACAGTTAGATGTCTCGCTGTTCGGGATACACTTTTCACAAGATTTAAAATTTTGGAAAGTGTTGGGGGTAAGTAAACCTGACCACATAGAAGACCTCAAACACATGATTTTAGAAATGGAATAGTCGATTTAGGTATGAGACATTAAATTTGGTACCTCTAAAAATAATCTTGTGCTCGAGAATTCAAAACCAACCCAAATATGAAAACGTTGGGTACAAAAAACCACCCTTCGATATACCTCTCAAGGCCCTAGCCATTCCAAAGAGCTAAACCACTACCTTAAAGAGACATCAATAAACCATGTGAAAACTAAAACCATTCCCTAACCACTCTCCCTGGGGATATACCTCTCAAAAGAGAGTAAGGAACAACATGAAACGAGAGAATTCCATCTCATAATCATCAATTATCTACAACTACAAACGAAAATCATTAAAAAAAGATAGATATCAAATACATCTGGTTACATAGCACATATCTATGATTCATTTTCCCATTTACATTCTTCTATTCTATCATTCCACCATAATAAAAGAACCATGAAAATAGAATTAACATTCATCGATTTCTCGTTGCTGTCCCGGATCTCTACAAGCGGCTCCATGAAGGTCACATAATCATCAACAACTATCTCTCCCCAATTGATGATGTGAGAGTCAGTGTGAAGACAACAATAGAGTGAAAAAATGTGAAAAAATTGTGTATTTGGCTCATCTACAAGGGAGGTTCTACCAAATATTTCATGGATCCAAAACAATCCAACACCTCCAATGGCCCAAAAAACATGGGAGAAAGCTTACTCCCATGACGAAACTATCAATGACAGTGGGGGGGGGGTTGGTCACCTCAAAAAAAATGTGATCCCTAATGTCATACTACAATGTTAAACTCCAATGAATGGTATAGGATTTATAATTTTCCTTCACAACCAACATCCTCTCTAAAAGTCACATAAACCTATTATTACATATTTTGTACTAGTTTGGGCATAAGAATTGTTGACTCTCCAACCCCAGTCTATTGAAATGGAGAATGGAATTTTCAACCATAAGAGGCATCAAATGGTGCCATAATAATGGTGGAGTGAATACAATTTATTTAAGAGAACTATAAAAATGGAATTTAACTCATTCACGAACCATTAAAATCCCTAGAATACAAGTGTATCATGTCTTCAGGAGTCTGGTTGTTCTGCACTGTTTGATCATCCATCTATATAAGAATAGAAATTATAAGGAATATCTGAGAATAGAAAGCATTCTAGAGTCCTCTCTAAACCATGGTGGTAAAATGGGGGTCTTAATCGGAAATTATAGCCCATTAGACACATTGGAGTGTAACCACCTCCACCAGATACTACCTTGAAAAAATTTCCACTGATCTCAAATCGTTGATTGCTATAAATTGAAAGGATTTCATCAAATGATCCTATACCACCCATAAAAATTCATAGCCTCATTGAGCTCGAGATAAAATGGTTAAAATTTCAATCAACATGTTCTCCCACTTCCACTTAGGAACATTTAACGGTTGTAAAAATCCACTGGGATCACTGTGCTCGACCATCGCCTTCTGGAATACCAAACATCGAGACACAAAATCTAAAACGTCTCGATTCAACACAACCTAACACAAATGACTCCTCAATATTTGGAAAATCATTGTCACTTCAGGATGTACCACTAAGGGAGATCTATAAAATTCACTGATAACCATATCACACATTTCCAATGGAACAAAAATCCTCCCCCAAAACAATACTCGGTGTCGATCATCCTCAGACCAACCATCAAGGTCCTCTCCAAAAATAAATTGGTCTCTCTAGACTGCCACCTCAAGATCCCCCAATTAGGAATCCACTAACTTATACAACCAATATGACCACACTATCATCTGAATAAGACAACCAATTCCCTAATATTCTCCAATACCCATGTGTATTGCTGATATTTTTTCCATCACTCTCTTGGTATCACTAGATTCAGGTACGACAACACTTCATGACATCCTACATTGTTCATTGACTACAATACTCCTTTATCCTAGTGTATACAACAAATCTATGTATCAGTCCTATTAAAATCCATACATGAATGGTTTTTCTAGGTCAATTCATACTATGATAAAACATACCATAGGATTTTATAATCGGTGAAGACCAAAAAGCGCTCTCCAATGAAGTAATTTCTCCAAAATATTAGGGAAGCACCACTATTTCCAACTCAAGATTGTGGGTGGCATAGTTATACCCTCAAGAGCAAGGAATCATCGCACTTATTCAACTATCTTATGGGATTAACAGGACACCACTGCTTATATCATTGATGGATCACTAGATACACCATACTAGAATACAAAATTCCACAAGAGGGGGACTACATGACACCAAAATGCACAAATTGAGAACTTCCCAAAAGGCTGATTTCGATGATGAACTCCCAAAATGACACACAAATTCTATACATGATCTTCTCCATATGAAGAGTACACGCAGATTTCATCAATGAAAACCACAAAAAACATATCTAGGAAACTATAAAAGGCATCATTCATCAACCCCATGAAAACAGATAGAGAATTTGTCACACCAAACAACATCAACAAAAACATGTAATTACCAAGTGGAAAATAGAAAGAAGTCTTTGGGATATCCTCATACCTCACATGCATCTGATGATACCCGGAAAACAAATCAATATTTTGAGAACCAACTTACAGACATTAGTTGATCGAACAATTCATTAATAAATGGAAGAATATAGTGTTTCTTCACTATCACGTTGTTCAATTGATCATTATTGCTAAACAATCGCAATCTACTGTTACCATTCTTTTGGAACAAAACCAGTGCACTCTAGAGTGAGACAAATGGTTGAACGAAACCACACTACAAAGTACCATCAACCTATTTACATGGCTCCAAAATAGAGAAAGATCCTTCCAATATGGAGACCTTGTGATACGAAACACTTTTGACTGTAGTTAGATAACATAATCAATCTCTCATCATATTTGAAACTCAACAACCTCTTCTCGAAAGACATCAGTATACTCATCAATAACCCTATGAAATGATGTATAATGAACATTTAAAAAACTCAAATTCAACATTTCCATTAGGGATGACAATGAAGGAACATGCCTCTAACCCATATTTTCGTCTCTCATGATAACAGACCCTGCTACCTATCCATCAGCATCGAAAAAAACAACCAAAACCCAGATGAGATCCACATCATCTTTCACCAGAAACATCCAATCCATGCTAAGGATGAAATCATATGGTTCTTTTCGTAAACATGGGAAATCTCCCTAAGAGAGGTGTTTCACCAACACTATCTCACTATCATTATATAATTCAAGAAAGTAAGTTTGACTTCTAACTAGCTTATTACCATCCAAGGCCACTAAGAAGCCTCTTTACCTCATGTCCCAAATCATAGAAAAGGCATAGTGATATGAATGAGTGTGTCTCTGCTGAGTAAAACAAGGCGTACAACCAAGTAAATAACATGAAATGGTTAACTCAAAAGATGTTTGGATCACCTGGGGCTATCAAAAATAAATCATGTAGTTGACCATGACCTCTTCCTAGATCTCTTTGACATTAATGATGAGTACCCCACTTTCACGCTTTTCTCCTTGAAGGAAACGAGCATCCTAGGGGATATCATTTAAATGAACCTGAAAAAACATGATGCTGGTGGCTGGGACCTACCCCCGACTGAACGGAAACTCTACTACCATGAAAACCAATAACCTTAGAGCACCACACTACTCCGTGAGGAATCTTGATGACTCCCCATCAATGATGATCTAGTTTTAGAAAATGTTCTCTCGACGACCTAAGCACTCACACGAACCTTAAGATATTTCTTCATCACAAATGACCTGGTTGGGCCCTAAATCACTAGACACAAATCCTCCTCGAAATGCCTTACCCTATCCTCTTCATCTGGCAACATATCCGTAGAATATTGCAAAAGGTCCCAAAAATGGATCCCGAACTCCCTCACATTGGAGCATCCTGGTTGAAGGGTAAGTAGCTCCTAAAGACTGGCCAACTTTGTGGTTGATAAAATAAAATTGACTTTTAACATATCTAATAACGTCTCCTATAGGATTGCCGACTCATTGCGAACCATAAGGAATAAAGACTATGACTGCCTCACTGCCCCACACAATATCGTCACAACCAATGAATCCCAGAACTCCATCCAAGCATGGATCGAACTGAAGGATATGTCAACCTCCTAAAACATTCCTTATATAATGATATCAAAATGAATCCCTCATACTTCTATGTATCATTTCCCTGAAACTCTTGGAGTGTCCTCCTCCAATTATAATTTTCGTCAACCTCTACTCTATGGCGATCTGGTGGTGTAGACAGCTTTATATCTTCTACCCAATCCTGATAAAGATGTTGATCTAGAGCTATACATACAAAATAACAATTAGTTAGAACTCATAGAACTCGAATAAGGAAGAAAATTATATTAATTAATTATTTTTTTATTAATTTTATGCTAAACAATCACAAGATCTACCCATTTAAACATAGTCTCACAAAAAAGTGATGTATGATCCTTTCCTAGGTCTCTACCCTACAACAGTATCACTACATTTAGTTTCCATTGTAAATATAAAGGACTATGAAAAATACCATAGGGTTCCCTATATACATGTGTCTCATCCAGTCTCTAGTGTTTATAGTTATTTCTAAACATAGATGATACAATTTCCCAACCAACCCATGCATCCTCACATATGTCTAACATTAAACTCATTCTTATCCCTCTACTAGAGCTCGAATACCAATCTGTCAAGACCCCCAACCAACAATGTGTAACCCACTGGGGCAAGAAAAGTGATAAGAGTCATATTGAATCCTTGATCGCCTCCTCTAGATCCCCCTTGGATGGAAACTACCACTGAGTGTATAATAAACACATAAATGGGAGACATTACCCTCTAAGAGAACACATGAAAAAGATAGAGATAAGACAAACACCAATCAACTCCAACTCATACTGAAATATAAATAAAACCCAAGTACACATATTTTTTCCCTGAACAAAAAAAAACACTGCAACTCATAATGTAAAAGTACAATGAAAATGAAATTAAAGTAGCAGCGACCATGAAGCCCGAACATCTCCTTTTAAAACTAAGATAGTAGTAACCAACATGATCTCAAACATTCTCCATGTGACCTGAAAACCATTTATATAACATAGGGTGAGTGTAAAAATATACACAAAAGGATCATCATTAGATCCTCTTGTGAAAATGTAAAGGAATCATGCAAAATCACCGTGAATCAACCAGTTAGACTAACTCATCAACTAAATATCTATACTATGTTCCCAACCAAACCATGGATACTCTCATCAAGTATCACATGAAAGTGTATATAATATAACAATGAATATCACTGTTATGCCACTTCCACATCAGTAGTTTTTACTATTGCACAACATCGAACATCCAAATCCATCACTCTGCAAAAAGGCTGCCTTGAAGACACCTAGGTGAGCACCAGAACCTACACCTTGGGAAATACAAGGCTTTCCTACATACTCCCAAGTAGAGGAAAACACCATCCAAAGAACTAGAAGTAACCAGGTTGGATCATGGAGCTACCACAACCTTCAAAATGTGTATCATATATCGATTATTACACATTAATACAGTAAAACTGATACAATGAGTAAGGTTTCTCAACCAATCAAAACCTATACATGTTATACCAATACTAATTCATAGGAAAATATATCAAGAATTTAAGCATGTGAAATTAAAATAGCACATTATATACATCTTCACACACAAATGGGGAAAACTATCAGTTATTCATGCTAGTGCAAGTAATAACCAAGAGAAGAGTGCATGGACAAGGGGGAATCAGCCATCCATCCTCTAATCATGATGTTGGGGAAAACAACCCTAGGGTTCAGAATCCCAGGGGTGTCAATCACCCTAACCTAAAGAGTGTTGTAGAATATAGAAACATAAAAATTACATGATATAATATACCTCACAACCAAACTGTGTAAAACCCCATGTTAGAGACACAACAATATCTAACGTCTCATATACTCCCGCCTTCCATATCTATGACTTGATATCCTAAAATCACAAAAACATTTAAAGTAATTTACTAAATCCACTTCTCCCTCTGAATCAGTTTCACTTTAAATTAATTAATTATTTAAACATTAACCAACCATTATCATTCCCACATTATATAACATTATAATTCCAAAAAAGTCCCATTCTCTCCACGCTTAACCACATCGATTCCACCAATCATCATAAGTAGAAACAACATTGCATCAAAGAAAGCACTAACCACATGGGTTCAAAATCATTTATTAGTTCATTTATTATCATCATTAACACATTTCCATATTCCATGTATTATATGAAATAATTATATGATACCAATCACAACAGGCTCAACATGGTGAGTATATATAGACTACCCGTAGAGTGTTTTCCACCCATAACAGTAGTGTAGAACCATCCATCCAGGAGAATGTAAACAAGAAAAGCAAGTGTCATACCCCATGAATATTCAACTTTGTTGGAAGGAGGGTAAGAAATAACATCGACATCAAGGAGTGGGGAAGGTATAACAACTAAACACAAACATGCATCCGACGATAAAAAGTATTGACTAATCCCAACTTTAACACTTTTCATCATCATTAGTGTCCCCAAAGACACCTATATTTGTAAATTGTTGTGCCTCACCACTCTAGGAGTCAACTGATTCCACAACTATGTGTCCTCCATACCCCATAAATCAAAGTATCATTACTAGCACACATCACATTACAAGCAGAAGTAAACGATATGAAACTAGGATCTTTTCCCCAATCACGGCATTCATCCTTCACACATAATGAGCACTCACTGCAAAAAATCATTAGAATCTTGGTATTTAAAAGAAATAGTGTAAATGAGAACCCAAACAATCATTATAATTTTTCATCAAACAGTACTTTAATCTATCTTGAATTAAAGGATTCATAATTACTATGTTTTGACTATTGGAAACCTATCATGCGAGATACCGTTTCAATCAAAAATTAATTAATCTTGGTTACTGATGTAATTTTAATATCATGAAATTGAAATAACAAATCAAATTCATTTACATGCCTATATATCTTTGAAAAATTAATTTACTATTAATCAAAACTTTATTTTTTCCAATTTTCATTAAGATTGACTTTGTAAATATGGAATGTATAGATATCACAATATATTAAAAAACAAGAGGAAAAAAAAAATAATCAAAACCAATTAATTAATTCTATTGAAATATTTAATATGAAAAATTAGTTGGAATTTAGTGGGATAAATTGTAACACCCCGAGCTTCTACGATACGCTTCTCTTTCAATAATGCAATAATTTGCATTGTACGCAAGTTCGAGATTCTAACGCACCACGACCAATCAAAATAGCCATTATGAATAGTAATACCAACCTTTTGAAATTATATATATTTTATATTTCAAAATGAACTTCATTTTTGGATTCGGAATATAGAAAATAGCCTATGTTGAATTTTTGATATTTTTATGAGAACTTCCAATTTTTTATGAATAGGGACAAATACTTAAAAACAACTTTTTTAATCAAAATAATTTATAGTGATTGTAACACCCAAGAATTTTATTTTATATAAATCATAAAATGAATCTTTTTATACACACAACACTTTCTTGGCTTGATTTACATGAAATCGCAACCTTCCTCGATAGCTTGCGTCACACGCAATACCGAGTTTCACTATAAAATGATATGATAATAAAATACTATTAAAACTAGCCGTTATGAATAGTAATAACCAATTTTTGAAATTTTATAAATTTTATTTTTAAAAATGGACTTCATTTTTGGATTTGGAATATCGAAATTATCCTAGGGTGAAATTTTGGTATTTTTCTGAAAACTTTCAATTTTTGATGAATAGTGAAACCACTAAGTGTTAGTTAAAAAACTGAATTTTTCATAAAACATAATTTTACCGCTTTTTTGAGTGGAATTTAAAAAATACAAGAGACATAGTTGATTTCAATAAGTAAAATGTGGTTCAATGAGATGAAAATAATTTTTGGTGAATATTATCTTTTTACTTTTATTTACCACAGTTAAAAGTAAATAGGGTAATTAAGGGTAAAAATGATATTATTATTACCCTAACACATTTCCTAATTCTATTGGATAAGTCTAACTCGACCAAAAACAAACTTAGGAATAAAATATGACCATTTAGACCCACTTGGATTAGATTAGGACATTTATTATTAATTTCTTTAAAGAAGGGTTAAAATAGTTAAAATCAATGTTCAATAAGTAAATAATTTTTAATATAAGGTTATATATAAGATAAATTCGACTATAAATATTCATTAGAAAGATATCAATATTTCCTACATAATGGTATTTTATTTTTAATTTTTATACATTAAATAATTTAATATATTTATGACACAAAGATGATGCAGTAATTATCTTATTAATGAAATATTGACATAATTGATGTTATAAACACCAAAATAAATGTAATTTGAGACTTTTTATGAATTAAATTAATTTTTTAGGTTAATATGACAAGTTAGTATTGATTTAATTAACTTTTTTCGAAATAATAATTCTGTTATAAGTTTCACAAAAATCAATTACTAAATAGTGTCAAAATTGACATAAAATAGTTTTTAAAACAAATATTATATTAGTAATTGTTATTTTATTCCTAAAAATCTAAGGTTCTGCCAAATGACTTAGATAAAGTTATATATATTAATAATAAACAACATGGGGTTCGTTTGGCTGATTATTGTATGTTTATTAACCTTATAGTATAAGAACACAAGAAGACACGGTAAAAGTAAAATTATTTAACTAAATGTTAAATCTAAATGATAAGGTTAAAATAAGAACCTAAACTTGTCTAAATTCTATTGGATGAGATTATTTCGACCCATCCCAACATTATCTTAGAAATATATCAATTTGGAGCTATTTAAAACCGATCTTGACTTTATAATAAAATAATATTTTTAGTTTTCCCAAAGGAGCCCCTCTCCTCCCTTATAAAAGGGCACCTCCTCCCCCTCTTCCTCACACCACTTTGAGCCTTCAAGATCGGCCAAACCATACTGATTCCTCCTCTCCACTTCCCTAGAGACATCCTAGAGGTTCTGGTCTTCTTAAAAGACCAATTTTAGTGCCCTAAAGGATGGTCTCAAAGAATAACTTTAAAGAATAGATAATGTCTGTTACCGATTCTTTCATCTTTATTTCTGCTTACACATATTCTTATTTAGTTGTTTCATTATGATGTAATAACATCAGTATCACTCATATACTGATATGTTATTATTAGTATGAAAAAAACCCTATTTCACCATCTATCCATCCTACGGAAAATGAAATCACCGCGCATGTGTACGTACGGAATACCGTCTCCACGCCGTGGTGTAATCTATTTTCCACCACCACCTTACGTGGATGGGTATAATGGTGTAAATAATGACTATATATGACTATTGTAAAGTGATATTGATTCTGAAAAAATATACATACACTCCAATACAATTCCACGATCATGGGAACGATATCATCGCTCGTGCATACGTACGGAATACCGTCTCCACGATGTGATGCGACTAGTTCTACATGATTTTCATTGCATAATGATTACATAAATGAATTGAGTGAATAAATATGATATATATTACACTAATACCATTCTGGAAATGATGTATCTATAAACTAAAAATAAAAATAAGAATTTATTCGACAAGACACGCATAAGAACAAAAAGTAATAAACACCCGAATAACAAGTAGTAATGAAATATTACTAATAAGAAGCTAAGAATATGACCATATATGATATCAAAAAAATAAGTATGATTCTGGAATAAGTAAATAACATTATTTAAATCATTATACAGGAGGTTCGGACACGTACAAAGCATATCAGACCTAAGGGAAGGGAAATATCACAATCTCAATTTTATTTGAGATTGTTTATACTTTGGCATTTACTGGGGTGTATTTTATCATCCACATCCATGTTTCCTCAATATTTAATACTATTTCCATTCACCTACAATTTTTTAAATCCTATTTTACCCTTCGGTGAGTTTTTAGTAAAAGATATGAAAGGAATCTTTTGTCGTTTTTCGTACAAGGTACTTTTTTGACTTTTCCGACAAACGTACGAGAAGAATGTTTTTTAACTTATACGGCATGAATGTATTTTCAAAACATTATTTCCAAGAAGATTCCTTTACAAGTTTTCATGTTTATTTTTAATCAACTTCTTTTAAAATTGTATGACATGTTAAGAAAGGAAAAGTGTTTTTGAAGTAGAAAGGATATTTTCCTCGAGAATGGTGTTCAAGTGTTTTGTCAAAATTATTTTCCATCTAAGATAATAAAAGAGATATGTTTTTATCCATATGATTACATTGATTTGATTAGGTTGTGATGGAATTTTTTTATGAATTCCTTTATCTTATATGAATTGTTTTATGATGTCACGATGTTTAAGAATCCCATTTTTATTACATGGGTTATTCTATGATGTATGGTTTATGATTTTGTGGAACAATAAGAATGGTATCATTATGATATGGGTGGGACCTATATCTCCATCCAATGCATTGGGTAAAGATTTTATATCTCATGAGATAGACATGGCTGGAATGGCAGGTTAAACCGGTTCAGTGAAACAGGACTGAAACAAGGAGTGAACTCGGTTCAGAAATTGCATTTGTCCACTAAGATAGTCTTGGCAATGAGTCTTGACTAACACGAAATGATTCTCTATGAATATGTGTGTATGCCACAAAGTTTCATATTTTATGTTATGATTATTGGGATTACATTTCACTACTATGATTTATCCCATGTTATGAGATTATGATCTCTTTTCCAGGTTAAGATTTTCAAAAGTTATGTGCTTATGTATATGATGTGATTGATATTTCTTTTGTTTACCCTTACTGGGAATTTTAGCTAACCCTTTTGTATGTTTTATTTCCCCAGGTTAGGAAGAGGGTTATTAAGTAGAATATTCCAAAAAGGGACTCTAGATATGATGAAATAAATGGGAGGCAAAGTAGATGCTTTATGAACCAGTTGTTTATGCTTTCCAGTTTCTAAAGACACTATACCTATATGGTCCTTTCATGGTTTTGTTATATGTTGTAATAAGTGTGCTTAAATTTTGAAGTAATAACAATGTATGTAAAGTATGGGTCGTTATAGTTGGTATCAGAGGAAAGGTATAGTCAACCTTTGGAAACTAGGATGTGAAAGCCTTAGTAAGAACCATAAGGATAAGTCTAAGAATAGAACAAAATCATAGTGTTTTAGAAATGACCATTAATAACCTAGGTTAAGACCTTAAGTGTGAAATTTTATTCTTGATTATGTGGTTTTCCTATTATAATTAGTGTTGCTCACACTGTTCTTCTTGGTTTTAGTCAATGGCTGGAACCCGAAGGAACCGTGTTAATGCATAATGTGACAGGCAACACAATGATTTTCCCCCGCAGCAACCAAACGTTATGGGAGCTGGAATGAAAAATCTTGTAGCCATGCTCCCACAACGTTATCAAGCTATGAATCTTGTAGGACTTCCAAACGATCAAAGGAAGGAGCAACATTCTGTTGAATCCTTCATGAGGCAGCGTCCACCTTCTTTCAGCGGGTATACTGATCCATTAGTTTCTAAACAATGGATTAGTACTACTGACAAGATATTTCAGTTCTTCAATGTTATGATCATGATAAAGTCATCCTAGCAGTGTATCGTTTGGAATGAGATGCTGATCGATGGTGTAATCTTATTAAGAATACAAGGAAAAGGGATGAAATTGAGATCAAGGAATGGGACGAGTTCAAGAACTTATTTTTCAATAAGTACATCCCTCATATTCTCTGAACAAAGATGGTGAAAGAGTTTCTTGAACTGAAGCAAAAGGATGATAAATCTGTTGGTACCTATGAAGCAAATTTCACAAGACATGAAAGATACGCTTCTGGTATTATTATCCAACCTGAGAGTAAGATCGATCGATTCTTTAGTGGCTTAAAACCAAGTCTTCAAAGGGCGTTAGCCATAAGGGACTTCAATAGCTACGAGGAAATTATTTGATGTGCTCTCAATGTCGAGATAGAGATTGGAGTAACCAATCAGTCATATGGGTTTGATAAGAAGAGGAAAATGCAATTCAAAGGAAAATCTAAAGAGCACACTGAAAAGAAGATGAGTTTTCCCTTATGCTCAAAGTGTGGAAAGAAACATGGAGGTAGTTTTCTTAAAGGGACAAGTAAATGTTTCATATGTTGAAAGGAAGGTCATCGGGAATTTGAATGCAGCAATGATGGGAAGAAGATTTCTAATGATGAAAACAAAGGAAGGGATACACAGAATGACCCTACTACACATCAATGTTTCAAGTGCAAGGAGATGGGGCATTATGCCAATCAATGCCCAAATCCAAGGGTTGATGATGATGGTCGACGCCAACAAACTCTTAAGGCTAAAGACAATGGAAAGTCCCATGAAATTTTTATCAGTGATGTGGTGTACGATAACGATGTGGTGAAAGGTACACTTACCATCCACTCTAAAGTAGAAAATGTTTTATTTGATTCTGGATCCACCCACTCCTTTATTTCAGAAGAATTTTCTAAGGATATCACCGTATTACCTCAACAGGTATATGTTGAGTTAGCTATGACAACCCCAAATGGCACAACAATCGCATAAAAAGTTTATAATTCTTCTCCGATTGAAGTTTGTGGGAATGTGCTTCCTGCAAATCTTGTGATCCTTCCTATAGGGAAAATTTTATGTGATTCTTGGCATGGATTGGATTTTTCTACATGGAGCTCATATCAATTGCCAAAGAAGGGAAGTCACATTTCATATTCCAGATCAATCTATGATCGTCTATCGATGAAAGGATGAACATAACATTCCAGTGGAAATTTCATCCATTTTTTGGGTATTGATTCCACTAAATGAATGTTATTTATCTCAAATGGTTGGTGAGAAACTCATGATTAAGAATATTCCCATTGTACGGGAGTTTGATGATGTCTTTCCGGAGGAATTACCGGGTCTTCCACCGAATCGTGAAGTTGAGTTTTCAATAGAACTCGTACTGGGTGCTTTGCCTATTTCAAAGACACCTTATAGAATGGCCCCAATTGAGTTGCAGAAATTGAAGAATAAACTCCAAGAGAATCTTGATAAGGGGTTCATATTCCCTAGTGTGTCACCTTGGGGAGAACCAGTTCGGTTTGTTATGAAGAAAGATGGATCAATGAGACTCTGCATTGATTATCGGGAACATAACAAGATCATTATCAAGAACAAATATCCTCTCCCATGCATTAATGACTTATTTGACCAACTATGAGGAGCTCAATACTTTTCCAAGATTGATCTTCGTTCAGGGTATCATCAATTTAGGGTCAAAATGGAGGATATACCAAAGACGACTTTCCGTACAAGGTATGGACACTATGAATTTATAGTGATGCCATTTGGTCTTACTAATTCCCCTACTATCTTCATGGATCTAATGAATAGAGTCTTTAGAGACTATCTTGATCAGTTTGTGGTAGTCTTTATAGGAGATATTCTTGTTCATTCAAAGAGCAAGGAAGAACATGAAGATCACTTGAGAATTATGTTGAAGACCCTGAGAAAGGAGAATCATTATGCCAAATTTACCAAGTGTGAATTTTGGCTTCAAAAATATGCATTTTTGGGTCACATAATCTCAAAAGAGGGGATATCTGTGGATCCAGCAAAAACAGAGTTTATTGAAAGATGATCAAGACCAACAACAATAACTGAGATCCGACGTATTCTTGGTTTGGCTGGATATTATCGACGTTTTGTGAAAGATTTTTCACGATTATCTAATCCACTCACCAAGTTGACTCTGAAAGGAGTTAAGTTTGTTTGGACGGAGGAATGTGAAGGGAATTTCAAGGAGTTTAAAAGAAGGTTATCCAGTGCACCTGTGCTCACACTACCTTGTAGTGGAGAAAGGTTTGTGATCGACAGCGATTCATCCAAGAATGGAATGGGGTGTATTTTTATGCAAAATGATATGGTGATAGCTTATGCCTCACGACAGTTGAAAATACATGAGCAAAATTACCCGACTCATGATTTGGAGTTAACTGCGGTAATCATCGCATTAATGATATGGAGGCATTACCTTTATGGTGAAAGGTGTGATATTTATACTGATCATAAAGTTTAAAGTATATTTTCACACAAAAGGAGCTGAATATGCACCAAAGAAGATGGTTGGAGATGATTATGGATTACGACTACTCAATTCATTACCACCCTGGGAAAGCAAACAAGGTGGAAAATGCATTAAGTCGACAAGAACAAGCTAGTTTAGCCATGATGAGGTTCACAAAAGATCCAATATTTATGGATTTACAAAGGATGGATCTTGGAATTATAATGAAAGGGGAAAAATTGTATCTTTCTCAAATGAATGTTCAACCATCTATACATGTGAAGATTAAAGGGGAACAGAAAGAAGATGTTGAGTTACAAAAGAAGGTGAGAAATGTTCCTGAATTCAAACTTGATTGTGATGGGATAATAAAGTTCAGGAATCGGGATTGTGTTCCTCCCATCCCCAAATTAAAGAAGGAGCTGCTAGATGAGGCTCATAGTTCTTCATTCTCTATTCGTCCTGGAAGCACGAAGATGTATAGGGACCTGAAAGAGTACTTCTGGTGGGATGGCATGAAAAGAGATGTTGCTGAATATGTCTCTCGATGCTTGGTTTGTCAAAAAGTTAAAGCTGAGAGATAGAAGTCTAAGGGGATGTTACAACCATTACCCATACCCTAATGGAAATGGGAAAACATCACTATGGACTTTTTCACAGGACTTCCTAAAACATCCAAAGGCAATAATGCTATCTGGGTCATAGTTGATCATCTTACAAAGTCTGCACACATCATTGCTATTAGAGAGGATTTCTCTCTGGATTAGCTTGCCAGGATATACGTAAAGGAAGTTGTAAGATTGCATGGAGTACCACTTTCTATTATATCTGATCGGGATCTGAGATTTACCTCGAAGTTCTGGCGAAGTCTTCAGCATACTCTGGATACAGAGTTGAGTTTCAGCACTGCTTATCATCCTCAGACAGACGGTCAGTCTGAGAGAACAATTCAAACTCTAGAAGATATGTTGAGAGCTTGCTCTATGGATTTCAAATCTGGTTGGGATCAACACCTACATTTGGTGGAATTTTCTTATAATAATATCTTTCACTCCAGTATTCAGATGGCTCCTTATGAATCTCCCTATGGAAAGAAAAGTAGGACTCCAACTTGCTGGGATGAAGTTAGGGAAAGAAACCTATTACGACCTGATCTCATTGATGAAATGGAAGAAAAGGTCAGATCCATTCAACAACACATAAGAGCAGCTTAGAGTCGACAGAAAATTTATGCCGACAACCGAAGAAAAGACCTAGAGTTTGAAGTGGGTGATAAAGTGTTCTTACGAATATCTCCCTGAAAGAGGGTCATGAGATTTAGAAAGAATTGGAAGTTGAGCCCTAGATATATCGGTCCTATCGAAATACTGAATCGTGTTGGGAAGGTAGCTTACCGATTGGTGCTTCCACCGAATCTCTCTCAAGATCATGATGTGTTCCATGTATCTCTCCTGAGAAAGTACATACCTGATCCTTCACATGTACTCAGCTCAGAAGTTGTACCGCTGGAGTAGGATCTTTCTTATGAAGAACAGCCGATAGAGATTCTGGATCGTAGTGAAAAAGTCCTACGAAACAAGACCACTCGATTGGTGAATGTTTTATGGAGGAACCACCAATTAGAAGAATCTACATGGGAGCATGAGGATAGGATGAGGGAGAGGTATCCTCATCTATTTGTTACAAAGTGACGAATTTCGAGGGCAAAATTCATTTTAAGGGGGGTAGAATGTAACACCCGAGACTTTTATGTTATATAAATAATGAAAGGACTCTTTTTCTACACACAACACTTGCTTGGCTTTCTTTACACGAAATCCCAACCTTCCTCGATAGCTTGCGTCATACGCAATACCGAGTTTCACTAAACAATGATATGATAATAAAATATTATTAAAACTAGCCATTGTGAATAGTAATAACCACTTTTTGATATTTTATAAATTTTATTTTTCAAAATGGACTTCATTTTTGGATTCGGAATATCGAAGTTATCCTTGGGTGAAATTTTGGTATTTTTCTGAAAACATTCAATTTTTGATGAATAGTGAAACAACTAAGTGGTAGTTAAAAAACTGAATTTTTCATAAAACATAATTTTACCACATCTGGGAGTGGAATTTCAAAAATCTGAGAGACACGGTTGATTTCAGTATGTAAAATGTGATTCAATGAGATGAAAATAATTTTTTGTGAATAGTAACTTTATACTTTTATTTACCACGGTTAAAAGTAAATACTGTAATTAAGGGTAAAAATGATACTATGTTTACCCTCAAACATGTCCTAATTCTATAGGATAAGTGTAATTCGACA
This sequence comes from Viscum album, assembly GCA_963277665.1. Taxonomy (NCBI): domain Eukaryota; kingdom Viridiplantae; phylum Streptophyta; class Magnoliopsida; order Santalales; family Viscaceae; genus Viscum; species Viscum album. Next base: position 469,008,241 of record OY728122.1, on the reverse strand, counting down.
AAAAACAAACTTAGGAATAAAATATGATAATTTAGTCCCACTTGGATTAGATTAGGACATTTATTATTAATTTATTTAAAGAAGGGTTAAAATAGTTAAAATCAATGTTTAATAAGTAAATAATTTTTAATATAAGGTTATACATTATATAAATTCGACTATAAATATTAATTATTAAGATAAAAAGATTTCCTAAATAATGGTATTTTATTTGTAATTTTTAGACATTAAATAATTTAATTTATTTAGGACACAATGATGATGAAGTAATTATCTTATTAATGAAATATTGACATAATTGATGTTATAAACACCAAAATAAATGTAATTTGAGACTTTTTATGAATTACACTAATTTTATAGGTTAATATGACATGTTATTATTGATTTAATTAACTTTTTTCGAACTAATCATTCTGTTATGATTTTCACAAAAATCAATTACTAAATAGTTTCAAAATTGACATAAAATAGTTTTTAAAACAAATATTATTTTAGTAATTGTTATTTTATTCTTAAAAATCTATGGTCCGGCCAAATGACTTAGATAAGGTTATATATATTAATAATAAACAACATGGGGTTTGTTTTGCTGCTTATAGTAAGTTTATTAACCGTATAGTATAAAAACTCAAAAAAAACACGGTAAAAGTAAAATTATTTAACTTAATGTTAAATCTAAATGATAAGGTTAAAATAGGAACCTAAACTTGTCTAAATTCTATTGGATGAGAGGAATTCGACCCATCCCCAACTTAGCTTCGAAATATATCAATTTGGAGATATTTAAAATCGAACATGACTTTATAATAAAATAATATTTTTAGTTTTCCCAAAGGAGCCCCTCTCCTCCCTTATAAAAGGTCACCTCCTCCCCCTCTTCCTCACACCACTTTGAGCCTTCAATCTCGGCCAAACCCTGCCAATTCCTCCTCTCCACTTCCCTAGAGACATACTAGAGGTCCTGGTCTTCTTCAAAGACCAATTTTAGTGCCCTAAAATAAGGTCTCAAAAAAGCACTTTAATGAAGAGGTAATGTCCATTACCGATTCTTCCATATTTATTTCTTCTTCCACTTCTTCTTCTTTAGTTGTTTCATTATGAAGTAATAACATCAGTATCACTAATATACGGATATGTTATTATAATTATTAAACAACCCTATTTCACCATCTATCCATCCTATGGGAAATTAAATTACCACGCGTGCGTACGTACGGAATACTGTCTCCACGCCGTGGTGTAACCTATTTTCCACCACCACCTTACTTGGATGGGTATAATGGTGTAAATAATGACTATATATGACTATTATAAAGTGACATTGATTATGAAATAGTATAAATACACTCTAATACAATTCCACGATCATGGGAACGATATCATCGCTCGTGCGTACGTACGGAATACCGTCTCGACAATGTGATGCGATTCGTTCTACATGATATTCATTGAATAATGATTACATAAATGAATTGAGTGAATAAATATGTTATATATTACACTAATACCATTCTAGAAATGAGGTATCTATAAACTAAAAAGAAAAATAAGAATTTATTCGACAAGACACGCATAAGAACAAAAAGTAATAAACACCCGAATAACAAGTAGTAATGAAATATTTCTAATAACAAGCTAAGAATATGACCATATATGATATCATAAAAATAATTATGATTCTGGAATAAGTCAATAACATTATTTAAATCATTATACAGGAGGTTCGGACACGTACAAAGCATATCAGACCTAAGGTAAGGGAAATATCCCAATCTCATTTTTATCCGAGATTGTTTAAATATTGGCATTTACTGGGGTGTATTTTATCATCCAAATCCATGTTTCCTCAATATGTAATATTATTTCCATTCACCTACAATTATTTAAATCCTATTTTACCATTCAGTGAGTTTTTAGTAAAAGATATGAAGGGAATCTTTTGTCGTTTTTCATACGAGGTACTTTTTTGACTTTTCCAACAAAAGTACGAGAAGAATGTTTTTTTTAACATATGCGGCATGAATGGATTTTTAAAACATTATTTCCAAGAAGCTTCCATTACATTTTTTCATGTTTATTTTTAATCAACTTCTTTTAAAATTGTATGGCATGTCAAGAAAGGAAAAGTGTTTTTGAAGTAGAAAGGTTATTTTCCTCAAGAATGGAGTTCAACTGTTTTATCAAAATTATTTTCCATATAAGATAATAAAAGTGTTCTGGTTTTATCCCTATTATTACATTGATTTGATTATGTTGTGATGGAATTATTTTTATGAATTCCTTTATCATATATGAATTGTTTTATGATGTCACGATGTTTAAGAATCCCATTTTTATTACATGGGTTATTCTATGATGTATGGTTTATGATTTTTTGGAACACATAAGAATGGTATCATTATGAGATGGGTGGGACCTATATCTCCCTACAATTCATTGGGTAAAGATTTTATATCTCTTGAGATAGACATGGCTGGAACGGCAGGTTAAACCGGTTCAGTGAAATAGGACAGAAACGAGGAGTGAACTCGGTTCAGAAATGGAATTTGTCCACTGAGATAGTCTTGGCAATGAGTCTTGACTAACAAGAAATTATTCTCTATGATTATGTGTGTATGCCACAAAGTTTCACATTTTAATTTATTATTATTGGAATTACATTTCACTACTATGATTTATCCCATGTTATGAGATTATGATCTCTTTTGTAGGTTAAGATTTTCAAAAGTTATGTGCTTATGTATATTATGTGATTGATATTTCTTTTTTTACCCTTACTGAGCATTTTAGATCACCCTTTTGTATGTTTTATTTCCCCAAGTCAGGAAGAAGGATATTAAGTAGAATATTCCAAAAAGATACTCTAGATATGATGAAATAAATGGGAGGCAAAGTAGATGCTTTATGAACCAGTTGTTTATGCTTTCCAGTTTCTAAAGACATTATACTTATATGGTCCTTTCATGGTTTTGTTATATGTTGTAATAAGTGTGCTTCAATTTTGAAGTAATAATAATTTATGTAAAGTATGGGTCGTTATACTGATAAATTATAATATTTATTGGTTTTAGAGTATAATTAGAATATATTTTTACTATTTCATCCAATGGTGTTCATTAGAATTAATTTCACTTTGAAATTGGATACAAACAATTGTCAATCTTTGGATATATATTGTTTCTTAAAAACATGCTATTTGTTGTGACAGCAGGAATTAATTATAAAATTAATCAATTCAACATATATTTTTTGAATTTTTTAAAATAGGCATCATTTTTGAATTCGGAATATCAATTATAGCTTAGGGTGAAATTTTGGCATTGTTATGAAAAACATAAATTTTTGATGAATAGTGAAACCACTAAGTGGTAGTTAAAGAACTAATTTTTAGTTTAAATGAAACATTACCACTTCTGTGGTTTGATTTTCAAAAATCCTACATACATGTTTGTCATTCGGATGTAAAATGTGGTTCAATGAGATTAAAATAATTTTTTGGTGAATAGTAACTTTCAAGTAAAATTAATCGCAATTGAATGTAATTAGTGAAATTTAAGGTAAAGATAATGTTATAATAATATGAAATGACCTTGAAAAATGTACTAACCATATTGGATGAGTCATGGCCGACCAAGACAATCCATGGGTCAACTTGGGGACCCCATGGAGTCACTTTGGTCGGAAAATGACATTAAAAACTTTTTATTTAATGTTAAAATAAAAATGACACAAACATGAGTTGTTTTAGTAAAACAGTTTTTAAATGGGGTTATACAAGTAATATTTTTTACTATAAATATTAATTAGAAATATAAAAAGATTTCCTACATCATGATATTTTTTTATAATTTGTAGACATTAAATAAATTAAATTATTTATGACACCATGATGATGCAGCGATTACCTCATTATTTAACGATTTAAATAAAATGAAAAGATAATGTAAAATATAAGCCATACACATGTAAAAAACCTATTGGATTGGTGGATTTAGAACTCTTGTCACCTTATCCTCTAAATATATAATTTTTGGACATTTTAAATCCAAAAATCATTTTATGATAATGTAACCTTTTATAACATTCCAAGGGTGCCCCTCCTCTCCTCTTATAAAAAGACCCCACCTATACCACCTTACCCACACCTCTCAAGCCTTTGGATCGGCCAAACCCTGCCAAATTTGCCTCTGCACATCCCACTCTTAATCCTACAAGCCTCACTTTGGGTATAATTCTTCCCAAGGAATCCTTTGAGCTCAAATCAAAAAGGGTTACCCGTTTGAAAGGTAGTGTTTTCTCTTGTGTTCTGAAGTTTTATTTTGCTTCTCCAACCCCCTAAACTCTTTTTATTCATTTCTTTTGTAACAAAAACAGTCTTCTCAATATACTAGGATGTTTTTATAAGAAGTATTTGAGCTAAACTTACACACACCTATATCTAATGGTTAAAGAACATACTGTTTCTGTGGGTGGCGAATTTCTGTCTCACGAAAAGATGATTGTTCAACACTCATATAACACCTTCAAATGTGGCCATTAAGATGTCACTATATTTATATATGATATATAATATTTATATGTTTTACTTAAGCTTCTGTATTTTTCATTTATGTCATACCTTTATGGTTTCCATTATGGGTAAACACGATATTTTCATTTTAGGAAGTGCGGACTATCGCCCCCTCAAAGTGATTTGAATCGTTAATGCCATATGTGGGATGTATAAAGGATAGAGTAAATGTTATTATACATTATATTATACTGGAATTATATTATACCTTTAAATAATTATAACTTCATTCCATTAAATATGAAATAGAAATGAAAGTTGCGTTCATGCGTACGTACGGCTTACCGTCTCCATGAACGGTGCATTTCATTTCTTACCTCTAAATTTTATGTAATATTATAAATTCATGTATATACTGGATATATAGGATATATATTATATCTACATCATGAATGAAATTCTGGAGATAATGTATATTCTACCAAATAAACAACTTGTAATTATAAAAAGTTTATTGTTGACTCAAGTACCAAAGATCGACAAAACGACCGTTATTAACTTAAATGACTACATAATTTTCGTAACATTTTAATAAGTGATATTAAAGGTATAATGAACTTTAAAAAGGTTCTTATGAAAGTATATATTAACTCTAGTTTATTATTCCGGAGGTTAAAGAGCGGTCGAGTCAATTCGGACATGAGGTAAGGGAACTTCTTAACCCAATTTCCATTCTTTGGGTTAATCTCCTACTTTAAAATTATGTCATGATATTATTATGTCCTATCTTGTATTTATACTTTCTTTTATGTGTACATATATTGAATACAAATAATAGATCTATTTTATTTAAAAAATTATATTTGTAAGGGAATTCCTCTCAATCACCATTCATTGAGGCATATTTTGTTTTAGACGCAAATTTCTTTTATAGGATGTATAAACCCCTTTGACTTTTACGTTTATTCAAAAGAAATCTTTTTTATGAAGAATTTTGCTAAATGAAAAAAGTGAATATTATTCTTTTCATACATATTCTCCGACAATGACTTCTCTGCTGCCGTGACCCTTATTTGAGTTTCAGCTTCCTATACAAGCCATAACTTTTTTTAAAAGAAAAATAAATACAAAGTTTTAATATTACTTTATTTTGGTATTGAAAATGGTTTTAAAAGTGTTTTTATTATATCAATGTGTTGTATTGATATCTTGTGATTGAAATGTGGAAATTTTATGTTTCCTTTATGTATGTTTTATGTGATACGATTATGTTATGGTTTATGATATGTTTAAACCTATTCATATGAGGAATGCATTGGACTTAATAAGTGATGGGTAGAGCCCGCTATAGCTCCTCGATGCATCTGTAGGTCTCATGAGACAAACTGGTGTCTTAGCACGAGGCCTTGACAAAATATTATTTTTAGTCCGGGCACGAGGCCTTGGCTACATGGTTATGATAGTCTGGCATTATGTATTCCATCATTATGAAAGTGGTTATTAATATTGCATGTGATTATTCGACCAGTAGAATATCCATGTGAATATGTAAGTGTCATTATTTCATTTTACTTTTTCCATATTATGCTAAAGTTCTAGTTTAAAAGGCTTTTGTTTTAGTTATACATTTCCTTAAATGATTATGTTTATTTATGAAAGTTTCCGCTATATTGTTATCCTTACTGAGCATCTGAGCTCAACCCTTCTAATTTTTTAATTTTTCCAGGATGTGAAGAAATATATTATGAATGATCTGCAGGGATAGTATGAGGGGATATGATGACCACATGTTGTTTTAGTTCTTTTTTTCTTTATAATGTAATTTAAGACTTATGAATGTATCTAGTTTTTCCAAGGATACTAAACTAATCGGTCTTTCGAGACATGATCTTTTGTGATCATGCCAATGTTACGCAATAATTCACCAACTCTCAGTAACTGGGGTCAGGGCGTGACATAAATCATGATAACTGTACTATTACATGTATACCCATGAATCCCCTACCTCAGAATGTTTCCAAACAATCTTTTAATGATAACGGGCCAATCACAACGGATCATGATCACCTCTCTCACAATGATTACATTCACCCACAGACATCGGGGAAAAGAATATAATCCAACACATAAGAAGAATCCATTAGAAACATGGAGATCATAGGTCACTACATGGAAAGGAGACATGAGAGGATATAGATCAAGGATCCCAGAATGTGTAGTTTGGTCTTACATTATATCAAAAATGGATTGACACATTCATGTTCTATCAAAACAAGGGTTTCCTTGCAGCAGGAAGAGTCATTAAGTGGAAATGATCCAAGGATTACAGTTTGATCACATCACTCCTATGAGAACAATATACCTGGGTGCCCCATATCTATAGAAGGATGATATAATGACAAAAGGAATGTTTATCTATATTGAAGGATTATATTTTACACTAATGGGATTTAAAAGATCATATAATTTCCATTAATGTGGATCACATGAAACCCTAATGTTTTACCAATTAAAAGCCTTTTGATTTTTATAAAATCAATAATATGAACTATATACTTTGAAATGACTTCAAAACCCCTTATATATAGAATCAAATAATTTTACATCAACGAAAGATGAAAAAATTGAAATGTTGGGAAATCAGGGAAAATCTGGAAATTTAACAGATAGATGGAAATAAATCACCATTCAGGACACACAATAGCAACGACAGTTAGAAAAATCCCCATTCTAGAACAAATGTTGCACCAATCAATATATTTATCACTATTAGGTGACTCACCATTCTGGAGACACTGTCGTACATACTGTTAGATGTCTCACCATTCTAGAAACATGATTAGAAAAACTATAAAATTAGAAAAGTTGTGGGGGTAAGTCACCTGGACTTCCTGGAACACCTCAAACCATAGATTTCATAACTTTTTTAGGCCATATAGGTACATTCCATTACATTTGATACCTCTCAAAAAATTATCATCTTCATGAATTCAAAACTAACCAAGATAGGATAAAAAATGGGGTCCAAACAACCACCATTTGAGACATATATCAAGGCTCTTTTCACTAAAAATAGCTCAACCACATCATCAAAGGGATATCATGAAACCATGTGAAATCTGTAACAAGCCCCTAACTATAAAACTAATGGAGATTCCACTCAAAATAGAACAAGACACATTAAATAACAAGGGAAAGCCATTGTTATGAACATGAATGGTATAAAATAACAAACAAACATCATTAAAAGAAAAAGCTAATCATCAAATAGCTCTGGGAACTGAATGCATTTCATAAATTCCGATTACATGTTTCTCCCCTCCCCACCACAGTTCCACCAAAAGGCAAGAACCAAGTGGACACCATGCTTGTGAAGTTGATTTCTCTTTTAGTCATGGATCTATACATCCGACTTCTCAAAGGTCCCATTTTCTTCAACACCTACCTCACCCAAATCAATGATTTTAGAGTCGTTAGGATGATAAATATGTAGTTGAAACACGTGAAGAACATAATGTATATGACTCATCAATTGAGGATGTTCTACCCAATAACCCAAGGCCCTAACATGAGACAACACCGTAAAAGGCCCAACAAACTAGTTAGAAAGATTACTCCCATGACCAAATTCTCATTTCCCATGATGGGTGGTCACCTTATAAAAAATGTGATCCCTAATGTAAATATCCAATGGTATAATACATTGATTGAAATTGGATTTATAATGATCCTATGCTTCTTTCATCCTCTCACAAATAACCTAAACCATCTCTTAACTATTCTATGCTAATTACGACCTGAAAATTGTGACTCTTCAACCCTAATCAAGAACAATAGAGAATGGAATGATCAATAATACGAGGATTCAAATGGAACCATAGTGATGGTGAAGTGAAAAATTTTATTGTATGCGATATCTAATAAAGTATGTTTCCTTATTCATGAACCTCACTAATCTATATAATAAGAGTGAAACATGTCTTCCAGAGTCTGGTTGTTCTTCTATGTATAACCATATATCTATCGATTAAAAGAAGTCTTAAAGAAGAGATTACACACTAAATCATAAGAAAGGAATCTCCAAAACCTAGAGGTAAAATGGATGTCTTGATGGAAAAAGAGAGTCCTTTGGACTCCAAGGATTCTAACTAACTCCATCCGATAGTAAAATGTGAAATTCTCCACTAATATCAACTCCTTGATTTCTATAATGTGAGATGATATCATCAACATTTACAATAAAACCTATATAATGTTATATCCTCCATGATATTGATATAAAATGGTAACAAAGTCCATAGAGATGTCCTCACACTTTTTTTGAGAAACATTTAATTGCTAGAGAAAACGACTAAGAAAATGGTGCTCAATCATCACTTTCTTGAAGACCAAAAATCAAGATGCAAACTCTGAAATAGTACGCTTCAATAGAGGCCACCAAAAATGACTCCTCAAGGCTCTTTAAATCTTTTTCCTATCTGCATGTTCCACTATTGGAGAACCGTGTATCTCTCTAAGAACCATCCCATACATTGCCAATGGACAGAAAATCATCCCCCAAAATAATAATTGTCATTGTTCATCCGTAGAACAACCATTATGGGCCTCACCACAAAAAAACTTAGTCTCTCTAGACTTCCACCTAAATATCCACCCAACCTGGAATATTCCACCTACTGCACCGAATATGACCTCACTATCATCTGGAAAAGACAACATACAACCCCAACTTCTCTCATCCCCAGGTGTAATGTTGAATGTTCATCCATCAGTATCATAGAATCTCGATATTCACATACAACACCAATATGTGACTTCTTACTCAGCGCATCAGCTACAAAATTCCCTTTACCTGGTATATACAAAATTTTGATGTCATAATTCCAAAATAACTTTATCCACTGATGCTTTTGCGAGTTCAAGACATGCTGTGAGAAAACATACTTTTATGATCAGTGAAGACCGCAATATTTTCTCTGATGAGGTAATGTCTCTACAACATTACGGGAAACACCAAAGATTCCCACTCAATATCGTGTGTGGAAAAGTTACGTTAATGGGGACATAATAGAAGAGACCCATAAGAAATGAACAATCTATACTTCATTAGAACACATCCTAACCCTAGACGCAGAGCATCATAGAAATTTTCAAAATGTACCAATTTTTAGTGAAATCAAATAATTGGATCACTGAATAACTTCTCCATCATATTATTGAAAGATTACTAACAATTATTAGTACACAAAACACTTTTACCTATATGTTCAATGCAATCAAATGAGTGGAACCATAAAAAAATCTACAACAAACCTCCTTTAATACCTTGTGAGATCATGGAAACTTAAGATAACTTCCACTATCTTTGGGGCTTCCCAGGACACAAATAATTCTGTCTTTCTTGGATCCATATATACTACCTATTTGAATACAACATTCCATAAGAAGAAAACTTCTTGGGCCCAAAACACTAACTTAGACAACTTCCCAAAAATATGATGTCGATGATGAACTCCCAAAACAGAAATAATATCATATGCATGCTCCTCCGTAGACATTATGTAAACCGGAATTTCATCAATTAAAACCACCAAAAAAATATCTAGAAACTCACTAAAGATGTCATTTTTAAAACCCATGATCATAGATGGAGCATTTTTCACACCAAACTACATCACAAAAACTCTTAAAGCCCATGACGACAATAGAAAGTCGTCTTCCAAAGATGATAATCCATCACATGAACCTGAAGTTACATTGGACACAAATCATTCATTGAGAACAAACATTCACAATTAAATTGAGAAAAAAAGTCATCAATCAATGTAAGAGGATAGCGGTTCTTCATTGTTACTTTGTTCAAGAGATGATAATTGACAAACAACCATAAACTACGATCATCCTTCTTTATGAACAAAAATAGTGCACCCCATAGTGAAACACATGGCCAAATGAAACCTCAATACAAATGACCATCATGATATATATGAGGATCCCACAACTCTGAATTTTCTATCATATACAATGATATCAAGATTGGGTACACTTCATTAAGTAATTAAATATCGAACTTGATCTTCTATTTATTGGGTTACACCATAACCAATTTTGGAATGTCATCAGGTTACTCTTAAAGGTCCATGGGAAACAATGATGATGAACCTCTGAAAAATTCATCATTAGTGTAGCCATCAAGGATAACAAATAAGGAACACACCTATAACCCATCTGAGGGTCTCTCCAGTGAAAACAATTTCTAGCTCTCCATCAGCAAAAAAAACACAACCTGCCTCTAGAAGAAATACATTATATCCTTACCTGATTAAAACCAATCCATACTTTGGATTTAATCATAGGGTTTTATTCGTAAATATGGAAATCTACCCTAGATCGGTGATGCACCGACATTGTCTTGCAGTATCTATAAAATTCAAATAAGTCATCTTGACCTTTAACTAGCATAGTCAACACTAAGTTCCCTAGAAGCCTCTCCACCTCAATTCCAAAATAATGGTCAAGGGATGGTGATATGAAAGAGTGCATCTCTCTAGATCCGAGTAAGGAATCCCTCCAAGTATAAAACATGAAAAGGGTAACTCAAACGACATCTTTCTCACCTAGCACCGGAAATGCTAACACATGAAGTTGACTATAATATGAACCATGACCTCTCTGACATTGATGATGATTAGAACCACTACCGTGCTATACTCATAGAGTATGAGGTGCATCCAAAGGCAGTGATTTTCCTACCCCATCTTCTCTCTACTGATCCAAATCGAGTGCAACCTTCTGCTTTTAGATAGGCTAGAACTGGCTCAATGGAAGAAGGTGGAGAAGAACACCTGGTACACACAAACATCTATGATGGGGCGTGCACTAAAAATATTTATAAACATAGACTCCCTATGAGAAACAAGAACCCTATCCCTTTTAATAGGCCTAAGAACAACTACCCCTGAATAAATGTGATGCTGAGGGATGGGACCTACCTCTGACTGAAAATAAATTCTTCTACCATTAATACCAGGAACCCCATAAAAAATCAACACTTCATGAATAATCCTGACGAATCCCCTCTCATAATGATATTATTTTGGCTAAATTCCTCTCGATGACCCTTACCCTCACCATCACCTTGAGATAAGTTCTTAGTATAAATGGGGTGACCTGGCACTGAATCTATAGAAGAGAAGCCTCTTTGAAATGCCTCACCTAATCCTCCTCATTTGGAAATATTTCCAAAGAATATTTTTGATGGTTCCAGAAATGGATCTTGAACCCTTGCACACTGGATCATCCTTGTCGAGGGGTAAGAAGCTCCTATCAATTGGACGCCTTCATAGTAGTCATAATAAACTTGACTCTAAACTACTCTCGAAACATATCCCACATGATTTTTGACTCATCACAATACCCTATGAATAAACACCACTGCTCCTTTACTTCCCCATGTAGTATCATCACAACAAATGTCACCTATTACTCCTTCCATGAACGGATCAAACTGAAGGCTATGTCAACCACCTCCAGCCAGTCATCTATGACTGCATCTAAAACATAGCCCTCGTAGTTATATAGAATATATCAGTAAAACTCTTGGACTATACTCATCCATGTGTCATTGTTTTCAACCTCTACTCTATGAAGATCTGGTGTCACAATATGTTGGACCTCTTCTGTGCGAACCAGATGAAGCTGTCGACCAGGATCCATACCAGTAGAAAAAAAATTGTTATAACTTCTAAACCAATAATACGTATATTCATTGCATTAATTAATTATTTTATTTAATTAATTTTAGTAAATCTTATCCCATTGTCTACCGATTCAAACATAGTCACAAAAAGAATGATGTATGATCCTTTCCTAGGTATCTTCCATGCACCACTATCACTTCATTTAGTTGCTAATGTTAATGTAAAGATTCATGAGTCATAGCTTATGGGCCCCTAATTACATGTGTCTCATTCTATATCCAGTGTTCACTATGCTTTCTAAACCTAGATAATACTATTTCCCTACCAACCCATGCAACCTCACTAGTTCCAAACTCCAAACTCTATCTTATCCCTCAACCAAAACTTGGATACCATCTTTAATAACCCCCTACCTACAATGTATACCCCTCCTGGGATGTAAATGAGCGAAGGGAGATAGTGACCCCCGATTCCCGAATCCAATAGGCCCCAGGTTGGTGACTATCATCAAGGTTATAGTAAACACAAAAATGGGAGGCATTACCCTCTAAGAGAGCACATGTGAAAGAGAGAGATAAGATAAAGGCCAACCAAATCCAACTCAGAATACAATAAAAACAAAACCCATATAAATATATGTAATTTCTTTCAAAAACTACTGCATCTTAAAAGGGGAAACAGAAAGTCGAAAAACAAAGTAAAACATTAGTGACCATGAAGCCCAGGAAGCTCCTATAATCCCTATTCTAGTAGTAACCAGCATGATCCCCAACCTTCTCTAAGTGACCTGAAAACTATTTATATAATATAGGATGGGTATAATAATATACTTAGTAGAATCTTCCTTGTATCCTATTATGAATAAATAATGGAATCATGCTAATTAAAAGTGAATCAACTAGTGAATCTAACTCATCACCTAAACACGTATACTATGTTCTCAAAATCACCATGGTTACTGTCAAAAAGTAGAACATAAAATATTATATAATAATAAATAATATCAAGGGTACATCACTACCAAATCCCCAATAGCGTTCCACTTTTCCCCAATATCGCACATCCTTATCCATCTCTCTTGAAAAAGTATATCCCAAACACACATTGGAATGAACCACAACCTACACCTCATATAACATAGAGTTTTCCCATAGACACCTGGGTGAAGCACCGCCTCATCCAGACAACCATAAGAAACCAGGTTGATTCAGGGAGCCACCAAAAAATACATAAGGTGTGCCATAAATTAGGTATTACACCACAAGACACTACCACCAATACACCGAGTAAGCTTCCTCAAGCCATCACAACCTATACACTTTATACCTATAGTAGTCTATAGGAAACTATATCCCGAATATATGTGGGTGAAATAACCACAATCAATTATATCCCTCTACAAACATACATGAAGAAATCTTAACGACATTAATACCTTCAGAAGTAGCTTCCAAGAGAAGGGATTAGTGTCAAACGAAGAATAATACAACCATCATCCCATCGGGATGTTGGGGGAAACTCCACTACGGATCAGAATCCTTTGTGTGTTAGTCACCCTAACCGATAGGGTGGGGTAGCATATAGAATCATATAATGTACATGATAAAATAAAGTTAACAACAAAACTAGAGGAAAAACCTTTTCATAGACATAATGCATCTAATGTCTCTCAGAATTTTAGTTTCCAGTGCTAAGACCATATATAATATTAGCACACAATAATTTAAAGATATTTATTAAATCAGCTTCTCCATTAAAATAATTTTCACAGTAAATTAATTAATTCTTTAACCATTAATCAACCATTAATATTTCCATATTTTATTACATTATAATACAAACAATGTCCCATTCCCTCAATGCTTAACCACACAGAGTCCACGGATCCTCAAAACAAACCACAACATGGTATCCTAGTAAGCTCCAACCACTTGGGTTCAACAACATTTATTAATTCATTTATTGAAATCAATAAAACATTTCTATAATTGAATTTATTCTAAAAATTTATTCTGTGAAACAAATCACATAGGGTTCAACATGGTGATAATATGGACTACCCATAGAGTCATTTACACCCTTAGGAGGAACGTAGACCCATCCTTCCTCAAGATGAAAAATATTGAAAGCATATGTCATACACCTTGAATCATTTCCTTTTTTGAGGGAGTGTAAGAATGTCCATCTGCTTAAATTATTTGGGAATTTATAGAGAATAAACACAAACACAAATACAACAAGAAAAAAAACCATTAAGCCCAACTTCAACCCTTTTAATCATCTCTAGTATGATCCCTGATACCCATATACATAAACAGATGAGTCTCACTACTATAAGAACCGATTTCATCCACAACCACTGGGACTCACTACCCTATATAGCACAATAGCCATCCATGATCACATCACATCTCAACCAGCGTGAATAAACATGAAACAAGGCACTTTTCCACAATCAGGTTTTTTATCATTCACACATAATGAGCACTCACTACATTAAATCATATGGCTCATGGATTTTATAGTCAAGAAGGATACTATGAACTCAACCATTCGTTATCTATTACCAAAAACCGGTTTTTTATTCCCTCTTGAGTTAATAGATTCATTATTAGTAGGTTCTAAATATAGGATACCTAACATGAAATCTACCAAACCTATCCCAAATTAATTAATCATACTTATAACATAAATTTTATTACCATAAAATTACATCAACGACTAGATTCATCTACACGCCACTATATCTTTGACCAATTAATTTACAATTAATCCCATCATTATGTTCATTAACAATTACCATCAGGAATGATATGCTAAACAATAAAGTCATCGATATCACACTATCTATAAAAGCAATATTCAAATACATAAAATCAAAACTAATTCATTAATCCGGTTTAAATATTAATTATGTCAAATTCATTGTGATTTAGTGGGACTATTTAGGATTACTCTACTACTGCATGTTTCAGAAATAGAGTAGTCATGAATCCCCTACCTCAAATGGGTTTGAGCATTCATTATATTAGAACATTCTAATCACAACAGATCATGATCACCTCTACCTCAATGACAACATTTACCCAAGTACATCGGGGAACATCTATATCAACCAACATTAGAGAAGAATCAATTAGAAACATTGATCTAAAAGGATATTATATGTAAAAGATACATGGGAGGAATAAAATCAAGGAAACAAGATGATAGAGGTAGAAGATACCATATATCAATAAAGGATCGACACTTCATGGTTGCATCAAAACTGGGGGTGCACATGTAGTGGGATGAAACATCAAGGGGAAATGATCCAAGAATTATAGGTTGATCACACCACACCTATTGTAAAAATGTATCAGGGTGCATCATAATGAGGGAAGGATAATGGAATTAAAGAAGGAAATGTTCCCAACATTGATGATTAGATCTTTAACTAACATGATTTGAAAGGGAATATAATTTATATTAATATAGACCACAATACAGCACATGGTTTTACTTATTAATTCCCTCCAAATTTTTTGAAAGTCATTGATATGATTTATAGACCATAAAACAGCTTCCATCCAAAATAAATAAGTAATTCAACTCATTTTACATTAAAGAATGATGTTAGATGGGGAAATTTTGGAAATTGAGGAAAATCAGTAAATTTGACAAACTGTTGGATATGAGTCACTATTTAGGAAACACAATAGCCTTTCACGATAGATGAATCATCGTTCTATAAACACAATAGATCATATAGTAATAAGTCTCACCATGCTCGGAACACTATAGGACCAACCGTGAGATATCTCACAATTCTGGAAACAATATTCAAAATATAAGAAATTTGGAAAAGTGTTGTTGATATGTTACATTGACCTCCTAGGACACCTCAAACTATAGCTTTATCTTTTGGAATGTACCAGATAGGTCTGAGTCATTACAATGAGAACCTATTACTATATCCTTGGCATGTATTATTTAACCATAATCTAGCTTTTCAACAAATTATATCACCTCATATTGAAATGTAGATGAAATGGTTCATGTTTTACCTGTATAAGTGTGTGGGCCCTTCATGATGAAATAGTGGAGCCATCCACCAAAAAATTAATTATTTATTTCAACCAAATTGATTAAATGTATTATTTTTGGTTCCAAGACATTGTGAAATAACGTTCCAATAGTTAATGATTAATGCGTGTGCATTCTCAAAATGATATTCTAGGGTTTCCCCCAGGTTTAGAATTTATATCTACGATCTGTAAGGAGGTGAACAATATTTCACTCCAAGGAATGTTCAATAATCAATATTTTCTGAATTAAAATATGGATAGATGATATGTAAATAAAATATTAGTGGGTATTATCCAGTGAAAAAACATTATTAATATATTGTATCTTCTGATTGAGTTTTTATATTCAATTAAAGGTCCCAATGTCAAGTAATGATGACTGTTAACTACATATTTATTCAAGATGAAACTATCTCTCATTTTGATCTATTATTTAATGGGAGTTGGTATTAATTGTTTACTAGATGACACTTATTTAGTAAGTTGATGAGGATTCAGGGCTACTAGTACTAACGAATTAAGATGTGAATATATTGAATTGAAAAAAACATAACATGAGATATTGAAATGAGACGTTTGTGGGATTACATGTTCATTTGTAAAATATTTATATTCATAGGTATTTTTTGGTTATACTTGTTTGAAATTTACTATAGTCTTACTCTATTTCAAATAACATATAATTTCCAATTCATATAATATCTTGGGTTCTTTCCCTTGTTCTATATTACACAGAATAAATATATTTTTTATTTGATTGTCTTTCAGATTTCATAAACGGTTGATAAGGGACTTACAATAGTGAATAAGGTCCTATATTTTCCAGATTTTTGTAGTCATTTTCAAAAGGTAATTCTATTGTTCTTTTTCATAGTGTTACGCTGTTTGAGATACCTATAGATCAACAGATTTTGTTCCATTGGATTTATGAGAACCTAGAAAAAATGTTTTCCCAAAAAATTAGTATAATAGTAATTGTTTTGTGGTTCAGGCTGATTAGTTTTTATTACTCATTCATTTAAATAAAAAACCCCATTTTTTATGTGATTTCACATTCAAAAGAATAAATTGAATTAGAAGATAGAATGGTCAATGAGTACATGATCTATGGAAAATATATTGTCTTCTGAAGAATTATGATAGAGGATCCTCTGATTTAGAAGGACCACGATTCTCCACATACTAGTGTTTGTCAATAAAATATTGAAAAAATAGAATCATAATGAATTGAGAGGAATTATTTGGATATAGAAAATATATCTCTAGTGATGAATATTACTTTTAAAATTTGTAAAATTAATAAAAAACAGAAGGGTTGAAGGAATTATTATATATGTAAAATAAATCTATAACCTTAAAAACAATCAGATTGTTTTTTCGACACTATATTGAATATTTATTAAAAAGAATGACAATAAAAGTTCACATGAATAATTTCAATATGATATGTTGGAATATAGATTCATATATGGTGATGTTAACATATGATTTGTGGGAATTCTTACTACTTCCATCGCTTCTATAGAGTTAGCAGGCGTGGTGATTCACAGAAATCAATTTAGTGGGATAAAATTTGATCTATCCAATAACAAACCAAATATGATTTTTTATAATAAAATTTATTATATTGAACTATAATAGCCTTCAACAAAAACCTGTATTTTTATGGATGTAGATGGTGACCTCAAAGAATAGTGATGTACCTAGTGAAATTATTAGAATTTAAATAAAGAGGGAAGAGTCGAGGAATGTTATCTAGACCTAGTTCTACCTAATTGAAGAAATGATACATCAATAAGGACATTTAGTGTATCATGTAAATGTTTAAAGTATATAAACATATAAAAAATAGAATTATATTTGTATAATGAAAGGATGAAGAAATATGTTAATTATTGTCAACATTTAATTGTGTCATGTGTGGATAACTTAATAGAATAATTCCATTCAATGGGAGAGAATAAATTAATTGAGTATTAGACATCTATATGATTATACAGAATACATTTTTTAGATGATGATTCAATAAAAATCTTTGGATAATAAATTTTGAGGATTTTAATGGATAATAAGGCTGTTTAAAATTTTATAAAGTGGTAAATATCACAGGGATATGGGAGTAATTTATTTTTGTTTCACAAATGTATGATTTAGGGTATGGAATAAAATTTTCCAGCAAAGTATTAATTTTTTGAAGGAGGTTCAGTATTGATTGTAAAATAAGTAAAGGATATGAAATTGTATTAGACTTAGTGTACATAAAAAATTACATGGGCTAAAATTTTCAAAATATATATCTATGGTCTTGCATATATTGTCATCATAGAAAAAAATTACATGATGGTTTATATAGCGAATGGAAAACTATAGATTGATCATGGAAATATCATAATATATGAATGTTATTTCTTATAGAAAAAACAGTGATTCCTTTATTAAATATTGATGGATTCCTATATCTTGAAAGATTTAATTTGGTCATTTTCATTATTAGAGACCATCCAATATAAAAGGCCATAGAAGGTAACATTACACTATATCCTTATTTGTGATTCTATAAGAAATGTTTGGATTGTTTTATAAAAAATTAGATTAATGTGTTTCATGATTTTATTTTATGAACGGCTTTATTGGTAATACAGAATGTTTGGAAGCTAATGTGCCTTTGTCTTTAAAATTTTTCTGGGTACAAAAGATAAAACATCTAGATCCTCAGTAAAATGAATTGGAAATAGAATGAGAATTTGGTTCCCAAAACTCCACAATA
This sequence comes from Viscum album, assembly GCA_963277665.1. Classification (NCBI taxonomy): domain Eukaryota; kingdom Viridiplantae; phylum Streptophyta; class Magnoliopsida; order Santalales; family Viscaceae; genus Viscum; species Viscum album. The sequence goes on along the minus strand of OY728122.1, from coordinate 468,989,194 downwards.
GTATAGAGTGGGTGAGAGAATGAATGGGATTTTGAGGGAAAATTCTAGATGAGTGGCTTTTTATTTATGAGTGTCCATGTTTATTTGGGTAGATTCAATTTTATATTGATATCAAACATTGATTATGGGGATGGAAATTATGAATGATTTACCTTCTATAAAATAGCTGGATGTTCTTAGTTAAATATTCCCTATAATATTGTAGAATATTCAAATTTATATTGAGTCCATATACACAGTTGTGGATAAGTACGATGATTTATTTTTCATTGGATATGGTGATGAGAATTTAAATTACAATATATATGAAAATAAAAAACATTTTATTAGGAGATAATTTGTTCAAATTAGTTAGGGGGTTCTATGGATGTTCTATTATTTGTGGAGGAATTATTTATTGATAAATCAACTATCAAATTACATGTTGTTCAAGTTATGAAAACTTAAATAATAGAAATTCAGAAAAACACAGATTGAATCCGTAAAAGTATAGTGGATAGGTTAGCTAAATAAGTTCCAAAATGTTAAAGGTAATATGATGCTTAAGTGGGTGTAAAATATTTAATTTATCATATTTTATAGTGTATCTATTATGTTTCGTATAACTAATTTAGTTGATGAGGTCAAATAATTTCAGAAATACTGTCAAATGTTTTGCAGATAAACTAAAATTCCATCATATAATGGATACATAGGAATTAGAGGGACCAAATGAAGAATACATTATAATAGAGGAAGAACTACGTAAATAAATGATGAGTGAATAAATGGATTCATTTATTTCTACATAAAAAAGGGAGATCAATGAATTACCATAATGAAAAATGTATTACAAAATACGTTGATTCATAAATTTATAAAAGAGGATGATAACATGATGATTTAAAAATTGTGATGGGTATAAAATGGATTTTAATAAAAAAATGAATTTATTTCAATGAAATAATCCCATTTATTATCTAACACAAAAATTTATGAATGGTAATGATCGTAATATAATTATAATATCATCTTCTTGAATAGATGGATGGAATTATGACATTCAATCATTGTGATGTGGAAGAATAAATGTGCATTAATATGTCAAAAACATTCATGATAGATGAAGATAATATGGTAATTTTAATTTTTTGGAAGATTATTACTGTGGTTATGTACAAACCAAAATAACAAAATGATAAATTCGATTTCATTTTGAAATGAATATGGTTTCCAAAAGAGATATGTAAATTACTATTTCAAATAGATGTAATGGTATGATGGTACCTTATTTATATTAATTTTTATTTGGTATATATATTTATTGATTGATTTTATTATAGATGAATATTGAAATTTATAACTCATTTTTTTTGAATAATTATGGTTAAAATATCTCAGGGAAGCCAAAAATATTTTGCAGTTGAATATTGAAAGATATTGGAGAATCGAAACATTGGTTCTTTGTTAAAAAAACTACATCGAAATAGTGATAAAAGGATTTTTGTGAATGGAAGTAAATATGTATCAAATTTATTGAATAGAAATATTATATTTGACTATGTGAAATTACCCACAATCTGTGTTGAGGACAAGTAGATCACAAGAGTCATTTAAAAATGTGTAGTCAGATATTTTATTTATGAAATGAGTAGCACTTGGATAGACATCACTTATGGAGTGACAGTCATAATTTGATTCATATTAAATTAATTAAAGATAAACATGGGGGATATAAAATGGATCCTTTGAAATTAAAAAGGAAATGAAGAAAATATTATATTATATAGGATAAGTTATACATTGCGATTATATGTTAATGATGACATTATTGATGATTATAACACATAGAAGTGCAAAATGATATTTTCATTTACCTTATTTGAATAATTGTAAACTAGTTATCATTTATATTGGATATAAATATCTTATGTCTAACAAATGATGATTATGTTCTTTCAATGAATACAGGGAAATAACTGATTTGGTAAAATTGGATTCTAGAGGATCTCCGAAGAGGGTAAAAATTAAAATTTCATTAATATGATAGCCAAAGTGAAATAAAATTACTTGAAAATCATGATTTATATTCTCAAAATAAGTATCGTAAACTAAATTATAATTTTATTCATAATTTACTAGAGGATATATAGGTAGGTAAAATGATGGTAGTGGGATATAAAAAATGGGTAGACATGTTCCACATTACAATAGTTAAATAAAGACTAACGTAACATTGTGTCATAGTGGGGCCTGAGTGAAAAAATATGGAATGTAGAGGAACATTGATTTCTATGGATGTATTATTCATGTTTTTTCCAAGGAATGGGGTGTTTTCAAGGTTCCGTAAACAAATTGGTATATTTGAGATTACTGTAGTGGGAAATATATTTCAGTTCAAGAGAATTTCATCATCTAGAATGACATTGAGCTGATCATCCTAAAATAAGAGATGGATTTTTGATATATTAATGTATTGTAATTTTACCATATATATTAAATAATTATCATTATAATATCATCTCATTTACTGGAGTAAACATTTATCCATGATGTTTAATATATTTGGTAAAGATGAATTTTTTCTAGGTGTGTATTCAATAAGAATATGTCATTTTTATTGATACAAGATTTCAAGGGACCAAGTATTACTTTATTTATCAAATGAGACATAGTATATATATATATATGTATATGTGAATAGTGATAATTAAATAACATGGGGATTTAATGAAATTATGAATGATATAAAACATAATATTAACAATGGATGTGAGACATTGGTGTGGATTACAAGTTAATTTCAAATAATATTTTAATAAAATATATCTTTTGGTCATAAATAACAAATAGTTTTAAATTTATTCTCTAATGAACATAAGAAACTAAATATATTTTATATAAAAACTAATGTTCATGTTTACATTATTATTTTTTATAAATGAATTTTAATTTTCCATAAATTCTTCTATGATTTTTGGGTGTGGTACATGAACAACATTGTAAGGTGATTAAGGTTGTACCCATATCTAATACAAGTACATATAGTCATACAAAACATAGAGAGATAATTTTACCAAATTTCTACTGTGTCATGGATTTATATTAAATGATGTGTAATGTTCATGTTGTTTTACCAATAGTATGGATAAATGTTTCCCCAAAATTATATAGGTTCATAATGGGTCTAATTAGACATCTTCTTTTACTTATCAGATGGACTTGACTATAATCATAGACTAAGGGTGTAGTCGGAGTACCTTTTTGAAAATATTTTCATTACTCACTTTGTTTCCCATAGGTAGTTCTCATTATATTCACCAAGATAAATTATTAGAGTTCATGAACTTGTAATGACTTTGGATGTATCTGACAAGTGTAATTTTAGACTAAATACCTTCTTATAAGGTTTAATGAACAATATCAACATCTTTAATAAAAGATTTGATTTATTTAAATATTTTGCAGAGGCTTCTATATAATCCATGTCATGGTCATTTGGAGGACATCTTAAATGTTTTATTCAGGTAATTTTTTTATAAATTGTGGTTTTCATGTAATTATATTTAGATTTGATAATTCCTCCGATGACATTATATTACTCATATGATAGACTCCAAATCCAATCATGGAATCGTTCATTGTTGTTTTCATCAATGACTTTCTAAACAATAATATGGTAAAGGGAGGTCAGGTCAACATTTTTTATAAATTTCTTGATATTACTTTGATAGAAACTTCGTTATAATAAACTATTGATGTGATGATTTTTATGCATTATATCATTTTTCTATAGTTCATTGTATTAATGGAGATTTATACCAATAATGAATAATGTTATCGTGGAATTATATCCACCAAATAATGTGTTTCCATGATTATTTGGTGAATGGTAGTTGATTCCCATATTATGATCTTTCAAACCCTTTTGGAAATAAAGGCATATGAGGAGTTACAAAAGTTGGAGAAATCATCCTAAATAAAAACAGATATATTAGAATATGTATACATAAAAAATCAATTTATGTATGGCCTAGGATATTACTAATTGATATATTGGGTCCATTACAGATATGTTTAATGTATGGTTTTATAAGTAAAGGTAACCTTATGAGGTGAACCAAATATATTCACATATTGTTGGGAGTATGTATTCACTTTTAGGGGATGATACTAGATTGATTTTGAGTTATATAGAGTGATGTTGAGGGGATATAAACCCCCCCCCCCCCCTTAGTTAAATATGTAACAAACCTCAAATTTTTGGGAATAACATGTGTCTCATTATAATATTAAAATATTTCATTTTGGAAATTGTATGAGTTGATTAGTGGTGTTTGATGATTATTTGTGTTCCTTTGATGGGTTAATGGGGGCCTACTATTGTTTTATTTTAGTATGTGTAACTTTGTACCTATTGGATTGGAACTGGGTACATAGTGAGTTTCAAGGGCTCCTAGTTTCCCTTTGAGCCCCATCAACCATCATGTGGTGTTATACTATGTGGTTGGTGGAAAAAAGAGACTATGGTATATAAAAACATTGTGCATGATAGCATTTCAATATGTTTTGAATATGTCCATATTATTTTCAACTAAAATGATATTTTAATACCCCTATCCTCTTCCCCCAATGCATCATTACATGATAACCCATTTTAGCTCCCTCTAGGAATCATCATGAACTTTAGAGTATATATATTATATTTTTGAAGTGTTTCTAGTTGTTTTGATCATCTCCAAATATATCTGTCCTCGTCTGGGTTTCCACTTGAAATATAATCATCACTTTCATTTTTATTGTCTATAAGTACATAATTTAATTTTTCTAACTGATTAAATAATTTTTTTAAATTTACTGACATCTCATGTCATGTTGGATCTCCAAGGATTTTGTCAGGATAAATTTACCATGTTATTAAATTTCTATGGGATTTCGTGACTTAACATTCATATAGGTTTGTTCATATATATAAATGTATTCTCCCCATTATATAAAAGATACTAAGTGTGTATGAAAGGATATAATTGAAATTATTGGCACTAAAAATATGTAAACCACTTATTGTATATTAATGTTATAGTTATTATTGTGTTCCGTATATATTTTTCAGTCATGTTTATATAGGAATCAATAGTGTTTCCATAAAACATTTCTAGTATAGAATGGAATGTGTTTTAAATTGACTATATGTTTTAAAAACTCATTCAATTTTTATTGAGATGAGTTTTCAATGTGTTTAGGATTAGGTGTTGTGGTGTTAAAGTTATGTGAATTACCATTTAGATATCTCATTATCATTTCATGAATGAGATTAGGTTTATCATGGGTAGTTTTACCAAGGTGGGTTTGTAGTGTTTTCTTGTAACTATTTTTTCAGCAGTATGATGAGTTGAGATATAGCCTATCCATGAGTCCTTAATTTAAATTAGAATGTCGGTTCATCTCATGTAGTTGGATAGATTTATCATAGGTTCCTAGACTTTAAATCATTTTTGTATGGTATCTAACATAACTATTGTACAATAGAAAATATATTATTATTGTATTAGATAATTATATGCATTCAATAAATTGCACCATCCTTTTATCACCTCCTATATTGAATAGTTTATATGTGAACTAGCCATGGTATGTTTCCCTATATCATGGAATGTTTTACCATTTAAGAGAGTTTATTTATTTTATTCTTTCCATAGATATACATCACATATCAATAGTCTTCTCACCCTAGATCAAGATGACTCATTCCAATGGTAATGACTGTGTTAGGTATGTTTAGGATTCATGGTAGCTATGTTTTTTCATGATGGCCCATTAAGTGATTACTCTACTTTAAAATTTACTAATTACAAATAGTTCTTGAGCTGACATATATTTCATCAAATAAATTGTGGACCCATTGGATGTATCCTACTAGGTATTTCCACACACACTATTCATTCAAAACGTAGTGTGTATTCCGTATTTTTTGTAAGGGATCTATACAATGGGTAGGTCCATATATCATATGATTGAGTAAGTGGTTTTGGTTACAAATTGATATGATAAAAATAAATTAATTCATAACATTTGTAATTCATTGTCCAATTTCAATAGTTCTGAACATGATCATCATATATGTTCATTGGCTCCTAGCCTTATCAATGTGGTTTCAAGCTACTTAGGTAGTATAATACTATAGACTGGAGAAAAAAAATCCCTAGGAATGAAGTCATACAAACATAAAAAAGGGAAGAAATAAAATTAATGTATACTAATTAGTGTGATGCTTAATATTAGGTGATGAAATACATGACTATATATACTCTACTTTTCATTATTCCTATCCTAGTGAAGGTCTATACTGTCTATTGGGATATTTTCGGGGTTAGCCATGTAGGTTTATTAATACATGCATACATTATGGTTACTTTTTGAGCATTCCATATTTCGATCCATGTATGGAAATCCCCTAATAAAAATTTATAGTAAAATATTTTGGTAAATTGGATAATATATTAGAACCAATATATCATCAACATTATATATTTATGGTCTAAAAAGATTAAAATATCATATGATAAATATTACCTCAATGAACATGAACATATGATAGATGTGTCTGATTGAGTACTTTCATATGTCTTATAAAGAGATGTATTATTCACTAGGGATGTGTAATTCCCTATAATATTATCATACTATGAATAAATAAGAGCCATTTGTTTAGTAATATAATGAGTATGGGATATGGATATTTCAATTCATGGAATGTCAACTCGATATAAGAGTGGGGTGATTAGCTAATCCCTTATCCGATTTGTTCATTAATTCCCAATTAATTGATATTATTAAAGACATCCATGATTCATATTATTCTATTTTTTATGAGTGATTTTATTTATAGTCAAATTATTATGCCAAGATATGCCGAGTATGATGAAGGTGTTTGTTATGTTCACGTAAGGGTGGTTGTTACAATATCTATATTGGATGAGTATATGAGGGACTCTTATGACACATTATGAAGGTTCTTTTTATGTCTATAATATATATAATATCATATTGTGTAACACCCTGATATTTTATGAGAAATATTTTTTTATGTCTTATGTTATACGCAACACCAAAAGAATCTTTCACTACACAAAACACTGGCTTGGCTTGCGTTACACGCAATCATGACTTTCCTCGATAGCGTGTGTAGTACACAATACCAGGTTTCACTAAACAAAAATATATTATTATAATATAGTTTTTGGACTAGACTTTATGAATAGTATTATATAAATTTTGAATTTTATAACATTATTATTCATCTTACACATTTTCTAGAACATGGTATGAGAACAAAATAAATGTTTCAGGTAAAATAAGTATTTTTCAAAAAAATGTAGTTTTGCTTCCTTTTGTTGGTGCACCCACTTTATATACAGTTTTTGACATGTTTATAAGTTCAATTTTACAAAATGAAATTCTTCTTTGGAATCAAGATATAAAAATTAACTTTGTATAATTTTTTCATATTATTCTGATAACTTTAATATTTTAATGAATAGTAAAAACATGCTATATTTTAATTAAAAACAACTTTTTTCATCGCAATAATTAATATGGTTAAATAATAATATTGATTTGTTTTAAAGAATAAATAAAATACATTTTTCTATTTAATATTATTTGTGTCATTACCATTAATTTTACATTGAATTCATTGTTAAAAACATTTCAATCTTTGGAAATATTTTAACTTTTAAAACATGTTTTCTTAACAACGGGATTATTTTCGAATTAATTACTACAACATCTATATTTTGAATTCTGAAAAATATAATCTATATTTGAATTCAGTGGGACCAAAATATGTTAATAGGTCACTTTTATTTTTCACTAATATTATGAATAGTATCTACGGTAATTTTTATTTTCTGAAGTTAAAGGTAAATCGGGTAATTAAGGGTAAAACTAAGAATATAAAATTACCCTAACAGCTGACAAAATTATATTTTATGACTAAAAGTCGATTCATATAACTTAAGGGTTGGAATAGATTCATTTTATGAACTTTTTAAAATGAAAGTAATTTAATCCACTATATCTACTAAGGCTGGGTACCTCCATGCTTACGTGTCTCCCCAACAGCCTCCCACGTCACCACTTCCATACCTCCAATTACCAATACACCATCCATGTTCCTCCAAAATCCTGGCCGTGCCCTACCCGATATCGCGGGCTTCGGCTCCCACCCAAACCTGTTACCTCTTTGGCTTCGCCTCCTCCCGCGTCTCTTCCATTAGGTTACCCTATGCCGACTAATCGCTCCCGTAGCTCCCCGCGTATAGCAACCTTCTCCGACGACGACTGTCAGCTCCCACGGCCGGTAGGATCTTCCTCCATGCTCCTTCCTCCCGGTTCTCACGATTTCGATTATTTGCAGCCCTCTACGCGCGAACCAGCTCCAACCGCGGACATTTGCTCTGGGGCTTCCCTGTTCCGGCCAGTGCTACAATTCCAACTAAGTCTGGTAGGATATTTGAACCTGCTACCTCCTCCCGCTGCTCCCGATTTCAACCTTCTTGAACCCGCAGTGAGCGTACCATCTTCCTCCATTAATTTCTCTCCCGTAGCAAATACTTTCGCCACGCAACGCGCCAGCGACGACGGCCATATCACCACCCGACTTGCGCCATGTGGTTTCCGTGTTCCGGCGACTACTACAGCTTGCACTGGAACAACCGAAAACCCTATTTTCACTGAGGTAACAGTCTTCTTAAAGTAGACTAAATCATGCAACCTACATCATTCAACTGACTATGAATCCTGTATTACCCAGTAACCTGACAACGATTTCCTCCTGACCACGATCCGTCTTCTGTTGCTGCTTATTTTCACAATGTGAGTATACCTTACACATTATATAGGCCTCGTACTTCTATCAATTTGGATTTCTTTGCCAATAAGTGCAACCGGCACCTTCCACAAAATCATACAGGCATGTTTTTTTTATAAACTTCTGACAGTTACATATAGTTGCACACATATATCTTTAGCAAATTCTGAGTCTTCAATCATAATTTGAACTACAATTTATTTAATTCTCTCCTTCCATACAATGGTGTTAGTACACTCCTTTACATTAATATATATAGATATAGAACCAAACAATTTGCTCCTCGACAACCTCTACGAATGATGTGTTGCAAAGAAGAGTGCTAACAATGGAACAACGGAACTGTGAGTTTACTGTCGACTTAGTTTTATACATGTTTCTTTCATAGCTTTATTCCATCATATGGACAACCTAATTTTTTCACGCCTGCAGTGTCAACAACTTCAAGTCCATCAATGACATCTACAAATCTCTCTCCTGCACTAACAAGTGAACCGCATTCTATAAATGGCGGTGCAGATGGAGTCATACAGACGCCCCTAACACCATTGTCTGTCAATGGTCTGTTATATTTACATTATATTATCCATATCCATACTTTCTTTATTACTCTTCATAATAACTGAGGACATGCATTCTACAAATGGGAGTGCAGGTGGAGTCCCACTAACACCACTAACAGCAGCGTCTATATCGGGTCTGTTCTGTTTACATTGCACTGCAGAAATCGCTCACTTACTAAATACTTTGCATATTAATTGAATATATCTCTCTCTAACTACTTTGTCAGCAGTTCAACAACAGTCCGATAATGGGAGAACATCTATCGCAAATGCAAAGAAGCGGAAGCAAACATCATATGCCTTCAAACAGTCTCATATCCCTTTCTGTAAGTATAATGACCATTATCTGCAATTTTCATACTACACACCGCATGAAAACCAAGACATGGTCTAACTATTCCATTCACACTTTCGATAGTGCTTATAACGAATGAAAACCTCCACTACCCGTCGACCTCTAGAGATGAAAGGTTCCAAAGATGATTGCACGTGAGGGAATGACACAATTGTGAGTTCACTAATACCTTCACCCGATACTTCTTTCAATTATGTAATAATACAATAATTATTATAACGAACTGATGACACAGTGCCAATGTCATCATCTACCAGAAGTGCTTCATTGACATCTACACATGGCGGTGAAAATGGAGTCACACGCACGCCATTATAACCACTGTCTATCAATGGTTACTTCTATTCAAATTTTAGTATGTAAGTACATAAATTTCAAATCCACTATATCTACTAACATAAGCTATTTGTCTTCAATTACTTCGTCTATAGTGCAACATCAATCATCAGGTACGACATCATCCGTCGTGGGAGCGAACAATCGAAGGCAAAGAACAAATTACCTCATACACACTCCTATTCCATATTATAAGTCTGGTGACACATATCTGCTAAAACCATTCTGTACACCACAATACTGGGCTATTATTCATCTAACTATTTCCTTCACACTTTCGGTAGCGATCGTGACTGATGATACCGATCTGTCAAATTCATCGTCGGGATCGTTGACAATGTAAGCACGCAATTCAGCATTTAAATATTACTATAATTATTACGGAATCTTCAAAAATTAACAATTTACTTTCCCATTTGTTGCAGGTTGAGTCGACCAAATAACACGAAATATAGTAATATATCATCTACAGGTTTAACGTCGTATTTAACACAAATATACAGCATCACACGCACCCACACTTCAATTAGCTTACATTTTTTTCTTATACTGTTTTATAAAAAAAATAACAGACCATCGTACAGTGCTGTTTCGTCCACAAGCAGCAGTTTCTAACAATTCAGAAACAAATTACAACATCAATGGTGGAATACAGCGTACATGAAGCACTACATGTATTTAACGAATAACCCTAGATACTAAAAACAGTAATATCTTATTTATACTAAGTGATTTCGGTATTAAACGGGTTACTGTTGCAGGTTGCTCTGTACAATAGGTGATTTCAGATAACACAGGTCAGCGTACTAATTTTTTAAACATTTATAGTAACAAAATACTGGAGGCAAATACCACCCACGTTATCTACTTTGTAAGTACTGACATCTACTATATATATTTATTCAACCAGGATATTTAGACATTGGTCACCCATCTTACTTCTGTCAGTACTTTCATGCTTTAATGTGGTTCGATGAAAGAAACAGAAAATGTAGCAACCGACAAAGCCAATGTTTCACTGCATGTTGTGCTATGGGAAAGATTTCTTTGAGCTTTATACCAGCGTCTCCGCCGTATCTAGAAATGTTGCTCTTCATTACAACATCCACAGTAGCAAGAGCATTCCAGAAAACATACATATTTACAACTCCATGTTTCCTTTCACTTCTATGGGTGGTAAGATTGATAGGTCTATCAAAAAGGGTGGATCTCCATGTATATTCAGATTGAATGGACAAAACTACCATCGTATTGGAAGTTTATGTCCACCAGATGGTCACCGACGGAGATTTGCACAACTATACGTGTATGACACAGCACATGAATGTCAGAATAGGGTTCGCGAGTTTAGGTATCGCTACATTTATCTATTGTCGACTTATTTCTCATTGTGTCTTATTTCTATATTAACATACCTATTGCCTGCAGCTCAGAAAATCAGAATTTCCAATCTCGTATTGACAATGAAATTGTCGAAAACCTGCAATAAATGCTTCATGACAACAATGGTTTAGCTAGACACTTCAGAAGTGCAAGGGATGTTCTTCAACATCAGGATGTGCAGAATTTGAAACTACGTCTGCTGAAGAGAAGAGAAACGAATCCCAGTACATATGACATACCAAATAATTCTGAGATTTCAATGCTTATCGTCGGTGATTTTGAAGATCTCAACCAAGAGCGTGATATAATTATTCATACCAAAACTAGTGATTTTCAACGAATTGTTGAGAATCACCCACTATATCTTCCATTGCAATATCCCTTGATATTCACAGATGGCAGTGATGGATATGTCGACAACATTATACATCGCCCAACTTCTTTCACAACAAGTATAAAATTTAAGAAGGTTACCATGAGAGAGTACTTCTCTTTCCACCTTCAATTCCGTGAGAATCAATCTTCAACACTACTACATTCAAGAAGACTTTTGCAGCAGTTTGTTGTTGATGCTTATACGATGATAGAGTCTCAGAGACTATCATTAATTTGCTTTAATCAAAAGAAATTGAGGGTAGATCTATACAACGGCTTCCAAGATGCATTTCTACGAGGCGACATAGAATGTTCTTCATGCGGAAAACGGATCATTTTGCCTTCATCCTTCACAGGTGGTCCAAGGTATATGATCCAAAATTACCAAGATGCAATATCTATTTGTAATTGGGTAGGGTATCCAGATTTGTTTCTAACCTTTACAAGTAACCCAATATGGCCTGACATCACTCGGTATCTATGATACAAGAACCTTCGACCAGTAGACTCACCTCAAATTCTATCTCGAGTTTTCAATATGAAGCTTGAATATCTAATGAGAGATTTACGAGAAGGATGTTTCTTTGGAAATTCAAGGGCAGGTAACCATCTACTTGCATATATCAAATAATATTTTCCATGCAATTTGAAATTTTATCATCACTTACTGACTATGGAACTTTTGTTTCCATTTAGTAGTTCGAACTGTAGAATTTCAGAAACGCAGCTTGCCTCACGTTCACATCTTATTATTCCTCTGCCGTGAAAATAAAGTGAACACTCCGTTGGCTATAAACAAATACGTCAGTGCTGAAATCCCGGATAAAGATGCCTGCCCAAACCTACATGAAGTTGTCAAAAGCATTATGCTCCATGTCCCCTACGGTACTGCCAACAGATCATCACCTTGCATGAAACATGATAAATGTGCTAAATTTTTTCCAAAAAAAATTTCTGAAAATACGACAGTAGATGAGGATGGATGTGTCATTTATCGGAGAAGGGATGACAAAAGAACTATTCTGAAAAATAACATTCCTCTGGATAATCGCTATGTAGTCCCATACAATCCGGTGTTGCTATTAAAGTACCATGCACATCTCAACATTGAAGTTTGTAATCAGTCATCTTCAATCAAATACCTGTTTAAGTATATTAGCAAAGGAAATGACCGGGTAACGGCAGCACTCTATGACGGAAACAACGAACAGTCCACACATAATATGGTAGATGAGATAAAAATGTATTATGACTCTCGTTACATATCTCCTTGTGAGGCATGTTGGAGGATTTTTTCATATGATATCCATTACAGATATCCACCAGTTGAGAGGTTGCATTTCCATTTTCCACAACAGAATTGTGTCACCTTCTTGGACTCCGATATCATTGAAGATGTATTGATTCATAGAAACAGCTCTCAGTCAATGTTAACCTCTTGGTTCGAAGCAAATATTAACTACCCGGAAGGAAGAGGGTTAACTTTTACAGAGTATCCAACTAGATTTGTTTTCCACTCTAAAGATAGAAAATGGCATTCCCGGAAACAAGGATTCTGTATTGGAAGCCTGTACTATGTGCCTCAAACCATAGGTGAACTCTACTACTTGAGAATAATTCTAACAAAAATCAAAGGTGCAACTTCTTTTGAGTATATCAGGACTGTAAACAGCATCACACATGGTAAATTTCGAGAGGCTTGCTCTGCTATGGGACTACTGACAGATGACAGAGAGTTTGTTGAAGCAATAAAAGAAGTGTCTGCTTGGGGAATGGGACAACATGTACGCAGACTATTCGCCAACATGTTAATCTGCAATAACATATCTCGCCCAGATATGGTCTGGGATGCAACCAAATACATACTATCAGAAGACATTTTATATATACAGAGAAGGACCCAAGAAATTCCAGGTGCACATTTAGTCATGTTCCTGCTTCATAGTTTTCTTTTTTATGCCTTCCCAATGTCTTATTATTTATGCCCTCTGATCAGCATTCTTATATTTCAATTGAATTTATTTATTCTGCTCTGTAAACACTCAAAAAAAATTCAGTTTACTAATTCACATAAGTATATTGTCCACAGTTTGTGAAAACAAAGATTGCAGCCTTTCTTTTCAAATACAATTACAGTAATTCTAGCATACTTAAAATCTGTACGATGTTGTACAGATATTTGGCACTTTAATGTATAATTTAGTAACATTAAATAGCTTTCTATACTGAAATTCTTGAATCTGTATAAATAATCTGCATCATCAAACATTAAAAAAACATGTAATACTTCGTAGTAAATTGAAAATGCATTCATTGTAAATTAATCACTTATATAAATTTGATTATATTCAATATAATCCAGTACTTCAAAGTTTACAGCCCTGCTGTTCAGATATATTTTCAATATATTTTAAACTGTACAAATCCGTACACATAATGCACATATACTTATATCGTTTCTTCACATTATATTGCCTTATGTACTGCAATATTGGATTTCGTACAGTAATTCAGCATTTTTCTAAATTCAATAAACATATATGTTTTATTCAGTATAATCCAGTACATTAGAATTTACAGCCTTGGTGTTCAAATATAATTTGAATATATATTAAACTGTATAATTCTGTACACATAATCCACATATTCATATATCATTTGTTCAGATGACAGTGCCATTTGTACTACAATATAAGAATCTGTACAAATATTCTGCAATTTAATAAATTCAAAGAACCTATGTGTTTTATTCACATTACATTGCCATCCGTACTGATGTTTTCTATCAACATTTTTCAGCTTCAACTATTTTTCTTATATTCAATTAAATGTAAGATGTTGTAATGACTTCGTTAGCGGTTACTCGTACTACTGTTTAACATTATTCCTCAACATTGTAGATTTGACACTCACAGATCACCAGATACAAATGTATACTTTGAGAGAGATAGACCACATTTTACATCTATGTGCTGATAAAAAACAGTCCACATATTCAGGTTGCGCAACTCTTAATTTCACTGATTTTAATTGCTCTACTTTATAGTTTCAAGTTATTCTAACATGAAACCTCTCTGTAGAAAAATCTGTCGTGTTCTTTTGATATTGATAATTGTGTGGAAGATATTGTCCAGACATTTCCAGACATCGTGCCTACAACATGTCCATCTACTGATTTGCAGAGCATGCTGAAGGGATATATAAACAAGAGAACCAAAAAAACAGACTGAGAACTCATCCTGGAAATAGAAGGTAAACATAAATCTACACTGATGAAATACTTCCCATTAATGTGATCATAATGCTTGAGGTTTCTGCTACTAGAAGTTAATGCTGTAGGTTTCTAATGCTGCACTGTTTCTTTTGTTTTTTACAGATTGCTTAGGTTGGTGATTTAATGATGGACATTACTTCAATCTGGGCATTTTGTTGTATTCTTCATTTCCCAATATGTTGGACGGTTTTCTTCACTTCTATATTACTAATTTATCGGATTTTCATGGACTCAATAGATTTTGGTACAACATAAGTTTACTGTCATTTTATGGTATGCATGATCATTATATTTTATTTGAGTTGTTAGTTACACTTAGTTATACTAAATGTGACTTTACATTAATTATACCAGTGGATTGTTTTTTTTAGTAGTGGATCTTACAATTTCTGAGCAGTAGATTGGAGCATGTATTTTTCTTCAGTTGTGGAACATGTTTTCCCTGTAAGCAGTGTAACATTCAGTTTTTTGGGTACTGGATCATGATTTTTCCAGTAGATCATTTTTTATAGTAGTGGATCGTGTATTTTAGAGCAGGGGATCATGTAATGTATAAATTGGACATGCTAATCACATTAGACGGCCTACAATCCAAACATCATGGCATAACGACTTCCAGTTTCCCTTTAAGGGCGACCATTGCTGATTTGAAGGTGATGTTTCTGATGCATCTTCTTCATGTACTTCCCACCTCTAGGGTATTATTCATCAAAATTTCAATTTTTTTGTATAAAATGTTTGATCATATGATTTTAAGTTTTTTTTTCTAGGATTACTTATAGGTGGGAACCTATGGGTCATCCTTTTGACGCGCCTAACATTGGAAAACTGCAGCAACTAGGTGAGGGTTTGGAAATCTGCCCACTAACCGCCTCTGCCCTCCCCAGCCCCTCCCCTCCCCTCCCCTCCAGCACAGCCAGCCCCTGCCCCTCCCCCCCCCCCAGCCCAGCAACTTCCTCTCCCCTCCCCTCCCCTCCCCCCCTGGGCATCTGTTTCCCCCTACCATCGCCCTCCCCTCCGCGCCCCTCCAGCTTCTCCAGCCCCAGCCCCTCCCCTCCCCTCCTGCCCAACCTATCCCCCCAGCAACCCCCTACCCCCTGCCATCACCCTCTCCTCCCCTCCCCCTGCCTCCAACCTGCCCAGCCCCTCTCTCCCTCTCCCCTCCCCTCCAGCCTGCCCCAAACTGAGAACATAACTTATTTCATTCTTCATGTTCAAGAATTATTCAAATTTCTAACAATCAGATTGTTTAATGACAGGGTCATTGACACAAAATTGAGGAGAAGACACCATCATGGAAGACTGCAGAAAGGTTATATTTTCAAGAATTTGGTATTTTTTTCAATTATTAGTTTATTTTACTTGTATTAAATGTGAGATGTCATTCATTTTTTACACTGCATGTACTCTCATTAAAGTAGTGGATGTTTTTGACCTTAACCCTAGGGCTGAACCTGTTGTTTTATCCATTGAGGCATGTCGTTTTTTTGTTTTAGGGAAGTGGGGCCTGGTGGGGGAAGAGGTTGGGTAGGGGGAAGTGGTGGGCGAAGGGGCTGGGCAGGGGGGGTTGTTGGAAGATGGGGCTAGAAGGGGGGGTCTGCTGGATGGGCGGAGGAGGTGGGGGGCTGGAGGGGGGGGAGCTGGGGGCTGGTGGCTGGGGGCTGGAGGGGGGGGGGAGCTGGGGGGACTGCTGGAAGGGGGGGATGCGGATGGGGCTGGAGGGGGGGAGCTGGGGGCTGGAGGGGGGGAGGGAGCTGGGGGGACTGCTGGAACGGGGGGATGCGGATGGGGCTGGAAGGGGGGGGGGTCTGGGGATGGGTCTGGAAAGGGGGGGAGCTGGGGATGGATCTGGAGGGGGGGTGGCTGGAGGGGAGAGGAAGTGGCTGGAGGGGGGGAGTCCTGGGGGGATGGATCTGGAGGGGGCGGAGTGCTGGCTGTTAAGGAGTTCGCTGTAACAGTGAAATTGGATTTCTTACAACTACTAATATTTCATCTATTCATAATATTTTTGTATTTTCATCACTGTCTTTTTTATTCATTACATCATTGGAGTATAAATGAATATTTTTTCAGTTTTATTTACAATGTTTCTCTTATTAAAACACATTGCATTTGTTGCTGTCATATGAAAATAGGTAAACATCATAATTCTGAAGTATTTTTCTTTTTTAATCAGTATATACTTTACACTGAACCAAATTCTCTTCTTTGTTTTTCTCAGATATTATTAATTGTTGTATGGATTGACATCACTATCAACCAACATCCAGAAGTGTTGGTCCAGTGCAGCAAAACCACATAACATTCGTGCTAGGCTATTATTGTGACAACTCATATTTCTGAATTACACACCATACCATGGGAAGATATAAACAGGAAAACTGAAAAAATAGACTGATATATGCTGCTTCAAACACAAGGTAACCATATATATTCACATGGTAACCTTATATATTCACTTTTTCTGTTATTTTATTTATTGTTTTCAGATTTACAATTGTAGTGAAAAACATATTACATTATATAGATTACAGAAAATTCATTTAAAATGTATTCTACCGCTCATTTTCTATTTTGATTTTATTATTATATCCTCTGTCATGTAAAATACCACTGTGCCCGAAATTTTTTTGGTTTTCAAGCTATAAAATTTTATTTTTCTAACTGTTAGATGGGGGGACTACAGGAGGGGGGGGAGCTGGGATGGGGCTGTAGGGGGGGGGGCTGGGTGGGACTGCTGGAAGGGGGGGGATAGTGCTTCTATTAAGCATTGGTTATAACCCACAAGCAGTTGGGTTTGCTGATTTATGAAACCAAAAGAATGATGTAATTGCATGGTATTTGATAATCAAGCATTAATCAGTTATTTTCAACATTGTTTCTTAATTTTTATTTCCTCTATTGTCTATACTGGTAATATATTATGTAGATATTCTTAACATGTTTTATTCGCAGTTTTTTAGAATCTGTTTTTTCCATTTAATGAATTATATCTACTTTAATTAGGTTACTAATGACCATCCATTGTAAAGTTAACAAGTTTTCCAGTTTCTTTTATTATTCCAAAATATTTTATTGCCTCTATAAAAGTAGTGATCCATATCGTCTGGAGAACGCATGAACTAAGAATTCTGTTATGTCACCGTGCAAGAGCACGGGCGAGTACTAGTTATTATTAAAACCAAAGAAAGTGACAACATGTCGCGCTCTTAAATGTTATAAGTACAATAATTTTCATTTAGTGAAACACTTAATGAATCCTCAAACATGAATAATCTCCAGAAATATAATAAAATTATGCACATTATGAGAATTTATATATAATTTTTAGGGAAAAAATAATTATCATTAACGAGGACACAATAGTGATGTATAAATTATTTTATTGATTGAAATATCAAATAAATGGATTTAATAATATTAAAATAAATATTATATTAACTAATTAATGTGCTACATTAATTTTATAGATAAATATGACATGTTAGGAATCTATTCAATATTTTGGTTCAGACATATCTTATGTGCGGATTTTATTTAAATTCAAATAATTTAATTATGTCAAAATTGACACTATTGATATTTTATATTATTAAATTGATTAAAAATAACAAAAAACGTTAAAAATTACAAATTAAAATTTATATAATATAAAATATAATGAAATATAAAATTTTGTATAATTAAGAACAAAAAAGTAATTATTTATAACAATATAAAATTTATAACATTATTACCCAAATAAAATTAAATAGATTTAATAAGGATAAATCAAAATAATGAGGTTTAAAATAAAATAAAAACATGTATAAATTTAATTGGTTTATGATATTACAAACCTATCTTACATAATATCCTTAGTTGAGTCACTTTGGATGTTTTTATGTGGTGTTTGGGTTTATTATAGATTAATATTTTAGAGGTTTCCCAAAGTGCCCCTCTACTCACTTATATAAGGGAACATGATCCCTCTCCTCCTCAGACCATTTTGAGCGTTCATGCCCATCCAAACCCTACCAGTTCCTCTTCTCCACTTCCCTATAAACATACTAGAGGTCCTTATCTTCTTCCAAGACCATATTTATTTCCCTGAGAAGAGGTTAAGAAGAGGCTCGTCGAAGAAGAGGTAATATCCTTTACTGATTCTTTCAAAATTATTTCTTCTTCTACTTCCTATATATGATTTGTTTCATTATTAAGTAATAACTCCAGTATCAATTTTATATTGATATGTAATTATGAATATGAAACAACGATGTTCTATCTTTTATCCATCCTATGAAAGAAACAAAATCACCACGTGTGCGTACGTACGACCTACCGTCTCCATGCTATGTTGTAATATTTTATTTCATCACTAACATACATGGATGGGAATATGATGGAAGGAATAACTATATATGATAATTTTAAAGTAATATTTATTCTTAAATATTATACACCATACACATCAATACAATTCCACAATCATGTGAATCATATCATCACTAGTGCGTACGTACGACCTACCGTCTCCACGATGTGATTCGACTCTTTCAACATGATCTTTATTGAATAATGATTATATAAATGTATTTATTTAATAAATAATATATATATTACACTAATACCATCCCGTAAATGAGTTATCTATAATCTAAAAAGAGGAATAAGAATTTATTCGACAAAACATGTATAAGAACATAAAGCAATGAACACCCGAATAACAAGTAGCAATATTACAAATAACAAGATAAGTATATGAACATATATTATATAATGACAATTAATATGATTCTGTAATAAGTCAATGACATTATTCAAATAATTATAAATGAGGTTCATATACGTACAAAGAATATCGGAACTAAGGTAAGGAAAAATCTCACAATATCATTTTTATCTGAGTTTGTTTATACTTCTGAATTTACTGGGGCATATTTATCATCCACTTATATGTTTCCACAATATGTAATATTATTTATATCCTCCTACAATTTTTTAAATCCAATTTTACCTATTGGTGAATTTTATGTAAAAGATATGAAAGGAATCTTTTTTCGTTTTCAGTACGAGTTACTTTTTGACTTTTTCTGCCAAAGTACGAGAATTTTTTTTAACTTATATGAAATGAATGGATTTTTATGATTTCATAAAACAGTATTTCAATGAATCATCCTTTACATGTTTTCAAGTTTATTTTTAATTATCATCTTTTAGTTTAAAATTTTATGACATGTTAAGAAAGGAAAAATGATTTTGAAGAAGAAAGGATATTTTCCTCAAAAATGGAGTTCAAGTGTCTTATCAAAATTATTTTCCTTCTAAGATAATATAGGGTTCTATTTGTATCCCTATTTTTACATTGATTTGATTAGGTTATGATGGAATTATTTTTATGAAGACCTTTTATCTTATTTGGATTATGTTATGATGGCATGATGTTTAAGAATCCCATTTTTATTACATGGGTTATGCTATGATATATGATTTATGATTTTGTGGAACACATAAGAATGGTTTCATTATGAGATGGGTGGAACCTATATCTCCCTCCAATTCATTGGTTAAATATTTATATCTCATGAGATAGACAGGGCTGGAACGACAAGTTAATTCGGTTCAGTGATACAGGATTGGAATGAGGAGTGAACTCATTTCAGAAATGGACTTTGTCAACAATGATAGTCTTGGAAATGAGTCTTGACTAATAGGAAATTATTTCATATGATTATATGTGTATTGAACAATGTTTCATGTTTAATTTTTTGATTATTGGGATTACATTTCCCTACTATGATTTATCCCATGTTATGATATTAAGATCTCTTTTGCAGGTTAAGATTATCAAAATTTTATTTTCTTATGAATATGATATGATTGATATCTCCTTCATTTACCCTTAATGAGCAATTGAGCTCACTGTTTTGTATGTTTTCATTTTCCCAAATTTGGAAGAAGTGTATTATGTAGGATATTCCAAAAGGGACTCTAAATATGATAAAATAAACACGAGACAATGTAGATGCTTTTTGAACCAGTTGTTTATGTTTTCCATTTTCTAATGAAACTATACATATATGGTCCTTTAATGGTTTTATTATATATAGTAATAATTATGCTTCAATTTTGAAGTAATAATAATATATGTAATGTATGGGTCATTATAGTTGGTATTAGAGAAAAGGTATATTCAACCTTTGGAAACTAAGATGTGAAAGCCTTTGTAAGAACCCTATGGATATGTCTAATCATAGAACAAAATCATAGTGTTTTGGAAATGGACATGAATAACCTATTATAAGACCTAAATTGTGAAATTTTATTCTTGATTATGTGGTTTTCCTGTTATGATTAGTGTTTCTCAGACTATACTTCTTGGTTTTAGTCAATGGTTGGAACCCGAAGGAACCATTTCAATGCTGAATGCGATAGGAAATGTAATGATTGTCCCCCAGAGCAAACAAATGTTATGGGAGATAGAATGAAAAATATTGTAGCCATGCTCACACAATATTCTCAAGCAATGAATCATATAGGACATCCAAATTAGAAATGGAGGGAGAAAAATTCTGTTGAATCCTTCATGAGGCAGCGTCCACCCTCATTTAGCGGATCTACTGATCCATTAGGGGCTGAACAATGGATAAATACCACTGAAAAGATATTTTCAGTTCTAAAACGTTCTAAACATGATAAATTCATCTTAGTAGTTTATTTTTTGGATGGTGAAGATGATCAATGGTGGAATCATATCAAGATTATGAGGAAAATAGATGAAATTGAGTCCATGGAATGGGATGAGTTCAAAAACTTATTTTTCAATAAGTACTTCCCTCGTATTCTTCAAAAAAATATGGAGAAGGAGTTTCTGGAACTAAAGAAAAAGGATGATGAATCTGTTGGTACCTACGAAGTAAATTTTGCAAGGCTTCCAAGGTACACTTCTGGGATTATTATCCATCCCGAGAGTAAGATCGATATATTCTTTAATTGATTAAAACCAAGTCATCGAAGGGCTTTAGCCATAAGGAACTTGAATAGCTAAAAGGAAATTGTTCTATGTGCTCTCAAGGTTGTGTTGTAGTTTGGAGTAACCCATCAGTCATATGGGTTTGATAAGAAGAGAGAAATATAGAATTCAAAGGGAAATCTAGAGACCACACTAAAAAGAAGATGAGTTTTCCCTTATGCACAATGTGTAGAAAGAAACATGGAAGGAATTGTCTTAAAGGGACAATTAAATGTTTCAAATGTGTAAAAGAAGGTCATCAGGAATTTTAATGCTGAAATGATGGGAAAAATATATCTACTATTGCGAAAAAAGAAAAGGCTACACAGAATTCACCTCTTACACTTCGATGATACAAGTGAAAGGAAATGGTACATAATGCTAATCAATCCCCTAATCCAAGGGTTGTTGATGATGATCGATGTCAACAAAATCGTAAGTCCAAAGACAATGGAATGTCACATGAAATTTCTATCGGCGATGTGGAGTATGATAACGAAGTGGTGAAAGGTACACTTACCATCCCCTCTAAAGTAAAAAATGATTTATTTTATTCTGGACCCACCAACTCTTTTATTTCTGAATAATTTTTAAGGGTATCGTCGTATTACCTAAACAATTAGATGTTGAGTTAGCTGTGACAATACCTAATGGCACAATAGTCGCATCAAATGTTTAAAATTATTCTTTGATTGAAGTTTGTTGGAATGTGCTTCCTACAAATCTTGTGTTCCTTCCTATAGTGGAATTTGATGTGATTATTGGCATAGATTTACTTTCATTATATGGAGTTCATATCAATTTCCAAATATGGGAAGTCAAATTTCATATTCTAGACCAATAAACGACCATCTATCGATGCAAGGATGAATATAACCTTCCAGTGGAAATTTATTCCATCTTAGGGGTCTTGTTTCGAATAATTGAAGGTTATTTATCTCAAATGGTTGGAGAAAAACTCATGATTAAGAATACACCCATTGTACCGATGTTTTATGATTTCTTTCTAGAGGAATTTCCAGGTTTACCACCAAATTGTGAAGTAGAGTTTTCAATAGAACTCAAAAGGTGTGCTATGCCCTTTTCAAAGGCACCTTATAGAATGTCCCTAATTGAGATGCAGGAATTGAAGAAGAAACTCCATGATATTCTTGATAAGGGATTCATTTTCCCTAGTGCATCACCTTGGGGAGCACCTGTTCTATTTGTTATGAAGAAAGATGGATCAATGAGACTCTGCATTGATTATCGAGAACATAACAATATCGTTATCTAGAACAAATATCCTCTCCCGTGCATTGCTGACTTATTTGTCCAACTACACGGAGCTCAATAAATTTCCAAGATTGATCATCGTTTAGGGTATCATCAATTAAGGGTCAAAAGGGAGGACATACCAAAGACGGCTTTCTGTACAAGTTATGGGAACATTGAATTTATTGTGAATCCATTTGGTCTTACTAATGACCCTGCTATCTTCATGGATCTAATGAATATAGTCTTTAGAGACTATCTTGATCATTTTTTGGTAGTCTTTATAGATGATATTCTTTTCTATTAGAAGAGAATGGAATAATATGAAGATAACTTGATAATTTTATTTAATACCTTGAGAAAGGAGAAGCTTTATGCCAAATTTACCAAGTGTGAATTTTTGCTTAAAAAAGTTTCATTTTTGGGTCACATAATCTCAAAGGAGTATATTTCTGTGGATCCAGCAAAAACAGACGTTATCGAAAGATGGTCAAGACCAACAACAGTAACTGAGAACTGAAGTTTTAATGGTTTGGCTTGATATTACCGATGTTTCGTCAATGATTTTTCATGATTATCTATTACACTCACTGAGTTGACTAAAAAATGAGTTAAGTTCATTTGGACAGAGTAGTGTGAAGAGATTTTCAAGGAGTTAAAAAGATGGTTATCCAGTGCACTTGGGGTCACACTGCCTTGTAGTGGAGAAAGGTTTCAGATCTATAGTGATGCATCCAAGAAGGGATTGGGGTGTGTTCACATTCAAAATTATATGGTAATATCTTATGCCTAATGATGGTTTAAAATACATGAGGAATATTACCCTACTCATGATTTGTATTTAGCTGAGGTAATATTTTCATTAAAGATTTGGGGGCATTATCTTTATGGTGAAAGGTGTGATATTTATACTAATCATAAAAGTATAATGTATATTTTCACACAAAAGGATATGAATATGCACCAAATAAGATGGTTGGTGGTGATTAAAGATTACGAAAACTCAATTCATTACCACCCTGGGAAAGAAAACAAGGTGGCATACACATTAAGCCGATAAGACCATGCTAGATTATCCATGATGTGGATCATAAAAGATCCAATATTTATGGAATAACAAAGGATGGATCTAGGAATTATAATGGAAGGGGGGAAATATTATCTTTCTTAGATGAATTTTAAACCATCTATACATGTGAAGATTAAAGAGGCATAGAAAAGAAGATGTAGAGTTTCAAAAGAAGGTGAGAATTTTTCATGAATTCCACATTGATTGTGATGAAATAATAATTTTCAGGAATCGGGTTTGTGTTCCTCCCATCCTAGAATTAAAGAAGGAAATATTGGATAAATCTCAAA
Organism: Viscum album; assembly: GCA_963277665.1. NCBI lineage: Eukaryota > Viridiplantae > Streptophyta > Magnoliopsida > Santalales > Viscaceae > Viscum > Viscum album. The sequence continues at coordinate 468,964,453 of OY728122.1, read as the reverse complement.
GTTATTCATTCTCTTTTTACCCTGGAAGCATGAAGATGTATATGGATATGAAAGAGTACTTCTGGTGGGATGACATGAAAATAGATGTTGATGAATATGTCTCTCAATGCTTGGTTTGTCTGCAAGTTAAAGTTGAGAGACAGAAGTCTAAGGGGATGTTACTACCATTACCCATACAAGAATAGAAATGGGAAACCATCACTATGGACTTTGTCACTGGGATTCCTAAAACATCCAAATGTAATAATGCTATTTGGGTTATATTTGACCATCTTACGAAGTCGGAACACATCATTTCTATTAGAGAATATTTCTCTCTTGATCATATTTCCATGATATATGTAAAGGAAGTGGTAATATTGCATGGAGTACCACTTTCCATTACATCTGATCGGGATTTATGGTTTACCTTGATGTTTTGGTGAACTCTTCATCATTTTCAGGATACAGAGCTGAGTATCAACACTGCTTATCATCCTCAGACAGACGGTCAGTCTGGGAGGAAAATTCAATCTCTAGAAGACATGTTGAGAGCATGAACTATATATTTCAATGGTGGTTGGGATTGACACCTACCTCTAGTTGAATTTTATTACTATAATAGCTTTCACTCTAGTATTCATATGGCTCCTTATGAAGCTATCTACGAAAAAAATGCAGAACTCCAACTTGCTGGGATGAAGTTGGGGAAAGAAAGTTATTAGGACCTGATCTTGTTAATGAGATGGCAGAAAAGGTCCGATCTCTTCAACAACACATAATAGAAGCTCAGATTCGACAAAAATGTCATGCCTACATATGAAGAAAAGACCTAGAGTTTTAAGTGGGTGATAATGTGTTCTTACGAATATCTCCTTGGAAGAGAGTAATGAGATTTGGAAAGAAGGGAAAGCTGAGCCCTTGGTATATTGGTCCTTTTGAAATATTGGATCGTGTTGGGAAGGCACCTTACCGATTGGAACTTCCACCAAATCTCTCTGACGTTCATGATGTGTTCCATGTATCTCTCCTGAGAATGTACAAATTTGATCCTTCACATTTACTAAGCTCAAGAAGTTGTACCACTGGAGAAAGATCATTCTTTTGAAGAATAGCCGATTGAGATTTTGGATCGTAGAGAAAAGGTTATACAAAACGAGACCACTCACTTGGTAAATATTTTATGGATGAACCACTAATTAGAAAAATCTACATGGGAACTTGAGGATATGATGATGGAGAGGTATCATCATCTGTTTGTTATGATGTGACGAATTTTGAGGGTGAAATTCATTTTAAGGGGGGTAGAATGTGAAACACTGATATTTTATGAGAAATATTTTATTATGTATTATGTTATATGCAACACCCAAGGAATATTTCACTACACACAACACTGTCTTGGCATGCGTTACACACAATCGCGACCTTCCTCGATAGCATGTGTAGTTCCCAATATCGGGTTTCACTAAGCAATAATATATTATTATAATATTGTTTTGGAAAATCTTTTATGAATAGTATTAACTAAATTTTTAATTTTATAACATAATTATTCATCTTACACATTTTATTGAACATGATATGAGAACAAAAGAATTTTTTTCGGGTAAAATAATTATTTTTCAAAAGATGCAGTTTTGCCGCCTTTTGATTGCTCACAAACTTTAAATATAGTTTTTGACCAATTTATAAGATCAATTTGAAAATATAAAAATCTTCTATGGAATCTTGATATAAAAAATTACTTTTGAAAAATGATTCATATTATTCTGATAACTTTCATATTTTAATGAATAGTAAAAACACGAGATATTTTAATTAAAAACAAATTTTTTCATCACAATAATTTATATGGTAAAATTATAATATGAAATGGTTTTAAAGTATAAATAGAATATATTTTTATCATTTAATATAATTTATGTCATTAAAATTAATTTTACATTGTATTCATTGGTAAAAACATTTCAATCTCTGGAAATATTTTATCATTTAAAACTTGTTTTCATAACAACAAGATTAATATGAAATTAATTACTGCTACTTCTGTGTTTTAAATTTTGAAAAATAGATTCCATATTTGAATATAGTGGGTCCAAATTATGTTAATATGTTAATTTTATTTTTTTTGTATTCTGAATAGTAACGACCTCAATTTTTATTTACTGGAGTTAAAGGTAAATCGGGTAATTAAGAGTAAAAATAAGATTTTAAAATTAGCATAACACCTTCCAAAATTCTATTGGATGACTAAAAGTCGACCGATATCACCAAAGGGTCGGAATAGATTCATTTTATGAACTTTTTATGATGATAATAATTTAATTACTATTAAAACAAAATAAAGTGACAACATTTTACTCTCTTAAATATTATAAGTATAATAATTTTAATTTAGTTATAAAATTCATGAAACATAGAAAATTAATAGTCTCCAGAACTCTAATAAAATTATCTACATCCTGAGAATTTATTTTGAATTTTTATGGATAAAATAATTATCATTAATGAGGACAGAATAGTGATGTATAAATTATATTATTGATTGAAATATCAAATAAATGGTTTTAAAAATATTAAAATAAATATTATAGGAACTAATTAATGTGATCCATTAATTTTCTAGAAAAATATGACATTTTAGGAATCTATTAAATATTTTGTTTCGAACATATCCTTTGTGTGTATTTTATTTAAATTCAAATAAATTAATTGTGTCAAAATTGACACTATTAATAATTTATATTATTAAACAGTTTTAAAATGAAAAAATATTTTAAAAATTACAATTTAAAATTTATCTAATATAAAATGTTATAGAATATCAAATTATGTATAATTAATAATATATAAGTAAGTATTTATAACCATATAAAATTTATAACATTATTACCAGAAATAAAATTAAATTGATTAAATAAGGATAAATCAAAATGATAAGGTTTAAAATAAAATAAAAACATGTCTACATTTAAATGTATGATGATATTACAACCCTATATTATCTAATATTTGAATTTTAGTCACTTTGGAAGTTTTTATGTGGGGTTTGGGTTTATTATAAATTAATATTTTAGAGGTTTCCAACAGTGCCCCTCTCCTCCATTATAAAAGGGCACCTCCTCCCTCTCCTCCTCACACCATATTGAGCCTTAAATATCAGACAAACCCTACCAATTTCTCTTCTAAACTTCCCTAGAAACATACTAGAGGTCCTGGTATTCTTCTAAGACCAAATTTAGGTCCCTAAGAGGAGGTTAAGAAGAGGTAATATCCTTTTCCGATTCCTTCAAAATTATTTCTTCTTCTACTTCCTCTATATTAGTTGTTTAATTATAAAGTAATAACCCCAGTATAAATTGTATAATTATTTGATATTATTAATATGAAACAGCCTTGTTCTATCATCAATCCATCCTATGAAAGAAATGAAATCACCAGGCGTGCGTACGTACCGCATACCGTCTCCACGCCGTGGTGTAATCTTTTATTTCATCACTAACATACTTCGATGGGTATATGATGGAAGGAATAACTATATCTGATAATTTTAAAGTAATATTTATTCTGAAATATTATACACCATATACTTCAATACAATTCCACAATCATGGGAATGATATCATTGCTCGTGCGTACGTATGGCCTACCATCTCTACGATGTGATGCGACTCGTTCTACATGATCTTAATTGAATATTGATTATATAAATGAATTGAATTAATATATATGATATATATTACACTAGTACAATTCTATAAATTAGGTATCTATAACCAAAAAAGGGGAATAAGAGTTTATTCAACAAAACATGTATATGAAAATAAAGAATTGAACCCCCGAATAACAAGTAGCAATATTAATAATAAGAAGATAATAACATGTCCATATATGATATCATAAAAATTTATATTATTCTATAATAAGTCAATGATATTTATTTAAATCATAATAAAAGAGGTTTAGATACGTACAAAGCATATCAGACCTAAGGTATGGGAAAATCTCACAATCTCATTTTTATCTGAGATTATTTATTCTTCTGAATTTACAGGGACATATTTTTCATCCACAACCATGTTTCCTCAATATGTAATATTATTTATATCCTCCTACAATTTTTTAAATTTAATTTTAACTATTTATTATTTTATATTAAAATATATAAATGGAATCTTCTGTCGTTTTCTATAAGAGTTACTTTTTTACTTTTTCGGCCAAAGTATGAGAAGAATGTTTTTTTATCTTATACGGAATGAATGAATTTTTATGACTTTATAGAACATTAATTCCATTAACATTCCTTCACATTTTTTTAATTTTATTTTTAATTAACATCTTTAAGTCTAATATTGTATGACATGTTAAGAAAGGAAAAATGTTTTTGTAAAAGAAAGGATATTTTCCTCAAGAATGGAGTTCAAGTGTCTTTTCAAAATTATTTTCAATATTATATAATATAGGGTCTTGTTTCAAAGCCTATTTTTATATTTATTTGATTATGTAATGATGGATTTATTTTTATAAATTCCTTTTATCTTATGTGGATTATGTTATGATGGAATGATGTTTAAGAATCCCATTTTTATTACATGGGTTATGCTATGATATATGATATATGATTTTGTGGAACACATAAGAATGGTATCATTATGAGATGGGTGGGACCTATATCTCCCTCCAATGAATTGGGTAAAGATTTATATCTCATGAGATAGACATGGCTGAAAGGAAAATTTAATCTGGTTCAGTGATACATGACTGGAACGAGGAGTGAACTCATTTTAGAAATAGACTTTTCCCACTATGATAGTCTTGTCAATGAGTCTTGAATAATAAGAAATTTTTTTCTATGATTATGTGTGTATTCCACAAAGTTTCATGTTTTATCATATGATTATTGGGGTTACATTTCACTACTATGCTTTATCCTATATTATGATATTATGATATTTTTTGAAGGTTAAGATTACCAAAATGTTGTGTTCTTATGAATATTATATGATTGATATCTCCTTAGTTTACCCTTACTGAGCATTTGAGAAAACCCTTTTGTGTGTTTTCTTTTCCCCAGGTCAGGAAGAAATGTATAGAGTAGGATATGCCAAATGGGACTATAAATATGATGAAATAAATGGGAGAAAATGTAGATGCTATATGAACTGGTTATTTATGTTTCCCGGTTTCTAAAGACACTATAACTATACGGTCCTTTCATGGTTTTGTTATATGTTGTAATAAGTAAGCTTCAATTTTGAAGTAATAACAATTTATGTAATGTATGGGTCATTATAGTTGGTATCAGAGGAAAGGTATAGTAAACCTCTGGAAACTTGGAAGTGAAAGCCTTAGTAAGAACCCTAAAGATATGTCTAAGAATAGAAAAAAATCTTAGTGTTTTAGAGATGGCCATGAATAACCTATGATAAGACCTAAAGTGTGAAATTTTATTCTTGATTAAGTGGTTTTCCTGTTATGATTAGTGTTTCTCACACTATAATTTTTGGTTTTACTCAATATCCGGAACCCGAAAGAACCATGTCAATGTTGAATGTGACGGGAAATGCAATGATTGTCCCTCTGAGCAACCAAATGTTATTAGAGATGGAATGAAAAATCATGTAGCCATTCTAACACAACTTTCTTAAGCTATGAATCATGAAGGACTTCCAAATGAGCAATGGGAGGAGCAACATTCTGTTGAATCCTTCATGTGGCAACGTCCACCCTCATTTAGCGGGTCTAGATATCCATTAGTGGCTGGACAATGGATCAGTACAACTGAAAAGATATTTTTAGTTCTACAATGTTCTGAACATGATAAAGTCATCTTAGTAGTATATCGTTTGGAAGTTGAAGCTGATCAATGGTGGAATCTGTCAAGAATATGAGGCAAAGAGATGAAATTGATCCCATGGAATGAGCCAAGTTAATAAACATATTTTTCAATAAGTACTTCCCTCAAATTCATTAAACAAAGATAGAGAAGGAGTTGCGTGAACTAAAGCAAAAGGATGATGAATCTATCGGTACCTACAAAGCAAATTTTACAAGGCCTGCAAGGTAAGCTTTTGGGATTATTATCCAACCTAAGAGTAAGATAGATATATTCTTTAGTGTCTTAAAACCAAGTATTTGAAGGGTGTTAACCAATGTGGACTTCAATAGCTATGAGGAAATTGTTCGATGTGATCTCAAGGTTGAGATGGAGATTAGAGTAATCCATCAGTCATATGGGTTTGATAAGAAGGGGAAAATGGAATTCAATGGGAAATCTAAATACCACACTGAAAGGAAGATGAGTTTTTACTTATGCTCAAATTGTTGAAAGAAACATGGAGGGAATTATCTTAAAGGGAGATGTAAATGTTTAAAATGTGTAAAAGAAGTTCATCAGCCATTTGAATGCCGCAATGATTAGAAAAAGATATCTAGTGATGAAAACAATGAAAAGGATACAAAAAATGCACCGCCAACACTTCAATGTTTCAAGTGCGAGGAAATGAGATATTATGCTAATTAATTCCCTAATCCAAGGCTTAATGATGATGGTCAACATCAACAAACTCTTAAGGCCAAAGGAAAAGGAATGTTACATGCAATTTCTATCGGCAATGTGGAGTACGATAACGAAGTGGTGAAAGGTACACTTACCATCCAATCTAATGTAGAAAATGTTTTATTTGATTCTGGATCCACCCACTCTATTATTTATATAGAATTTTCTATGGGTTCGTCGTATTACCTCATAAATTAGATGTTGTGTTTGATGTGACACTCTTAATGGCCCAACGATCAAATCAAAAGTTTACAATTCTTCTCTGATTGAAGTTTGTGGGAAAGTGCTTCCTACAAATCTTGTGATCCTTCCAATAGTGGAATTTGATGTAATTCATTGCATGGATTGGCATTCAATATATGGAGCTCATATCAATTTCAAAATAAGGGAAGTCACATTTCATATTCTAGACCAATCAATGATGATCTATCAATGCAAGGATGAATATAACCTTCAAGTGGAAATTTATTCCATCTTATGTGACTTGATTCCAACAAATGAAAGTTATTTTTCTCAAATTGTTCGTGAGAAACTCACAATTAAGAATACAAGCATTGTACATGAGTTTGAGGATGGATTTCCTGAGGAATTTCTAGGACTTACACCAAATCATGAAGTTTTGTTTTCAATAGAACTCATATGGTGTGCTATGCCCATTTCAAAGACACCTTATAGAATGACCCCAATTAAGTTCCAGGAATTGAAAAGCAACTCTAATAGAATCTTGATAAGGGATTCATATGCCCTAGTTCATCACCTTGGGGAGCACCTGTTCTGTTTTTTAAGAAGAAATACGGATCAACGAGACTCTGCATTGATTATTGAGAACATAAAAATATCACTATCAAGAACAAATATCTTCTCCCAGACATTGATGACTTATTTTACCAACTACGCAGAGCTCAATACATTTACAATATTGATCTTCATTCAGGGTATCATCAATTATGGGTCAAAAGGGAGGATATACCAAAGACGGCTTTCCATACAGGCAATGAACACTATGAATTTATAGTGATACCATTTGGTCTTACTAATGCCCATGCTATCTTTATGGATCTAACGAAAAGAGTCTTTACAGCCTATCTTGATCAGTTTGTGGTAGCATTTATAGACTTTATTCTTGTGTATTATTATAGCAAGGAAGAACATTAAGATCACTTGAGAATTGTATTAAAAACCCTGAGAAAGGATAAGCATTATGACATATTTACCAAGTGTGAATTTTGGAATAAATATTTTAATTTTTGGGTCATATAATCTCAAAAGAGGGGATATCAGTGGATCCATAAAAAACAAAGGCTATCAAAAGATGTTTGAGGCCAACAACAGTAACTAAGATCCGAAGTATTCTTGGTTTGGATGGATATTATCGACGTTTCATAAAATATTTTTTATAATTATCTAATCCACTCACTAGGTTGAATTGAAAAGTATTTTTGTTAATTTGGAAAGAGGAGTGTGAAGAGAATTTCAAAGAGTTAAAAAAAGGTTATCCTGTGCACCTATGCTCACACTACCTTGTTGTGGAGAAATGTTTGTGATCTACAGTGATGCATTTAAGAAAGGATTGGGTTGTGATCCCATGAAAAATTATATGGTGATGGCTTATTCCTCACGACAGTTGAAAATCCATGAGCAAAATTACCCAACTCTAAATTTGGAGATACCTGTGGTAATCTTTGCATTAAAGATTTGGAGGTAATATCATTATGGTGAAAGGTGTGATATTTATAATGATCATAAAAGTTTAATGTATATTTTCATACAAAAGGTGCTGAATATGTGCCAAATAAGATGGTTGGAACTGATTAAGGATTATGACTACTCAATTAATTACTACCCTGGGAAAGCAAACCAGGTGGTAGACACATTATGTCGACAAGACCATGTTAGCATATCTATGATGAGGATCAAAAAAGATCCAATATTTATGGATTTACAAAGGATGGGTCTTTGAATTATAATGGAAGGGGAAAAGTCTTATCTTTCTAAGATGAATGTTCAACCATCTATACGCGTGAAGATTAAAGAGGCATAGAATGAAGATGTAGAGTCACAAAAGAAGGTGAAAAGTTTTCCTGAATTTTACATTGATTGTGATGAAAAAATAATGTTCCAGAATCAGGTTTTTGGTTCTCCTATCCCAAAATTAAAGAAGGAAATATTGGATGATTCTCATATTTCTTCATTCTCTATTCACCCTGTAAGAAAGAAAATGTATAGGGATCTGAAAGTGTACTTCTAGTGGGATGGCATGAAAAGAGATGTTGCTGAATATGTCTCTTGATTCATGGTTTGTCAACAAGTTAATGCTGAGAGATAGAAGTATATAGAGATGTTACAGCCATTACCCATACTAGAATGGAAATGGGAGAACATCATTGTGGAAATTGTCACTGGACTTCCTAAAAAATCCAAAGGCAATACTGATATCTGGGTTATAGTTGATCATCTTACGAAGTCGGCGCACTTCATTGCAATTAGAGATGATTTGTCTCTTGATCTTCGTGCTAGGATATATGTAAGGTAAGTGGTAATATTGAATGGAGTACCACTTTCCATTATATATAATCAGGATCCATGATTTACCTCAATGTTTTGGTGAAGTCTTCAGCATACTAAGGATTCAGAGTTGAGTTTCAACACTGCTTATCATCCTTAGAGAGACGGTTAGTCTGAGAGTACAATTAAAACTCTATAATACATGTGGAGAGCTTGCTCTGTAGATTTCAAATGTGGTTGGGATCAACAACTACCATTGGTCAAATTTTATTATAATAATAACTTTCACCCCAGAATTTAGATGGCTCCTAATGAAGCTCTCTACGGAACGAAATGTAGAACTCCAACTTCATGGGATGAAGTTGGGGAAAGAATGATCTTAGGACCTGATCTTATTAATGAGATTGCAGAAAAGGTCAGATCTATTCAACAACACATAAGAGCAGCTCAGAGATGAAAAAAAGGTTATGCCGACAACCAAATAAAAGACCTAGAGTTTGAAGTGGGTGATAAAGTATCCTTACAAATATATCCTTAGAAGAGAGTAATGAGATTTGGAAAGAAGGGGAAGTTGAGCCCTAGGTATATTGGTATTTTTTGAAATATTAGATCATGTTGGGAAGGTGTCTTACCAATTGGAACTTCCACCAAATCTCTCTCAAGTTCATGATGTGTTCCATGTATCTCTCCGGAGAAAGTACAAATCTGATCTTCCACATGTACTAAGTTTAGATGTTGTACCGCTGGAGCAAGATCATTCTTATGAAAAAACAGAAGATAGAGATTCTGGATTATAGAGAAAAGTCTTATGAAACAAGACCACTCACTTGGTTATTGTTTTATGGATGAACCATCAATTAGAAGAAGCTACATTTGATCTTGAGTATATGATGAGGGAGAGGTATCCTCATCTGGTTGTTACGAAGTGAAAAATTTCAAGGGAGAAATTTATTTTAATGGGGGTAGAATGTAACACCCTAATATTGTATGAGAAATATTGTTTTTATTTCTTATGTTATACGCAACACCAAAGGAATCTTTCTCTACACACAACATTGGCTTGGCTTGCGTTACACGCAATCACGACCTTCCTCGATAGCGTGTGTATTATGCAATAATGGGTTTCAGTAAACAATAATATATTATTATAATAGATTTGGACTAGCCGTTATGAATAGTATTAACTAAAATTTGAATTTTATAACATTATTATTCATTTTACACATTTTCTAGAATATGGTATGAGAACAAAATAAATTTTTCGGGTAAAATAAGTGTTTTTAAAAAAATGCAGTTTTCCTTCTTTTGATGGCACACCCACTTTAAATATAGTTTTTGACATTTTTATAAGTTCAATATGACAAAATAAAATTCTTTTTTGGAATCAGGATATAAAAATTTACTTTTGGATAAATGTTTCATGTTTTTCTGATAAATTTCATATTTTAATGAATAGTACAAACATGCTATTTTTTAATTAAAAACAACTTATTTTTATCGCAATAATTTATATTGTTAAATTATAATATTGAAAGGTTTTATAGTATAAATAGAATATATTTTTACCATTTAATATAATTTATGTCATTTCCATAAATTTTACATTGTATTAATAGATAAAAACATTTCAATCTTTGGCAATTTTTTATCTTTTAAAACCTGTTTTCTTAGCAACGGGATTAATTTTAAATTTATTACAGCAAAATATATGTTTTGAATATTTAAAAATGGATTAAATATTTTAATTCAGGGGTTCCAAATTATATTAATAGGTTACTTTTATTTTTTTGTTATTATGAATAGTAACTATGGTAATTTTAATTTACTGTAGTTAAAGGTAAATCAGGTAATTTAGGGTAAAAATAATATTATAAAATTACCCTAAAACCTACCAAAATTCAATTGGATGACTAAACATCGACTCATATCACCTAAGGGCTGGAATAGATTCATTTTATGAACTTTTTACCGAGAAAATAATTTAATTATTATTAAAACCAATGAAAGTGACAACATGTCACTCTCTTAAATCTTATAAGTATAATAATTTTAATTTTGTGATAAAATTAATGAAACATAGAACATTAATTGTATCCAGAAAGATAATACAATTATCTACATCAAGAAAATTTATTTATAATTTTTACCCATAAAATAATTATCATTAACGAGGACACAATAGTGATGTATTAATTATTTTATTGATTGAAATATCAAATAAAAGGTTTTGAAAAGATTAAAATAAATATTATATTAAATAATTAAGGTTATCCATTAATTTTATTGAAAAATATGACATGTTAGGAATCTATTAAATATTTCGGTTCGATCATATATTCTGTGTGGATTTTATTTAAATTAAAATAAATTAATTGTGTCAAAATTGACACTATTGATATTTTATATCATTAATTTGTTTAAAAATCAAAAAAATATTTAAAAAATGACAAATTAAGGTTTATATGATATAACATGTCCTAAAATATCAAATTACGTATAATTATGAACATATATGTATGTATTTATAACAATATAAAATTTATAACATTATTACTCAAATAAAATTAAATATATTAAATAAAGATAAATCAAAATGATAAGGTTTAAAATAAAATAAAAACAATTATAAATTTAATTTATTAATGATATTACAAACCTATCTTATCTTATATCTGAATATTAGTCACTTTGGAAGTTTTTATGTGGGGTTTGAGTTTATTATAAATTAATATTTTATAGGTTTCCAAAAGTGCCCCTCTCCTCCCTTATAAAAGGAAACCTCCTCCCTCTCCTACTCACACCATTTTGTGCTTTAAATCACATCCAAAACCTACCAATTTATCTTCTCCAATTCCCTAGAATCATACTAGAGGTTGTGGTCTTATTCCAAGACCAACTTTAGTGCCCTAAAAGGAGGTTAAGAAGCGGAATGTCGAAGAAGAGGTAATATCCTTTACCAATTATTTCATACTTATTTCTTGTTATACTTACTCTATATGAGTTGTTTAATTATTAAGTAATAAATATTTTATCAATTGTATACTGATATGTTATTATTAATATGAAACAACCGTGATATATCTTCTTTCCATCCTATGAAAGAAATGAAATCACCACGCGTGCGTACGTACGACCTACCGTCTCCACGCCATAGTGTAATCTTTTATTTCATCACTAACATACTTGGATGGGTATATGATGGAAGGAATAACAATATATGATAATTTTAATGTAATATTGATTCTGAAATATTATACATCATACACATCAAAACAATTCCACAGTCATGTGAATGATATCAGTGCTTGTGCGTATGTACAACATATTGTCTCCACGATGTGATGTGACTCATTCTACATGATCTTAATTGAATTATGATTATATAAATAAATTGAATTAATAAATATTATATATATAAAACTAATACCATTATGTAAATGATGTATTTATAACCTAAAAAGAGAAAGAAGAATTTATTCGACAAAACATGCATAAGAACATAAACCAATGAATACCCGAATAACAAGTAACAATATTACTAATAAGAAGATAAGAATATGACCATATATGATATCATAACAATGAATATGATTATATAATAAACTATTGACATTATTTAAATCATTATACATGAGGTTTGGAAACTTAAAAATCATATCATACCTAAGTTATGGGAATATATCACAATCTCATTTTTATTCGAGATTGTTTATACTTATGAATTTACTAGGGAATATTTATCATCCACATCCATGTTTCCTCAATATTTAATATTATTTATATTCTCCTACAATTTTTTAAATCCAATTTTACCTAATGGTGAATTTTTAGTAAAAGATATGAAATGAATCTATTGTCATTTTCAGAACGAGTTACTTTTTGACTTTTCTGGCCAAAGTACGAGAAGAATTTTTTTAACTTATATGGCATGAATGGATTTTTATGATATCATATAATGTTATTTCCATGAAGCTTAATTTACATGTTTTAATGTTTATTTTTAATTAACTCCTTTTACTTTAGAATTATATGACATGTTACGAAAGGAAAAATGTTTTTGAAGAAGAAATGATATCTCCTCAAGAATGGAGTTCAAGTGTCTTATCAAAATTATTTTTCATATAAGATAATACAGGGTTATATTTTTATCCCTATATTTAGATTGATTTGATTATGTTATGATGGAATTATTTTTATGATGTATTTTTATCTTATATGGATTATGTTATGATGGTATGATGTTTAATAATCCAATTTTTATTACATGAGTTTTGCTATGATATATGATTTATGATTTTATGGCAAACATAAGAATGGTATCATTATGAGATGGGTGGGACCTATATCTCCCTCTAATGATTTGGTTAAAGATTTATATCTCATGAGATAGACATAGATGGAACAGAAAGTTAATCTGGTTCAGTGATACATGACTAGAATGAGGAGTGAACTCATTTCAGAAATAGACATTGTCCCCTATGATGGTCTTGGAAATGAGTCTTGACTATTAAGAAATGATTTTCTATGATTATGTGTGTATGAAAAAATGTTTCATGTTTTATGTTATGATTATTGGGATTACATTTCACTACTATGATTTATTCCATGTTATGATATTATTATCTCTTTTGCAGGTTAGGATTCTCAAAATGTTATGTTCTTATGAATATGATATGATTGATATCTCCTTTGTTTACCCTTACTGATAATTTGAGCTCACCATTTTTTATGTTTTCGTTTACCCAGGTCTGGAAGAAGGGAATTAAGTTGGATATGCCAAAAGGGACTCTAAATATGATGAAATAAATAGGAGACAATGTAGATCCTTTATGAACTAGTTGTTTATGTTTCCCAGTTTCTAAAGACACTATACCTATACGGTCCTTTCATGTATTTGTTATATGTTGTACTACATATGATTCAATTTTTATATAATAAAAATATATTTAAAGTGTGGGTTATTATATATTAGTTTTATCTTCTGGAGGATAGGTATGTTTAGAGATATCACAAGTAACATGTCTCAAATACTCAACTTCAATAAGGTAATGGTATTGCAGGGGGATTGAAATGATTACTCATGCAACATTTATTTCCTATATTTCTGTGGGATGATGGTGCATTGTAAATCAACAATTTTCTTCCAAGGATATATAGTGGTTGTTACATGGGAAGTTATTTGATAGAGTGTTTACTTAATTTCACATACATTCTTCCGATTATAGAGACCCAAATAATATATGTGCAAGGAAGTTTTCATGAATGGGAATTTATGTGTATTCATATTAAAACTATGATTGTGAAATCGGATTGAGATACCCATTTAATTTCCAGATTACTAAAGGGGTTATATAATTATATAGAAAAATAGCCAAATTTGTGTATATATGTTCACTCATAGTTAGATGGGTAGTTTGATAGGATGATTCATAAAAAAAAATATTCTCAATGATTTTTTTTTAAATTTGACTAATGAATAGGATAACATTATAGAGTCACATGAGTAAATTTATTGTGATAATTTAATATATATTGTTAGATATGGGGATTTATAATTTCGATAATGCTATTTAGACCTATGTTGTTTAAAGAGTGTTGAGTCTACAATCGTCATGTCATGCCTGGTACAAGGCAACACTGTAACTATATGGCTGACTAAAGAGTGTTTTGTTACATCAGGCATGTGGAAGAGATCATGTATATATTTAAGAAAATAAAATTGTTGTTTTCCATGAAAAATCATGTTTTTTGGTTTTCACCTCGATTGGGAAATGATAAATTTTGAATGAAATGGAAAATCAATATATTATTTTGTGTGTACTTAATATTTTATATAGAATTGTCACATTTTAATACATAATGGATATCCTAAAAATAAGTACTGTAACTTTTGGTTTATTAATCTTTTTATGATTTTAAATTAAAATCCGAACTTGATATATATTATACAAAACACAAAAATTGTGTTAATGTTGATATAAATTATATGGATAAACAGGTGTGTGTTATTGAATTTAGTGGGTTGTAATTTGGAGAATGATATTACAAATCCTATGTATCAAATGATAGATGATTAATATAAATTATATTGATATTTTCATCATTAATTTCAATTTTTAATGTTTAATTATTTTCTATTTTTATATTTTTTTGTAGAGAAGTACATTAATTAAATCATGGATATTTTTATTCATTTTTTTATTGTGGATGAAGTTATATAAAAAATAAATATTTTCAAATTATTAATTAGTTTGGAATAATTAATATGTATAATTATTGTTGAAGTAACATTCTATGTAGGATTCAAGGATTGGGGATGTAATCTATAATATAATCATCATGTATTTAATACTCATGAATAAAATAATTGAGTAATTAATTGATACCATAGTGTAAAATATGTAGAAATGGATCTATTTAAGGATACTTCATGAATCTATGAAGTCACATAAGAGTAAAATATTCTCAAATCCAATTAAATTATAAAGGACTAAGGCTACTATATACGAAAAATGTAATGTAGAGAACATCTGTAATAATAAATATGTGAGATTTGAAGGTCCAAAAAAAATGAACCCAGTTATATAAATACTATTTGAAAATAATATTAATCAATTTACAAAAAATTGTAATGGATTAAAATTTCATTGTGAATTTTTTTTAAGAATGATATCACTATGTATGAATAAAATGAGTTTGAAGAAGAACATTTTATCATGAATTTGTAGAATACTATATTTACAAATTCATGCAAGGGAAGATTCCAATATTAGATGATGAAAATGTTTTAATGTATGGTTTTTAATTTTAATGAACAAAAATGATAATAAATCATAGTGAATATATTTATCCTAGGGATTCAGGTAATATGCCGTTGGGTTTTCTATTCCAAAATAGTGAATTTATGCTGGTTTAATGTGATTGTTCAATGGATTAACTCCAAAAAAATATAAGTATTAATAGAGAATGGTGGTTGGGGTATTTTTGATATCATTAAACATAGTGATTAGTGAATTATTAAAATATATTGATTTTTGATACAATTCCCTTAAATTAATACACTTATTTTTTCCAAAATATTATATCCATTAATTAATTTTTGTAGGACAATAAATTATGTAATTAATCACATGCATAGATTTTTTGTGAGAATGTTGATTACACCAACATATTTTAATTGTTCAAAATATCACATTCATTTTGGTTTTTTGGATCTACGATCGAATATGATTTCATACTGTGTGAGATTTTTCCATTATAGGTACATTGTTATTGGAAAATTTATACAACACCAACCAATGCATCATTATCTAATTCCATTATTTCAAATGATATTGAAGATTCATTCAATTTAAAATTTTGGGAATATATTTAAACTTATTATGTAAGATGAATCTATTTGTTTGGTATATTTTATAAGATTTACATATTGGAAAGTGATTTTCATTTTTGACCGGTAAATAGTAATGGTCACTAATTAGAATTAAAAATTCAACTAGACTATTTTTTTAATATATTTGGAAGATCATAGGGATGAAAATATGGAACATATTCATATTTTTTGTATTCCTGAAAAATGTACATGGAATGATATCAATTATTTGTAATTTTAGGAAATGAATCAACAACCAACTTCAACCACTAATATATTTCTAGATAAGAAAATTTCATGTTCATTTTTCTCATTGTGTAATTGTTTATTTCCTTATTTGGAATTATTTATGCTATTCCATTATGGATTCCATTATTTTCTAAATGTTTTTATTTTATCCCATTTGGTAGTATTCCATATCTTATGAGGCATAGATCATACGTTTTCGTTGAAATTTTTTCCATGAGTGGCTAAGTACATTAAAGTTGTACGAAATAAAGGAAAAAAATTTATACATGTTTTAACTTACTTTTCACTCATGTTTTATTTATATTAATTATTATCTCATTTACATTAATAAATATACTCTCATTTTTTACATAGTGACTTTGACCAAAATTAAACAGTAACCTTCAATATGGTAAACAATGATGGAATTTCAAGTGAAACATTTATAATTATTTTGACTATGATTTGAATATAATTGGTTTCAATGATTTTGAATCATATAACCACAAATAAATGAGATGTTACAATTGTTTTTAAAGAGTTATATAATATAATTTCAATTTCATATATAATCATAAACCTAATTAATTCTATTAATATCATGTCTAATGTTGAATCATTTTCAAATACATAAAAACATATTTTGAATTTTATTCCCACACTTATGTATGATCAATAATTATTAAGAAATTATATGACATATCTTGTTCAATTATGTTTAATTAACCATTGATTTCAATTTTCAATGTTGAAAAAATTGGGAACATTTAACCATTTCTTTATTAATTCATAATTAATAGTCATGCATTCTTATGTGATTGACCTCAAAATGAAAATATATTGTTTTTTCTTAGTTATATTTTAAGATTTCAAAATATTTTAAAATATTTCTACTATGGGATGTAATGATTCTCAGGACCATTCATGTTATCAGTGAAATTGTGGGGTTATAAAAAAATGATAATGATCGAAAATTGATTGATTATATTTAATACTACTCTTATACTATATGTATTTTCTAATTTTAACATTGGTACTTTTATGATTATGTTCAATTATTTTCATTGAATATTTCATATATGAATACCAACATATTCTTGAATATTTAATTTGATAACATTGGTCAATAAATAACTATTTTTAAATATTCAATTATATATCAATATTTGGGTCACATTAATATCATGTAGGTATATTTGAATATCACCCATGTATTTCATAGGAATATGTATATTTCATCAAATATAAATTAAAAAATATAGAAATCATTTAAATTTTCAAAAGGGATTAAGGTAAATCAATTAAATTCAAAAAACTGATGTTGAATATAATGGAATCGTGAAGGGTGATCAGATTGTGATACTATATTTAATGATAAATATAATAATCCTTCTAGTGATGAATATGGAATTAATATATAATCCATGAATGAAGAAAAAAAATATTTTTTCGAATAAATAAAGGGAAATATATGGAATAATAATTAATAAATGATAAGAGTTAGGAATTATAAGAGGCTATGGAAGAAGTAGTAGTGGGTCGAATGAGATTAAGTAAAAATAATTTTATTTTACATAGGAAGCACATTAATGAACATGGATAATAAATTCAAGTATAAGTAGTTATGTATGAGTTTTAAAATGTTTGATTAGATCATACAATATATATCTATTATTTTAATCATTCATATTCAAGGTTTACTCCTCAAAAATGTGTCTGGAAATTATCATGAAAAATAAGCACAATATCAATTTTGATGCTTAGAAATTCATTTTATGGTCAAATTTAGATGACATGACCTATTTACAATATTATAATACCTTAAATATGAAGTATGGTATAATATAAAGAAAATAAAATAAGTTCTTATTTAAGGATACTTATGTATTTTTTAAAAAAATTAAAATATAATTGATTTTATGAATTTTTTTTCAATTTCACTTATCAGTCAATGAAAACTCTCCTATATTTTATGTCATCAATTTAACATACTATTCACATTACTTTTTTGAATTTTAATTTCCATGGAATGAGGGTTGATGAAGAATATAAGAATTTCCCAAAACACAAAAAAATTAAAGGAAATAAATTAAATATAATCTATATTATTTATTAAGGAAATCAATATATTTTATAAGTAACTATTTAAAATTCATGAAAATATTTTTACAGCCATTCTCTTAATACATTCCACATACAATATTCATGATTCTCCCTAATAGTAGATTTCCATTCATGGAAAGGTATAATTTTTCTGATGGGGATGGAATATTTATTCTCACTTTTTTATTTTTATTAACCACAGATAATCTAATATAAATCATTAATTAAAATGCATAATTTGGATAATTTAATTTTTTTTAATCACGACTATAATTGTTAATTTAATAGGAAAAAATATGAACATTTGTACTAATTCCAATTTGTTGTTTTTTGAACTGACTGTTAATAATATGTTAATTCTCACAGATAAATTTGGGAATATTTTATTTAATATATTGGTTATTTTTTCTCCATGTTATTTATTTATCATCCTAAAAATTGTTTCTAATTTTATATAGGAACATAAATATTATTTAAAATTATTTATTATTATTCAGTATTTATTGATCGAATCTTGTTTTATGAATTATAATTTAAATTTATAAATTATATTCTCAATGAATTATATTTTATATATAAATAAAAATAATGAGGATGAAATTTTATTATTTTTTATCTATTTAATTTGGAGATATATTTTAATCAAAATAAAATGATTAAGGCCATTAATTATGTATTTTTTGGATATTTTATCATGATATATTCAATATGTTTTATCTTTAGAAAAGACAGAGATACCAATAATGGTTTTATAAGAAAACATGTTACATGTATATAAGTCCTTACAAAATTTAATATTTTGTATAAATTTTATATTTTCATTGATATTAAATGTGGGGTATACATATTGTATTGTTTTGGGGGAATTTTATTTTGACAGAAAGATAATTTAATTAATCTTTTTAATAATTGATAATAATTATAACACACAACATTATGATTAATATTTAATGTATTTTCTGTATTTTGGAAGTCAAAAATTTAAAAATTGGATACCTTATACTATATCTAGACTTTTTATCTTCCCTTTTTTTAAAAACCATAAAAAATTGGGTTTGGAAGGAGATTAATGGGGGATATTGAGGTTATAAACTGTTTTACTTCCAATTGTGTTAGACTTGATCTTTCACTCATTACATTAATAAATAATGTGGGGAAATTCAACGATATAAATATTTAATTAATTGATTTTTTTAATTTTTTTTACTCATATGAAAAAGTGAAATATAGAAGATTAAGTTGACATATTTTTAATGGGAATAATTTGAAACCATCATTCACTAAGTCTAACATAATATCAAACATTGAAATTTATTATTTATCAACCTTTTTCATTCATTCATTAATTTTTTTAAACATACCAAAATTTATCTTGGGAGAAATTAGAACCTCAATGAATGTCCCCTTTATTTTTGTGGTTTAATTTTTGAATGGTGAACTACATAATATGAATGAATATATATAGATTGAATATATCTAATATTGAGAATAAACCCAATGAAATGACATTGATTAATGATGGAACTTCTTTTCCAGTATGGTAAATTATATGTTTCATATATAACAATGAAAATTATAATAATGAATGTGGGAGAGGTGATGAGTTGTTTACTAGTATTATATATGTTTCATGATATTAGTATGTTTTATTGGATTATCTGTGTTCTTATAATGATATAAATTAAGAATTTTTAGGTGTTTAATTAATTGAATTTATAAATTTTTAGTGTATGGATTTATTTTGAATTTTTGTTGATTTTTTTCATGGGGATTGGTAAGAGTTTCAATTTTGGCGAATTTAATGAATCTAATTTTAGTATATATTTTCATCATATATTTCAATTATAATTTATCAATAACCTATTTCAATTTATTTATTTTTTTAGGTATGGGATATTATTAATTTGGAATTTAGAGTAATTTTTATTAATTTTTGGATTTTGGAACATTTTAGAAAATAAGAAGACTAATAAAATACAATTGAATCACTGAGTGGTGTAGTTATGTATGAGTAAATGTTTTGGAGGACATTACATGGAAAAATTTATGGAATTGAGAAAGTATATGGGCCAAAATAATAGATTTTTTATTTCTCATGAATGAATAACATGACTTTTTCCTGTATATTTCATGATAAGTTTCAAGGAATTGAAGGTACGTTAAGAGAAGTACCATGTTCCTACTATTCTGTATTATTAATCTGAAGCTCACATTATATTAAATCCAATGGTTTTGATGTTATATTCAGAATAAAAAAATTGGATAGATTTCATGTATGAATAAATGGGAAAAATTTAGGATCTCTTGTGAGATTAATATATCCATATCACTATATTGTCATAATAAATTTATTCATCATACATAAGATAATGATGGAAGATCATGTAGAAAAATTATATTGTTTTAAGAGATATATAACAATGAATTATTAACAAGAAGAGGAAGAAGATCATTATGAACTAATATTATATCCTTTGTTTTGAACACCTGCATGTAATGGAATCTCTAGAATTGCTTAAAACCATTATTTAATGATTTATGGGTATTCACAATAATGGGAGTAGAAGATAATTGATAGTGGTGAATAAATTTTTTAGTAGGGTTTCATGTCATTGTATACTTTGTTATTCCAAAATGTATATATTTGTGGAGAGATTCTATGTATATACCATGGAGGATGGATGGTGATAAATGACTACACGTGGAGAAGAGTGGAAACATCATGGTGTATATAATTTCACCATTAAATATGTCAAATTGAATGAATATTTTTATTTGGACTATAATGTTGTTTCAATAGAATATTTTTTACAACAAAAATACAACCATAATTTAATTTGTGTAAGAAAAAAAAATTGAATCAAACAAGAGATATTATTTTTAGATAAAAATTAGAATAAATCATGATACATTAGGAGTTCAAAATTAGATTATTATCCCTGTATTTTGACAATATAGTTTACTTGGGTTCCCTATTATTGGGGTGTATCCCCCCTATAATAAACATGTCTTGAATCATTGATACAATGTAACCATATGATGTACACAAATATTACCTTTATCATAATGATATTAATAATTCAGGTAATTTAATTTTTTTAATGAATTTGAGATTCTTATGTTTAATGAATCTGAATTGATAATATATTTTGTCTGATCTAGTTATGGGGATGTGATGATCATTTTTTGACATTGATGTAATATATGATTTCAATTGGAATGAAATATTTTATGATAACCTAAGGACATATTTTAATAGGATCTTTTGAAAAAATAATGGAAAATTTTAAAATTTTTAAAAAAAATGAGTAGAAAGAAAATTATAAATGGATAATTTATTTGAGAATTAAAAACATATATTGGCTATAGAAATCAATCACTAGGAGTTGCATTGTGAGTATATATAATTATTCAACTTTGTTGATTATATATATAAGGAATTAATTCTTTCTATTCAATTCAAGAATTAATTTCATATTTCATTATATCTAAAAAAATTAATATATTTTTTAGTAATATTCCCTATTTTACAATGCATAGTTCATTCATGGATGATGACTATTCGTCCATGAGTTTCCAACATCATATTAGGTTGTTGGAGTAATAGAGAAGTATAAATAGAGCATCATTTAAATTAATCATGACTCACTAATTATTCGTATTAATTTGTATCACATAGAGATTATTTCATATATATATATATATATTATTGCATTGTGAGTGTCATGAAATGTAATTAATGAACATTATTTTTCATGAGACAGATGGGATTTTGAGAGAAAATATTATTCTCATTTTATTTTTGAGATTTTTAAATTATTTTAGTTCAATTATTTTCATTAACATGTCCATAAAGGGTCAATACATTATGGTATTATTTAAGGATAATATTCTTGTATTTTAAATTACATTTATTGTAAAAAATAGTTAATTTAATAAGTCTCATGATGTATATAGAATAATTTTTTTGAAACCACATTATATAAATGCTCAAAAAACATGTATGTTATCTTGAAAACAAGAATTCTATTTTAGGAGAACATATTAATTTATAATTGAATATGATGAATACATGGATAAGTGTTGTAATGTGAGATTATTAGACAAATATATATCACCACTAGAAATGACTTGTTGCCAATATGAGTCATTATTTGTTCAAATGTATCATGAACAAAATGTCTGACAGCTACTGTTGATTTGTTTCCGGAATGTGAAATGAAAAGACCATATATGCCAATAGAATGTATGACCATGTGACTTGAGATACTTCCAGTGTAATTCAATGCCATATTGAATGGTTTTTAGTTGAAACAACTCAACTCCATGTCAGTCACCAAAATGCATGACTTGTTGTTAGTTCAAGTGACTCACTACTAGAATGATTTATCGCTAGAGATAAATCATAGTTACTTCTAATGATCCACCTCCAAACCTCAATCGCAATTAATATAATTAATTTTATAATAGAATTAATCATAACATGAGATGTCTCACCTCCATATATGTATTTCCACCAAATACAACTTACCACAATAGATTCCTTGCTACCAAGGGAGCTGATGTAACTATTATTCCTACATAGAATTAAATTCTTCCAAACCCTATTAATTAAATTAATCAAATATGGTATATTAGTATTCACTATTTCAGGATGCATTGATGATAATGTCAAAGATTAGTATGAGGATCTAAATGATTTGGATGATTATTCATCCATGGATTCATCTGGTGGCATATATTAAAATACAAATACCGAATGAGTTTATTTGAATAAAAGTTAAAACATATGATCAACGATCATCACACTAGATTTTACGTTCTACATTACTACAGAAATTTGATTGTGATATATGGAAATTAGTGAAAGATCAATATTATTTTTACTATTAAAAAATATATTATTATGATACACTTTGTTTCTGCAATTTTCCTAAATACATCTCGGTTTCCTCCCAAAGTTATATTAGAGGACACTCAAGCATCTTAATAAATAATTTCCAAGCAACATTAACATTTTATTATGTGTTCCCATGTACTTTTTTACATTACATTAGTGTATTGTATTTTTTGATCTTTTTATTAACACAAACAGACTCCTATACCTGAACTGGAGAATATGACATATTCTATTGAAAATGTTTCATCATCCTAAACATGATGATTGTAGAGGAGTAATTTGTGTGTCGTTAATTGTTTTTCATAGAACTATTTTTATGGAAGAGGTCTATGTGTGGCATGTATAGTTTATATTATGTTGCTTGTATTCTAGATTATGGTTGTGGATCATATTATAGTTGTGTTATTGGCTTCGTAGAGGGTGATGTCCATGTTTATGGAGTTATGTCTTATCTTGAGACTAGACACCTTGTTTTATATCAGTGTGTATATTGTTTTCTTTCATCATTTAATTTTTTTAATAAAATTGATTTAAAATATTAAACATTTTTACATTTATAGAAATCCATAACTTGTGTTTATATTAATAATTTTTTGAGTATTTTATCAAATGATAAAGTGATATTTATTTTCTTGTAGCTGAGCACCAATAAATATTTAAGACCTATTCTGTACTGATATACAATTATAAAACTATTTTTTTGATTAAATGGGTGATTTTTTTTAATTTGTTAAGTTTATTTAATAGGATTTTATTATGGATATTTTACTGAGTACTCAATTAAATCTGCCCCTTTCATGAGTTTCTCAATCTGACTAACAATTGGAATAAATTATTATTAAATATAATTTTTAGTTTTTATTTTATTTATGTTTTAAAAAACCTATATTTAAAATTTTCCAACATTTATCCCATTATGGATAATAGATAATATGGTTCTACTCCCTATAGGACCCCACATTATTGTAAAAATCTATGCTCAGTGTAAAATCAAGATGAAAGTTCTAATTGAGATCCTATGTTTGAGATTTGGACGACAATTGTAGATAATATGAAATAACCTAAATTTCTTGAAATATTTTCACTAATTATAATTAAATTGCTTAAAAATTATAATTAAATATAGGGATTTCTTGTCATAATTTGGTGATGAAAAATTATTAGAATATCTATGTTCACAACATCATTTGAAAATTGGGAAAATTAACGATTTTTCGTAGAGGAAAATATACTATTAAGAAAATGATTAGAAATACATGTACATTTTTGTATGATACATTTAAAAAGTTATTTTATGTGTTTTTTTGTCACCTGTATCTCATGATTAATGAGATCATGAATAAAAATCCCTCTATAGGATATATTGTTTTGGAAGAAGACCAAATAATGGTCATTTTAAGGTTTTTTTCAAAATGATGGAGAGAAACCACATTTTCAATTAGATAATATTTGGATATTTTTAAGATTATTGTAAAAGAGAAAAATGGAATTATAATTATGTATGAAGAATAAAAAATGATAACTAATAATATGAAGATAAAAAAATCTATTGAATTGAAGATAGTACCTCAAAATATAAAGATAAAGTTCAAGATAAATGTTTTAGTGAGGTAGGATCACCAAAAGATTATGAGGAAGAAAATATCCTATCTATAAATAAAATTAAATATGTTTAATAAAAATATTAATTTCTTCTAGAAATTAGTAAAAAATGTTAAATTTTATAATAGAATAATTTGGAAGAAATATTGGATAATAGATATCACTTCAAATGAAATATTTTTCTATGAATGCAAGAGGAAAGGGAATCCATCTTCTAAATATCCTAATGCAGGTGTAAAAAATATTATGAAATTTATAGTAATTAAAATAATGAAAAAATTATGTGTCGATGAAGACATATAATGTTATTTAGAAAATACCCAAGAAGAGAGGAATGAAAGAGAAACCAAGTGCTTCTTGATAAACACATAAAATGTATCTAATTTCATTCCTCCATCTCATGTACTTATAGAAAACCATTTTAGAGATGATGATAGTGAAGATAACATGAACATGGAAGAATTTATTGAATTTATCACATGGTATATGAAATATTTAATTATATTATAGATAAATAAGAAATTCAAATGAAACAACATGCCCTATCTATTAATATCAAATATAATATTTCTGTAAAAAAAAAAAAGAATGAAAAACTATTCATAGAAAATAATGGATTTGAAATTCAGTAATGAAAAATAGAAAAAATATTTTTCATTATTTTATAATGAGACAAATTATCTTAAAAAATACATAAAAATATATAGCTCAATATTTAATTATTAGTTTTGGTTATCAGCCTAAATAGAGATGATTTTCCAAAAATAGTTTTATTCGTAACTCCATTTCAAGAAAATATACTATTAGTTTTAATCAACTGATCATAAAAATGAATTTATATTCAAATTATTATAATCATATTATAGGAAAAATATTAAAACAGTTTGGGATTTAAAATCCTTAATTACTAAAATTTATAGACCCAATAATATTTGGGTACGAAAATAATTTTGTGTGTAATAGTTATTTTATAGGCGAACTTCATGAAAAGCTCTAGAAAAAAGCTATCATATAAGGAAAATGGATAATCCAGGCACATGAATTGTGATTAATTAATATAAAAAAATTATAATGTTAGATAGTGGACATGTCAATTTTGGTTATAATTCCAATGGTAAAATATTTGGAAGTTGTCTAGTTAGAAATTCTGACACAGTTTTAATTTTTGTATTTTTTTGTAGATGATTTTAAATAAAATATAATTACCACATCAATACAATTTTATGATATTTTTTATGTGAATTATGAAAATAACACTTGAAATTTTTTCCTGATACAAAAATCACATTAGTTATTACATCACTTAGAAAAAAAATTGTTTAATCCTATTAATTTCGACTCATTGCATTCTAAAAAATTTATCTATATTTACTTCAATATAAATATTACATTTGTAATATGAAACTCAGAAACTACAATGTTAATTTATTAATAATGATTAATGGTGTAGAGTTATTCAACAATATACATAAACATGAATTATAAATTGATAATCCATGTAAACCATATCAAAAATAAAAACAACATAGGATACCATTCAAATAATCAAAATACGATTCAACATATCCACATATAGTGTTGGTTCATAGGGTAATTATTTTACAATCTAATGTTTCTAGTTTAAATGGGATAAATATAATTATTTCCTTATAGATGTCTTTTGTAGGTATACTTGGATATTCATCGTAGCTCACAAAATTAAATCATATTCATCATTTACCATGTATAATAATTATATAGAAAAACAAATGTGATAAAGGATTAATACCATATAAATTTATCATGTTTGTGAGTTTTTAAATCATGACATTAATGTTATTTTATCCCAACATATATATAATTGTAACCTTTATACCCCTAAGATTCCACAAAATAATGGTGTTATTGGGTGAAGAAATATATAATATCATGAAATTTCCCACCCATTTATCATTAAATATAACATTCCTATATACCATTGAGTAGAGGATAAAAATACAATATGATATTCAATTAATTGAGTTTTATTTAGACATATCTTAATTAGAACACCTGATGAACTATAGAATATTATAATTTCAATGGTTAATTACATTGGAGAATTTTTTGAAATTCATTTTTCTTGACATGAAAAATAGTATTGAAAAAATTTCTTCCATGCATAATGATTGAATTTTTTGTGGTCAGTAAACTTATAGTAAATCATATAGAGTGTTTAGTAAATGAACCAAGACTATTGAAGAGTCTATTCATATTATGTTTGATTGGATATATCCACATGAGATTAAAATCATGTAGAAAAAATTATGGATCATTTTTCAGCTTTAACCATTAATGCCAAATATTCTCACACATCGTGAAAACATGACTAGAAATTATAAAATTATAATATACATTCACAAATTGATCCTAAATTTATAGAATACCATTACATTTATATCCCATTTTTTGAAATACTTATTAGGGATACAAAATACCACCTTCTAGATTCTGTAGTTGAAGACCTATATAGAGGTATATAGAATACATATTCTCTTAAAAATATTGTTCAATATCAATGGTTGTAATCAAATCTTAATCCTAAGAACATCAATGATGAAATTAGTGATGAATTATGAGTAATGAAAATGAAATAAGAAAATAATCAGTTTCAAATAAATAATTTTTGGGAACCTATGGTGAGACCTAAATAAATTATCACTATTGGAACCAAATGTGCGTTTAGAAAACTATTAATGAGTTCGGAATAATATTAAGAAATATTTCTTGGTTGGATGAACAAGGATATATTCAAGAAGATGGTAGTGTAAATATGTAAACATTTTCACAAGTGGATAGAATTGAATCGCTCAGAATACCACATTCTCCTGTTGCCGGTTTTGATTTCAAACAATATAAAATCGATGAAAAAAATATAATTCATAAATGATTACATAGATGATGATTTATTTGTTAAACAACCCCACGGATTTCAAAAAACTGACTCTCTAAATAATTTTTTCAAATTATTAGAATATTTATCTCATTTAAAATAATCTTGTGGAACATGGTATGATGTCATAAGATCTTTTCTATTTTATAATTGGTTTTTAAAGGCACATATGATCATTATTATTTTTATAAAAATAATATCTAATTTTATTTATTTTTTCAGTACTGTGTTGAAATTATTTTTGGATATTCTAAAAATTAGTTGTGTAATATTTATTCCATAATAATTCAAAATAAATTTGTAAATATTTTTTTAGTTGATCATTAATTCTTTCTTGGATTTCAATTTTCCCAAAATTAAAATGGAATTATTTTGAATAAATGTAAGTAAGATAAAGACATTTTAATATATAAATTTTTGTAAAACACTTAATGTAGTGGAACTCCAATGAGTACTACTAGTAAACTAGAAATTGATTAATGTGGAATATAAGGGGGGTGATTCCTAATATAGAGGTATAATTGGATGTTATCATTACATAATGTATAGAGGATGTTATATAATGTTTACTATGTTTATGTGTGTGAACATTTTCGTGTAAAAAATTAAAATCCCTTGATTATAAGAGGATATTAAAATTAGAAAAATATATTACCAATTTATGATTTCTATATACTAGGGGACAACAATTTTTCATAATGAGTTATATAATTTTTGATTTATGTGGGGAAAATTTATGTTATGAACGAACATCTAGAACATGTATTCTTTTAGGAATGTATCTAGTTTCATAGAGTAGTTGGAAACAATTTTTTTTAACATTAATCTTTTGAAGATGACATAATTACATCAGTTATTTTCTATGGAAAAATTATTTGAATGAATCATACATTTCTAGATTATTTGTATTAATTCATACATGACCCAATAAATTGTGACCACAAAAGTGTGATAACCATTTCATAAAATTATATGTCTTATTATATAATGAAACATATTGATATAAGAAATAAAATTTTTTGGATCATTTTCAACAGATATATATAACACTTGAATTGATAGGACCATAGCATCATCTTACAGATATTTGTACAAAACTGTTGAATTTTTAGCGATTGAACTGTATAATACATGAAGTAGTTATAATAAACATAAGTTATATTTCAATATTTTAAGCATTCAACATTGGTCATTCAACAATTAAGAATAATATTTTGGAGTCACCATTGCTATGTCATTATTGGTCACTCACTATTGGCATGTCACCATTGGCGAGTAACCATTGGATGATTATATGGTCTTAGTTTCTAATGTTCCTATCATTACTAATTACAGATATGATTAATCATTTGATTATTATTATTTATATATTATTTTATTTTTAGTCCCTAAATAATATATTAATCTTTTTATTAAAATCGGAGTCACTCTCCCTTGCACACCTACTTGAAAAGTGATTCACATTCCTTCTCTCCAAGCCATCAAATTTATTTCAGACTTGATTTGGTAATTTATTTCCAAAATGGTGAGACTGATGATATAAATACCTAGGATTTTCAAACATGTATATTGGATATTTTATGATGGATATTGATTTCATTACACAGACAAATGCTTGAGGATCATAATATTTTACCGTATTTGGTAGTATGGAACACATTATTCTTATTTAGTGAATGATCTTCAAAATATCCCATTAAGATTATCCTATTAAGTACTCCAACATAATACCTTTCATTATGACATATGAGAAGTAACCAAAAGAATGGATGAGCTCATATGCTCAGTAAGGGTATACAATGGAGATACATTAGAATAATTATGAACATAAGGGTTTAGGAACATGAGATTAACATTAGAAAATTATACCAATAAATTTAAATATCATATAAATTATTTATTTCATAATTAATCAATGTCTATAAGACATGAATCATGCAGAAATCAATAGAGTAATCCATGAAATCCTAATATATGAGTATGATATAGAATTAGGGGTAGATTAGTATACATGTAATGTCATTCCCTATAATTCAATGTGTATTGAAAAATATAATATTGGCCTTCATGGGGAATACACTTACTGGACAAGACACACCAACATCCCCAGTTGCAGTTAGTTCCTTATAAGGGAATGAGATTCCCCATGATCCCTTAGTGGACCATGTTTCCCCAAATTCTAATAGTGGATCATGTATCCCTATTATACAATTGTTGATCTTTTATCCAATATTTCATAATGGATCATGTTCATTGAATTTTACCCATCATTATCTAATGAGATATAATCTCTATCCAATATTTTGGATGGAGATATAGGTCCTAATCCTTGAAAATTAAATACTATACATATGTGTTACACAAGGACATAGATCATTCATTATATCAAAATATATGTAATTAAATGGGATTAATAAACATCCTTCAATCATAACATAACACATATAAAATAAATGTACATCATACATATCATTCCATCATAAATATAAATAACCATAGAATTAATAGAGATATTTTCCAAGAAAAATATCCCCATTAAAATTATTGTAACATTAATTAATGTTATTATAGATGGAAAATAATGTTTAGAGATCACTCTAAAAAAATTAATGAGAAAGCATTCAATATTCATTAAGAACAATTTGTTTAATTATAATTCAACAAAAATTTAAAAAAAAAATCTAGGAAAATAAACTTGTTATATTATTATTAAACCTTAATTTGATGAAGGATTTATAATGTTGGATGTTTCCATTCATGCCATATAATTTTAGAAAACATAAATTCCTTTTTTTTTCGGTAAAGTCATAAATAATCATCTTAAGAGAACAAAAAAACTTCTTCTACAACCATTTCATAAAAAATCATAAATTTTTTTTAAAAAATAGATAATTATAGTAGAGTAGTGGAAAACAATCTAGAATCGTTTTCAGAAAATATGTGTATTGAAATAAATATTCCATAGTAGTGGCAAAAAACAATCTTATTTTAGAGTAAAATTTTGAGTTAACCTATTTCCAATTTATAATAATTAGAATCATATTCTTCATAAAAAATATATGAATATTAAAATTAAATAATCATTATAATATTAATCTAAAAATATAATCCTATGAAGAATATACACCTCAAAAGAGAAATAAGTACTGGATAATTCATGTTTCCCACATAAATAAAAATGAGTTGAAAATTCATTACAATACATCTTGACTCTCATAGTACTCATGGGGACATCATGTATAATAAATATTGATTAATTATACATCAATTATAGAAAAATATTAATGAATATAATATATTATATTATTTACACATGACATTATATTATACACTTATTAATAATTCTAGATTTATGTTATGTTTTGGGTAACAACATCATTGTCTCTCGTACATTTTTTCACAAATAATTATTCATCCTAACACTTAGAATATGATTTAAATATCTCTATAATGATAATCATGCTATAATATATATATTATTTATTAAAGTATTCATGGTTATCTATAAATTTTATACATAGAAAATTAAATAATCCATTCATGAAGATGGTATGACTTATGTACACTTGAACGCTACATCCATTTCATGTCATATTGAAAGCAAGTAAGTAAATGAAATAAATATATCTATATATATATATAATATTGACATAGTATAATTTTATTTTCATTTATATAACAACATATTAAAAAATCCTTACTTAATACATTCCATGTAAAGTGTTAAGGGATCACATCTCTTTGAGTAGACGGTGTGCCACACATCAATAAACGAAGTTATCGTATTCCTATAAAATGTAGTGTATTACGGTATGTGTTATATAAAATTATATAATCATAAATACATCATAAATATAATATATATCATATGATAAAATAAATTATATCCTTATTTCTAACCTTGAACAGTAGAGATTGATGAACTAGCAATATCAGTTCGCATGGTTGTAGTATGTCATACACACGAACGATGATTGTGTATCCCCTTTTTTGTAAGAGTGTGAGAGAGTATGTAAAAATATAATATAAAAATATCATAGTACATTAGGGATACATTTTATATTATATAAACATTAAATAAATTTAAATTATGGTTTTTAAGTTAGAAATAAAGAAAAAACATTCATTGATGAATGTTACCTCTTCTTTAGGTATCTACATTTCATTTGCATAAAGGATATCAATTTTTTGGATTTATGAAAATTTTATGGGATATAGGATGAAGGAGCTGATGTTTGGAATAAATATTGAAATAGTTTGGACAAACAATATAGTTTTTGAGGTTTGATGAAATGATATGAATGCATGGCATTTTATTAGAGATTGGAGGGGTACTCCTATAATTAATCAAATTATTAAATTAGTAAAATATAATTTTTTATTACACATGTATTTAAACTAATTTTTTTTATAATATAAAATGATTATAGTTATAAATAAAATCATTAAATTATTATTATACATGTTTGGATAATTTTTATTTGATATATTTTTTTTCTACCTTATTTAACATTTTATATTCTTACGGTGTTATCGTGCAACTGATAATTTTCGGGTTAATATAATAAATATAAAATTAAAAATGAAATGAACTTTAATTAATGACATTTATTTAATTTTTCCTATTATTACAGTGAATTATGTATTTTAATTAATTTCATATCATTTATAAAAAGATGATTTATTTTAAAAAAATAATTAATATCAATTTTGAAACTTTTCATTACATGGATTTTAAAAAATATAGTAACAACATGGTAAAATCATAAAAAATATATCAATATATCCCTAATATGTAATATTAGTCCATAAAATTATTTATTTATATTAAATATAAAAAATTAAATTTACTTTAGTATTTTTAAAATATTTATTTTGATTCCCCTGATATTTAAAAAACTATGGTATCATAATTATGTCGCATTTTGAGGTAATAATTTTGTAAATAAATAATACAAATAAATTATGATGATGCTGGAAACATTTTATATTTTAAAATAATATAGTCTAACATATAACTTATGTCATCCAATATTTAAAGTATTTCTCTTGTTATAAACAAAAGTATGAAAAATTGGATTTTCATAGAATATAAATATAGAAAGGTTATATTCTAACACAGGATTCCATTTATTATGTAATAAAAAATATTTTAATTTTTCTGGAAGAAAAATAATAATCAAATAAAATCAGTAAATGTTTTAGGGAAATGTTATAATATTTATTTTATTATTTTTACACATACATACATAATTTTCACTAAACCATTGAAATTAAAAAACTACTAATGTTACAACTCATGTTATCCATAAATAAAAATGAAATATTTAAAAAAAAATTAACCTTATGATTAAAAATATTTAATTCTTTTTTCAAAATTCAAAACACATAAATTGAAGAAATTAATTATAATTTTTTCCCATTGATGGAATAATAAAAAAAATTTAACTAAAAACATTTAATAGTTAACTAATTTTATAAATTCAATTTCAATGTGAAATTTATAAAAATCAACTAAATTGGATTAAATAATAAAATTATATGTATTTATTATTTAAACCCAATTAAAAACCTTATTTTTTATATAAATATATTAGATGAAAAAGATATTATCAATTAAAATTCAGTATTTTTTCAATATTAATTAAAACATGAAACATATCATAAAAATATAATGAAATCAAAGAAAGATAATTTTTTATTATAAATTAAATGGATATGATTATGTTTTTAAATTAATTTTATTAAATACCATTAATAAATTTAAATCAAGTGCACCCTCAAAAAGATGTGAACCTTCCTTTTCAGAAAAATAGATTTTTCATACGTGAAGTATGATTTTCTCTTATATCATGTATAAATATCATATAATTTGAATCTTAAAAATTATATTAATTACATATATATATATTTCATTAATGAAATTCAATAATATTGATTTTTTATTGGTATAAAAAAACATGTTCACAATTAAATACTTTTTGATAAAATCAGTTACTTTTATTTTTAAAAGGGGTTTACATTAAATTTTAAAAAGTTATTTGTAAACCATAATTTCATAATTCATTTTAATGTTTTAATAGTTGAAATTATAATGTGAATTATTTGATATTAATTTTTCGATATGTGATATAATAAACATAGGTTTCCTAGAATGTGCATGTTTGCATGTAAATAATGATAAGACGATGTTGCGTGTCGCATGAACTTTACATAATATAGATTATAATACAATTAAATAATGAAATTTAATTTATTTTAAAAATAAATAAATAATACTTATAGCAACCCATGGTGATAAATTCTAAAATCCACAAAATAAATTTCTCCCTTGAAATCATTAATTCTAGTACAAACAATTTGGATTATTCGATCACTACATATCATCAAGTTACCACAGAGCTTCTTTAAACTGGTGATTTTCTCCATTATAATATAACTAAATGTGTGGTCTTGTTTTGTATAACATTATCTCTATGATGAAAAAAATTCTACTAGTTTCTATTCATAAGAATGATCTTCATCAAATTTTACGACCTTTTTTTGATTAAATATGAAGAATCATATATGTGTTTCCAAATATGAGATACATGGAACACATTATGAATATTATAGAGATTTGGTTGATGTTCCAGAGGACAGTTTACCATTTTAATGTGATCAATAATTTTCTTCATTAAAACAAATCATATCCATACAATTTCAAGTTCCAGTTTGAATATCAAAGGTAGATTATTTGGAATTTATTTATAGATGACTCATATCAAAAAATGGTCAAAAAGAAATTCCCTTAAGCAAATGGAATGTAAAAAAGAATATCAAAAAATAAATCAGATTATAGGGAATTTAATACATTTTCATGAATTGTAATTTCAACAATTATATTCTGACAGAGGGTGATAGAGAACATGTGTAATTCCCTAACACCAAAATCCTAGATTTGTTGCATTATTTTAATATATTTTTAATATAACAAGTAATCAAATCCCTATGTAATGATCAATTTAGATGTCTTGGAAAATAAATTAAATTCACCAACCATACATTACAATTAATAACATTAACCACAACATAGAAAATACTTTTAGAACATTATTTTATCTTGGTTAACCCTGTATATAAATCATAAAACACTTTTTTGCATCCTACGAAAATAAATCATAAGAAATTGGTGATATTAGATCCTCAAGAATGTTAAAAAATACAGTAGAAGCTATCATAAATAAGAATAAACTTTTTAGGTAATGTAAAAAACTAAAATTCAGTCCATTTAATCAAAATCATCATTGTGATGTGGTGAGAATAAATCAAATAATTCCATTTAAACATAAAAATGGATATTATAGGAGTCGATTAATCAAATGAAATAACAAAAACTAAACTATAAATATGGGAATTTATAATTCCAGACATCATAACCATACTGCCAAGTCCGCTTCCAAGAACCTATATAACTATAACATCAAGCCATTATTACAAGACATTAGTTTCTCTCATGAGACCATTCGATGCATCGAGGGATATATAGGGCCCCGCACATCACATACTATGTCCAATTCATTCCTCTTGTGAAAGGGGTAAAAAATAGCATAATCATTCATTTAATACTAGCATTTGAAATATTAATACTTTCACCGTAAAACATGAATGGTATCAAAATATAACATCCAGAGTCAAATATATCATAAACCCTTAAATTAAATATTCATGATTTTGTCATAATAAATCAAACTCAATTAATTAAATCATCGAACAAATTATGTGGACATTGATGAGAATAATATAAATAATTAATTAAATCATTATGATAGAAATATCCCTTTTTATTTTGAAATCATTTAATATATAGACAATTATAAAAGAAAAATTTCTAATGAAAATAACCATGTAATATTGAAAGGGAATATACAAAAAGTAAGGATTATTAATGGAAGAAAATAGCCACCCACACCAATAAGTTAAAAAACACTTTCAATAATTTTCCAAAAATGGTTATAAAGGTCCTCATTTGGTATAAATTAGAAATACTCCTTTAAAAATGTTTAATCAAAAGTCAAACAAGGGATGACTGACTTTAAAAAATTAATTATAATATTTTTAAATAAATTTTATGAAATATGGATATGGGTGATAATGATTTCTTATTAGAAACATACGTATAAACAACCTCTGATAATAATGAGAATGTGAAATGAACCATTACCTTGTACTTTCATTTGGTCAAGGGTGGGTTAAAAATATTTATAAAGGTTAATGTTGGTATGAAATTATTCGAAAACTGTATCTATATTTATTATTTCATATATAATCATCTTACATAATTTTGCTAATAATATTTCAGTATTACCATTCTATCAGGTGTTAACCACATGATTTTCACATTTTTATTCTATCATGTAACTCATGATTTCTATGAATCAGTTTTATTTTATTCATATCATTAATGATATTAGGTACATATTTATTATTTTAACTCACATGTAAAATTTATAACCATTCATGAAAGGTTGACATTTAGAATGAATCTCACAGTGTTGTTTATACGGTTGGCTGGACATACACACGAGCAGCAATATCATTTCATTGATTGTTAAATGGTATGGAATTGGATGATATATTAATTATAAATAATGATTATCATGTTTTATTAATTATTTGAAACATTAAAAAGTCATTATATCATTATAAAGAATGTAGTGTTTAATAACAAACTACTCCACGACGTAGAGACGGTATGTCGTACGTACGTACACATAGTGATATTGTTACTTGTATGATGAATAAAAAGGGGAATATGGTATTAAAATAATTATAATAATATATCAGAATGTATATTATTCAGGATTTATTACATTGGTATTGAAACAACATAGTAACATGAAGTATAAGAAGAAAGTAACTTTGGGTGAGCTGATAAAACAATTATCCCTTCTTCATGTATCTCCTTTTGATTTTCTCAAAAGGACTCTATAGGATTGATTTCACCCCAAAGTAAAGACAATTTGATTATTTGAGGGAATTTTGGATGATAATTGTGTAGGAATAGTTTGATCCTAAGGGATTTATAGGTGTGAATATAATATAAGGATATATGGTCCATTATAAGAGTGGAAAGGAGCACTTTCGAAAATTATCAAAATATTAAATGAATATAAATTAATTTTCGACACTCAATAGAACCAAAGTGAATTATTTTTGAGATAATATGAGGATGAGTATATATTCTCTCTTCCAATAAAATTTAGAAATGTTTTGATTTTATTTTAAACATTATTATTCCGATTTATCATTATTTAATATATTTAATTTTAATAGTGGTAATAATATTCGAAATATTAAATAATTTTAAATATTTACATATATGTTTTTAATTGAACATAAATGAAACCTTTGTAATATATTTGACCCTATTATAATTATTATTTTATTTTATTATTTTTTTTATTTTATATTTTTAAATAACTTAATAAATTATTATTTTTATAAAACACTAAAAGTGAAAAATTTTACACTATTCATCAATCTTACATTAAATAAAATCCAAACAGAAAGAAAACTTCAAACCAACCAATTGAACACACTATTAATAGGTCAGGTTCTCCAATAAAATTCATGGATAACCTCAATTATTTAATATTTTTTATGTCTTAATATTTTTAATATCCTTGATTTTATATTTTTATTAATAAAATTATTATTTCTTCCATATTGTGTCACTATTTGTGGAAATTATATAGTATCTAAAAACTAAAAAGAAATATATATGATTTATATTATTCATTTTTATTTCCATATTAAATTCATGATCTAATTTACATCTAGGTTGTCCCCATATTAAAATGAATGAACTTATAAGAAATTAATGTGTGACACTTTGTCACATTCATTAGTTATTTAAATATATTTTCATTTTCAGTTAGAAGTATCCATCAAATGATTAGAAATAGATCATTATGATATATTTAACCTTATACTTAAAATTTATTTGAATTATATATTTTTTTGAATTTTATATCATTTAATAAATTACAATTTATTTTAAAATCTATTTTTACTCAATTTTGGCACTAATTATTATTTTACTTTTTCATAAAATATTAAAAGCATTATCACTTCTAAAAACAATAATAAATCATCCTTAATATTACAATTTAATCCAAAAAATTGTTTATGGATTAAAATATTTTAAATTAAATTTATTTTAATATTATTATTATCATTTATTTGATTTTTACTTAGATTGATTAATTATTACATAATCATTAACTCACCATTTAATTAAATTTTTTAATTTTTGAAAATATAAATAAATGACCATAATTTAGAAAAAATGTTTTCTTTCTAATGACTATTTATAGTTGACTATATCACTCATATAAGTTCAAATATTAAATATTTTACATGTTAAAAACAAGATTATAACAAAATTGGATTTCAATTAAATATAATATTATAAATATATTAATGTAATCCATGTAGAAATAAGTGGCCCCTAAATCGTCCCATGGATTATTTTGTTCTAAAAACACTTAACAAATAAAATTATAACTTTTTTAGGGTAGCTTAAATATTAAATTTTCATTTAATTACCTAACTTACCCATAATTGCTGCTAAAAAATTACTAATGTCACTATTCATAAGGCCAAAAAACAAAAGGAACTTATTTACATAATTGGGACCAAAAGATGTCAAAAATGGAATCTATTTTTCAAAATTCAAAAGATTGATTTTGTAGTAATCTATATAAAATTAATCTTGTTAATGAAATGAAAAACGTATTTTTAAATGTTAAAATATTACAAAAGATCGAAATGTTTTTACATAAATATTAATGGTAATTTTACTAAAATATCAAATATAATAATAGATAATAATAATATAAACTATTTTTTATTTAAGAACATTCGGAAATGAAATTTATACACATAAAGTATTTCATTGGAAAAAAAATTTCAATTAAAATTTATTATATATTTACTATTCATCAAAAATTAATACGTAGTAGAAAATTATCAAAAATTCATCCAAAAGTAAATTTTTGTATCCCAAATCATGAAATGAATTAAATTTTGATAAATATAATATATAAATAATCAAAAGAAGATTTAAAATGCGGGATCCATTAAAATGTTAAAAAACATTAATTTTGAAAAATACTTCAATTATATAAATAATGGAATCTTTTCTTATATCATTTCTTGAAAATAAATAAGTTGAATTTCAATATTTAATGGAATGTATAAAATTCAAATGGGTTTAATACTATTCATAACTGCTACATTAACTTCTATGTTATATATTACATTAAATAATATCATTTTATTATTATATTGGTGTTCAGAAGATCTCGGGCTTATATGTAATGAAAGAAAACCCATTATTGTTTATATAATATTATTAAAATGATGATGTGTAAAAATAAAAAAATTATAAAATTAAAATTATACAAAAATGAAAATACTAAAATTTCTTGGGATGTAATAATATCCCCTCCTTCAATATATTATGACATTGAGATTTGGAATTTTTTGATAACCAATATTAGATTATT
This sequence comes from Viscum album, assembly GCA_963277665.1. Classification (NCBI taxonomy): domain Eukaryota; kingdom Viridiplantae; phylum Streptophyta; class Magnoliopsida; order Santalales; family Viscaceae; genus Viscum; species Viscum album. Next base: position 468,924,739 of record OY728122.1, on the reverse strand, counting down.
CAAAATTACTTTATAGAAATCCCACAATGGATTATGTTTTGATAAAACATCCACTTTAATATATCGAAAGTGTTGTAACATGGTTACCAACAATAACACGTACTTGGGTTCTGTATAGGAAAACATGGAAATAAATTTAAAATTTAACCATAATTTTCTAATGTATTGGGATAGAGAATATGATTAGGTGAATGTGAACAATCACAAAGCTATAAGTCGGTGATGATCTAACAGACCACTTGATTTATTAAAAATATTACTAGGATAGAATTTTTGGCTTCAAGATTCTTTCACTATAATTTGATGAATTAATTTACTTCATAGATAATTAACATAAGGAATCATATTTACTTGACAGGTAGTGTTTCATCCATTAACTAATTCATCCCAAAAAATCATTTTTTATTCAAAAAAATCAAAAATATTCTGTTTATATTAATAGTATTATGCACAAAAATTTATCTTATACTATTTAAAAAAAATGTTATAATGTCCAAGTAATTATTGTAGGCTATAAGCAGGTGACAAAGCCTTTTCTGACATTGGTAGTGGGTATTATTATCATAGTCTTATCTAATGCAACGGGTTGTCGCTCGACCGGAATGTTATCATTTTTATAAAATTATATTATTAAATCATAAAAAATGTCCATTATTTTTATTCCTAAAACAATACTATCCTACGTTCAACTTAATCCATTCTTACCATTAGAACCATCTGAAATAATTTTGTCCAAACTCACAAACAAAAATTTTATAAGGATGGTAAGTGAATTTCTATAATCAAAATTACATAATGCATATATATTTTTATCACAAACCAAATATGTTAATAATGTCATCATTTATTCTATTAAAATATTGTAATATACTGAATAACCAAAAGACCGTATTTAATATATTCATTCCTACTTAATCTGTATATAAAACAAATGATATTGGATATATTATAAAAATTAAAAAAAATTAAAATAAAACAATAATAGAATAAACAATTCATTAATCAGTTTCAAGGTAGTCAATAATATCAAATTTACTTTATCCAAAAAAATCATCTCTTTATTTCAACATAATTATCTCATTATCAAGAAACATATTAAGTGTTATCTTTCCCTCTACTATATATTTCATTATTTTTTTACTCGAAAATATGTCATGTTACTTAGAACCATAAAATCTACAATCCTTAATGAAATAGTAATGTACTAAAATCCTTATATACTTTATAATTATTATAACTAGTACATTGATAATAAAATATTCGATAAATTTAATTCATGAATATGTATATTAATCATTCCACTTAATCCTTATTAATATCATAACATGATCATTATCCTAAATAATTTTCTATGGTATATTCCCATAATGATTGGGACATTGTCTCACATAGTTCCATATCTCTTTGCAGTTGAAGCATTATACTTTTGAAACTTTTTTCCTACCCTTGAAATCATGAACATGGTATCCCTTTTCTCCACACTAATAACAAAATCACATTCCCTTTATGAATTACCAGGGTAATTCTTTCCACAATTATAATATACAGGAAAATCTATCTTCCACATCATCCATTTATCCATCTGTTTTTCTACCATTAATTTATTCACTTGCTTCCCATCAAATCTGTAGGACTCAGAGAATTATTTACATATCTTATTAAAAAATGATAATATTTACTTATATGATGATAATATATGGGATACTACATTCATTTACATTTTTTTCCTTAGACCACGAAAGATGTGATTCTAATTACTCTATAGATCTTGTTCATTAGTGGAGTTCTTATTCCTTATATTAGTCTCCATTTATATAAGATGGAATTTAATAGATTAGATTATAATGTTTTGAAATTTGTTTATCTCTAAATATCATATAACACATAACATAATTTTACGCACAATAAATCACAGAAACAAAAACATTAGTTACATTACGGTCATCTATAATTTTAAATTCATCATAAAGTTAGGTAAATAAAATGTGAATTTTTGTAATTATATCCCCCGTAAGTGTAAAACGAATTGCGTATTATGGCTCATTATCATATACCAGGTTACCCTGAGTATTGTCGGAACACCTTGTTGGAGTTATTGATCATAGGTATATTTGTTCCAGAAACACATCCACTTGTAGTATGAGTAAAATGATGTATTTTCTCAGAATTTTCCTATAATATCTACATTACGAAAATTTTAAGATGTTCTCCTATACATATCCTCATTGTCTATATTAGAGTTCTGATCTCTAATCTATTAATTTATAATTTTATTTCCAATTTTGTTATGAAAATTAACCTGATATTAACTGTAATGTAACAATCCCAAAATCTAAGATCTAGGGAATTATTTTAATAAATTATCAAAATTAGAAATAGTCAATCCCTGAAATTTGGATAATTTTATAAGTCTTGAAAAATCTATTACATTCATAAACCGTACATTAAAATTAAATACATAAAATACATCATATATAACTCATTGAAAATTTCGTTATTCTATATGAATAACCTGAATATTAACCCTAAAACACTTATTAGCATCGTGTGAAAATTAAAAATATGAATGGGGTGAGATCAGATGATAATTAAGGTTTAAAAATAAAGGATAAGCTATCATAAATAAGAATAGACATTATGGAAACAAATAAAACGAAAACACATGCCTTTTAAACATAATCATCCATATAAAATCAAAAGTATAAATAAAATAATTCAATCAAATCATTCACATCGATATTATACCAATTGAATTATCACATTATATATAATTTCATAACACATAATGAGGGAATGCATATTGTCAAACATCATTACCATATAGTCAAGGCCTCATACCAAGACCATAAATAACCATACTATCAGAGCATCATTCCAAAAAACATTTTTGTCTCATGAAACCTACCGATGCATTGAGGGGCTATAGCGGGCCCAAATATCACTTACTATTTCCAGGGCCTTCGTATTATCAATGGGGTAGAATATAACATAAAATTTTGTATTAAAACATTCATATGATATATTAATAATTTAAACATAAACCATGAATGATATCAAAATAGTAAATCCACAGTCAAATAAACAATAAATACTTCAATAAAATATTTATGATTGTTTATTATAATAAATCAAAAATTACTAAACATAAAATCCAAAAATTCATGTTGACATAGAAGAAAATAATACAATTAAATCATTAAAATTCATTTATAGAAATATAACTTTTTTACATTGAAATACTTTAAATGATGTCAAAATATAAAAATAACATTTCATATGAAAATAACCATGTAATATTATAAGGGAATCATCAAAATGGTAAGGCATCATAAAATTAAAAAATAGTTGTACATGCTATGTAAGTTAAAAAATATCTTTCTTCAATTTGATGAAAAGGGATATAAAGTACCTCATTTGGAAAACTATAGATAGATTCATTTAAAAACATTAAATTAAAATTCAACAAGGGAAATAATGACTTTAAAATTTATTTGATATGATTTTGAATAACATTTTATGAAACATGGTCATGGATGATAAATATGTCCCAGTAGGTACTTATGTATTAATAACCTAGAATAATAATGAGATATAGAAATTAACCTTTAAAATGTACATTACATTTTTAATGGGTGAATAAATTTCTAGTATAATGGTTAATGTTTTTTATTAAATTATACCAGAACAATATCAATATTTATGATATCATATATCATCCTCTTATATGGAATTTTTAATAATTTTTCAGTATTACCATAATTTGGAGTGTTAACTCCATTGTTTTCCCATTCTAGTTTTATCATGGATATATTTTATTCATATATATAATGATATTAAGTTCATAATTATTATTTTTTCTCATCAAATAATTATTCCAATCATTCTTTAATGGTTGGCGCTGAGAATGAATGGCGCTGGGTTGTGGAGACGGTAGGTTGTGTGTACGTACATATGGTGATATAATTATTTGTAGGATGGATAAAAGTATGAATTTGTTTTTTTCATAATTATAATAACAAATCATATTTTATATTATACTATAGTTACAACTTTTTAATGGAAAAAATATGACAACCCTGCTTTTTATTACAACTTAAACATGCTTTATTACATAAAACTTCACTTGATACAACAAAGAAGATCAAGAGGTTTAGTGTCTTTGGGGCTTAGGATCATTACATAAAAACTTTAAACCGGAAATACAACATCCTTATTGAAAACTTCCTTTACATGACTACTACATTCCTTCGTACTTAGCATTGCATGGGATAACCTGAGGACATGCATAAGAAAAGGGTGAGCTATAAAGCCCAGTAAGGGAGTACACAATGAATAACATGAGGAGTACAATACATGTTAGTCAATAGGCATATCAATAGAGCATAAGAGAGACATGAACATAAAGGCATGATAAAGCATGATAATCATAACATGGAAATGTGGCAACAACACTTAACATTGAATTAGCATGAGCCAAGGCTCATTGCACATGGAGCATGAGTAAACCCTCATTGAACTTGAAGCATGAGTAAACCCTCATTGCACTTGAATTAGCATGAGTCAACACTCATTGCACATGACGTATCATGATACTATACTTTACCCAATGCATTGGAGCGCTATAAAGGGCGCAGCCTTCTTAAACATTTCATTTCATACATAAGTGTGCCACATGGATCATAAAACATGGATTCATAAAACATAATCATTTCTTCCACGATAAAAGAATGTGGAATTCATACATGAAACTTTACAATTAATATGTATATGTGCATAAAGGTGAATACCCTTGATGGAGAAACGGGCATGGTATTCACTACACAAAGACATTGGCTTAGAAAATCGGTGCGATTTCGGCAGCGTAACGGCGTGACATAAGAATTCATAAAAAAGGTTGATGAGAGAGAAAGGGGTTCCTCATCATATTTACATGTAATGGAAAGTAAGGAGATCATATATATACATGTCCCAACAATAGAAATGGAATTTAGATTCATGATACAAAAGTATTGCTTGAATGTAAAAGAAGAGAGAGAAGTTCCTTTCGGAATTTCGGCATAGTAACGGGTGTACATGGGAGGCATTTAATGAGAGAGAAAGGGTTCTCCCATAATTCAAACAATAATAGGGCAGTATGGGGGAGGTGCGAAACCATACCCCAACATTCATAAATGAAATTAAAAGGGAAATACAACTTAAAGAAAATTGACAAAAATGAGAAAGGAAGAAAAAACCCTTACTTGGAAGTGTGCTTCCAAAGCCTAGAGAGAGGCTTGTGAGAGGCTTCTTGGGAGCTTGGGGCACCTTGGGAGGATTCTAGAGAGAGTAGGGCAGAGGTTGTGATGAACTTCAAGGTCTTTGAGTGAGGAGGAAGTGGGAGCATGGGTGGGTTTATATAGGAAAGGTGAGAGAATTCTTTATTATTTAGGTTTGGGACCCCATATATTAAAATAATCCAAACCACAAACCATCCCATGGTATTTGCCCATGGTTTCTGGAAAAGGAAAGAGGAAAACAATATTTTACAAGGCCAAGGTCCGAACTTATTAAAAAATTAGGGTTGCTTATGTGGAGGTGAGTCACACTCCCATGGAAATTAATTTAAAAAGGCAAAGTGTTGAATAAGTCTTGAGGGCTCCATTAATGCTTTGAAAAGGGAGTCAAACAAACCCAAAACCTCATTATTTTAATGATAAAACACATATTGTCCGAACATAAGGATTATGGTATTTTATTACATCACCATTGTGTCATTATGATGTCATAAAACACATTATATATTTAAATGGTATTTAATTTTTACCCAAAAATTTGACTGTCTCAGAAAATTATGAAAAATTCACCGTTGGATAATTTCGACGTCCTGATTCCAAAAATAATATTTATTTTATCTAAATAATTTTCTAAATATGTTAATTTTCACTTTTAAAATAAAAACTGACATTTATAAAAAAATTCACGGGTTTTGACAGAAATGGCTTTCAAACCTTAATAAAAATTTTAATTGCATTCATAAAATTATAAGATCACATATATTTAATATAAATTAATTTAATATTAATAATAATATTTTATTAAAATATTATTTAATTCAAAAATCCTTTAATTTAATAAAATATAATTCTTAATTAAATAATAACTAAAAACACCATTTGTACTTTTAAAAACTAATTACAATGTATCAAAAATGACTAGAAATTATATTCATTATTATATAAAAAAGTAATGTGCATGAACATGGTACTATTTATTTGTTACATAACCCCTTAAAATAGTCGCATAAGACCTAAGGGTAAGGTGTGCGATGGTGACAGACTCTTGGGGTTGCTCGGATAACATCGCTCGAGTGGTAATCTCTATCAACTTCCATTTTTCCCGTAGACGATCACGTTCGAGCTTGACTTGATGAAGCTCAGCTTGGGCTTGGTCAAGGGAAAAGCCCAAAGACGCCACCTCTTTTCCGAGCTCCGACAAATGGGCTTCGTAAGGGGAAATTCTACTGGATGAGGCCATCGCTTCCTTTGTCTGAGTAGAAAATTGGTTCGTTAAAGCCTTATATTTAAACTACCCAGATGATCACTGTTCAATGGCTATAAAAGTAACGGTCACAAATCTTAAAGTAAAACTAAAAAAGTTGATATCTTATAAAAAAAATTTCATAAAGAAACATTTAATTGGATCAAGAGGGATTTTCCATTAATGAAATTTTGGGTCGTTACAACATTCCCCCCTTAAGAAATTTCGCCCTCGAAATTTTCCTTTTCCCACACTAAAATAAATGTGGGTAACTTAGCTTCATCATATCCTCCGACTCCCAAGTTGCTTCTTCAAACTTGTGGTTTCTCCACAACACCTTGACGAGGGGCATTGTCTTATTTCGTAGAACTTTTTCTCTACGATCTAAGATCTTCACTGGTTGCTCCTCATAAGAAAGATCGTCTTCTAATTGTACCACCTCGGAAGAGAGTACATGTGAAGGGTCTGGTATGTACTTCCTTAAGAGGGATACATGGAAGACATCATGCACCTTGGCCATAGTAGGTGGAAGTGCTAGTCGATAGGCCACAGCCCCAACACGATCAAGAATCTCTAAGGGGCCGATGTACCTTGGACTTAACTTCCCTTTCTTTCCAAACCTCATGACCTTCTTCCACGGAGATATGCGTAAAAACACCATGTCTCCGACTTTAAACTCAAGGTCTCGTCGACGATTATCTGCATAACTCTTCTGTCGACTTTGGGCTGCCTTGATATGCTGCTGAATGGTTTTCACCTTCTCCACCATTTCTTCGACCATTTCTGGTCCAAGCAGCTTACGTTCACCGACCTCATCCCAACATGCCGGTGTTCTACACCTTTTTCCATACAGGGCTTCATATGGTGCCATTTGGATGCTCGAGTGGAAACTATTATTATAAGAGAACTCAACTAGAGGAAGATGTTGATCCCATCCTCCTTTAAAGTCCATTGAGCACGCTCTCAACATATCCTCAAGTGTTTGGATAGTCCGCTCGGATTGGCCATCAGTTTGAGGATGATAGGCCGTACTGAAGTTCAGTTCAGTATTCAGAGCATGTTGAAGACTCTTCCAAAACTTAGAGGTAAATCTTGGATCTCGGTCAGAGACAATATATAGTGGTACTCCATGCAACCGTACCACTTCCCTGATATATATCTATGCTAGTTGATCCAAAGAGAAATCCTCTCGAATAGCAATGAAGTGTGCAGTCTTTGTAAGACGATCCACAATAACCCAGATTGCATTGTTGTCCTTGGAAGTCCAATGACGAAGTCCATGGTGATGTTCTCCCATTTCCATTCTGGTATGGGCAATGGTTGCATCATCCCCTTAGACTTCTGCCTCTCTGCCTTCACTTGCTGACACACCAGGCACTTTGATGTATATTCGGCGATCTCCTTCTTCATATTATCCCACCAAATGTTTTCTCAGAGATCTCGATACATCTTTGTGCTCCCTGGGTGAATAGAGAAATTTGAACTATGTGCATCATCCAAAAGTTCCTTCTTTAGCTCCGAACTTGATGGGACACATAGTCTTTTCCCAAACCGCACAATTCCTTCTTCATTAACATTAAACTCTGAGGATTTCCCCTTTTTGATAGCTTCCACCTTTTCTTGGATTCTCACATCGTCCTTTTGAGCATCCTTTAACCTTTCCAAAAGAGATGGTTGAGCAATCATTTGTGAAAGGATTGATGATGTTCCCTCCTTTATGATTCCCACGTCCATCTTCATCAAGTCTTTGAAGATTGGATCCTTCTCAATTCTCATCATTGATAGAATTGCTGGATCCTTTCTACTTAGGGCATCCGCTACCTTGTTCGCCTTCCCAGGGTGGTAATGTATTGAACAGTCATAATCCTTTATGAGCTCTATCCATCTTCTCTGGCGCATATTAAGCTCTTTCTGTGTGAATATATATTTAAGACTCTTGTGGTCAGTATATATCTCACATTTCTCTCCATAGAGATAATGCCGCCAGATTTTCAAGGCAAAGATCACCGCCGCCAACTCCAGATCATGCGTTGGATAGTTTCGCTCATGGATTTTCAACTGTCTTGAGGCATAGGATATCACTTTATCATTCTGCATCAGCACACATCCTAAGCCCTTCTTCCAAGCATCACTGAATACCACAAAAAGCTCCCCACTTGTGGGTAAAGTGAGCACAGGTGCAGTGATAAGCCTCCTATTCAACTCCTTGAAGCTTTCTTCGCACTCTAAGAAAACTTTACTCCCTTTCGAGTTAGATTGGTAAGAGGGTTTGACAATCGTGAGAAGTTTCTCACAAATCGTCGATAATATCCAGCTAACCCCAAGAAGCTACGGATATCAGTTACCGATGTTGGCCTCGGTCATCCCTCAATTGCATCTGTTTTGGAGGGGTCCACAGATATCCCATTGCTTGTGATGATATGGCCCAAGACTGAGACCTCCTTCAACCAGAACTCACACTTGTTTTACATGGCATAGAGCTTCTCCTTGCGCAAAGTCTCCAGTACAGTTCTTAAATGCTCCTCATGGTCCTCCTTGGTTTTGGAGTATATTAGAATATCATCTATAAAGACTACCACAAATTTATCTAGGTAATCTCTAAAGACTCTATTCATCAAGTCCATGAATATTGCTGGAGCATTGGTGAGTCCAAAAGGCATTACTATGAATTCATAGTGCCCGTACCTTGTACGAAAAGCAGTCTTGGGGATATCTTCCTTCTTCACCCTTACTTGATAATATCCCGACCGCAAGTCGACCTTGGAGAAGTATTGTGCTCCACGCAGCTGATCAAACAAGTCATCGATTCATGGGAGAGGATACTTGTTCTTTATCGTGATTTTGTTAAGTTCACGATAATCTATGCAAAGCCGCATTGACCCATCCTTCTTCTTGACGAAGAGGACTGGTGCACCCCATGGTGATGCACTTGGGCGTATAAACCCTTTATCCAGATTCTCCTGTAGTTGTTTCTTCAGTTCTTCAAGCTCAACCACAGCCATTCTATATGGAGTCTTGGATATTGGTAGCGCCCCAGGTATAAGTTCAATTGAGAACTCAACATCTCTTCTTGGAGGAAGACCAGGAAGTTCCTCGGGAAATACTTCAGCGAATTCCCTCACAATAGGCATTTCTTCAAGGGTGGTTTCTTCCTTGGACTCAATCATCTGAGCCAGATATGCGTGCTCATAAGGCAGTAATATCCATGCTTGAGATGATGGAGCTAAAGGAGATTCATCTTCCTCCTGACACTTGTAAAGAATCAGGGGTCGATTCTCCATATGGAGTGTGATTTCCCTCTCCCGAAAATTTATGATGGCTCTATATAAGGAAAGCCAATCCATGCCAAGAATTGCATCAAATTCCACCAAAGGGAGTATGACGAGGTTCTCCGGGAAATTCAATCCATAGATTATAACAGGGGAGGACTTATACTCATGGGATGCAATGATTGCCCCATTTGCCGTACTCACCGACATCTTTACTTCCATGATTTGTGCTGGTGCAGGGATTATTCTACTAAACATTTGAGATATAAAAGAATGCGTAGAACCTGAATCAAAAAGTACGTTCGCTATTCTTTAATGAATAACTAGCGTACCTGTCACCACTTCGTTGTCGGGGTTCACTTCGGCAGAAGTGATGGCAAAAGCTCTTCCTTGCTGTCTTGGAGGTTGTTGATTGCCTCCGATAACCCTTGGATTAGGGCACTGATTCGCAAAATGACCCGGTTCTTTGCATTTGAAGCATTGAACAACGCGTTGAGGTTCGAACGGAGCGTTCCTCCCCTCCGTCGCAGCCGCGGGTCCTTCTTGCTGACAGTTAACAGCTAGGTGCCCTTCTCTTCCACACTTGAAGCATTTTCTTGTCCCCCTAAGGCAATTTCCAGGGTGCTTCTTTCCACACTTTTGGCAAGTGGGGTGCTGGAATTTCTTAGCGCCGTTGGATTTATCCATCGGACCACCAGCATTGAAGTCCACCTTACGCTTATTGTCCCCATGATACCCCTGTGATTCTCCAATCTTCATTTCAACCTTGAGGGCACATCGGACAATTTCCTCATAGCTGTCGAAGTCACGGATCTCTAATGCTTTCTGCAAGCTAGGCTTCAGCCCACCAAAGAAGCGGTCAACCTTGCATTCGGGGGTAACGACAAAGCCGGAAGCGTATCGTGCAAGCCTTGTAAAGTTTGCCTCGTACACTCCCACAGATTCATCATCTTTCTGCTTGAGGGAAAGGAAGTCCCTTTCCATCTTAAGACGGAGGGTGCGTGGAAAATATTTATCGAAAAACATCTTCCGGAATACCTTCCATTCCAAAGCCTCGATCTCCTCCTCAGGCTTCGTATTTTTGATCAACGTCCACCATTGATCAGCTTCACCCACCATATGATAAGCCGCCAGGAGAACCTTCTCTTTTTCAGAGCATTGGAGGATGGAGAATATCTTTTCAATGGAGTTGATCCATTGTTCAGCAATCGTGGGATCGGATGATCCACTAAAAGTAGGAGGCCTTTGTCTCATGAAGCTTTCAATAGCGACTTGTTCTTTCTTAGGGGGGGTTGAACGTTCCTCTTGACCAGTGTTTCTATTGAAAACTTGAGTTAGCTGAGAGAGAAGCGTGACAAAGTTCGCGATTCCCGCTCCCATTGGATTGGGCATCTCATAAGTGCAATCATCACACTGATCTTCACAACGGTTGTTAGCCCGAGTTCTCCTATTACCGGCCATTGGCTGGAATAAAAGGAAAGTTAGGGGTAACACATAAAGGGTAATCCAAAGACAAAAGTTGATGACTTATAAATAAACTTTAATCTCTTTAACTAAAGTGTCTATAGGATTCAATCCAGGCTTTTCATGATCTTCCTTCTAACATATATCCTTAGGGTCATTTTTCCCTTAATAAGGGTTCATACTAAGATTGTGAATTTATCAAAACATATCCCCCGGGAGTGTCGTAACCAAGATTGCAGCAAGGCCCGTTGTCGTGCACCAGTTCCCGTTCGAGTCTAGCTCAAAGCGGTGTTTTCGGGTTTTACCCCTAGGATACATCTGTGCCAGAGCCGCCTCTACCTGCTCGTATCCAGACAGGGATGTATTTGTTTGATAAACCACTTACTTAGTATTTACCAAAACTTAGGGATGTTTTTTTATGATTAGTCTTGTATCTAAGGCTTTACTAGGGTTTCCTAATCCCAAAAATAACTAAACCTATCCTCTGATACCAACTATGACAACCCTGCTTTTTATTACAACTTAAACATGCTTTATTACATAAAACTTCACTTGATACAACAAAGAAGATCGAGAGGTTTAGTGTCTTTGGGGCTTAGGATCATTACATAGAAACTTTAAACTTGAAATACAACATCCTTATTGAAAACTTCCTTTACATGACCACTACATTCCTTCGTACTTAGCATTGCATGGGATAACCTGAGGACATGCATAAGAAAAGGGTGAGCTATAAAGCCCAGTAAGGGAGTACACAATGAATAACATGAGGAGTACAATACATGTTAGGCAATAGGCATATCAATAGAGCATAAGAGATACATGAACATAAAGGCATGATAAAGCATGATAATCATAACATGGAAATGTGGCAACAACACTTAACATTGAATTAGTATGAGCCAAGGCTCATTGCACATGGAGCATGAGTAAACCCTCATTGCACTTGAAGCACGAGTAAACCCTCGTTGAACTTGAATTAGCATGAGTCAACACTCATTGCACATGACGTATCATGATACTATACTTTACCCAATGCATTGGAGCGCTATAAAGGGCGCAGCCTTCTTAAACATTTCATTTCATACATAAGTGTGCCACATGGATCATAAAACATGGATTCATAAAACATAATAATTTCTTCCACGATAAAGGAATGTGGAATTCATACATGAAACATTACAATAAATATGTATATGTGCATAAAGGTGAATACCCTTGATGGAGAAATGGGCATGGTATTCACTACACAAAGACATTGGCTTAGAAAATCGGTGCGATTTCGGCAGCGTAACGGCGTGACATAAGAATTCATAAAAAAGGTTGATGAGAGAGAAAGGGGTTCCTCATCATATTTACATGTAATGGACAGTAAGGAGATCATATATATACATGTCCCAACAATAGAAATGGAATTTAGATTCATGATACAAAAGTATTGCTTGAATGTAAAAGAAGAGAGAGAAGTTCCTTTCGGAATTTCGGCATAGTAACGGGTGTACATGGGAGGAATTTAATGAGAGAGAAAGGGTTCTCCCATAATTAAAACAATAAGAGGGAAGTATGGGGGAGGTGCGAAACCATACCCCAACATTCATAAATGAAATTAAAAGGGCAATACAACTTAAAGAAAATTGACAAAAATGAGAAAGGAAGAAAAAACCCTTACTTGGAAGTGTGCTTCCATAGCCTAGAGAGAGGCTTGTGAGAGGCTTCTTGGGAGATTGGGGCACCTTGGGAGGATTCTAGAGAGAGTAGGACAGAGGTTGGACGAACTTCAAGGGCTTTGAGTGAGGAGGAAGTGGGAGCTTGGGTGGGTTTATATAGGAAAGGTGAGAGAATTCTTTATTATTTTGGTTTGGGACCCCATATATTAAAATAATCCAAACCACAAACCATCCCAAGGTATTTGCCCATGGTTTCTGGAAAAGGAAAGAGGAAAACAATATTTTACAAGGCCAAGGTCCGAACTTATTAAAAAATTAGGGTTGCTTATGTGGAGGTGAGTCACACTCCCATGGAAATTAATTTAAAAAGGCAAAGTGTTGAATAAGTCTTGAGGGCTCCATTAATGCTTTGAAAAGTGAGTCAAACAAACCCAAAACCTCATTATTTTAATGATAAAACACATATTGGCCGAACATAAGGATTATGGTATTTTATTACATCACCATTGGGTCATTATGATGTCATAAAACACATTATATATTTAAATGGTATTTAATTTTTACCCAAAAATTTGACTGTCTCAGAAAATTATGAAAAATTTACCGTTGGATAATTTCGACGTCCTGATTCCAAAAATAATATTTATTTTATCTAAATAATTTTCTAAATATGTTAATTTTCACTTTTAAAATAAAAACCGATATTTATAAAAAAATTCACGGGTTTTGACAGAAATGGCTTTCAAACCTTAATAAAAATTTTAATTACATTCATAAAATAATAAATCACTTATATTTAATAAAAATTAATTTAATATTAATAATAATATTTTATTAAAATATTATTTAATTCAAAAATCCTTTAATTTAATAAAATATAATTCTTAATTAAATAATAACTAAAAACACCATTTGTACTTTTAAAAACTAATTACAATGTATCAAAAATGACTAGAAATTATATTCATTATTATATACAAAAGTAATGTGCATGAACATGGTACTACTTATTTGTTACATAACCCCTTAAAATAGCCGCATAAGACCTAAGGGTAAGGTGTGCGATGGTGACAGACTCTTGGGGTTGCTCGGATAACATCGCTCGAGTGGTAATCTCTATCAACTTCCATTTTTCCCGTAGACGATCACGTTCGAGCTTGACTTAATGAAGCTCAGCTTGGGCTTGGTCAAGGGCAAAGCCCAAAGACGCCACCTCTTTTCCGAGCTCCGACAAATGGGCTTCGTAAGGGGCAATTCTACTGGATGAGGCCATCGCTTCCTTTGTCTGAGTAGAAAATTGGTTCGTTAAAGCCTTATATTTAAACTACCTAGATGATCACTGTTCAACGGCTATAAAAGTAACGGTCACAAATCTTAAAGTAAAACTAAAAAAGTTGATATCTTATAAAAACATTTTTCATAAAGAAACATTTAACTGGATCAAGAGGGATTTTCCATTAATGATATTTTGGGTCGTTACAAAAAATATAAGAATATATATTATAATAAGAAAGAAACATTGAATGAGTTCATAAAAGAATTACCTCTTCTTCAATTATCTCCTTTTGATTTGAATAATAAAATACCTGTGGTAGCCTTTACCCTCAAATTAATGAATCTAAGACAATTCTAGGGAAGTTGGGAAGATAATTGGGAAGGTATTGGTTGAAAAAATGGATTTATCGGTGTGAATAAAAGAGATAGAGATATAACCTTTTATAAGAGAGGTGAGGGGAAATTTATGAAATAACCCAATAACTAAATTAATATAAATTAACATTCAACTCTAAATGGAACTAAAATGAGTTATTTAGAAGCTCAGATGAGTATGGGATGAATTCATGTAAACCAATAGTATTTGGATATGTTTTGATTATATTTTAATTCTTATCATTTTGATTTATCCTTATTTAATCTGTTTATTTTTAATTGTTGTAATAATATTCTAAATAATAGATGGATATAAATATATTCTTTTATTGTTTTCATTTACCATAAATTAAAAATTTAAGATATTTTAAACCATTAATTATCACTTTGTATCTTTAATGATTTTTTTATGATTTAAAAATTAGTTTAAAAATAGAAATTTTATAATATTTAAATAGTGTCACTTTTGACACCAATTGTTAATTTGTATATAATTATAATAAAAAAGGATAAATTCCAACAAACCGATTTAATAAACTCTTAAAATGTTATAATCACCATTTCAGTTTTTGGATCTCCTCAATTGTGTAAAATTATATTTATTTTAATAATTATAACATCCTTTATTGGATCTTTTTTTAATAAAATAATTACATCCTCACTATTGTGTCATTATTTATGGAAATTATTTAGTCTCTAAAAAATTAAAATAAATTATTATGATGTTGATAATTCTAATAGAATTATAGATAATATTTATTAATGAATTTATCCCTATTTTATCTTCATATTAAAATTATTAAACTTACAATAAATGAGTGTGGGACACATTATAACACCATTAAATATAATAATATGTATGACACTATAATGGATAAGTTGCCATTAAATGATTAAAAATAAACTATAATGATATATTTAATATTTCCTTAGTATTATGGGAGAAATACTTCTTTTTATGAATTTAATATAATTTAATAAATTATTATTTATCTTAAAATCTCATTTAGATGAATGTTGACACTAATTATTATTTGACTTTTGTATAAATTCCTAAAAACATGATTCCTTTAAAAAATTTAACACATCCTTAATATTTCAATATCATTCATTATAATCAGTGATGTCTTAAAGTGTTTCAAATTAATTTTTTTAATATTCATAATATCATATAATTTATTATTCTTTTATTAAATAAATTACTACATCATCATGCATCACTATTGTATTTTAATATTTTTTTTAAAAAAATTATAAATAAATTCCCACAGTGTAGCTAAATATGTTTTACCTATAATTAATATTTATAGTCAACCATTTCACTAAAAGAACCTCATAGTAAATATATTTTATTTGATAAAAACAAAAGTATAAAAATTGGATTTTCATAAAATATAATATTTTAAACATATTAAAGTCAACTGTGTAGATCAAAATGGTCCCAAATCGATCTAAGGATACTTTTGGATGATAAAAAAACCAATGAAATTCAACAAATTCTTAGTGTAATTATAATATTATTTTTACCTTTAATTAATGTGTTTACCCTTAACCACAGTTAATTTTTTTTTCTATTGATACTATTTATAATGGAAAAAAGAAAAATATTTACATAATTTGGACCCAATAATTCTAAATATGGAATCCATTTTTCAATATTCTATACACATAAGTGGCAGTAATTAAGTTAAAATTATTCTCCATATTGGAATGAAAAATGGGTTCTTATAATGTAAAACATTGCTAAATATTGAAATGTTTTAAATAAAAATTTAGTGTAAAATTAATTTCAATGAAAAAAATTATATTAAATGGTAAAAATATATTATATTTTTTTACTTTAAAACATTTCAATTCAATAATTTATCTAATGGAATTATTTTCTTCAAAAAAATTTCAATAAAAATTTAGTATATTTTTTGTATTGATCAAAATGTAACAATTATCAGAAATATATAAAAAATTACACCAAAGTAAATTTTGATATCCCACATTGAAGAATAATTTTATACTGTTAAATATTATATATAAATGTCAAACTAGATTTAGAATTGGTGCTCCATCAAATAGTGGGAAAACACCACTTTTTTAATAACAGTTATATTATCCAAAAATTATAATATTTTCTTATATCATGTCTAGAAAAAAATATTTATTTTAAATTTACATGGTGTATACGATATTAAAAATGATTTTAATTAAATTTATAACTTCTAATTTATCTTCTTTGTTATATATTATATTAAATAATAATATTTCATTAATATATTATATTTTGGTAGAACATTTCGTTGTGTGTAATGTTAGACAACTCTTTGTTGTGTGATGATTAGGGATAACATGGTGTTGTATAAAAAGAACGAAAGAAAGAAAACTTAATTTATTTAGAAAGGAAA
Source organism: Viscum album (assembly GCA_963277665.1). NCBI lineage: Eukaryota > Viridiplantae > Streptophyta > Magnoliopsida > Santalales > Viscaceae > Viscum > Viscum album. The sequence continues at coordinate 468,907,777 of OY728122.1, read as the reverse complement.
ATATTTTTTCTGTGATTTGGTTAAAACATAGTTATTATAAATGAAATCATCACAGAACAATAAATATATGATGATCAAATGTATTATTTTTATCATCTAAAATGGAGTTGCAATGATAATTATTTTCATCATACTTTTTCTAATGTTGAAGAATTTTCACAATAAAATATTCTTATATTTTTTCATTACATTTTGTAGGAATGATGTCATCAATCAATTTTGCTTTGATCAATTTATACATTAAATATGAGTCTTAGAAATGTGGTTGAAATTTTAATTTCTATAGAAATAGTGGATCATAAAATCCACAATATTATGAAAAGTAATCCCTTCTATTATAAGTTTTCATAAAAAAGGGTTATCACATGTAATCCAATATTGAAAAATAAAAAAAAAATCTCTAAAACATCTTCCAGAATTTAACAAGAACAATTTCATAATTAGTTACCCTTATAAACCTTCAATATATTAATATCATTTAATTTTTAAAGTAAGTCACTAAATACATAATTTATTCCTCGAAAATAAGTTTTTAATCGTAATTTTTACATAGAAAACATGTGATGAACAATATTATGTTTTATCATGAAACTAGATAATAACTAAATTACCCTAAAAACACTATTAATAGATGAATACATTCAAAAATTACCTCTTTCCTTATACCATAAATAAAAAAATCGTTGATCTAAATTCATAAAATCATAAAACATATTTTCTTCTTATCATCCCAATGGACATCAATACAATCAATTTTTTAACACAGTAATACAACATTTTATTTCATTATCCCAACATTATGCACATATTAAGAGTTATCTTTCCCTTAATTAAGTGTTTTCTTAATATATCACCTTAATTTCAATGGGTAAAAGTACCATTCAGTATGTTCTCTTAAATAATTATATGAAAAACTATACTGTAACAATACATAGATGCTTCAATAATTCATAATACCATAAAATTATTTCCACAACACTATTCCTAAATTCCATTACATAAATACTAAATTGTTCCCCCAATTCATTATAAAACTATATTGTGCCAACTTCGATTTCATAAGAGTTATCTTTGTATTTGGATTTAAGTGAATTTTGATGGTTATCATCATAAATAAACCATTGATTTTATAATTGACTAGAATAATTCCCATTTTACATAATCATAATGCATTTGTGTGTCATGGGTTCATTCTATGTAGCCTTATATCTATTGAAAAAAATTTCTATCTTCATCCCATTACATTGGTATAATTTTTCCCGATGACCTTCCTTTAAAAAAAATAATCCTATTCCACTCCAATTTCAATAGTATATTGGATGATTCTTCTCACAGATTAAAAATAATTGAAAATTCATATAAATTTCATATAGTGTTTTTATATTTTTCAATAAACTCTATCATCGATTTCCTTTCAAAATCATGAAATTAATACTTACAATGAACCTCTATTTCCTACTTGATGGAACATTAGATGATTTATTCAAAACATTAAATGACTCTTTTTTCTAATTAACTTAAGAGAATTTTCATTAAACCATTAGAAACAAATAAATATTAAATTAATGGAAGATTACAAAGCTAGAAGAATTCCTCACAAACTTGTAAAATTTTCCTCATAGATTCCACCATATTAAACACCCTTTCCCTTTTATGCATGTAATTCTTTATTCAGTTTAATATAAAGAATACAAGGAAAGTAATTGTTGGAAAATATGTTCTTGATGTAATTCCTTGACCCCAGTTACCCAGAATTGGTGCATTATTACATAATACAGCATGATAAATGGAATAATGTTCCGAAAGACTGATCACTTTGGTATCCTGGGATGTACTAGATATATACATAAGTTTTACATTACATCATCAAATAAAAAAACAACATTTTGACTTCTTTTAACACTCTTATATCCTTAACATATCCATGTAATTCAACCATAAAATTCTTCTTCACATCCTGGGAAAAATAAATCATAGAAAGGGGTGAGCTCAGATTCTCTATAAGGATTACAATATAGTGGAAAATTTCATAAATAAGAATAAACATTTATGACAATGTAAAAGACTAAAACAAAAGGCTTTTAAACTTAAACATTAGTATAAGACGAAAAAGATAAAATCAAATAATGCAATTTATATATTCACATGGATATTCTTCTAGTCAAATAATCACATTCAATATCAATAGCCACTTTTATAATGATGAAATGCATAATTCCATACTTCAAGGCCACATAGTCAAGGCCTTGGACCAAGACTACAAATATTATTTTGGCGTTTCTTTGTTCCAAGACACTAATTTTGTCACATGAGACCTACAGATGCATCGATGAGTTATAGTGGGCTCCACCTGTCACTTACTAAGTCCAACGCATTCCTAAAATGAAAAGGTTTTAACATAACATAGAAATTCATATTAAAAATAGTATAAGAAATTTCAATACATTATCTCTAAACCATGAATGGTATAAAAATAACACATCCACAATCAAACATATAAAAAAACCTTCAATACAATATGGATTTTTTGTATCATAATATATCAAGTTCAAACAAGCTTAAAATCCATCAAAGGATGTTGACATATATGAAATCAATACTTTTTTAGAGAAATATCTCTTTCTATTTTGAGATCATTTAAAAATAATATAATTATAAAAGAAAATATTTATTTTGAAAATATTCTTATCAACCATTATGGGAAGCTTCACGTATGTTATAATGGTGGAAAATAGTCACACCCTCCATAAAAGTTAAAAAAAATACATTCTTACCATAATTTAGTCAAAAAGGTCATAAAGTACCTTGTTTGAAAAGTGACGAAAAAATTCCTTTCAAAAAATATATGGTCAAATAAGGGTATAAATTAGTTTAACCCATAGTCTAGTAAATAGTAAAATAATTTTTAATTACATTTTTATGATAACACAGGTGTGGATGATAAAGGGGTCCCAGTAGATACTTACGTAAAAAAAACCTCTGATAACAAAGTGATAGTGAAATTAACCATTTCCATGTACTTTTCCTTGGCCAAGGGTATGTTAACCTCCTATATAAAAGTTAAATAATTGTTATTATATTATAAATGAACTCAATTCATAAATATGATATCGTATATGACACTCTAATATTGCATTGTTAATAATATTTTCGTAGTATCATTGTTTCAGGTGTTTACTGATTCATTTTCCTTTATATGATGGGTTATGTTATCCAAATTTTTTATGTATAGGATGTATTTTATTCATATACAGAATAATATTATGTTTTTAAAAATTATTTCTTTTCATAAAATGAAAATTGTTTTTGAATGATTACGATGAGAAATAAATCTTTTCACGTTTGTGGAGATGGTAATCCGTACGTACGCATGGGCGACAATATCATTATATTTTATGTGAAATAGAATGTAATTGGATGGTATATAATATATAAATAGTCATTAACATGTTATATTTATTTTTTACATCAGTTATATTCATTATTATACCCATCCAAAATAATGAAGTGTTTGATTAACAAACTACACCACGACGTGGAGACGACAAGTCGTACGTACGCATGTATGGTGACATTGTCATTTATAAGATGGATACAATAAATAATTTGGTTTTAAAATATTTATAATAACATCGCATTATATAAAAGATTCTAGATTTATTATTTTATAATGAAAACAACAAATAAAAAAGAAGTGGAAGAAGAAAAGAACGTGAAAGAGGTGACAAAATATTTATCTCTTCTTCGGGTTCTTCGTTTTGATTTGACCAAAAGGGCTCCATAGGATGGCTTTCTTACCAAAATATGTCCTCTATAATGAAGGGGGGAGTTTTGGGAGGATACTTTTTTTTGTAGGGTTTGGCCGAGCCAAATGGATTTGGAGGTGTGAAATTAAGTGAAGGGAAAGTACCCTTTTATAAGAGAGGTGGGGGTCACTTTAGGAAAATCTTAAAATATGATTTTATAATAAAATTAATTTAGGTTTCTAATGGATCCAAAAAGATTCATTTCTAGGATAAGGTTGGGATTGGTCGCAAAACCTCTCAACCATTTGGTTTTAGATAGGTTTAGGTCACTATATTAAGCTTATCATTAAGAGTTAACTCTTACTTAAATAGTTTGACATTTACCTTGTCTCTTTATATTTTTAAATTATATGGTCAATCAACATACTATAAAATTCCAAAAAAAACCCAAGAGGTTAATTACTAATATATATAACCTTATATAAGTCATTTGGCTGAACTGTATAGTTTTAGGAATATTATATCAATTAATAAAATAGTATTTGGTTTAAGAACTCAATTTTGTCAATGTTGACACTATTTAGTATTTGGTTTTTGAAAAAAACATAATAGAATGATTAGTTTGAAAAAAAAAATATTTAATCAACCCTAAAATGTCATATTAACCTATAAAATTAGTGGAATTCATCAAAGTTTTCAAATTACATTTATTTGGATATTTATAAACTCAATTATTTTAATCATTCTTTAATAAGGTAATTACTGAATCATCATTGTGTCATAAATAAGATATATTATATAATTTATAAAAATTATAAATAAAATTATATTATGTAGAAATCATTTTATCTTTCTAATAAATATTTATAGTTTAATTTTCATTTTGTGTAACCCTAAGTTAAAATTGGTTTACTTATTAAACATTGAATTCAATTCTTTTAACTCTTCTTTATATAAATTATTAATAAATGTCTTAAACTAATCCAAGTTGAACAAATGGGATCATAATTTATTACTATGGTTGTTTTTGGACTAATTACCATTATCAAATATAATTTGGACATGTGTTAGGGTAATTATAATATCATTTTTTCCCTTAATTACCCTATTTATTTTTAACTGTGGTAAATAAAATTCAAAAGATGTTATTCACCAAAAATTATTTTCATCTCATTGAACCACATTTATCATACTGATATCAACTGTGTCTCTTAGATTTTTGATATTCAACTCACATAAGTGTTAAAATTATGTTTTATGAAAATTTACAAATTCTTCTATATGTGGGTAAATGACGGTAAAAAGTATAATAAAATTTTTATATATCTATAATTTTTATAAAATGACTCCAATGAATTAAATTGAAAATATCTTTGTATTAGGTATCTATTTTGACCTAAAATAAATTTAAATAAAAATTTTAAATAATTTAAATAAAATAATCATTTTAACCAAAAATGCTATGTTTTTTACTATTCATCAAAAATTGAATGTTATCAGAAAAATACCAATAATTCAACCTAAGATAATTTCAATATTCTGAATTCAAATATGAGATCCATTTTGAAAAATAATATTTATAAGATTTAAAAAAGTGGGTATTTCTATTCATAATGGCTGTGTTGATTCGTCACAGTGTGTTAGAATCTCGAAGTTGCGTACAATTCAAGCTATTGCATTATTCAAAGGGAAATGTTCCATTGAAGTTTGAGGTGTTACATTCTCCCCTCCTTAAAATAATTTCTCCCTAAAAATTTCAAGAATATTTGTGCATAAAAATATTCGTGTGGTTCTTCATCATATATTCCCCAGGTTACCAAGTTGCCTCTTTTACCTTATGATTTATCCATAAAACTTTTACTAGAAGAGTCGTTAAGTTTCTCAGCACTTATTCTCTGATATCAAAAATTTTAACAGGCTCTTCACAATAAGACATATCAGGTTCCAGTTCAATTTCCTCAAAAGATAGTACATGTGTTGGTTCAGGCATGTATTGTCTCATTTTTGATACGTAGAACACATCATGTACTTTGGGGATACTTTGAGGCATTTCCAAATGATATGCTACAACTCCAATTCCTTCTAGAATTTAGAATGTTCTGATGTGCCTAGGAATCAATTTTCCCATATTACTGAAACATATAACACCCTTACACAAAGATACCTTCAAGAAAATATGATCTCCAACATGAAATTTCAAATCATTATTTCAGTTATCGACATTTCCCTTTTGCCTACTTTGAGCTTATTTCATGTGGGTTTAGATAATATTTACTTTTTCCACTATTTCCCTAACAAGTTTTGGGCCTACGAGTTTTCTTTCACCAACATCAACCCAACACGTTGGTGTGCGACATCTATTTTCGTATAATGCTTCTTATGGTGCCATCTAAATACTAGAATGGAAGCTATTATTATAAGAAAATTCTACTGGAGGTAAATATTGATCCCACATACCATGGAAGTCATGTGATCAAGATCTCAACATGTCTTCTAAGGTTTTAATAGTCTGTTCTGATTGTCCATCGGTTTGAGTGTGATATGCAGTGCTCAAACGATGATCAGTGTCTAGGGATTTCTAAACATTTTTCAAGAATCATGATATAAAATGGGGATCATGATGAGAAACAATAAATTGTGGTACTCCATTATGTTTTACAACATCATTAATATATACTATTTCCATATGTTCAAGTGGTAAATCATATCTTATAGAAATAAAATTTGCTAACTTAGTTTGATGATCAACAATGTCCTATATTGTTTCATTCCATCTAGGAGTCACTGGTAGCCCTATGTAAAAGGCCATCATAATATCATCTCATTTCCACTCTGGTATGGAAAGGGGTTGCATGACTCCTACAGGTTGTTTCCTTCTTGCATTCACTTATTGACAAACCATACATCTCGACACAAAATCAGTAGTCTTTTTATTCATTTTTCCCCACCAAAAATGTTTTTTCAAATCTATATACATCTTAGTACTACCAGGGATTATAGATAAATTGGAGTTATGATAATCATCCAACGATTCCCTTTTTAAATTAGGTATATCAGGAACATAATGCCTCTTCCCAAATTTCATAATTCCATCTTTATATACAATGTTGATCAATCCCCAATTGTTCACCGCTTTAATTTTCATTTGAAATTCCTCATCATCAGTCTGAGAAATTTTTATCCTTTATAGTAAAGATGGTTTGGAATCCATTTGAAAAATCATTGATGTTTCACATTCCAGGGATATTACCATATCCGTTTTTACCTGCCCAAGGAAAATAGGATCTATTTAGACTCTCATCTTGCTCAAAACATCATGATTTTGTATGCTCAAATACTCTACCACCTTATTTTTCTTCCTCGGGTGGTACTGTATAGTGCCATCATAATCCTTGAGTAGTTCAAGCCATCACCTATTCCACATGTTTAGTTCTTTTTGTGATAAAATATACTTCAAACTCTTGTGATGAGTATAAATCTCACATTTTTCACCGTAGAGATAGTGTCTCCATATTATTACAACAGACAATATAGCGGCTAACTAAAGATCATGAGAAGGATAGTTTTTCTCATGAATTTTTATCTTTCATGATGCAATGTCTATAACTCCATCATTATATGTAAGGACTCAACAATGTCCTTTCTTTGAAGAATTGTTATAAATAACAATCCCATCATTCCCTGATGATAGAGTCAAGATTAGAGCATTAACTAATTTTCTCTTTATTTCATCAAAACAATTTCACTCTCTTTTTTTCCTAACAAGTTTAACCCCTTTACGTGTTAAATTTGTTAATGGGTTAGCCAACTGGGAAAAATTCTGGATGAAACGTTCATAATAACCATCTAAACCAATAAAACTCTGCACCTCAATTATACTCATCCATGTTGGCCATTCAGGGATTGTCTTGGTGTTTGAAAGATCAACATAGATTCTATCTTTAGAGACAATATGGACAAGAAAAGGAATCTCTTGAATCCAGAACTCACACTAGATAAACTTCAGATATAATTCATTTCATCTAAGAGTATTTAAAATACTACACAAGTGATTTTCATGATCTTCATAGCTTTTGGAGTATACCAAGATATCAATAATAAATAACACTTCAAATTCATCAATATATTTCTTGAAAAATCTATTCATTAGATCCAAGAATACATAGGGTCCATTAGTCAATCACAAAGTGATAACTATAAACTCATAATGACCATACCTATTTCGAAATGCTGGTTGTGGAATGTCTTCCATCATCAAACACAACTGATGCTATCTTGATCGAAGGTCAATCTTTGATAAATATTAAGCTCCATGATTTTTTTTAATAATTCATTAATGAAATGTAGGGGATACTTGTTCTTTATTGTTATAGCATTGATCTCCCTATAGTCAATTGACATCCGCAAAAATTAGTCTTTCATCTTAACTAAAAGGACAGTGGCTCCCCATAGAAAAACACTAGGGGGATTAAATCCATTATTACTAAATTCCTCTAGTTTTTTATTTAGTTAAACTAATTCCACAATGGCCATTCTATAAGGGTTCTTCGATATGGGACATGAACCAGGAATTAAATGAACGAAAATCATAATTTCTCATTCTGGAGGATATCTAGGTAAATACTCTAGAAACACATCAAAATATTATTGAACAATATATAAATCCTCTATTAGAATGTTATTTTCCTCACCCACAGTTATTTCATTATATTCCTCCCCAATAATTGAATTTAGTAGAGCTAATGGGGGTGAATCTAGATAAGAATCAGGCTGTGACATTTCTGCTCTAAAGATATGGTACTCATTATAATCATCGAAAATTGTAACCTCCTTCTTCTTAAAATAAATATTCACATCATGTTCTGAAAGATAATAAATTATAAGGATTATATCAAATTCAATCCTATGTATGATGATGAGATTAGTAGATAATGGACATTTATATACCCTAATTGAAACTGATTCAAAAAACATTGTAGCAATGATACTTCCCTTGCATGGTTTGACTGAAAACTCCCTTGTTAAGTCAAATTGAAAATATCTATTTTTATAGAAAAAAAATGATATGAAACAATGTGATGATCTAAAATATAATAAAGCATTGGCTACACTTGAGGAAACCATTAAATTACCTGCCACCACATCTTTCGGAGTTTCAACCTCAACAGTAGTGATCGCATAAGCTTAGCTTCTCTCCCATGTCCTTTTTTGAGGTATGTTCCCTTGGTGATTAGTAAATTCATTTTCATAATTCCAATTTTCTCTATAATTGTATCATTCAACATTTACAGCCTCTTTCTTCCCCTTGCAATCACGAGCTTGGTGGCCTTTTTCACGACAATTGAAACAAACTCCCATTCCATTCATGTAAGTACCAATTTGTTTCTTCCCACATTTACTACTAGTTAGATATTCAAATTTTCCCTTATTCCCCATATTTGCATTTCCATAGTGTTTTTTAGATCTCTTTTTTCATGTTTTTCATTAAAGTTTAAAGACATATAGAATTCCTTTTCTACATTGATTGCACATATGATAATATTTTCGTAATATTAGAAGGATTGTGAGACTAATTATCGATGGAGAAATGGTTTTAACACATCAATTAATTGATCAATCTTACTCTTTGGGTTACATATAAAATCTACTGCATGCCTTTCCAAACTTGTAATTATATCCTCATACTTTGCAACATTATCATCCTCATTTTTCCTCAGACTCAGTAACTGTCTTTCCATATCTTCTAAATGGTCATGAGGAAAGTATTTTTCCATGAAAATCACTTTAAAATCTCCCCATTTCATGTCTGATACTTCTTCATATTCCTTTGTTTTTTGGATAAATGACCCCCATTGATTTGCATCTCCCATGAGGCGATAAACTATCATGAAAACGTTTTCCCTTTCGCTACCACCTAAAGCATGAAATATTTTATCTAAGGATTTTATCCATTTCTCAGCTACTAATGGATTTATACTCCCATTAAATGTTGGTGGTTCGTGCATCATGAAGCGGTCTAACATTGATCATCTTCATTATGGGTCATGGTGCTCCATATGTGTATGGATATTATTCATATATGTGGTGAGTGGTTCCAATATGGTGATAAGATGATTAGCACTAGTTTCATAACCTTCTCTACTATAATTATCTTGAGTAGGAGAGAAATAATTCATGGATTACATGAATTGATACAGATTCCAAACCTTCCACTATGTGCCATTTCTAAAGAATGGCATACACTGGATTAGTTTGTGAATTGAAAAAGATAATTCCAAACATGAAAAAAACCTAACATAAATTGAAAAGTTTATGTATATAATCCCTTTTCAAATTTTTTTTGAGGAAGTAAATACTCCTAAACCCTTAATAATTGTTTGTAATGATAATGGTAATTATCCTAAGCATATCCCATGGGTGTGTCATAACCTAGAGTATAGTAAGGCTAGTTGTCGTGCACCAGGTCCTGTTCGAGTCTACATCAAAGTAGGGTTTTTGGGTTTTACCACTAGGTACATCTCTGTCAGAGCTTCCTCGACCTACTCATATCCAACCAGGAGTGTATTTCATTGAAAAATCAAAAAGTTTCTACATTACCAGAATTCTATGAAGTTCTTCTGTACTAATCCTCAATATCTATCTTAGGGTAATGTTATCTAATGATATTTTTTCTAAATCATTCATAAATGGTTTATACTAAACATCATCTGATACCAATTATAACACCTTGACCCCTATTACATAGAATCAGAGCATTATTATATAACATTGGCCTAATAAAATGAATAATTTCTGAAAAGACCGATCAGTTTAGTATCCTTGGAAGTACAAGATACATACATAAGTTTTACATTACATTGTGAAATAAAAAACAACATTGTATCCCCTTTGAACACACTTATATTCTTAACGTATACCTATAGGTCATCCATAAAATACTTCTTCACATCTTAGGAAAAATAAAACATAGAAAGGGGTGAGCTCAGATGCACAGTAAGGATAACAATACTGCAGAAACTTTTATAAATAAGTATAAATATTTAAGGAAACGTACATGACTAAAATAAATGCCTTTTAAACATAAACATCAACATAGTATGGGAAATATAGAATAAAATAATTCCATTTACTTATTCAAATTTATATTCTAAATTTTGAATAATAACATGAAATATTAATGGCCACTTTCATAATGATGGAATGTGTAATGTCAGACTTCAAAACCACATAGTCAAGGGCTTGTGCCAAGAATACAAATAAGATTTTTTGAAGACATTGTGCCAAGAAACTAGTTTTTTCCATGAGACATACAAATGCATCGAGGAGCTATAACAAGATTAACCCATCACATAATATTTCCAATGCATTCCTCATAGGAAAAGGTTTAAACATTACATAATCATTTGTATTAAAACTATTATAAGAATTGTCACTACATTAACCATAAACCATGAATGATGTTAAAATAACACAACAACCATCCAACATATCATAAAACATTAAATAAAATATGGAAGTTTTGTATCATAATAAATCAAATTCAAACAAGCTTAAAATCCATCAAATTATTTTAACATATATGAAATCATATTTTTTTCAGAAATATCTCCTACTATTTTGAGATCATTTAAATGTCATATAATTATAAAATAAAACATTCCTTTATAAAATATTCATAAAAAATTGTATATGATGCTTTGATGGTGTTATAATGGAAGAAAATAGCCACACATGTTTTATAAGTAAAAAAAGACATTCTTACCTTAATTTAGTCAAAAATATCATAAAGTACCATGTTTTAAAAAATGATGGAAAGATTCCGTTCCAAACATATATTGTCAAATAAGGGTATAAATTACTATAAACCATAGTATAATAAATAGTAAAAATTTATTGATTTAAATATTTAAGAAAACATGGATGTGGATGATAAATGGGTCCTAGTAGATACTCACATAAAAATAACCTCGAATAATAAAGAGATTGTGAAATTAACCCTTAACATGTGCTTTTCCATAGTTGAGGTTACGTTAACCTTATGTATAACAGTTAAATCATGGTTATTAAACTATAAAAGTACTATATATATAAATATGATATCATGTATGACCATCAAATATTTCTTTGTTAATAATATTTCAGTAGTTTGATCATTTCGGGAGTTAACTAATTCATTTTCCATTAGATGCTTGGTTACGTAAGCCATGTTTGTTATGGATATGATGAATTTGATTCATATACTGATGATATTTTTTTCATAAATATTATTTTTAATCATAAAATTAATATTATTCTGGATTGATTTCGAAGGGGAATGAATCTGATCACGTTCGTGGAGATGGTAATCCGTACTTACGCACGAGCGACAATATCATTATATTGATGGTGAAATCGTATGTAACATGATGGAATATCAAATATAAATAATCATTAACATGTTATATTAATTATTTACATTATTTATGTTCATTATTAAACCCATCCAAAATAATTATGTCTTTGAATAACAAACTACACCACGACGTGGAGATGGTATGTCGTATGTATGCATGTATAGTGACTTTTTCATTTATAAGATGGATAGAATAATGAATATGGATGTACAATATTTATAATAACATCAGAGTATGTAGTATATACTATATTTATTATTTTATAATGAAAACAAAAAATAAATTATAATTGGAAGAAGAAAATAACTTCAACGAGTTGATGAAATATTTACCTCTTTTTCACGTTCATCCTTTTGATTTGGTCAAAGGATAACTTTAGGTTGGATTTCTGACCAAATAAAGGCCTATAAGTTAAATGGAGGAAAGTTGGGAGGATATTTGGGCTAGTGTTGGCCTAGAAAATGGCTTTAGAGGTGTGAAATTAAAATATAGAGAAGTAACCTTTTATAAGATAGGTGAGGGTCACTTTAGGAAAACCATGAAATATTATTTTATAATGTAATCATTTTAGGTTTCTAATGGCTCCAAAATGATTAATTTAGATTATAAGGTGGGTGTGGGTCAAAAAACTCTCAGTAAATAAGTTTTAGACCACTTTTGGTCCCTATATTATCCTTATCGTTTAGATTTAACTCTTTGTAAATTAGTTTGACATTTACCATGTCTCTTTATATTTTTATATTATATTTTTAATAAACATACTATAATATTCCAAACTAAACCCCAATGGTTCATTATTAGTATATATATCCTTATCTATGTCCTTTGGACTATCCTTAGGTTTTTAGGAATATTATATCAATTAATAGTATAGTATTTGTTTTAAAAACATAATTACGTCAATTTTGACACTATTTAGTATTTGGGATTTATGAAAATCCGAAAAGCTTGATTACTTTGAATAAAAATTATTTAATATACCATAAAATTTCATATTAACCTGGAAAATTAGTGTAATTTATCAATAGTGTCAAATTAATTTTATTTGGATATTTATAATATAAATTATTGTAATCATTCATTAATATCATAATTACTACATCATCATTGTGTCAATAATAAATTAAATTACATAATGTCTAAAAAGTATAAATAAAATAAAATTATGTAAGAAATCGTTTTATATTTCTAATGAATATTTTTAGTCTAATTTATATTGTCTGTAACCGAATATTAAAAATGGTTTTGTTATTAAACATTGAATTTAACTCTTTTAACTATTCTTTAAATAAAATAATAAATAATGTCCTAATCTAATCCAAGTGGAACGAAGGGGATCATATTTTATTCATAAGGTTGTTTTTATTCGAATTACTCATATCAAATAAAATTAAGACATTTTTTATGGTAATTATGATATCATTTTTACCCTTAATTTCCCTATTTAATTTTAACCGTGGTAAATAAAAGTCAAAAGATACTATTCACCCAAAATTATTTTCAACTTATTGAATGAAATTTTAATTACTGATATCAACCGTTTCACTTATATTTTTGAAATTCAACTCACAAGAGCTGAAATTTTATGTTTTATACAAATTTTCAAATTCTCCAAGAAGGTGGGTAAAAGAGGATAAAAAGTTCAATAAAAAATTTTATATCTAAACTTATTATACAATTACTCCAATTAAATACATTGAACTTATATAGGTATTATGTATCTATTATGACCTAAATTAAATTTTGAATAAAAAAATAATTAGTTAAAAAAAATTCATTTAACCAACAACGCAGCATTTTTAACAATTCATAAAAAATTGGATGTTTTTAGAAAAAAAATAAAAATTCACCCTAAGCTAATTTCAATAATCTGAATTCAAAAATGAACTCAATTTTGAAAATTTAATTTTAATAATTTTCACAAAGTCAGTATTAATATTCATAACAGCCAGTTTGATTGGTCGCGGTGTGTTAGAATCTCGAAGTTTCTTACACTACAAGCTATATTATTGTTCAAAGGAAAATGTACCATGGATGTTTGGGGTGTTACACTTGAACATGTCCCATTCCATGGAGTCAAATTTATCTCATTGACTCTTATTCTTGATAATATACGACTATTTATCTCACACACATTCCAAATAGTAATAATCCAAAATGACATTCTCATGTTCTAAATAGTGGAGAACCAAAAATATATTTTCTTTAGTACCAATACATTTTTCAATTATCAGATGATAATTAAACCAAATTAAATATGGTGGACACAACCAACATGAAGGACTACAGAGAATATTCTTCTCTCAATTTCTAATTAGATATTATGTCATGTTTTATATCTTTATAATGTTATGTGAGTATAGAAAAAATAATTTTCTTTCCATCACCAATAACATTTACCTTCTCTGGAGGAAAGTAAATTAATTTCTCAACACATTGATTATTAAAAAGGTTCCTAAGGGTTCATCCATTGAATAAAACATGAAAAATTAGTATGTGAAACACTAAATATAGTGGTTGAACCACATATTTAATGGAAATTAAATATAATATATCAATATATGACACTATATGTTTATTCCATGGTTTTTATGAAATCTCTAGGATTTCGTCCTATACGTAGAATTATTCTTAGATACATCCATAAAAATATACGTATAAATATCCCATAGGGACCTAATGAAAGATTTCTAATTCTAGTTCCCAAATAATGATTAAAAAAATTCATATGATACCAAATATTACAACTCTGTATTTTTATAAATAGATATTAAATATTTATAAGTGAATATTCATTCCATTAAATAAACACATTCGTGAGGAATTTAATAGTTTAATGTAATTTAATATGTGGAAAACATTCTTCTAATTTATTTAAGGCTCATTAACATATCCCATAAAGATCATCCCCTTATGTACAGTTATATAAAACCTTTAAATTTCACATGGGGATAAAAAACATAAGAATTGTTTGGATAATATGATCAGTAAGGGTATGAAAGTGAGATGAGTAAGCATAATCATGAACATAAGGATTTGAGAAAATGATCATAAAATTATAGATTCATACCCAACATAGGAAAGATCATATACATTTTTCATTTTGTAAATAATGTTAGTTTAAAAGACACGGTTAATTATGAAGTTTATATAATAACACATCAAACAATATCATAAGATTGTGATATGGAATTTTTGGTAGAAAAAAACATGTTATATCATTACCTATAAGTCAAGGATCATTTCCAAAACATAATAAGGAACATCATGGGGAGTACACCTACTTGGTGGGAAACACCATCATACCCAGTTGTGTCTATTTCCTTGAATGGGATCATTCTTATATATCTTCCCATTGTGGAATGGGTTTCTCCATAATCCCATTGGTGGATGGGTTTCCCCATATTCCATATTGGATGAAACCCATCAAATTGTAAATGTCATTATCTCAGGGGATATAAATATTTACCCAATGCATTGGGGGAGATATTTGTACCCCACATCATATAATGAAATAAATACACATTTATTGGACATAAAAATAAATTATTCATCATATTATAACCCAACGAATGAAGTGGGTTTCATAGACATCATTTAATCCTTACGTAACCCAATGAAAACCAATGGGTCCCATAAATATCAATCCATCATATATAATAAACCCCTAATAGATATATAAAAGATAGTATCCTAAAAAAATAACCCCATTAAAACATATGTAATACTAGATAATGTTATAATATATAGTAATTAATTTTGAGAGATCAAAAGAGAATTATTCTTTAAAGGAATATACATTCTTCATTGAAAACATATTCATTTCTTAAAATGTCACTATATTTCATAAAAAATCATTATTTGAAAATAAACATAAATGTCTGTAAATGAACCATTAAATAAATAATTTGTTTAGATGTTGGAATTTTCCCTTAATTTAGTACAAATATAAAATATTCAAGCCAAATATTTTTTATGGTAATGTCACAAAGATCCTTTTTTATAAAATAACAAAAAAAGAATTTCAGAAAAATTTAATTAAATTTTAAATTTAGGTAAAAATAGCATTAAATATTCGTAGGAGAATAGTAAAACAATTTTTTAAAATATATTTATAGAAAAATTGGTCATGGAAGGATATATTCCTCAATGGTGACTTAAACATAATCAATCCCGAATAATAGCGAGATTGTGTAATAACATCTTACTAATTTATATTAAGTATAAATTTATGCCTCGTGAATGAAATAAAATTATATGGATATGAAAGTAAAATAATCTACATAATAAGCCTCTTAAAATAAATTCAGGGGCCTCATATAAATCACACAATAGAAAGTGGTGGTGTATAAGGCATATGACCCACAAAAAATAAATTGATCAAAACAATTACATTAACATACATCATGTCTCTCATCGTACTCATGAGAACATCCTTTATAATAAATATATTTTAATTTTAAATTTTTTTCAAAACCATATTCAGTTATATTATATCATATACTATTTAAAAATTACTTTATATTACTCAGTAATTTTCGATTCTATGTTTATGTTATAATTCAGGTTATGAAATCATTGTTTCTTATACATGTTTTGACTTGTAATGTTTGGACCAGATAGTTAGAAAATGATTTTATTATCTCAAAAATGATAACCATGATATCATATATATCAATTATAAATGCCTTTTTTCTATAAAATATAGAAATATAATGTTTAATACACCATATTTGGGGATAATAGGTTTTAGGTAAGCATAAATATTTGCTTCCATTTCATGTTATTCTGAATGAAATTTTCTAAATGACATAAAGGTCATTATATATATGTAATATAACTAAAATATCATTACTATGTAATATATATCATATAATTTTTCAATACCCTTCCTTAATCTATTCCAGGTAATTTGTGAATGAATCACATTGCTTTGAGGCGATTGTAGTCCACAACCCCACAAACAATGTTATTATATTTCGACACAATTTATATTATAATGTTATGTATTGTATAGAAATTAAATTGGAATAAATAAGTCATAAATATCATATATACCAGTTAAAAATTGAAATTACATCATTATTTTCCCATTTGAAAAATGTAAATGGAAGAATAAACGACTTTGGTTCACGATATGTCATTACATCGTACACATGAATTATTATTATATATAAGATTTTATTGAATTTTTTGGGTATGTAGGTCAAAAAAATCATATGAACTCTTATCAACATATTCAAGGAACATATGATATTATATAAACATGAAATAAATATAATTTATGGGGTTTAAGTATGAAATAAATAAAAAAACTTCCTCGATGAATGTTACAACTTATTTTGGAATGTGTTTTTTTATTTTCACCAAAGGACTCAATTTTTTTAATATATTTCCATGGTATTGAATCTATGATTAATAGATGGATGTCAGTGGTATATTTAGATTGATTTGGGCTAAAAAATTGGTATTGAGGTGTGATGAAAAAAAATGTGTGCTCTTTTATAGGAAAGGGGAGGTGTACTTATGGAACTCATCCAATGATTAAATTTGGGGTGTTTTTATTTTTTCTAAATCCTTGACATTTTTAACCCTTATATGACCTTTTTAATTATTACTATGATATCATGAAATTTAAATTTTTAGGGGTTATATAATTAATATAAAAATAACAAATTCAAATTAATGTAACATTGGTATCCTTTTTATACTTATCCCGGCAGGTTTGATGAATTTTATATTTTTTTAATATTTATTCACTTAATAATATATTATTTATTTTAAAAAACATTAATGTAAATTTTGACACTATTCGACACATGACTTTTTAAAAATATCATATCTACATGATGTGATCAACCCAAACGTTTAAAAATATATATTTATTAATTTAAACCATAAAATTTTGGGATAAATTTAATTATATAAAATTATTTTCATTTTAATATTTGGAGTATCATTTATTTGATTATTCCATTAATTAAACAATTAATAAATCGCCATTGTGTCACCATTAATGAATTTTATTTCATCATAAAAATGAATATATAAAATAAATGTATCTTGATAAACATTTTACCTTTAAAATACAATTTTTAGTATAACATTTCCCTTTTAAAACCGCATATAGAATATATTCGTCTTGTTAAAAAGAAATGTATGACATAATTTACATTCTTTAAAATATAATATTATAATGGGTATATTCTGTTAATAATGTCATAAATGGTATCATAAATTATTATCTTATTATTATTAAAGATATATACTCTTCAAATAAAAGTAGGAAATGTGTAAGTGTAATATTCTAATTTTTATAATATCATTTTTACCCATAATTAGTCTATTTATCCATAACCATGTTAATAAAAATATACTAAAGTTACTACCCATATTTTCCAATAATTAATGAATTTCATTTAATAAATATTTTACTTCTTATTAAAAATATAGAATCAATTTTTATATAAAAAAAATTTAATTTCCAAAAATCAATTAAAAAATAATCACTTTGATGGAACAAGAAAAACAACTTTTTAATATAAAAATGCTCAAAAGTTAAAAACGTTTTCATATCCAATTTAAATTTTTAATTGATTAAAATTGATTATTTTTTATTAAATAATAAATATCTGTTCTAATTTAACATTAAAAAATCAAAAAAAAAATTATCTGTATAAATAACTTAGTCCAAAATGTAGTTTTTAGTTAAAATTTAGTATTTTTAATTATTGATCAAATTTTGAAACATATCATATAAATTAAAAAAATAAAAAAAATGTATTATTTAAATTCCAATTTGAAAAAAAATATTATTTTGGAAGTTTTAATTCATTAATGTTCCAAAACTATATTTAAGACAAGTGCACCCTCAAAAGGATGAAAAAAATTGCCTATTTAGAAAAATATTTCTTTATGTGTAATTTTTGGATTTTCCAAATATCATGTCTATAAAATAGAAAATATTAATTTTAAAATTTATATTTAATATATAAAATATATATATTTCATTAAAATTGTACATCAACATTGATTTTTTTAATTCTTATTAATCAAACTTATGCATATTTAAATAGATCTTCAATAAAATTATTTTTATTTTAAAAAGGGTATTACATTCATTTAAAAAAGTCTGTGTAATCTATAATTCAATAATTTAGTTAATAATGTTCATACCTTCCATTATAAAAGACATGGTTTAATAAACTTGTTTATATAAGTATAACAGTGTAAAGATGTATCATAGAAAGTCAGTGTACCATTTGAAGGAAGCAAAGTTGTTGTTTCATGTTGGGAAATATTTAGAAGGTGGATCTTATGGCACATGATATCAAAGAGATGTAATTTATTAAAAAAGAATAAACATTGTTAAAAAACTCATTATGTTAAAGATGTTAACTGAAATTTCATCTCATAATTTACATGGGTCATATTTTCATCTTCCTCATCCTTTTTAATATCATTCACATTACCATAGTCAAGTAATCTACTTGATACCTTTTTTCAACATATGTATCCTCATCCTTTGGGATCATGGCCTATAAAAATTGTATATTAACCACTATAGTCAAATTTTTGTACTTTTTAACCATTAATATTTGTGATACATATTTTTCAAAAATCTATTATAGGATTGAAAGATGGTGTTTTTTCATAAAACAATTCCTATAGAGTCATATCATATCTTGTTTTGTAGTTACATTGGATTTGAATATAAATAGATGTGCACATTACATTCCACCAAATTTAATGAAAGGGACTATGTTTAAGAAACGTAGTTTGTTCGGTTTCAACTAAAACTATATTGTTTAGTTTAGAAGAAACATTTTTTTGGTGGGGTGTATGGTGTATGTATTTCCGACCAAATTACATTTTTCTCAATATAATATTTATACTATTCATTTTTTACTTCACCACCATTTTTTATTATCATCTTAATTATTTTATAGTCAAATTCTTTCCTAGCATTTATCTAGAATCATTTTTACATTTGTAGATTATTTGACTTCAATTCGTATACATAGTATTTGTAATGTGAGTAATGTCATGAATGAATATAATGAATTATATTTCTCTATGGGTATATTATTTCCTTGGATCGTAGATACAATGAAGACTAAGTTTCAAGGGTTACTTTTAACAAATGAAAATATTCCTACACAAAAAATTTGTAATGTTTATTCAAGGACCAATTGTACAACACCAATATCATCTTCTTGAGTATTATGAATTCCATGGTAATTGTATTACATTGATATTATACTCATATTTTTCAGACACATGATCCCCATCCTTTTATGACAAAAAATTTTTCTATACCATTCCCAAGTAAAAAGATTTTTGGATTTTTCTAAATTGTAAAAACAAACCTTCTGTGTATTTGTCAATTTTGATTATCTTTACATATTACTCACTATTAAAAAAACAAATTTTTTGAAAATAAAATTATTCCATTCATCACAATGTTGTGAAACAAATAGGAATTTGTTTTTATCCAATCAAAAAACATGTGTTTATTATATATCAACATTTATTCCCCAATAATGGTTAAACTAAAACCATAGATTCTGTGAATTTCATTATTTTTAAATATCTATATTCCATATTTATTTATTTCACATTGTAAAAAAATTTAGGTGTCCTTCCATATGAGAATAACACCCACCATCAAATATCCAAGGTCCTTCTAATTTTTTATCATTGGTTGTGGTCTCAATGGAATGATCATTTACATTCCCTTTCCATTCAACAATATATAATTTTGAGAATTCATATGAATATTTTTTTTAGGTAATAACAAAAGTCATGATTTGTCACTGTTTCCAGGTTGTTGACATCATTCCAAATTTTTTTCCAAGGGACGGAATATATATATTTTTTTAAAAATAGCTCAGAATTCCTACATTGATAGGATTTACATCCCTCCATGCATACCCTCTGATAATTTGTGGAGTAGCTGTAATGTTTTTTATTAAACTAACACATGATATTGGTATGTTTGAATCCACCAAAAAAACAGTAGCATTAATAGAATAAATATTTTCCTCATAAACATCTATACTATCTACATTTGTGAGCATGACATTCATTAACCTTATTATCATTAGATTCATAACATTGTTAACCACCCACCATTTTCTTATCAACCAGAATCATCTTTTCACCTATGTTTTTTATTTAGACATATCATAACCATATGTAATAGAATCATTTTATTATTAAACATTTCTATAAACTTATAAATTCTCCACATTGTGTTATTACCACATACATCCATTTGTTGATTTTTTCCTTCCAATAAACATTTTACACAATATTTTCAAATTTTAAATTTAGTTTTTGATCTATCCATTTATTACCCCTTCTAAATCTCTTTGGAACATTAGATATAGGGGTACATAAACTAATAAATCTTAGTACAACATAGAATGACTTTATTAGATAGCTTCTAAACATTATAATTATTTGATCATCTTAACTACAGTATGTTAATTATAATTCATGTATTTCAAATTAGATTTATTCAAATCGTTAATATCATCTAGCATCTTAAATTTATCATTAGGAAAATATTCTTTATTTTATATTGAAGAAATATCATTTTTTAAATTCAAGATATTTTTTCATCTATTTTAATCATTTGTAATATTTCATTACATTATTCTTTTATATGAAATTATAATTTAGTTACTTATCCTCTAGAGATAATTTTTAAAAAATAGTCATTATTAACTGTTGAAAGTAAAAAATTCTCCCCATCCATCTTAGTAGATTTATTTTGTTTACTTCACTATCATCTTATTCATCATCATTAGATAATACATTTCTTCTTATGAACTTAAGGAATCTTCTATCATTCCTTTTGGAATATGATTTAGCCTTTTCACCTTGTTTCATCCATTATTTTACCCCTCTAATATCATATTCTTCAATATCATATTATTTCATTCTTTAATGAAAAATTGCATTCAATTTACCAATATATCCACCTTAAAAAAAATTATTGTATGTTTCCCATTATACATTAATGTACCTATTTTCACATATTTAGAAAAAATGATAAAAAAATAATTCATTTTTTATACACATCTTTTTTAGAATCATTTTCAACAATTCCTCTCTATTCAAGAACATTATTAGACTTTCCATTCATAGATTCCATGAAGGAAATTTGACTATATATTATTTTTTAACATCCATATCATTATCCATTTTCATTTTGTAAGTAATTAGAGCACTATGAGAGTCATATAGAGATAATTGTTCTTGGTATCTATTGAATATTTAGGAAACATTAGCATCAAAATGGTCAACAATAATTATTATGATCTTCTCAAAAATATTAAAATCATAAATATTTTCTCATAGAAATTTTATAGTGCTGAAAATGTAATTCCCCATGGTAATTTAACCCCTATAGGATTCAAACACGCCCATTTTCAGAACATCAAACATCAGCCTATATATTTTTAACTTTTCCATATTAACTTTTTTTTATTTTCTTAATTACTATTATTTTGAATATCCCAAATATCTTTTTTAGGGTAACACAATTCCCTCATAAACACTATCATTATGAAAGTGGTGAGGGTGAATCATTATTACCTATAATATAATTTTTTTGATACATCTTTTCAGTAGCTCTAAGAGGATATTTTTCATTATTAAGAGGAAATTAGAATATTAACAGTTCATGGATATCATAACCAAGAGACATAATAATAAAAACAATTACTAATTTAACAAATGATAGTTCCTACTATCTATAAATATAATTGTATTACTATTCATAGAATTGAAAATCCTTATCACTTTATCTTTTTGAATGTTTTTATTAAAGACCAAATGAGGGGAACCTTCACTTTAATACCACATGAGTTTACCCTGTCATGATCCATGTATCACTGAGAGGTGGAGGGGTTGAATCATGGATATATTTATCTTTTATGTTACCTTTAATTTGAAACAAATTTCTACTCCTGTTAAATAGTTGATACATTTCTAAATAAACAACCATATATCCATAGGAACAAAATAATTTACAAGGTTCAAAATCAACATGTGTATCTATAACCTTATTAGTGTATATAAGAATATGATACCACATAATGAACTACTAAAAAATTGTTTTCGGTGTATAAAACAAGTCAAATATTAACTTACACTTGTGTATTAATTTTTTCAAAAAAATATTTCTTGTGATTCAAGTAATATGAATTGAAGTAATATTTTTTTTCTATAACCATTTATAAAAAATGTTTCTATGATTCCTTATCAACATTAATAAATAATATCATTAATCAATTCTTAAATTTCTTATCCAACTATAGGATGTCTCATTTTCTGGAATTCATAATGATAATATGTTAAATTTCCTTGTTTAATTATCCTATTCGATTACATAGTACTGAAATATAATTTTGATATAATACTACTGAAATAATAATAAAAATAATCTATCTGAGTCTATAAATATTTGTTGAATTTTTTATCTAATTTTCGAAACTATAAATATGATATTTTAACTTTTAATTTTCTTCTTCTGCCTAGAAAACATGTTCCAGAAAAAAAATTTCCCAAATATCATTCTCTCTAGAATTTATATGCACTTTTTCTTCTCTATTCTTCACCTATATATAGTTCATGCTTCAATAACATACTATATACTTCCTCATTTTATAGGTTAGTGAAATTAATTTTGGATGATATTTTGAAAATATTTCCCACTAAACACAATTTCTCAGATAATAAATTTTATCTAAAACAATTATACATATATGATTTCATCAAATCATTTTAATTATTCTCAAAAAATTTTGAGTCTTATAAAAAATCATATTTATTTAGAATTTCCAATGGTTATTCAGTTAGATTGTGAATCTCATTCCTAATTTCTCATTGTGATTATTTTTAACATTGAATGACTAATCTACCACTTCTGATTACATCATTACCATGAAGAAAGGGTATTCCTCATGATGTGGTTCAACACCATATGAATCATATGAAAACCGTTAATCAATATTTTTTATCTTTTTCTCTATTCGTTCATGGAATCACTTCGACTATCTTGAATATATTAACCATTTATTCTTCTCTAAAACTGATGATCTTGTGTCCGATGAAGAAATTGATGTTACGTTCAACCTAGTTTTCTTAACCCACATGATACAAAAAATCATAAAAAAATAAAAAAATTGTTTTCATTAATATCACACTTAATTAGAAAAAACAACAAATAATTTAACTTGATGAAAATGGTTGGATATATTATTGATCAGTCACAAAATTTATTCATAAGAATTAGTCCCAACAACATACAATTATTTTTTAACTTGTCCAATCATCTCCCAACAAAAACAATTATGACTTTGATGATTGGTAGACATCCACATCTGATGGGTTGGTTTCACCTGATTAAAAATTAGAAAAAGTTCTTCTTTTATGAAAATGATACACATAAACATACACACCTAATGATTTAAATATTAAATATTTTTGGTAAAACTGAAAACCATAATATTCTGCTTCTCATGTTTTTATTAACCACCATAGTATTCAAACAAATCTGCATCTATCAATCTCACAACAATATACTAAGAGAAAAAAATATTGACATTAAAAATTCAATTCTTCAAAAAACATCAAACTATTTCATGATATCCACATGACATTTTTGAAAATTTAAGATCATATTAAACATTATATGACTGTCATTAGAAATTATAAAATCTTCTTATTCATATAGAAACATTAATTGTTTCCAACAAAACTCATTACATTTGGAATCATATATTCTCCTATATTCCAATATAATTATTTCATTAAAAGTTTTAAAGAATAATATTGTTATATGAAATTAAAAATAGAAAATCATAATTAAATTTTTATTAGATATATATATACTCTTAGGCAATTTCTTATTATCTTCTTCCATTCATTACATACCCAAGGTGAGTTTGATGAATCTTCTCTTCCCAAAAACATGTTCTTATTCTGAAGGAATTACTTATGCTCATTGATTCTGATCACCTAATTATGATGGTCATTCTAATTGTAAAATTATATAAAGATAGTTGATATATTTATTATTATAACATAATAAAAAAACATTCCTGAAAACAACTTATCCAGCCAACTTGGTCCCAACAGTATACAAAATTACATGGGTTAAATATAATATGGTATGTTTTTTTCCATTACAACAATTACTTTTTAGAACGTAAGCCTCATACCAGATATAAAATGATCCACTAAAATCATGAAGGAATTTTAATTCAAGAAAATATAATATATTATAAATATCTCCCCATTTTTTATTTAATAAAAGATACAGTTTTATAATATATATATATATATATGTATGTATTATGATTTACTATCTCCGTATTTTTATTTTTTAACTTTTACCATCTTTTATATAAACATATAATCTAAAATCATTATAATTTTATATAGAATATAAACACAATAAATACATTAATAATAAAAATTCTTTGAAAGAAATAGAATTTCCATAATCTTATGGATGTATCATCCTCTGAGAGAAACTAACACTCCCACATAGACATTGTATTCTCCTCTGTCTGAATGTTATCTTATAAAATATATAATTGAATTATTTTTCAAAATGGTTTTGGTCAAAATATATTATGGAATATCAATATTCTATTTTAAATTTTTTTGAAAATATATAGATAATAAAATTTTATACATATCATGATTAAAAATTGTCTATAAATTTCAAAACATATTTATTTGGAGAATTATTTATAATGAATGATCATTTAAAATGAGAAAATACAGAAAAAGATATATTTAGTGGAAAAGTGATGAAAATGTTATAAAACATATAGATGAATGTCCCTCTAATTTTTATTGATATTTTAAATTTCCTAAGATATTTTTAGGTTGAATTCAATTAAATACAAATTTAAATTTCCAATTCTACAATATTTTAAAATTATTAATATCTATTATAATATTGTTGTTCAATGAATATATTATTTTGTATATTTTATATATTGATAGAGTCTAAAATAATATCTCATATTATTGTTTGATCCCTATGAAAATAGTTCCTAAAAAATATGTGTTTTATAATTATCTATCTTTTAAGATTCTAGATAATGTGGATGAACTTGTGTTATCATTATGGTTATTATTTAAAATAAGAATTAAAAAAAATCTATGAGCGTATACTCTATGTACAACACCTTTAAAAATACAATAACCATATAAGAAATATTCTACTATGGTAGTGGACAGTGTAACCATGTTTTACTAATTATTATATAATGAAATGAAATCTTATTTGAGGAAAGGAAATGTTATAGAATTAATCTACATAACAATTAATTAGTATCCAAATTCAATATTGGATTAAAATTTTAGAGTTTAGTATTTTCTAGATCCATTGAATAGAACATGTTTTGAAGAACCTCTAAAGTGAATAGAAAATTATTTTACACAATTAATTTTGATTATTTTGTATTTTCATGAAATAATACACCTAATATTATTGTAAGTTTCAATTTCTTTTTAGTTATCCATTAAATATAATAAGATTGAGATCATACCACTATAGAGTATCTGATATACCGGTTCCCTCTATTTATTGAGATCATGTTTAGTATTGTACCAACTAGGGTATAATACATGATTGGATATGAAAACCAAAATGTTTTAGAAAATAAAAAATATATTTATATTGAATTAAAATGTACCCTTTAGGTTTATGAGAAATTTCATTTTAAAAAAAATAAGAGTTCACACATCATGATCATTTAGAATTCAATCAATATATGTTTGGAAAAAAATAATGAAGTTGTTTTGGGGGTAAAAAAATAATGCGACGAACATATATTTGAACGATGTTGGTGTATTTAAAAAAAATTCATTATAAAAACTGATGTATCAGTATTTCCTTTAAAAAGGTTATTATTGATTAAAAATATATTACGGTTATCATCACAGGATCTTGGATAATGTTAAGGTAATATGGAGCGTTGGTATATTTGAATATATATTTTATATATTTTTACATTAAAACCGAGGAGGCTGTTAAAAATAATCTTTCAAATGACCATAATGGTTAAAAAATATCTTATTCACATCAATTTGAAAAAATGTAAAATTTATATGGGAATTTAATCCTACCTCTCTATTGATGAAAACTTCTCAATAAACATTCTTCATAGTAAACCATTGAAAAAATAATTTCTTTATTCTAATTGATAAATTTATATTAATCTATTTTTATTTCAAGAACCCATTTTACTCAAATAAATATAGGTTTATCTTGACTTTCTAATAAATTATAGACTAGAATCCATTGAAATTGATTAAAATATTATTTTATAGAAATAATAAAATTTTTATCCTTGATATTATAAACCATTGGTTTATAATTAGTAATGAATTTTCGATGATCACATTCATTTGTTAAGGAGTTCATTGATTTTATTTGTTGACTAATTAATCAAATGATTTTATTTGTGTGGCTATCCTTAGAATTCAAATTGATTTTAGGTAAATGCTTATTTTTTTATTTAACTATATTTTTTCTATGATTTTTTAATGTCATTATGGGATTCAATAAATCTGCTAAAATAAATTTTAAAGGATTCAATGTGGAAAGTTCTGTTTAAAATTTTAGTAAATTTTTGAAAAATATTCTTTAAAACATCATCTAGATGAATAATTTTCTCGGGTTTTATAATAACATAAGGATCAATATTATCAAATTTTATAAGAATAATTTCTTTATTAATATTTCATTGTTTGTTACAAATTATATTTTACATAATTGTTTTTTAATAAAAATGAAATAATACATCATCAAGTTTATTATTAATATAATGATGTAGATATTTGGTATTCAAAAGGAATACTTCTCACCAAAAACACTCAATTGCATATGTGTTTGTTTTTATTTAGTATAAGATAGTAAATGAGTTTTATAAAGAAATGGTTGATTGAAAAATATTTTAATAATACAAAAATAAGAACTTGAAACCTCGACATAAAAATTTCTAGATATTCAATATTCACTCAACACATTTTATGTTATTTATTAAATAACACTATTTCTTTGAACAATTATTTTATTATGTTAATTCTCCAAGGTATATGAAAATTATGAGTATTATCATTTTTAATAAAATAAATTATGAATAAATTTTGTAAACCTAATCATAATTAACTCTATGTATAGTAATGATTGGTTTTATTTTCATGTTTTTTAATTATGTATGATTTTTTTGAAATAATTATTTTGATTTTCGACTGGAGAAATCATTCCAAACAAATTAGGTATAATCACAAAATGAACATATATCTATTATTTTCTTGGAATTATTCTAGATTTTTTATGATTGAATATATTAATTTTTAAAATTTATAATGTTTCAAACATTGAGATATCACTGGTTGGATTATAACTTGTATTATATTTTTTTATAATAATGATAATGGTCATACAAATTGGTTGATTTCAATCTATTTTTTAGTGAATCCAAAACATGACCATTCCTATTCCATTTATACATTTTGGAAATTTACTATGACAAGAAATTAAATATTGTAGGTAATCAAAATACTCTTTAACATATAAAGAATGCATATATCAATTCCAAATAACATTAATGTCAAGTATATAAACATTATCATTATTATAAATACATATAACGAATGTTCCTTTTGAATTGAATAATATATTTATCATTCATAAATATCACATGTTTACCCTAATTGGAGAGTTGGCATATAAAAATATGGTTTCACATACATACTAAACCATATAAAATTTTAAAATTTTGTATTTTTATAAGAATTGAATAAAAACTAATAATTATTATTTAACCTTGTCTGTGATATTTAATAGTAACTTTACCACCAATTAATTTAATTATGTTCTAGATGATGTAATTTTCTCAAGTCACATTGTGTGAAGCACACCTATTTATATAGTTAGAACACGGTATATTTTTTAAAATATTAAAACTATTATATTACCAAAATTTCAGTGGGTATATTAATTTTAGATAGAAATATTTAGAGCCTACAAGTCTGTAAATCATTATCATAGAGAAACATTATTTTCATTTGAAATAATAGATTCATGAAAAAATAGTGAACATAATTTGAAGAACAAGAATTACTCGAGTGGCATGCCTATTAGATTTTTTAAAAAATAGTAGACTTATAAGTATAGATTATTTTAAAAAAAAGAAATTTATAAGATTTAGGACCAAATCCATTTAAATTATTGATGTTTTGTTTTTTTTAATATTTTCAAACTATTATATTAAAAAATATTTTTAGAAAATATTTTTTGTAAAATATTAATTTCAAATTTTTGATTGAGAAAAATAATCATAACTATAAGATTGGATTTCATTATACATAAACTATAATTATTATGTATTTAGGGAGAATTTAGCATCAATGTTTTTAATAATAATGTGATAATTGATAGGATCAACCATTACACATTCATAATTATTATTAATCTTTTTATTCTCATTTTATGATAGTAAGATATCTCATTATTTCTTCATATTTTTCAAGACTATTCCCTTTAATCCGATGAATTAACATTCTCAACATTTTATAGATTGCACTTTTCATCAACCGATAAATTTGAATTATTATCATCAAATTTATAATAAAATAATCAATTTAGATTCTAATGTTTAAAAGATTCAATAGATACCTTTTCGATAAGACACATATCTACTCAAGGATAATTAATATAAAATAAAAAAATATTTTTATTATCACTTCATGTTTCTTTTGAGCAGATTTTAGAAAAATATGTCTAGACCACTAGAATACCGTGTATATAGAGCTTTTATAATTAAACAATATGATTTCATAAGGTCTTCTCAACATTACATCATTCTTTATTAGATATGGGAAATAATTTCCTAGATAAGTGGTCTTATATGGAATTAAAATTATTAAAAGTATACATATATTCTACTCTAGTATTCATATTATTCATCGAAACATTACTTTTTAATCTGGTCACATATTAAATTATTTTTCTAATCAAATCATTATGATTTAACTTAATCTATATTTTCATATAATAAATAATTATATTTTCTAACTCCCACTCCTTTGGAAGTATATCTATAATCATTTTGGACAGTAATCATTTAATATATTCTTCTCACCATGTGACTTAGGAATATTAATATTAGTCATGAGTCATTGAAATTTCTTGGAAACATACATAGGTATAAAATTAAACACATGATATTCCAAACAGAATGTTACACTTCTTCTTCAATGACCAATGGATCTTCCAAAAATTTTAACATCCTGATTTTTGAAAATGTATTTTCAATTTATCAAGGGGATATGTAACTATATTTATTTGAAATCATTGAACATAAAAAGTAATTCTATACATTATTGTGATCCCAAAATTATATCATTTCTACTTTCAAAAATGTATAATCTTAACTATCTCAAATAATATAGTTTATGGTCACCGTTATATAGTTCTCTAATGTATTAGTAATGAAAATAGTATTCATTTGATCATTTACACACTCAAATTTATTTTTATAAAATATTACAGGATTATTAAGAATAAGATTTTCTATGGATCCAATGATTTTTCCTTCTATATAATAAAATAGAGAACATTTCTTCAAAAAGATTATCAGTGGTTGTTAAAAAACTAAAATAAAATCCTATAAAATAATAGAAAATATTAATAAGCATGATTTTAGTAAAAACATGTTATTGTGTCATGTTTTATAATATATATTTTATTTTTAGGAAATCTAATGTTTTGGGGATGAATTTCTATCAATATTATAATAATCAGTTTTTGTCCTCCTAATGGTGTATATTTATTAGAAATATGTTCTTAAAATCTGATTAAAAATTATTTTGAAATATATATATATTAATTAATAACTAATATATATATATATATATGTGTGTGTGTGTGTAGGATAAATTTATAAAATGGTCAAAATCTAATAAAAAAATAAAAATAACTTTTTTCTTATGATTTAGAAAAACAAGAAAATAAAATAGTATAAAATGATTTCATAGTAAAAAAAATTGTTGAATCATATTATAGTCAACATTCAATTTTAATATATGTTATAATTTTACTCTTTTACACTAAGAGGAAGGAATATCCTTCAACTTGATCTATTGTAACTATCATCATAACCTCAGTGGCCCTCGATATAGACCTATGAGAAGGTGAAAACATCTTCATTTCCTCATAAGCCCTTGATCAGAATTAATATTTTTTATTTTAATAAATATTTTTCATCCAATATAATATTAATTAATCTAATGGACTATGATGATCATTTTAGTCAACTCTAATTCAACAGGAGGCATGATTATTGTAGGAAAATTATTGAGAATATTTTCTATAGACTATGTCAAATGTTTATCATAAAAACATTTAATATTCTATATTATTAATTACGAAATCATATAACACAGTTTTCATAACCCAATCATGAATTACCCCCTATTCCCTAAATGATATAAATTCAACAAGTTTAAAATAAATTTATTTAGTGATCAAAAACAAAATACCCCCATCAATAATTTTTTCTATTATTAGCATGACCCCTGATTTAAATAATTCATATAATTTATATAGAAATAAAAATAAACATAATATAAAAAAGAAAATTGATCGTCTTCTAAAATACTTATGCTATTGATGTGGTCTTGTCAAGGGGATAGTTAAAATTCTATTATAATGTCCATTTATCTGAAACAATGTATATCCTTTGGTCGAGATCAAGGAGGAAATGAATTCAACATAGTGAATTTTCCAAATCACTATTTATGTTTTCATCTAATTTAAACACAATAACTTAATTAGAAAATGTGATTTATGAATAGGTAAATAGAAATAGAAATCTAAAATTATTAACATTGGAAGGATAATTATTATAAATAATGTTAGTAAATATCTTATGTGATCCAAATATATTCTAACTTTCTATTTAATGTCATAGGTATTATAAGGGATTTAACATTAAAATATTGATTAACTAAATAAATGATGTATCAACTCAATCATCACTCTCACCATAAATATGGAATACCCACTGTTTGATTTATCTTAATTAATGGGATATTAACCGCATAATTACATAATAAACTCAATAGAATAATTGGAAAAATTTTCTATACAAGATACAATGATCCTTTAGAGACCATAAATCTATGAAAAAACACATAAAATACTCATTTTAAATGAAAAAAATTATGAGTCAATAAAAATGATGAAGAAATTAGAAAATACACTCTATAAATGAATATATTATAATATCCCCATTTGAATACTATTTCCTTGAAAGATAGTATAATAAATGCCCTCTAATTATTTATGAAATTATCCCTCTATTTATGAAGGTATAAGAACCCAATAAAATAATATAAATGAACATTTTTCAATTACAAATAGATTTTACATTTTGAAGAAGAGGTTTTAGAGAGATAGAGTGATAGAGATAGAGAGTACATCAACATTTACATTTACACTACTAAGGACCATCTATTTTTATATGAAGAAACAAATAAACAAAAAAAATAATCTAAAAGTCATACCACCCAAATTTCATTTTCCCAGGATGATATTATAATTTAGTTGATATAGATCTCCTGATCCCAGTTAACACGCATTTTTAAATGTATTCATCGTAATATTTGATCATCACCTTCACATATTAGAACCAAAAGTTATTGTTTTTACTATATTATTCCATCATTGGGTGACTCCAAATGAGTTCTCCCTAAAATGTATCTAACCCACAAACATATATTGTTTAACTTCCATCCAGATGCACCAAGATGCATTAAAAGGATAATTTTGTCTTTTAGACACCCTCATAAGATTTTATAGAGGATTCCTTAGTATAATAACATATATTCAACACCTAATATCAGAACACATGATTTGGGAAATTTTTATTTCCCTCTATTTATATTAACTATTTTTTAAATTTGAAAATATCCATTTAATGGAATATTAAAAAAAACATTTCCTATTGCACGTTATAGGCCCCTCTGGTTTCAATATGTCATTTAATTTCATTATAAAATTCTTCTCAAAATTAATTCATATCCATATTAATATTATTTTTTCCTGGGAAAATGGGTTAACATCTTTGGTTGATCTCATTCTACAAACAACATGTTTCCACAAAAACAATTCACAGATAAAATCATAGTTCTTCATTCAGAAAGCATCATAAAATTGTTATGGAATTATAGGTTCCCCCAAATTTATTCATTTATCTTTCTATGTATAATGGTTTAGATTTATTACCATCGGAAAATCATCAATCAGTTTTCATGAATTTTATTCTATTCATTATTATGTGGAAATGGGACCATTTAGGTTCCCTAGTTTTTATTCAACAAATGTCTTGCAACAAAATATTAAATAACCAATTATAGAATGTTTATAATAGATTCATATTCAATGATGTATAATTATTATAATTTATTTTAGTTCGGGAGATAATGATTCCAAATATCCAATATTTCAAAGGTGATTAATCACCCAAATAGAAAAACATTTCAAAGTATCATAAATTCCCTAAATAGATCCAAAAACCATGCTATATTCCATTGGATTTTCTTTAAATGATCACATTCCAAATTTATCATGTTTGTGCCGTACAAAAACTATTCTATTGGAAATATTGATATTGATTCATCCTTAGATTTATTTTATTAATGAATTAAATCATGTAATATAATGATGATAACTACTGATATAATTTTA
Source organism: Viscum album (assembly GCA_963277665.1). Classification (NCBI taxonomy): domain Eukaryota; kingdom Viridiplantae; phylum Streptophyta; class Magnoliopsida; order Santalales; family Viscaceae; genus Viscum; species Viscum album. The sequence continues at coordinate 468,873,848 of OY728122.1, read as the reverse complement.
TTCAATTTTTTTTTTCAAATATCGGGCCAAGGTCTATTCTTACTCAATCACTGTCAACCATGCTCAGGCACCCATTCACACAAATGTTCTACCTACATGGATCCTATTGTGTATCAGTCATTCATATAGATCATTCGAAAAGTAAAATAATATTGAATCATATCTTTTAGTAGTAACATTACTTACCGCATATATTTTTCCTCACGATGACACATATGAAATATATACACACATAGACATAGAAAAGTTTTTTTCAAAGGATGTAATGAATCATACATTTCTATAGGATATGTATCATATGTTTTTACTGTCTCACTACTACATTGGTTCCTACACCACTGATATATAGTTTCTATAATAACACTCACAATGTCTCATACATAGTGCCTTATAATGACTCATACATTAATTCTTTTATCTCTTACACACACTATAAAAAATAGCATGTTCTTTGTAAAAAATTAGAATTTAAGATATATTATTAAATATTAAAATGATTTATAAAAAATATATTTATTTAAAAATAAATATTTAAAATATATTCCAATAATTGATACTAAAGATAAAAATATAGAATTGTATAAAATTGAAATCCAAATTCTTAAACCTTTTTGAAAACCTACAACAATTTATTTCAATTAATGCAGCACTAAAACAACATAGTGGTTTTTATATTAATATATATATATATTATTGTGGAGATAAATTGGTGATTTTATCTTAGAAAATCACAAATTTAATTCAAATATTCAATGAATTATATTCTTAAGAAAAAAAATCAATTATTGTTAATTTATTTTCTTTTAAAACAAATTTTATATTTATAAACATAATAACACACGAAGAATGATATGAAAAACATATATAAAAATAATTCCATAACAAATTCCATTACACTCGTTGAACTTTGTTTCCTATACTTATAAATTGAGAATATTAAATGAAATCTAGATAATCTTAAAATGAATGAATCGAAATTATAACGATTTGGTAAATTTCAGAGAAAAATTCTTCCATAGACATTTTCAATTTAGAATTCAGGACTTATCTCTCAAAATAATAAAATTTTATAAAATTATTATTTCTTATTTTAGAAAATACTATTAAATTTTAATTATTTGATATAATTTATGTGAATAGAATTTTTTTACAATTATTACGGAAAACCATTTCTTTTAATGTTAATTGAAAAAACATACATAATTTAGAACAATGCATACTTAAATAGCACTAATAGATTAGATATTTTTATAATTATTAATAAATTAAAATCAAATTATCAAAAAAAATTAGAATATAAATAAAATGATAATCCAGAATTTTGAATTCATTTTCACTCGCCTGAATGAAAATTTATTTATTTAATTCTGTCCTACAAGTTTCAATTCAATTGAAATTATAAAAAAATAATCACAAAATTTCATTAAAAGAAGTGTTTTTAAATATTGAAAAAAGAAAATGTTTCCCAAATTGTGTTAATGGTGAAATAGAAAAAATTTTCCACTAATAAAATGAAAAAATAACCTTCAAGACATAGAAATATTTTCAATAATTGAATATGAAAATTTGTGCTTGAAAATTATAAATTAAATTCATTAATTAAAATCATGAGTTTTTATTCAAGAAATAAAACATAAAATATTTGATGACCCCTTCCATAAACTTGAAACTAAAAAACATATCATGTGTTGAACTTCAATGTGGGAGAAAAAATAAAACAATTTTAATATTTAAAGATTATGATTAATTTAGTTTTTCTAAATAATATTTAATGGGTCATAATATAGTTGAAGAATAATAATTTCTACATTACAAAATTATTAGAAAAATTTGGACCATGAAATTATTTCCAGCTATTCACTAATTAAAATTTTTATGCCACAGATAGTATTTTATAAAAATATAAATAGCTACACATTTTGTATAAAGTTGTTTTAAAAAATCCAGAAACAATATTTATATTGGTTCATCTAAAACATTCGTCAAATTAGAAATATTTACACGTATAATTCTATAAATATTTCATCTTGAAAAAATAGTTTTCAATTGTATTTGCAATTATTTTGAGACTATGAATTCCAAAATTAATTGTTAGTAAATTATGGTGGTATATAAGGGTGAAAATTGAATGGAATCTCCCAATATGTATAAGGTTCACCGAATTCAGTTCAATAAAACCAATCCACTAATTATCCATTCATTAAAATTTCTAGATTCCCTATTCAAGACCCTATAAAAGTAAACAAATAAATATATTATTTCAATAATATAATTTTAAAAGTAAATGTGAATTGTGATTCAGTGTATATGAAACGACAATCATGATTCTCCATCTTATAGCTCATTATGGTCTATAAAAATAACTATTTTTAATCAAAAAATGTTGTGTGGATATAAATTACATGGGATGGATAATAGGTTATATTTTTATGTACACCAATGGGAACCCAAATATTATATTTATATAGTAATTGAATATATTATTTAAAAAAACTATTATTACAATGTAGATAAAAGGTAAAAATTTTCAATAATTGTATTTCTGATTTGATGAATTGAAAATATATAATTTAAAAATAACATGTTATATGAGTTTTAATTAAATAATGAAAATATATACATTTCAATAATGTTTTAAAAGTAATATTTTCATATTTTTTATTATAAATGAATCACAATAAAACCACTTTAGAAATTCCAAATAATCCAAAGAAATTTTACATGTTTATAAAATTAAATTTCTATTATGATGGAAAATAATTTTCATATAATAAATTTTTGTAATAAAACATCCCATATGATTAAGTTAAAATTCCCAATTAATCCTCTTATAAATAATATTCAACTAAAATTAGATACATGAATCTATGTTTTAGAATTATGAAAACTAGAAAATGAATTCAGGATTGAAAAACATGAGCCCCAACCCAGAAAAAATATTCCACCCCCGCATATTTTTAAGTACCTAAAAAAATTAAAAAATTAAAATAATTATATTGGAAGGATACAACCTATTATTCATAAATTTAATGAAATGTATCTGAAGATGTATTTTATAAACTATGGGAAACACTACCTCATTATTCACATATATGAAAAATCAAAAAAAATATTCAAAAATAGAAACATGGAAACTGAAAAAAAAATATTTTTATTCTATGAAAAAATTGAATTTTTATCATTAAAGAGTAGTATTATTATTATAAAATTATTTTATGTATGAAAAAAAATATTGTTTTTTTATTTAGAAATAAATAAATTAAAATAAAAATTATATTCAATCATGAGATAACATTATAAGGTTTTTTTTTATATTTTACATATATATACTATGCTTGGCTTAACACCCTAATTTGTATTGTCTAAATTCGTAGAAAATACCAAAATCATTTTAATCCAGTTTGTTTCTTTATACAGTATTTTCTTAGATCATGCCAATATATTCTTTTCTGTGGTCCTACTCATCAATATAATATAATATCTTCACAAACTCATTTTTTATAATGATTTATTTATGTGTAAATGTATGTGTATGAAAAGGTTAAGGATCCTCAACCTCATGCATTTTATCTTTGTCATTAATAATAAAAATATATATTCCACCATGACAAACATAATCATATTTTCATCAATAAAATAGAAGGATACGGTGAAGAAAAAGTAATAAGATGTGGCGCTTCCTCATAAAATATTGATGCCTCTCTTGTGTCTTCTACATCAATATAATTAATATATCTCAAGCACTATTTTTCAAAAAAAAATTGAACTACCTAAATTCATCAACATATAGATGATCAATTTCTTATTGACTCTCAAGAAACCAAAATATAATAGATAGTTCATTAAAAACTAAAAATGTTGAACTTGTGTAGGGATCAACTACAGAATGTTCATAATCAAATATAAAAATAACCTCTTCTATAAAATAATAATCTCTTATAAATTTTTTATCTTTAACTTCATCATGATTAAGTATATCTCCTACGGTGTGTTCAATATAAGGGAGATTTAGATTCTCTCTTGTATCCCCGCCTCAATGTTGACCAACTCCACTGTAGTGTCCTTAATTGAAAAATAGAGTATTTATTTAAAAGGTTCTACATCTCCATGAATAAAAATTTCATAATATAGATTTGAATAAAAAAAATTAATTAATTTTAAAAATTAATTAATATTCCAATGTAAACCATTCATCCTCTGATTCAAAAAATTTCTCAAACTTCATTCCCTGAAAAAAATAATACCATTACAACTCGGTAAAAAAATATAAAATCAAAATAAAATATATATAGCACCCTCACTTCAGAAAATAAGTTTTCAATGTCATATGCATATACTTACTGAAATAATATCCTTATCTAATATTGATCATGAAATGGGTTTTCTACATATGAAAACAATTTCATCACCAACTCAACAGTGACAGAGTCATATTAATAGGTCACTTTATTTATTTTATTCATAGATCAAACCTTGGAAATATTCCATAGATTTTCGATGTCTGTATACAATTGAGTAATCTACTACTGATTCTATTCAATAATATTGATATTCCATCAATGTAATAAATTATAAAAAAAATATATGTGAATAATGAGAAAATAAACATTTCTATATAGAGAAAAATTCCAATTATGGTGTTATGTTTTCAAATTGATAATTAGATTTCATTTATGGACTCCCTAGATATTTCAGAATTTATAACCATAGGGTTGTTTGACTGAGGAAGTGTGTTCATCCTAATGAATCATCAGAAAACCTTTTTGGTTTTTTAGCTTTATTAAATATTCAATTAATTTTTGAAATAAAAACTAAAAAATAACAAAAGGAAAATCATAGTAGGAAATATGTAAAATGGGATGAAGAATGTTTTCAAAAAGTCTAGTATGACAGAAGACCTGTTATAGGTGGTTTCTCTTATCAATATTTTATCACTTATCTAATATAGTATTTAACCATTTACAAATTACGTCGCCCATTGAATTAGTGAATCCCCAACTAAAAACACTCTCTTATTAAATAGTGAATAAGCATGATCATATTTCCCCTAATACATGGGATATTACCCCGAATATGATAAGAAACAATTTATAGAATCAATTGAATGAGGATGTCTACACATGAAAAAAATTAAATGTTCATGATCATAAAATCACACAACCACACATAAAATGCTCTTATAGAAATAAAGAAAATGACAAGATGGATAATAAAAATAGATACAGTGTATAAAATTGATTCTGGCATGAAAAAAAAGGAAAATCTCAATTTCACATTCACTTCCCACTAACAGATAAGTAATATATGATGATTAACAGATATTATAACCTCTAATAAATATTACATTCACATATGATAACTAAATTTCAAATTATCTATCCATTTATGAATATATAGGTAATATACATTGTTGGAATGGTATAGCTTGATCTGGTTGGGATAAATTTGGGTCGATTTCAAGAGTCCTAGACTATAATCCAAATCGTATGTCTTTCGATTCAAAAATGGTCTATATCGATAATGACCATCTATAGTAGAGATGACCTATGACACCCGGATGAAATTGTAGTAATGAAAAATTACTATATTAGTATGAAAAAGGACAATATAGTAGTGTGGAATTCGATATAGAGTAGTAGTACCATGTTACTGGTGAAAATTATAGGTTACTATAGCTAAATAGGAATCCATCCAATAACCACTATTGCGACAAGGACATTGGTGGCTTTAGAATTGTAGAATAGTAATCTTACTATTCAGTTAGTGGGAAAATTATATCATCTAATAAAAATATCATTCAACATAGGGTTTTGATGTTCATGAAACTCTTTTTGTTCATAATAGTTATTATCTACATCATAGTGTCTTTTTTACTGCATTATAGATATAGATATCCATTCCCAAACAATGTAAATTCTTATATGTTATGGTATTATTATCATGATTTTATTTTTATCTTATATTTATCTGTAATACATCCTTTCATTATGGATCTTGGATTTTTTGAAATAACTAGTATGAGATATTGATATTGGATAATATATTTTCTATTCTCTCAAACTGAATATTGGCTATAGATGAAGGGAAAGATACAATCTATATCTTCGATGAAATGAAATTCAGTTACATGAAGTTGAATGGTAAGTATAATATTTATCAGAAAAATTTTATCTTGTTTTATCATGGTGTAAAACAAATAGACATGGTGTATAAATAAGTGGATCTACTAAATAAATATTTTTTTGTGTTTTCAACCATACATTGAAAGAAACATGGTTCTCAACATCAGATACTAGAATATGATATATGTGTTGAATAAATATCATTTGAACATGAAATCAAATCATTATATGTTAATCAAAGCCTAAATGATGTGATAACTATTCTATCTGGAAATTATTTAAGGGGGATTTGTGCAGACCATCTCAATTAATCCTACACCATTTCTTGTCAGTTGGCATAAGTGGGAATTTTTCATAATGATGAGGTAACAAAACATGTTTTATAGAATTCATTATCAATTATTAAGGATTCATATCTAATAGACATGATTTTTTTGGGAATATATTGTTTTCCTAGAAGGATGTGCGAAACATTTTCCTTAGTGGTTATATTCAATGAAGACAATCAATAAATTTTTTTGGTTTAGTATATATTAAAAAAATAGTGGGAGATTTTTGTTTTTATAGAACTAATGTTATATCAACTCAATAAAAATAAATCTAATTTCTATCCATAATATTTATGTTGAATGTTTTAGTACCATATTTAGTTTTTGTTCAATAAATATTACTAAGATAATTCTGGTCATAGCTTGCGAGAAAAAATAGTTCCCTTAAAAAAAGAGTGTGAAACATATTTAAATTTTCCATGAATAATATTATTGGCGAGTAACAATTATGGAACTACAAGATATGCATCATGAGTGTGAAGGGAATGAATTTGATAGAAACTAAATGAGTGCCACTAGAGAGGATGTCAGTTTTACTAGGCCTATTTGGAAGTTTAATACTGGGAATGTAGAAGAATATATTCTTTTTAAATAGTGGATAAAAAATGATGATTGGGAATCTGGAAAGAGGGGAATCTTATTTATGAGGGAATGCACCATAGAATACTATCGTGGATATCGTGTTAGAAAAAATAAGAAGCTCTTGGGGACTGAAATTGGTGGAAAGTATATCAATAATGAGTTCTAAGAATTCATAACAATTAATATAATTTGGTTGGAGAATACTCTTTAATGTACACCAAAAAAATAATTGTGTAGTAGAAAGGATTAATAGTAAATTTAATATACATGATATAGTTATTATGTATCACTTAGGGTTACCCATGAATATATGGGGTGTGTCAATTTACATGGGAACACATGTCAAAAATTGGAGTCCATTTGTCCCAATGGGATAATATCTACATAAGCATTACTAATCTAGAAATAAGATATGACTCTCAAATATATGATCATTTTTGTGTGTGGAATATGTACCTATAGATGGATTTTCAAGGTACATTCATGAAGCTATGTAAAAATTGTGTTTCATTATTATGTATAGTGATGATGAGTATTATTATCATGTTTGAGATGAGGAAAACAAGATGGTCATCAAAGTATAAAAGATGATATTGAATGAAGGAATCATTTACATGGACTATAATTCAACTAAAATTAATATTGTCAATGAATAATCATATTTTCAAGAAAATGTGAATCAGTATGATGTTCCAGAGGATGGTGCACTAGAACAAGTTGAGCTTAATCCTAAAATTGAGTTGAGGAGGTAAATAAGTGTCAGCAGGATATTGTATAGGTACTCACCGTCCTCATATTATATGTTATTGATGTACATTATATAATTATAATTTTTTAAATAGATAATGAATTTGATGGAAAAAAAAGTGTAATGTGTCTATGATGAAGGGTATTTCATCGTTATATGACTATAACACTTCAGATCGAAAACATTTTTCAGAAGGACATAAAGAATTGAAGAAAAATTGGGCACACTATTTTATGGAAGACCTTGATTGTAAGAGAAGGTATAAGTATAGGATGGTGGTGAACAATTTTTAATAGATGGATGTCATGGACTTCCCTGAATTTTTTTCCAATAGTGACTCTTTACACCATTGAGGTGGTGTTTAGTAGTGACTCATCGAAGTAATTGCATCTGGAGAAGTTTGATTTGATTATGACATTCCTTTATGGAGATCTGGGTGACGATATTTATATGAAATATCTAGAGAGATGCATAGTGTCTAGAAAAGGAGACCTAGAATGTAAACTCCAAAAGAACTTATACGGGTTAAATTAGACACATAGTTATGTGAACAAAAATATTAATTCATGTATGACTAAAAATGAATACAAATGGTGTGACATGGATCAATGTTACAACATATTGTATTTTGGTGATGGGTACATCATAAATATTCTATATGTGTATTTAATGTTCATTGTATGATTATGCAAGAAATGGATTATTGGTCATTAATGCAAGCTGGATGAGGAGTTCAGGATGTAATATCTTGTTTAAGATAGATCATTTTGGTGGTGAAAATTAAGAGAGATTATGAAATAGTGACATTGATTTTATAACTTTTTTATTGTAGGGGGTTTAGTGCTGTTTAGATTTTCTAACCTAGAAGAAATGCAGGTTTCTATTCCCATGGAAATCCATTTCATGCTATCAATGGAGAAATAACCCAGGATAAAAAAATTGAGTATATGGAAATGGTTCCATATACATCAACTATTGGAATTATGATTTATGTAATCTTCTATACCTGACCTAGCATTTCTGATGTCGCGTGAGGGGTGAGACCATAAATGGATAACCCAATAAAAAAATTGGGAAGACATTATGTTGACACTGAGGAATTTTGATAGTGAGGTATTTTGAAACTAAGGTATTTTATGGTAAGTAATGTAGTATATTTCTATTTTGATATAGTAAAATCATTTCTAGACTATGTTGATGTGGAACCTGGAGGTCATGTCGAAAAAAAATGAATACCACTGGTTATATATGTTTTGGTGGAGTATAATCATAAGCTATATATGTCAATTATATATAGTGTGGACCCTATCAACCATATAGAATGTATAAATTTATACAATATAATATTGTAAGGATAAGGATTGAGTGGAAAAAATCATCAATGAGTTTTGTGTAAATTAAGAGGAAAATGTATTTCACTATGACAATAAGAGTGTCTTACATCATGTATATAACTAACTATTTCAAATGTATATGAATAATATTCATGGAATGTTCACATTTATAAAACAAATGAGAGAAAAAGAGTTTTTGAATTCATATTTGATTTTTGATGCCAATAATTAAACATATAAGTTGTCAAAACTAATGATGATAGAGATTTTGAGGTACCATTGTGCCAATATTAGTCTCCACTGATAAATCGATGACACGAGGGAGAATATTTGAGGATAAAATGTGTTCATAAATGAAACAAAAACATGTATTTAAAAAATATTAATCATTACATTGAATCATGGAATGAAAAAAACACTATTTAGTGATTAAAATCATTATATTTTATTAAATTAGGTATCATAGCTGTTAGAATCAATGTAGACCCACATAGAGGATCAGGCTCTATGTGGAAGAGAACTGTAATGGTGTGGCATGAACCATTCTGAAAAACAATTCATGACTCCCTACCGACATGATTATACACTAACACAGAAAAGTGGAATTGCAATCATACTATAGTAGTATATGTAATGACACTCTAACATTGCGGCCTTTTACATGACAAAATTGTGTAATATCACTAAAAACATTGATAGGTCGTTATTGCACCATTTAAATCTAGAGACCCATCACTATAGCACCTTATACATGGGTGGATGTGACATGGTTGAAATATATTGTGGTTAATGAATGATTTCCATATTCCCAATTTGATAATATTGGAGAAAGTGTTTTTTCAATGCATGTATTTCTATATATGCTCTATAGTTATTATTATTATAATAGTTAATTTTCTATATCTCTTTGAGCGGGAGGATCATTTTCTGAACCACATAATATTTTTTGTTATGTCCATTTATTCTAGTTACTTTTTATGTTTCTTTTTACCTATAGTGAATTTTGGCATTTCTACTCTGGGTGATTTGAAAACATATGGGAGAAGAGTAATAAAAAGTTTTTATATAAAATATTAGTTTATCAATTGATATCAGTGCAACTTGATAGAGTTACTATCTATTTTTTTCACTGTTGGTGACCTCATATACCTAAAATAATGAAAAACTGAGAAATCTAGTATACGACCCATGTAGCTCAAACCCAGGATGGTCTTTATCATTACCTAGTTTGTATTCAATAGACATAGGGTGAACATAAGTTAAAACATATTTTTCACTATCAATTCACAACCCTATCACATTATGGGAAACCATGTAGAAACATTCATTATACATCATCTTCATCCAGTGAATCCAACTAAGTTCACATGTAAACATCACTCCTTTTTTTGGTGTTGTAGTGGATCCATGAAATATATACATATTCATGTCTCCAGGTTAATTTAGTCATTGGTATCCTCACTAGAAAACATCTAGTATTTTTTCCAATAAACCTAATATTTTCCAAAGCCTTAGGTAACTGAACATAACTTTTTAAATTTTATTCTTTCCTCCATTTCATTTGACATATTATGTCATTTTTAATGTAATTTATTCCTTTTTTTAATATAATGGTATAGTGTAAGGTGTCCCCCTTCCAGTTTCCATTTGACATTAAATTCCTTTGCAGCTTCAATTCTCCAATAAAATATTCATATATTGAGAAAAAATTTATTGTTTGTGGAACAAGTGTTCACAATAATGGATTTTCTAACTCAACACAAAATTATTTTATAATTCCAATAATATATACTATTCCTTTATTCTTCACTAGTCCAGATCGAGTGAATTAATGATGAATAATTAGTTCATCCAGGACATCATCATTCAACATGATCAATAACATGGGTTTCTTCAATTAATATGGAGTTACCCAAATATATATTGATCATTTTAGCACAAAAAATCAAAGACGTAACTGTTTTCAAAGAATGACATTATAAAAAATTGATAAATGTTTAATATATTTCAAATTTGAACTCATTTTATCATTAAAAAATAATAATTCATTATAAAGGAAGAGAAAAACATGTATCAAAATACAGTCACATAAAAAATAATATATATTTTTAATGTATTAAATAATGATATGTGATATTCCAAAAATCCCAAATATTGATGTTAAGTGTGAACATTAATTTTCAAAACATTATTCCAAAATGTTGGTATAACTTTAGGTTTTGATAGACCATGTTATATTCTTTTTATTTTATCTATATGTTGATTCACCGTGATATATTCTTTGTATTTTATCTATATAGTAAAATTACATTTTCAACATCTTGTCTTTCGACTATAAAAATAACTCCCCTTATTAGTGTAACAACCTAAATATTTTGAAGAAGAAATAATATTTCTAAACACTCTAAAATGTTTTTAATATTTATTTTAAATATATTATTTTCATTTGTTAATTTATTTCATTTATATGGTGCATTATAAATAACATATATTATCCTTCTTGAAATAACTCAAAACAATATGATTATTATTTAAATACCTGTTAAAGTTTTTCTTATTATCATTTATAATTTATTGAAGAAACTTTTTTTAATGAATGCAAGATGAATTAAATATAAAAATTTACCATTACTGTTGAAATGATTTTTTATATTATTTTACTAAAAATATATTAGAAATTAATTATAAATTAAACTCACATTAATTATCATTCACCAAATCAATGATCTTAAAAACTAAATCCTGTCATATTGTTCCTATTCTATATAGAGACACATCCTATTAGTAAGAATCATATATGCATCTATGATCTGTTGTTTGTTCAAAAAAATAAATTCCATAGATATATGAATAAATAATGAGATATTAAAGGTAAAAATCATTTTTGATTTCCTAAGTATCATATTTCTCATTAATGGACTCGTATGTAATTATATTTCCTTAAAGTGGTTCATAATATATATATGTATATATATAATTTTTTATTTCATGATTAAAATGTTTGGGTTTTGATATTAGTTGATAATATTATATTATTTTAGTTATTATCATTCTAGAATTTATAACAATGATAAATTTTTTGTTTTGTTTATACCTATTTTAATCTATTACTAAAATATTAATCAAAATTTTATAACTATTTATATATATATATATCCAATAATAACATAAATATAATATACACAAATATAGATCATTACCCCTAAATATATATATATATTATTAGGTTAAGATCCATGTTTATTTATGTGGCATCATAACATTAAATATACCCTTATGTAATATCTATTTTAGTAAATTATTATTTATATTTTTATAATGTCCTAACTCAGGTGACACATGCTGGTCGCCTGAGAAATTTAGCAACATGACCACTAGAATGCATCCCCATATTCCAAAGGATACCTACAAGTAGTGACGATGTTTTCTCTATTATGGGGAGAATATTATCTCATTTTACATCATTAGATTAATATACTAGAGTAAAATAATGAAAAAAATAGAAAATGTAAAAAACCAAAAAAAGAATATTACAATCATCACAAGATGAATTGTAACACCCTGACCCTAGTTACCCAGAGTTGGTGAATTATTTTAATACATTGTCATGATTACAAGGAATCAATTCCTAAAAGATCAATCTGTTTAGCTGTCTTCGAGCATAGATTACAAACATTAACATTACGTTTCACATTTGAAAATAAAACATACATAAATGATCCTTTGATAATGACATTAATCTCATAGATTTACCCTACTTATCAATCATAATACACTTATTGGAATCCTAGGAAAAAATAAAACATAGAAAGCGGTGAGCTCAGATGCTCGGTAAGGATAACAATATAGTAGAAACATTAATAAATAAACATAAACATTTAAAAAATTATATAAGACTAAAAAAAATCCTTTTAATCTTAAACATCATCATAATATGCCAATGTTAAAATGGAATAATTTCATTTACTTAATCACTTGGATATTATACTAGTAGAATAATAACATACAATATCAATAGCCACTTTCAGAATGATGGAATGCATAATTCAAGACATCATATCCACAAAGTCATAGCCTTATGCGAAGACTACAAATAAGATTTAGTCAAGGCCTTGTGTGAAAACCCAATATTGTCTAATGAGACCTACTGATGCATCGAAGAGCTATAGTAGGCTCCAACCGTCACATACTAAGTCCAATGCATTTCTCATATGAATAGTTTTAAACATATCATAAACATTCGTATTTAAACCATGATACGAAATGTCAATAATTTATCCATAAACCATAAATAGTATAAAAATAACACATCCACAGTCAAATATATCACAAAACCTTCAATACAATATGGAATATTTGTATCATAATAAATCAACTTCAAACAAGTTTAAAATCCATCAAAGGATGTTGACGTAGATGGAAATTATTTTTTAAACTCTTTGAGAGAAATATATATTTTCCATAAAAACATTTAAAAGTCGCCCAATTTAGAAAGGAAGACATTTAAAGACATTTTTGAATAAAATTTTACCATTCCACTTTGATACTATTAAAAGGAATTATCATTTTAAAAACATTCATTTCGATATAAATAAATCCTTAAACCACATTTTGAAAACATGGATATTAATTAGAATGATTTAGAAGAATAAATAATTAAACTATTTAAAATGATGATCTCGTTAAAGTGTTCCTTAATTAAAACCTAAAAATATTCTTTTTTAAAATATTTTTATGAAGCACACATGGATATTATGAAGAGGTCCCAGTAGATTCTCAGGTAAAAACAACCTCAAATAATGACATGATAGTATAATTAACCATTACCATGTACTTTCCATTGGTCGAGGGTACGTTTTAACCTCATATACAATGAACATAGTTTGTTATTAAATTATACCAAAACCATATTTATATTTATTAAATCTAACATGATTAATTTATGAATTTATAATTCCAATTTAATAATGATTTCCATGTTAAATTAACATTTTTGGGTAAATATCGCTTTCTTTATCATACATTTTTTAACTTGTTATTCTTAATAGTATCATTTAAATAATGATTTGAATACATAAATAATATAAAAATTTATTTATATATCATATATATTTAGAATATAATTATTTATAATAGATATATATATGATATGGGAGGCACCGTTTATGAAGAGGGTAGGTCGTATGTATGTATAAACGTAGTTTCCATTTTCTTATTGTATTGAATGGAAGTAAGTGAATAATATATATGTAAGTATATATATATATATATATTAAGTAGAATTATTATTTCAAATATTACATACTTATTAATAATTTATACTTTTTTAATCATCCTTGAATGGTGAACATGTAAATGAATCTCATCACGTCGTGGAGACAGTAATCTGTACGTACGCACAAGCAAAAATATAATTATATTGATAGTGAAATCGTATGTTATTGGATGGTATATCATATATACAGAATCATTAACATGCTATATTTATTATTTACATAATTTAGATTCATTATTATACCCATAAAAATAATGATGTTTTTAAATAACAAACTACACCACAATGTGGAGACGGTAAGCTGTACGTACGCACCTATGGTGAATTTGTCATTATAGGATGGATAGAATAAAAAATATGGTTGTTTTATATTTATAAAAACATAATATTATATAGGAGGTATTTTATTTATTATTTTAGTATGGAAATAACAAATAAAGAGGATGTGGATGAAGAAAAGAACTTGAATGAGGGTGGCGAAATTATTACATTTTCTTCGAGTTTTTTCTTTTGAGTTGATCAAAAGGGATCCTTAGGTTGGCTTTATGATCAATTTAAGGCCTCTAGGTTGAATTAAGGATTTCTGTTAATGTATATGTGCCAGGGATGGCTGATCCAAATGGACATGGAGGTGTAAAATTAAGATAAGGGGAAGTTCCCTTTTATAAGGGGGTGAGGGTCACTTTAGGAAAAGAATAATATATTCATTTATTATAGAATCATATTTGGTTTATAATGGATCTAAATGGATTTATTTATATAATTAGGTGGTTATGGGTCAATATAATCTCAACAAATTGGTTTCAGACACGTTTAGGATACCATTTTAACATTATCTTTTAGATTTAACGCTTAGTTAAATAGTTTAACTTTTACCGTGTCTTCTTGTATTATTACACTATATGGTTAATAAACATACTATAAACATCCAATAGAACCTGACGTGGTTCATTAACCACATATATAATATTATTTAAGTTTTTTTCCAAACATTATATTTTTTAGAATATTATATCCACCAATAATATAGAATTTGTTTTGAAAAGTAATTTATGTCAATTTGGACACTATATAGTATTTGGTTTTTGTGAATGTCATCAAAACATGATTACTTTTAAACAAATACTTTGAATCAATAATAACTACCATATTCATTTATAAATTTCGTGGATGACATGAAAACTTTAAAATTATATTTATTTTAATATTTACAATATCATTAATTTGATTATTTTATTAATAAATAAAATATTGCATCATTATTGTGTCATAACTAAATAGATTAATTTTATGTCTAAAAATTATAAAGAAAATAAATTCATATATGAAATACTTTTAGCTTTCATATGAATATTTATAGTCAAAGAGATCAATTATATAACCCCATATGAAAATGTTTTACTAAAATATATATGCTTTTGTTATTTTTGTCCTTATGTTAGATTAATTAATATAAAATGTCTTTATTACTCCAAGGTGGCTACATGGTCTCCTAAAATCGACCCTAGGATGAAATTTTCGGACATTTATTATCCAATAGGGTTAGGACACATGTTAGGGTAATTTAATATTATGATAATATTTATTTTTTACGCTTATTTAACAGATTTACCCTGTAACCCTGTTAAATAAAATATTTACCAAAGTAATCATTCATAATGTCTAAAAAAAGTTACCCATTTACACAATTTAGTCATATTTATTAAAAATATGGAATAAAGTTTTTGAAATTCAAAACACCGAAGTGGTCGAAATTAATTTAAAATTAATTCTTCTTGTTGAAACAAAAAACGTGTTTTTATGAAATAATAACTATCAAAAGATTGAAAACCGTTTATGTCCAATATAAATGTGAAATTACATCCAATGACCTAAATTATATTAAATGATAAAAAATAAAATCTAATTATACATAAAAACTATTCATATATATAATTTAACACTATAAATTATTTCTAATAAAAATAGTGTTTTTAATTAAATTTTTTTATTTTTTTTACAAATCATCAAAATATGAATGTTATTAGAAAAGTACAAAAAAATTATACAAACAATTTTTTTTCACCTTATTATAAAGATGAATATAATTTCACTAAATTTAATACATAAAAATGTCAAATATTGTATTTAAAAAGGATTCTCTATTAAAAGGCACAAAACTGTATTTTTTTAAAAATACCTCTTTATCATAAAAATTGAATTTTTCTTATATTATGACTAAGAAACACAATAGATGAATTTGAAATTTTATAGGATATATAAAATTTTAAATATGGTCAATATTATTTAAAAAATATTTTTTCAAAGGCTATTTTGGTATGTCGTGATGCACTTGAACTCGGTGTTGTGTGTAGTGCATGTTATTGAAATACATTGAAAAGATAACATACTATGAAATCTTGGGGTGTTACATTCTCCCCATGTTCAATAAATTTCTACCTCACAATTTGAAATTAATTTTTTTTATAATTAAATGTTAAAATAGAAAATTACATTTGTGGAAAAACCACATCGGAAAATGGGTTAATAAATTTTTTTCCTAATAATGGGGAAATGGAAATGAAAAAGCCACAACCAAATTATGATCTAGATTAGGATAACATTATTGGTAATTAGGGACACATATTTGGAGGATATACGTAAATATTTATAGAGAGTGATTGAGGTCATCAATCACAAAAAAATGTAAAATTTAGGGCCTCCATGCCATCAATCTATGATGATTTAAAATATCATTTGTTAAACAATATTAAGGTATTAGAATAACACATTTTTGGTTTTATGATCCCTTCATTAAAGTATAAGAATTAATTTATTTATATAATATGATAAAAAATAATACTTGACCTACATAGTTTCGTCCATCAACTAATTCCTAGTACAAAATCATCTTTCACACCAAAAGATAATAGAATTCAATAATATTCTATTTATCCTAATCATATAGGGTTCCAAAAATAATGAATTAATAATTCATTTTATCAGACTATTTAAAAAACCTACATTATACAAACTTAGACATCACGTGTTCCAATGGTAGGTGATCCACCCTTATCGCCCTTCAGTTGCAGGTTCAAGTATCGTAGCCTTTTCGGATGTGACGGTTTGTCTCCCGACCTCCGGGTTGTCCAAAAATAATCTTAGGAAATGATTTAACCCTAATAATAGTATCCAATGTCAAACATAATCCATTACAAACTTTAGACTTACCCAAAATACTTTTTTCCAAATATACAGTCCAAAATTTATATGGAAGGTAAACATAATGGAGATTTTTTTCCATGTAAAAACATGTGAATACCTTCATCATGTATTTTTTTTTTAAAAATCAGTAACACCCTGAATTACTATAAAACCATATTGATTACATTTATACTGCCATATTCCTTACTAAAAACAGGATATACTCCTTATATCCAAAAATGTTTCAAACTCCAAAAATGATGGAATATACAAAACGTTAATCGGTTTCAAGGTATTAAATATTATCCAACAAAATTTATCCAAATTAATCATATATTCATCCAAAATCGCTACCTCCATATCATAACAATATTATGGTTTATCTTTCTCTCTACCATATATTTTCTATAAAACATTAAACTGATTTTGAGTCAAATTTCATGGTTTCAAACAATCTAAATTCCTTAATGAAATAGTACTATAATACAATCCTTATATACAATATAATTATTATAATAAGAACATAATTAATACAATACTCAATTGACACAATAATTTAAGAAAAACATAAAAACTCTAATCAATCTTATTAATCTTCAGTAGTATCATAACATGATTATTTTCTAATATCATTATTAGGGGTATACTCTAATGATTTGGGCATTGATTCGCATATTGTCCCAAATCCTTGCAAGATGAATTAGTGTATATTTGAAACCTTTTTCTTACCCTTGCAATCACGTACATAGTGTCCTTTTTCTCCAAACATATATAAAACTCCCATTACTTTCATGATTTTACCAAAGTGATACTTTCCATAGTTATCCTATATGGGAAAATTGTTCTTTACCCTCATCCCTTTATCCACATTTCTCTGTTCCATCTGTTTATTCTCTTACTTTCCTTCAAATCCATAGGACTCATAGAATTAATTAATTAATTTTTACGTATCTTATTAACACATGATACTATTTCATCATGTGATGAGAATATGTGGGAGATTATTTCCCTTTTAAATGATGTCTTCATAATAAGAATGATGTGATCCTTCTTAATCATTTGATCATGCGTATTGATGGAATATTCATTCCTTTTACTAGGCTTCATTTCTAAACAATGGAAAACACAAGGTTAGTTTACGAATCAAAATGAAAAATTCCAAACTTATAAAATACCTAACGTAAATTAAAATTACTATGCATAAAATATATAATCATAAATTGTTTTATTTGAGGAAGTATTAATCTTTAATCATTCATAATGGATTGTAATAAAAATGTGAATTATTCTAAGCATACCCCCCAGATGTGTCATAACCAAGAGTGAGGCAAGGCCCGTTGTCGTGTACCAGGATACCACATGTCAATCTTGAAACACATTGTCATAGTTTTCACTACTAGATACATCAGTGCCAGAGTCGCCTCTACCTGCTCGTATCCACGTAGGGATGGATTCATTGGAAGATACACAAATTTTCTACATTACCAAAATTCATTTAAATTCTTCTATACTAATCCTCAATGTCTATTTTAAGGTAATGTTTTATAATTAGATTTTATCTAAATATAGTTACAAAGTTGTTTCTAAACATCCCATGATACGAATTGTGACACCTCGACCCTTGTTACCCAAAGTCAGTTCATTATTTTAATACATTGGCATAATTACAATTAATCGAGTCCTGAAAGACCGATCGGTTTTTCTATACTGAAAAATAGATTACATACATGAACATTACATTATACATTATAAATCAAAACACATCATAAATTACCCCTTGATAATGACATTAATCCCAAATCATAACCCTACTTATCAATCATAACACAGTTCATGGAACTTTGGGAAAAAATAAAACATAGAAAAAGGTGAGATCAGATGCTTAGTAAGGATAAAAATATAATGGAAACATTCATAAATAAAAATATACATTTAAGGAAATGTATAAGACTAAAACAAAAGAATTTTAAACTTAAACATTAGAATATTACGGCAATGATAAAATCAAATAATTCTATTTACATAATCTCATTGATATTTTACTAGTAAATAATCACATGCAATATCAATAGCAGTATTCATAATGATTGAATGCATAATTCCACACTTCATAACCGGATAGTCAAGGCCTTTTTCCAAGACTAAAATTATGATTTTGTCAAGGCCTTGTGCCAAGAAGCTAGTTTGTCCCATTGGAGCTACTGATGCATCGAGGAGCTATAGCAGGCTCCACCCATCACATTCTAAGAACAATTCATTCCTCATATGAAGAGGTTTATAAATAAGATAGGCATTCATATTGAAACTAGCATACGAAAGGTCAATAAAATATCCATAAACCATGAGTGGTATAAAAATAACACATCCACAGTCAACTGTATCACAAAACCATCAATAAAATATAGAATATTTTTATCATAATAAATCAACTTCAAACAAGTTTAAAATCCATCAATGGATGTTGACATATATGAAAATGATTTGTAAAACTCTTTGAGTGAAATATCCCTATTCATAAAAACATTTAAAAGTCACAAAATTTAAAAAGGAAGAAATTAAAAGACATTTTTTCATCAAACTATCATATACCACATTGAAACTATTGAATGGAATTATAATTTTAAAAACATTCTTGTCCATATAAATAAATCCTTAAAAATCATTCTAAAAACATGGGCAATAATGAGAATGATTTAGAAGAATATATATATAAACCATTTAAAATGATGATCTAGTTAAATATTACCTTCCATAAAAAATTAAAATATTCCTTTCTAAAATATTTTCATGAATCACTAATGTGGATGATAAAGAGGTCCCATAAAGATACTCACATAAAAACAACCTCGGATAATGAAGAGATTGTAGATTCAACCCTTACCTCACACTTTCCTTTGACCGAGGGGACGTTTAACCTCTTGTATAATGACCATTGTATGTTATTAAATAATACCATAACCATATACATATTTATTATATCCTACATGATTCATTTATGAATTTATAATACCAATTTAACAATAATTTCCATGTTAAATTATCATTTTGGGTAATAATCACTTTCTTTATCGTACGTGTTTTAACGTGTTATTCTTGATAGTATCATTTAGATAATGATATAAATATTTCCAGAATATAATCATTAATTTATATATCATATATATTTAGAATATAAATATTTATAATATATAGATATATGAAATTTGAGGCACCGTTTATGGAGATGGAAGGCCATACGTAAGCATAATTATTGTTTCTGTTTTAATATCATATTGAACAAAAGTAACTGAATAATATATATGAAAGTTTAAATATATATATCTCCAGTATAATTATTATGTCACATATTATATACATATTAATAATATATATTTTTATAATCACCTTTGAATGGTTAATGCTGAAATGAATCTTATCACGTCATGGAGACGATAATCTGTACGTACGCATGTGAGACAATATCATTATATTGATGGAAAAATAATATGTAATTGGATGATATATCATATATATATAGAACAGATAAAATTTATTATTTATTATTTATATCATTTACACTCATTATTATACTCATTATTATACCCATCCAAATAATTAAGTGTTTGAATAACAAACTACACCACGACGTAGAGATGGTAAGCCGTACGTATTCATGTATGGAGAATTTGTCATTATAGGATGGATAAAATAACTAATATGGTTGTAACATAATTATAATTACATCAAATTATGTATAATGTGCTGAAGATATTAATTTAGTATGTAATGAACAAAGAAATAATATTGGAAGAAGAAAAGAACTTAAAAGATGATGGTTAAATTACTACCTCTTATTCGGGTGTTTTGTTTTGAGTTGATCAAAATGGCTCATTTGGTTGAATTTCTGATCAAATTAATGCCTATAGGTTTATCTTAGTATAGTTGAGAAGGAATTTGGGCAGAGGTTGGCCAAGCCAAATGTCTATGGAGGTGTGAAATTAAGATAACTGGAAATAACCTTTTATAAGGAGGTGATGGTCACTTTAGGAAAAGATTAAAATATAAATTTATTATACAATATTATTCGGTTTATAATGGCTCAAAATGGATTAATTTCAATAATTAGGTGGTTATGGGTTGAAACAATCTCAACCAATAGGTTTTAGA
This sequence comes from Viscum album, assembly GCA_963277665.1. Classification (NCBI taxonomy): domain Eukaryota; kingdom Viridiplantae; phylum Streptophyta; class Magnoliopsida; order Santalales; family Viscaceae; genus Viscum; species Viscum album. Next base: position 468,852,129 of record OY728122.1, on the reverse strand, counting down.
CACGTTTAGGTTACCATTTTAACCTTATCTTTTTTATTTAACTCTTAGTTAAATAGTTTAACTTTTATTGTGTCTTATAGTATTCTTACACTATATCATTAATAAACTTACTCTAAACATCCAAGAGAACCTCAAGTGGTTCATTAATGACTTAAATAATATTATTTAATCCCTTTTCAGATCATTTGATTTTTTGGAGTTTTATATCAACTAATAATATAGTATTTGTTTTAAAAACTAATTTATGTCAATTTTGACACTATTTAGTATTTGGTTTCTGTGAAATTCAACCCAACAAGATTACATAGAACCAAATACATTGAATCAATACTAAAATTTCATATTCACCTAGAAAATTCATGTATGACATCAAAATATTCAAATTATATTTATTTTGATATTTACAATATCATTTATTTGATTCTTTTATTAATAAAAAATACTGCATCATTATTGTGTCATAAATAAATATATTAATATTATGTATACAAGTTATAAATAAAATATCATCCTATTGGAAATATTTTTAGATTTTTCATTAATAATTATAGTCAAAGTGATCAACTATATAACCCCGTATAAAAATGTTTTACTAAAAGATACATGCTTTAATTATTTTATTCTTTACTTTAGATTAATTAATACAAAAGTACATTATTACTCTCTATCAGCTCCATGGGGTCCTAAAATCGACCCAAGGATGAAAATGATCCGAAATGTATCATCAAATAGGGTTTGGACACATTTTAGGGTAATTTAATTTTATTATAATATTATTTTCTTACCTTTGTTTAGAGGATATATCGTTTAACCATGGTAAATAAAATATTTACCGAAATAATTACTCATAATGTCTAAAAATAAAAGTTACCTATTTACAAAATATGGAAATCATGATTCCAAATATAGAATATATTTTTCCAAATTCAAAACACATAATTTTCTGAAATTAATTTAAAATTAATTCCTGTTGTCAAAATAAAAAGAATGTTTTTTAAAAATAATAACTATCAAAAGATTGACTCTTGTTTATGTCAAATTTAAATTTGAAATTAAATAAAATGACCTAAATTATATTAAATGATAAAAATATAATCTAATTATACTTTAAAAAATTTTCAAATGTATAATTTAACACTATAAATTATTTAAATTAAAATTGTTGTTTTTAATTAAAATTTAGTATTTTTTTACTATTCTTCAAAATATGAAAGTTATCAGAAAAGTAATAAAAATTTATCCATAATAAAATTTTATGTCCCTCTTATAAAGATGAATTAAATTTCACTAAATTTAATATATAAAAGTTTCAAATATTGTATTTGAAATGGGTTTTCCTTTATAAGGCATAAAAATGCATTTTTTTGAAAAATACCCCTTTTATATTAAAATTTGAATTTTTCTTATATAATGTCTAAGAAAAAAATATCTGAATGTTCAAATTATATAGTATATATAAAATTTAAAATTTTTTTAATACTATTCATAACCACTTTTTTGAATGGCTAGTTTGGTTAGTTGTGGTGAGCTCGAAATCGGTGTTGCGTGTAGCACAAGTTATTGAAATACTTCATAGAGATACCATACTATGAAATCTTGGGGTATTACATGAATAAAATGGGGATACAATATCAAATAAAAATCATGAAATATTCCTTGTTAGTATACATGTCAAGTGTCTAATAAGAAACAAAATTAACACACTAATAATTACCCCCATCAGATCCATAATCAAAACACATTCACTCATCCATACTCCATCCATATCATCCATCTAATATAGATCATTTTCACAAAAGCTATTAATAAAAAAAATTTATTTTTGGGTATCGATCACGAATCCTGAGTAGGGTGTGAGTACAACTCATTTGGCCACCACCAACAATATCTAAAACAATATCCATCAAATAAAATTTATCTATAGATGTATAATGATATAATTACAATGAATAATTAAACAATAATCACAATATGTTTTAATCATTATTTAACAACATAATCCCACTAAGTTTACTTAGGTAGTAAAACACCAATATATTCTTCATCTCATTCCATAACCCTATGTATTCTATTGTGATATCAAATCTCAATAACCCAATTCAGTTCATGTCGGAGACTGAAGTATTCCTATGTGATATGATATCACAATGCCTACTTAAACTCATGCTGGAGCCTGATGTATTCTTATGTGTGGTCATATCTCAGAATACCATTGTCTCAATCATTAATTCATACTTGAATGCACATGTTACCATTATTACTTAATACTATAAAATTACCATGTTCTCAATCATTAATTCTTACATTAATTCCTACTTTACATTTCATAATTTACACTTTAGAATGACCATGTTCTCATTGTTAATGGACACTAGAATAAACATATTTCCATTATTATCATATATTACAATAACCATGTTACCATTCTTTATTTTACAACTGAATGACCATATTACAATTTATTACTTAAAAATTGAATTACCATGTTAACATTCATCATCATATAATTAATTGAACAATTAACTCAATTGGACATGGGAATTAATAATTCAAAAAATATATAAACACAACATTTCCATTAGTTGACTCATAAATTAACAAATTCAATTAGTAGCATTAAAAAATTAAAAAATAAATTTATCATGTCAATTTGTTTATTTAAAAGACTAATTAACTAATATAATTAGTAATGTTAATTAATGAAATAATTAATTCATCACATGAAATATTTTAATTAATAAAATAATTAAATAGTCATGTCAATTAGTCTAGTTATTTCTATAATTAACTAAAGATGTCAATAACACTAATTAATTAAGAAATTAATTTTTCACATCAAATACATTCATTAATTCAACAATTATTTAATTTATTCAATTATTTTTGTCCATTAAATAATTAACTAACACATCCACAACATTAATTAAGTAAACAATTAATTAAACACATAATAATGATTAAATAATTTATGAATTAATAAAATTCATCCATTCCATTAGTCAATTACTCAATTAACTAATCTCAAAAATAGTATTACTAATACATCAATGAGGTTCTGAAATAAATCTCAAATGAATTTATCACATCAATCCCATTAATTGATTCATCAATTAATTAATCTAATCCATTAAATTGCATTACCACGACAATCCACATTAATTAATTGATCAATTAATTTATCTAACTCATTCAATTGTATTAACAGAACCATTACTGTTAATCAATTCTCCAATTAATTAATCTAACCCATTCAATTTCGAGAAAAATACAATACCAAAAAATTAATTCTCGAATTAATTAATCTAACCAATAAAATTACATTAAAAAAATTCCCCATTGATTAATTCTCCATTTAATTAATCTATATCATTCAATTTCATTGAAACTATAGTCCACATTAACTAATTCACCAATTAATTAATATAACTCATTCAATTATATTAAGGAATAAATTGGATTTAATTAATTCACCTATTAATTGATTTATACCATTTAATTTCATAAACACAACAATCCCCATTAATTAATTGTCAAATTAATTAATATATTCCACTCAATTGCATTAGAGGGAAAATCCACATTGGTTAATTTTTCAATCAATTAATATAACTCAGTCAATTGTATAAACCAAAAAATTCACATTAATTAATTTCCAATTTAATTAATCTCACACATTCATTTTCGTTAACACTGAAATCCCCATAATTTAATTATCCAATTAGTTATTTATGAAATTAATTTTTAGTAGAATAAAAACACCCTTTAATTAAAACTCAATTTAATTGTTCTATGTCATTCAATTTCTTTACCAAGTAAATCCCTAATAATTAATTCACTAATTAATTAATCATGTCTAATACATTATGTAATCCCATAGTTAATTATTCATATTCAAATATCTTCATTAAATTCACCAATTAAATCTCCATGTCAATAGAATTAATTATTTCATAATTAATTGATCACATCCAATATTATCACATTATTATCCTATTAATTTTCCATGTCTATTAGATTAATTTATGCCCAATTACTTGATAATATTATCGACCAACTGAAATGAATATTTATTAAGAAATTGACCAAATCATGGGGGTCAGAAATGGAACTGGCCTAAGGAATTAATGCTTTCCAAAAATATTATATTAATTGGAAAGAGACCTTATACTGTAGTATATATTACATTTGTATATGGGAGTGCATTTTAAGCACAAAAATCAACACCAAGGTTACCCTCCCTCTAGATATGATGAATTTCCATGACATAGTGTATCAAGATGTTGCATCTCCTAATGATGTGTATCAAGTACCACATGATACTAATTTTCTTATTAAAAACATAAGTAGAATATTAAAGTTCGATTTAGCTATAGAAATGTTGATGTAAGGATCATAAAATAATGAGAGGGAACTGAGAAGGGCCCTCGATTCTGCTTCAATTGGGTTGTCTAGACAATAATAAGAATTTAATACCATAATCATGTATCCCCTACTATCATAGACCATCCCGCATCCTCCCAAAATACATCAAACACTAGAGCCATATGCATTGAGATTAATACCGAATCAGAGTGGATTCCACTTGACCCACCTCCCTTGAATAATGATTTAACCACATGTAGGATCTCAATTTAGGAAGAGGTTGTTTACCACCGAAGGATTCCCTATAAGAATATGAACACAAAGTTATTCCATAAATGAATGAAGAGAGCTCATTAGTAATATGTTATACCTTAAAATTATTTCCATCTCTTTGTTCCTCATCTCCCAAATGACCTAGAAAACACATGCATAAGCCATATCATAGAGACCGATGCCATGGGGATGGATATCAATTCCCTAGAACCACAAGAAGATGTTGTTTATCCTGTTATCCCATTGAACCAAATCACACATCCATTGTCCATCCTAGTCACTTGAAAATCTAACATGGTCATGTTCAAAAAACTAGTTGTAAAGATGAATCATTGGTAATATTATTGTAGAAAATATTATCACAAGAGATTTTGAATCCCTTATCCAAAATGTTATCTTCTGTCTGGAAGGCTATATTTCAAATTATCCATTCAAGGATGTTCAGTTAAATTGGAATCCCTTTGCACCAATGGGGACCCACCAACCTTTCATACCACTTTATGGGCCAGATCAATACGATGAGGTACGATAAATAAAGGAACCAGATGATATATTAGAATATACACATTTTTCCAGGTTATATAAAATATTAATGATCTCATATAGATTTCTTTTCTCTACATAAATCATGGTAGTGATGAATTCAGTATAGAAGAGAGATTGATATAATGGTATCCCCAGAATAGGGTATCCTAAAAACTGGAGTTTACATCTATCAAAGTTACAAATCTACTATCATATTTAACCTCTACCAATCACATAGTAGGCCTTGTCGTCAAGCATTGTAAAAGAGTCATCCATACATATTTTTAAGCAATAGAGACTGTGAGACATGTTTTCCCAGATATTCAAAAATTACACATTACTGTCATGGATATATCTTCAATAATGGGTCTTTCGTTAATAATACCCCAGACAATTTTATAAATCATTCCTTTCATAATTTCATTTATATTCCTTAAATTCTCACATCCATTGTTCAGTGGAATGACCATATGATTCCATGAATCCCAGTACGACATCCCCACTTTCCTATTGTCCTAGATGAAAGAGTTATGGATTTTATCTATCTTTGAAAAGATCCCCATGGGTGGGTTTATAAACAAGAAAGAATTTATAGGGATTGAATTCAGAATACTATGGGATAGAGAAATCATTCCCCTGAATGAGAGAAAATTATTTTTCTTATTAAAAATATGGGTTATGAATTCACTTAACTGGTTTTCAAACAAAACTTTTTAATTTTCCCATTACATATGGGAACAACATGGAAGTACATTTGGATTCATCTTCTGGGGATGTCGACCTTCTCCTATATTCTATGACTACGATGGTTAGAACATGGTCATGGAAGATAATAATTTCACATTCAGAAATTGATGAATTTCCCACTCCATCTCCTATAAATAATCATGATTTTTATGAAACCATTTATCTATATTGTCATTCCATTCATAAATATTAAAATTTTATCTACATACATATTGTGTGTCATTACGATGGATTCGTATATATTCCCAAATGAGATCATATGTTTTATGGATATCTGTCTATGTTTTTATCATGATAAAACATCATGGTGTAAAATAAAAATGCATGGATAAATAAGATCCCCAAAATATCAAGCCTCATATGTATTTAAAGAAGTAAAAACATCATACCATAAGATCCACACTAATCCACATTGATGAGAAACATATGATAATTATGTCTTTGGACCATTACCACAAAGAGATGTGTTGTAGAGAATTCACAATGAGGCTCCATATCATATTATCACAGGCTGTATCCATGTCGTGTTTAATAATGATGTCAAACCAAGTGTACATCGTCATGATGTCTTCAACAATCTTTTTTGAGAGCCCTAAAACCTGTTGGATGCTCTGGCTATGCTGGAATCCATGTTGTTCACCTGAAATAATCCATGAGAGAAGGTGATCAAGTTTTATGTTGATTTATAATGAATGATTCATGTATGATATGTTTCGTAAGTATATCGTTTTATATTTACCCAACTTTTTAGGCTCCCTAACCATTGGAATTAACACCAACTATCAAGAACATATATCTCTAGAAAGATTTTCCCCTCTAATGAAATCATGAAAACCCTCATTGATTTCTCTTTAATGGAATCAACTATAAAGACATAGAATGTACCTAGGAATCCTATACGGATTGGGGTTCACATCATCTCCAATTTATGGTTTTAAGATTTTTTTCTTCAACTCATCAAGGATAGATTCCATCATTTTGTATTCTTGTGCGCTGATTAGACTAGGGATACATAGCCAGAATTTCCATTCACAATATGTGTTCAATGAAGTTCCATCACTTAGGTCACTAGGACCCAAGATGAGGTTTTTAAATTGATTATCTTCTACATTTCTAGCCAAATCAATATCAATTGTCTTTGTTCCATCATCAAATAAGAGTTTATACTCCTTATATCTTTCCTCTATATGATTCATGCTTGGAAGAAGTTAGTCCTTCTATCTCCCTACCTAATACAATGAGCTTATGAGAATTAACATGCTTGATTTTCAATATCAATAATCATTAAAATATATATTTATTGATTCTCTATCATTCATTCAAACATATCATCATCCCAGTTCTCCATAATTTGTGCTTCAACGAATGATATCTCACTTTTAAGATCCTCTAGGAGATTATAATTATTGGGTCTCTTGAGGCTCGCTGGAAATATATAGTTCCCTATTTTTTTGAGTTTATCACTTATTCATAGTCAAGAATTGTAAGATTGTGGATGATACCATGATTCTATAATGACCTATAAAAATCCTACATTTCGAGTCCAACTTGCTGAGAATATGAAGCCCTTTCCCTTATATTCTTTCTTTTATAAAAAATATGAAGTTGGGAATGATCAGAAATAATGCGGGGATGTTGAAAAACCTATGTATAAGGAATATAATAGACTTATTTTAGGGTTATAATGATTCAGTCCAGTCGGATCTATATGGTCCCCAACCATTTTGATGTTACACCGCACAAAATTCTCTCCAACATATCCCATATATATCAAAGTTTAGTTTCATGGAACTCATTAATGCCATTCATCAAAACATGATTTTACATATATCTTCCCTTCATTTCAACAAAATAAGTGACTATTTTAAAGTCTCCAATAATGAACCAGGGTTAATTTTTACTTCTGAAGGAAGAGAGTTGTTGGCAGATGGAGATACTACCATTATCCTCAAACTTGGTACAAAAAATCTTGATGAATAAATCATAACACAACAAACTAAACATGATAGTAATGTTTTATGGGAAATTCTCTACCTTCTCAATAGACATGTGGTTACTCCATAATTTCTATAGGTGATTGTTTTATTGGATTCCATGCTTGGAATTGGAAAATTATGTTCGTCTTTCCGTACCCTCATGTAGATTAATACTTTTTCCTTGTTCATGATTTTACAATAAAGAGACCTGATTATTTTGAGCTACCGACATAATTATTTATAATTTCTCATGGGCTCCAAGACCCTGATAATTCCATATACTAATTTAATACAATAGTAAATATAAGAATTTTATGTTTGTCCCTAATGCGAGTACTATAAGGTTACTGGAGAAGTACATTTATTGGCCACCATTTAGATGGATCAGGTGATATAGCCTTCTCCCTTTTCTGATTGGGAGACTCAACATGATATTAATGATGTATGATCATCATTTTTGCCGATAAGATAAGGTTAAAAAGTATTTGGGATGAAAAATAAGAATGAAAATATAAATAAGGGAGTAGCACACTATATCATTAAGGTAAACATTCAAATTCAAAAATCATGAGGCCTCGTCGGTTTTTGCTGAGAGATTTCTAGATAAAACATGATATGTATTGTCCTCAGGGAAAGACATAGGGAATATGGATAGATCATTTATGTTATGGGAAACATATGTCTCCAGAGGCTCTAGTGTAGGAATGAGGACTGTAGAATGAATATGATCATCTCGAGAATGTGTTCATGGGCTGGAATCTAGAGTAGGTATCTCCCTATCCACATTCAATGATGTAACTAAGCTAACCAGATAGCATGGAGAAACATGTCTCTAAACAAAAAATATGATCATACTCGAGAAAAACTGGGTAGGGGTTGAGACTCTGACTTTAAGGTTAATGACTTTCCTTGACGAGGGGGAGGCACCACAATGGGGGGGATGAAAATGCTTGAAAAAATAATAGGGGATAGGGAGATTTGAAGGAAACATCAAATAGAATGGTTGTTTATCATTTTTAGTAACAAAGAAATACTATGAAGGGAATATACACATATAATTCTTTCAATTTTGGAGATATTTGCACCTAAAAATTTCCTCTGAGTGACTGTTAATCAAAAAAATCCTAGAAATGGATAGGGGGAATTGTATGATACATGTTTCCACATGGAAAATCCATTTCCTACCCTAACAAAAACAAAAGAGGTGAGTGGGAAGTAAGATCCACCTCTATGAAAATTATGGACACCAAAGAAGAGGTGAGACTATGTGTTTCTTCATCTCTGCCTAGGAAACTACATAGGTTATCTCCCATACATTGATAAATGGAGAGATTATTTAATGTAAGAGTGTGGTCTCGGAGATTTACATAAATCGTTGCAGAGTTAGAATCCTTAACTTTATGAATGTATCGTAACTATTTGAAAAGAGTGAAGCACCATTCCTGACACCATCAAGACCCATAAGAAAAATCACATACCAAGTCATTACAAGAGAAGTTGTGGATACCAAAGGAGTTGTGAAAGCATGATAAGACCGCTTCTAGTGAAGATAGGCCCCTGGAATTCACAATGTCTTGGAAGAATTCACAGGGGGTGGGAAGGTGATGACTAAACATTGTCACAAAAGGCTAGTAATAATATGTTTATCTATTTCTAATCCCAGTCCATTAATGGTCAACCATCAGACACCCCACCACCCTTGTCGAGAACTTGGGCATGATGTCAATTCCTAGCCTGTTAGAGATATGGTGTGTGGGCAAAGCAGCATCAGGGTTAGTGAGGATGTCCATAAACGATCTGGGGCCCTTAGTTGTAGTGAAGACCTGATGCTGAGGAGGATATGGAATATCGAAATATAAATCATCATTGAACTCTAATATAAGGAGAGGAAGGGAAGCCATAGGATCACATACTCCTAATAGATCTCTAGAAGAAACAATAGATAATTTTTAAAACATAGGTTTTAGATGGGTCGTGTTCATATTAGCTAACAAGATATTCACATCATATATTTCCCCAAGATCATTGAATATATTAATCATATTACTAACATCAATTAAAAATTCAATTAATTAATCCAATTGATCCCATTATTTAATTAAACAATCATATAATCACTTTTAATTTATTAATTAATTTATTAGTTAATTAATCACATTAATACCATTATGTAGTTCAATTATTAAATCATCACATTACAAACCTCAATTAATTCATCAACTAATTAATACCTTTTTTAATTATATTAATAAATAATCACATTAATTCAATTGATTAACTAAGAAATTAATTAATCATATTTTTAATTCAATAATTTATTAATCACATTGCATCCATTAATTAATTAATTGATTTATTATTTGAAATCTATCATTTCGATAGCCTCAAAATTAATTACTCAATTAGTTATTCATACTCGCCCAACATAGTATCCATAAATCCCAATTAAAATTTTTATAAATTATTTTTAGTATATTTATCTAATTCAATAATCCCAATTCCAACATAATTAATTAAACAATTAATTATTCACAGTTTATAATCCCAAATTCCCTAAATTGACAATTACCCTTAATTTAATAATTCAAAAAAAAATTAATTAGATTAAGAACATAAATTCTGCACATATAATATAAATTATACAATGACATAAACAAAATTTCAATTAATTATTTGGGATTTTAATTATATACCACCTACCTTAATTATTTGATGTTAGATCACCCAATGAAAATCCCTAATAAATGTGCAGCATAACGACATAGAATGAAACCATGGTCCAATTCTGATATCCATAATTTAAATAATTGAACATCTAATAAAACTAGATCTAAATGTAGATCCAATAGTGGATATATATCCTTTGTTTATTTGGGAAGAGGGGATGGAGGGGAAGAGAGATCTAAATGGGAAGAATCCACTTACCCAGGAGGAGTAGATATTTATTCCACCCTTTGATTTTTCATGAACAATGTTTAAGAGGTCTTGAAATCTATCTAGGAGCCTCTAAAATAGAGATAATCATATTTGTGGTGAGTTATGGTTGAATAGGGGTAAATATATGGGTTTAGGGATATTAAAAAATAATTTTACTAATAATTAAAAATGCCTACAGTGTTTGTTGCTCGGGACACACAGTTTCCCCAAAATGTACAACATAACCGTGCACTTTCTTTGTGGGAATAGTTTATCCTTTTAGGGAATGGATTTTTCCAAACCATGCACAAATATAGTGAATCACCTATTTTTAGATTAATACAATTAGCTAGGTTTTGGTGCAAGGTTAGGGAATAATTTTCCCCAACAGTGCACTGCGGTTATTTCTTTATATAATTGAAATTATCTACTAAATGAACCCAAAATATTCATCCAATATAAATGTACTCAACCAATAATGACAGAGTACCTAAATGGATCCTAATAATACATCAAAAACTTTTGGGATCTTATAATTACTACCACTTATAATAGTTCATCCTTTTTCTTCTCTCCCAATCATCCCTATGATTTTGATTGAAAAATTTATCACTCTAGTGTTCCCTCCAATCTACATATACATATCTCTCTGACAAACATTCTTCCTTCTAATTTCATACATGTTTCCAAAACATATGAGCTATTAGCACCGTATTTTCCCAAAATAAATTATCACTATGATCCAATTGGTGTATTAGATGGTCCTCAAAGGACGCATCAATATCATGCTCAAATTCCACAACATACAAACATGTTTCCCAACTCACTATTCTAAACAACCATAAGAACTCTCTATAACCCTAAAACTCATACTTTTCATCAAAAACTACCTAAAAATGGCGTTCATCCACCACCTAGAAAGACCATATGTAATTTCCTTAATGAATTCATAAACTCTCCTTACAGGTTCTTAATTGGCATCCCTATTCCACAAAATCCCATTCATGGTTTTCCTCTATGAAACCACTAATGAAACGTTAATCCACACTATTAGAGAATCATTAACACAGATTTTTCATCAAAATCAGCCACCAATATATTCATTTACAACCATTCTATCCTAATTATATCATCCATAAACTATTTATGGTGTACCTTCCACTATCTTGAACCATATATACTTCTTAATAATAATAATCTCTAAGGGACACCAGATCAAATGAAAACACATTCTGATAACTTGGAAATAATAAATAGCTATATTATCATACACATGATGATGTTAAGGTATGATACATTGTCATTAATAATTAATAGTTTCTGAAGAATTTGTCGGAGAATACCACTACAAATCCCCAATCACATATGAAAACTCCCATTACAGAAATACCTTTACCTATTGAAATTCTTGGTCTTCCTTGCATGACAACATCTCAACACACCAATCCAAAACAATATGGTCCCTTGAATATATTACAACTTAGTTCTCAATATAGGGAATTATCACTACCCAAAACACCCACATAAACAGATAAAACAACACAAATGATTCTCCTTTGAAAATATTAACACTGTTGACAAGGGAGATTTACAAAAAACCATAACAAGCATTTCCCCTTATTTTTTACCACATAGTAGAACTGAGGAAATATATTTACACTTAATAACCAATCATCTAGACCTAGTAAACAAGTGTAAACACATTATAATAATTAATTTTTCGAATTTATAACCCCATTTATTATCATTTTTCATTATTTTGAAATCATTTTCAATATCTTGTTATGAACCATTTTCATTTAAATTTCACATGAAACAAAAACGATTTCTTGTTTGAAAACATAACCATGAACCATTTTTTCTATTCTTCTCAATAAATATTTGTGTCATAATAACACATAAATTATATAATGATCAATATAACTCATCACTCATGACTAATATGGACTCTATCCACACATAGATATCTCAAGAACACTTTGAAACAGTAACCATAGTACCCAAATAGAGTATATCCCATGGTGAATTAATATTAAAAAGTAATATTAAAATTAAATAACAACAATTCCCACCATTGTTACTTAGGTTCTCCCACATAAATTTGATAGCTACACCCATGCACGAGATTATAAACAAGGGCCAACTCTTCATAGGCTCCGGTCTATGTTTCAAAAATATTTAGACAAAAAAACAATAAACTCATGTGATATCACATTGTAACATCATGGCCTGGGTTCCACAGACGGATGACCCAATATAGATCACCATATGACCTTAGGAATGCCTTTATGTATAATAGAGGCTTCAAACTAGCAGTGAGGGCCCATTAATGATCATTGGGAGACTATAACATCTATTTTTTTTATTATTTATCATAGTAATACATCTACAGAAAATAATCAAATAGTAAATCAATGATATAAAACTAGAAATAAAATAGTACAGAATCACAAGTTGACCAACATTGGGAATATATTATCTAATAAAAATAAACATATATATCATGGCAGCGTACATAAAAAGTGACTAAAATGAAACCCAAAATAAAGGCATAAACACATCCACCAATCAGGTCTTGAACCGTTTATCGTTTCCTCATTCATGATCCATCTCGTATCTTCCATGTAACACATGACATTTTCCCTTAACCAGTCTAGAAAACAAAATGTTTACATATTTACCAAGTAGGATTCCTGAGTAGGTGTGATTACAACTCTATTGGACACCAATGATGGTTTCAAAAACAAAATCAATTCAATAAAATAGGTATAAGTTTTAATAAAAGAATAAATACAATTCCAATGTAAATATTAATCACATGATAAATTAATTTTTATTTAATATCATAATTCTTCAGGTTCCCATAGACACTCGAACATCAGTACCAACATTGTCTCATGCTAGATCATGATGTTTTATCTGGAGATATTATATCTCAATTGTTGCTTCGTCTCATATGGGATCTTGAAGTATTCAGAGGAGATATCATAACTCAATAAAGTTTTCAGCTCATGATGGAGCTCAATGCATTCCTATGTGAGTTCATGACACATAATTCCATTATTATCATTCATTAATTCATACATAAATGCACATGTAATAATTAATATGTCACACCATATAATGGGAATTTTTCGATTCATTAAGTCATAAATGAATGCCCATGTTAGCATTCATACATTACACATTTGAATGAAAATGTTCCCATTCTGAGCACACATTTGAATGACCATGTAACCATTCCGAATATACATTAGAATTACCATGATACCATTCATTATTTAAGAAAAGAATGCACATGTTACAATTTATAGCTTCACAACTGAATGATCATGTTATCATTCATCAATATATGATTAATTCAACAATCTGTTATCCACACAATTTCAATTACAAATTCATAAATTAGGTAAACAAAACATTTACATCATTTAACTAAACAAATAAATAATAAAATTTATACCATTAAATAATTCAACAATTCATTAATCACATCAATCAATCTAGTTAATAAAATAATTAACAAATTACATAAATAATATAATTAATTTGAACACTTAATTTGTCACATAAAATAATAAATAAATTCTATAATTAACAAATATCTTCAATTCATCTAGTTCATTCACCAAGTTACTAAACACATCAACAAAATTAATTATTTTTGAAATTTTTATTTCACATAAAATACATAAACTAATAACTATGGTTCAGAAAATAGCACATGGAATTATATGCAGATCATGAGGGATAAATTTTTTCCAAAAAAAAATTTGGAGATAGTGATAAAAAATATAATTATCACCACTTCACTGTGATTATGTAGAAAAATATAAAAAAAATAAATTATTACATAGTCAAAGTTATCAATAACATTCGAGAAAAAACCTATAATATAGACTCTTATAACAAGCTAATAACATCTCCATCTGTCACATTCATCAATATAGGTACCCAAAATCAAGTATAAAATTAACATATTAATTTATCATTCCCATTTTTGAAACCTATCATAAGCTAATATAAAAAACATAATTGAAAAGGTTGGGTGTAAGCAATAACTTTTAGTTGGTTATCACTGAGAGTACCATAATCAATTCCTTAATAATGAACTATATATGAAAACAATTTAAACAAAATATTATAGGGAATGTTATTTACATAGTTGGAACAAGACATGATCATTATTAAAAGATTTGAGTTAATTCAAAACATAATTAAATGAACATTTAATATAAAAAAATTATATAAATTAATTGGAATGAATTAAACTTTTATACTATCAAGTGAGTTAAATCATCAATTCAGACATATCATAACACCATGTAATAAGCCTTATGTTGCGTTTCTGTTTCAATTAATATAATCCTCTCACTTCTCATTCATTAACACGACTCGGTATATTTTTACACACTTCCCTAGGAATAAGTTATTAGGATAACCTACAACACCCCATTAAGACACCCATGATAGAAAATAAATCTAAACTATATTTATATATTGATTACATGATCATTCCATTTCCAAGGAGTTAATTTTCTATCATTATTATCTTATTAACCTATAAAAACATATTAACATATTTGTTTAAATAAATCATTAAATAAATAATTGTAAAATTTATAATAAAAAAAAAATATGAAATTGAATTTCCCAATTTGATTTTTCATTTTCACTTTATCATTTATGACCAAAAAATGGTTTTTATCCATTCATGACATTTAAAATAATTAGGCATGTTTATACAATTTCTTTGATAATCAATATTAAATCGCTTTATTTTATCAAGTAAATCATTCGAATATTTTTCTAAAATCAATCTATTGTTCAAAATTCAATCATATAATTTTAATATAATTGAAAATTGTGGTAGGGTTCAATTTTATTCAGTTTAAAATCTCACATAAAATTATTCCAATTATGAGATCCGAATGTAATTAAAAACAAATTCAAAAAATAAATTAATTTAATGTTTCAATTTTATGGAAATCTCATACAGAATTGAGTAACATTAATCGTGTGTTATTAACCAAACAGATATTTTGAATTATATTTAATAACAATGGTGAGGATTTAAATGAATAATTTCTTAAATCAATATCCAAAAATAGTAATATTAGATCAAAAATGACATGATGTTATATCACTCTCTAAATAGTATAAAAATAGGGATAAAGAGAAACCAAAGGTGGAGATATCCTCATACCTAGTAGAGATTTAATGTAATCACAATAGCTTTGATCCAATTGTAAAGGGTTTTTAAGATCAAAAAATGAAACTAGATATCGCCCAATAATATGAAAATTCATTTATTTTCGAGAGGGGTGTTCAAGTCCTAAAGAGTGGTCCAATTATTTATATCCATATTTTTGGGGCCACTTAACAACTAGGTGCAAAATTTTATTAGGAGGATTCACAATTAACAGTAAACATTCTCTTGAAAAATAGACCCATTCCAGAATCCAAGATTGTGGACATTTTATCCCCATGATTAAACAAAACATGCACCAATAGTGAAAATCGTGACTATTCATCATTGATGGTTTGTAAAGACCCGTAAAATTCAAGGGAAATTTTTTCTTAATTTTCTTTAGAATTTTACAAGAGCGCGGTTTCAGACGGCACCTGATTCCGAGGCCCGGAGTGCCCAGAATTAATTTCCGAAGTTTGGCTCGGGTACGTTCAGTGAACGAACGAGCGGGAAATTCCTAACTTTTGATCCGGTGCTCGGAATTGAAATCCGAGGGCACCGATGAACTCGCAGCGCCAATATTCGCTTAAAGAGACCTTTTCGGGAGTTGCGTTTGTTGCGGGTTGAAAGTTAATTTTGGGGTTTTTAGTTTGAGTTAAATAAAATTTGTATAAGAACAAATTTTATTATAACTTGTTAAAAACCTACCAAAGGGGGTTGGAAGTGGGACCCACACCCACTTAACCTCCCTTGGGAGGATTAAGTGTGGTGGGGCCCACACGAAACCCTAAACCTTTCAAATTCTCCCAACTCCCTTAACGCCTCATTTATTGGCTTGAGTTACCTTTTTAATTATGGGAGTTAAACCTTTTGAATTTCAAACTTTTGAAATTCTAATGTGTTATGTGATAATAAAATAAGATGCTGTCTTATTTTATTTTGGGGTTTTTTGTTTGTCTTCTTGAGAGGTGGAGAGCTCTTCTTCTTCTTCAAACTCAACGAAGAACGCGAAGAACGTCGTTCTTCAACGAAGAACTTCTCCGCCGAAGAACACGGTCCATCTGCGACGCCGTATCCGCGACGCGACGTACTTCTTCCGCGTCATCTCTTCCGCGACGGTTTTCCGCGACGAACGCCAACGACAACGACTCTTCCTCCGACGTCAAAGGAATCGACACCGATATTCCACGACTACGTCAACGTGCGACTATCGTGGTAGGGGTTCTTGAGTTCGTTGTTTTCTTTATTATTTGACATTCCTCAAGACTTGACGAAGAACGCTCAATTTCCGACGAAGAACGCCACTCCGCTCTTCTTTGTTTTCCGTGTCAACGAAAGGGGAAGCCACTTCTTCCTCGGACAACCTTCGTCGGCGTACAATTTCGCCAACGACGTGTCTCTTCGAACGCATCCCTTCGTCATCGGATTTGACGAACGGCTACCGCGACGCCCGACCTCCGCGACGTCGTCTTCCGCGGAACGTTCACGATCTTCGAACCTTATACCCGAGGTAGGGGTTGTCGATTTCTTTTTAGTTTCCTTATTTTATTCTTGATCGTGATTTTAGCAAGACTAACGTGTGACTTGAATTATTTAAGTTGCATTATTATTTTAACGTGAGGGGGGCCGGACCGCACGAACACGGCCGAACCCCCCTCCATCGTTCTTGTTTATTCTTGCGGGTGGAAGCAAGTGGCGTGGTGCCGTCGCACCATGCGGATGATCGTGCAAATATTTTTCGCGGCGCCGTCGCGCTACGTCGAGGAAGTATCTTGAAGAACGCGACGCCGTCGCGCCGCGTTGAATGGAATCAAGGCACGGCGAAGGGGCGCGGTGCCGTCGCACCACGCCGGATGACGAACACCGCGGCCGGTTCCGGGCCGCGGCGGGACGAGGAGACTGCGGCCGGTTCCGGGCCGCGGCGGAAGAGAAGACCGGCGGCCGGGCTGCCGGCGTCGGAAGCCGAAGAGGGGACTGGAATTTCCGGTCCCGTTGGAGAAAACCGGCCGGCCAGCTGGCCGGCCGGATACCATTAAAACCGGGGGAATTAATCCCCCGGCCACCTCATAAAAACCCCCCTCTTTATGAGGGGGGGCGTTTCTTTGAAGGAGGGGGGCAGCCGGCCCCCCGGTTCCACACCAGCAGGCCCCCCACGTGAGGGGGGCGCTTTTTAAAAAAAACGGCGCGGCTATGCCGCGCCGCCACTTGAAAAGCGGGGGATTAGATCCCCCCGTGCGGCCTTCTTGCGGCGACAAGCCGCCCCGCGTGCGGCCCCTCATGGCGCCAGGCCGCCGCGGCCCGCCGCGCCGCCGCCGGCCGCCGCCCCAGGGGGGGGGGGGGGGTCGGGCCGGGTCGGCCCGGACCCGGACCCCCCCCCCCCCCGTTTCGAACCAGAATCGGTTTTTGGCCCGTAACTTGAGCATCGGACCTCCGATCGACGAACCGTCAGCGGCAACACGATCCTTGGATCGAGACGGTCGTTTTGGTATATCGCACTCAAGGTTTCGGATTACTTTGAGTTCGGCCGGGTTGGTTCGTTCACGAAACCAACCGGGCCTTCGGAGCGGAAACGCTCATATTTTGAGCTACGAACGTCCGATTGACGTGCCGTCAGTCGCGTTGTGTTCCTCTTAGTGAGACGGATCTTTTGGCATACTCCGCCCGAGGTTTGGACGCAGGAGGAGTACGGTCGGGTTGGTTTAGCCTTAAAAACCAACCGGGCCCCGGAGACGAAAATGCCAATAACTCTCAGACCGGGCGTCCGATCGACGCGCCGTCTGTTGCGTTGAGTTCCTGTTGACGATACGGAACTTTTGGATACATCAACTCTGGTCTTTGTGACAGTTGATGTATCAGCCTCTCGGCTCGTGGAGCGGACCCTCCGAACGAGCTTGCTGTGTGCGGGAACCCTAGTGCTGGCTGCGACTGCTACAACTGCTACTACTGCTACGACTGCTACTGTGACTGCGACGACGACAGTACAGAGATCCTGTGTGGATTCGACGACGATAGTACAGAGATCCTGTGTGGATTCGACGACGACGACTATAGCACTCAGCGATCCTACGTGGATCAGTGCTACAGGTCCTGTGTGGGCCCGATCCTGTGTGGGTCTTTGCGAGGGTTAGTTACCTATCGATCCTTCGTGGGTCCGACGACTTAGATGGATCAGTGATCATCTTTATCGTCCTTGAAGTAGTATACCTGTGTGAGCTGAATCCTATTGCTTTCCTGTGTGGATTGTGTTGTGCAATCCTGTGTGGATTATGTTTTGCTTTCCTATGTGGAATACGTATACTTTCCTACGTGGACTGAGTTGTACTTGGGCTCGAAGGTTGGAGCGTATTTTAATTGATGACTTAGGTATATGTATGGGCATATACCTAAGCAGTGTCGGTTGTTACTTCGTGATTGTACTTTTCTTCGTGGTTTATCCTTTGTGGATTTGAGAGACCTTCAGGGGTCTCGGGGTCCCTACTGAGTAGCTTATACTCACCCCTGCACGGGCTTCGCCCGCACTACGTTGTGTTGGTTGCAGACGACGGACAGCGTTGACCTTAGCTGAGGCTTGTAGAGCGGGACGGTACCCGGAGGTGGACCACTGGGCGGGACGTGCACGGAGCGGACGGCGAGACCCGTGGAGCAGAGGAGCTATCTGTACCCACCCTTCAGGTGGGATTTCTAGTGGACAGCTCGGTGTAGCGGCTTTTACTTTTCAGTTGCTGTTTTCCCTTTCGAGTTGTACTTTACTTTTAGTTTGGGTTTGTATTCTGGCCCATTTACTTTTCCGCACTTTCAGTTGTACTCTGCTTTGTTTAGTGTTTACTTTCCGCTTGCTTACTCTGTGGTGTTTGTTACTTTTCAAAGGCAATGCCTTCCCTTTTTACTGGGATTTACGCCTTGGTGCTAGTCGCCAGCCCCAGGCCTATGGAAGGCGGGCTTGGGGTAGTCACGGCACGGACCCCGAGGGCGGGTCGTGACAAATTGGTATCAAAGGAGTTCGGTTCTACCGCGAACTCTGATCTTTTCTATGTGAAGCAATAATGTTTAGTGTATTGAGTGTGGTTATCAGTCCAGGGAGTCCAGTGTTGGTGCGGCGGCCGACGTATTCGTACACCAGGACCCTGACTTCTGATTTCCGACTTAATGCACGAAAACATTGATTGCATGTGTGTTTCAAAGTTTTCATTGTGATTACTTATATCAGCTCACCAGGTATACTGTTCTAACCGTGGCGCACTTGTTTCCTTTTCAGGATGGCCCCACGACGGCAGCCAGCTAGGGTTCCGAGAGTCGAGAGAGACGACAGCCCACCGAGCGACGAGGCCTCGGTGCAGGGCCCTTTTCCAGTAGTGGCACCGGCGGTAGCTTTACCCGCCGATTCCCCGATGCTTCCAGTAGCAGCCGCTGACGATGCACGTCGCCTCAGCGCACTGCATGAGTTTCAGCGCCAGCGACCACCCAGGTTTCACGGGGAGACGGATCCCCAGGCAGCAGAGGACTGGCTGGAGGCAGTGATTCAAGTGTTTAGGCTAGTGAGGACACCAGCAGACCTCATGGTGATCCTCGCTGCGAGCCTACTACACGCAGCAGCAGGACGATGGTGGAGCCTGATGCTCCAGGTGCATGATGAGGCATCTCTACTTTGGACGGACTTTGAGAGCCTTTTCCGCTCGGAGTTCGTCCCAGCCACCCTTCGTGCGGTGCGTATCCAGGAGCTTCTACAGCTGCGGCAGGGCAGCATGACGGTCGATCAGTACTCGGCGAGATTTACCGATCTCTCGCGCTACTCGACCGACATGGTACGGGACCCATTCTTCCGGGCCCGGACCTTCGAGCAGGGTTTGAGACACGAGATCAGGGCATCGCTGATCTCCCTCAGCATACCGACTCAGACAGGAGTACTGGAGCGGGCCCTTCTGATCGAGAGCTTCCTTGCTGAGTCTACACCAGCACAGCGACCCACCGCAGGGCGGCACGTGGCAGAGTCATCTGCAGCAGGTAGTCGACGGATGACTCAGGGGTCCAGACAGACCAGACCTTCGGGCAGACGATCTCAGGGCACTGGCTCAGCAGTGCGGGGTACACAGCGCGGAGCCAGTCTTACGAGAGGCAGACAGTGCTACTCGTGCGGCGGGCAGGGCCACATGGCTCGCGACTGCCCGACCCGCCATGCCGAGGAGCAGCAGTCAGTTGATGGACCACCGAGGCAGAGGCAGAGGGTCGACCGTGGCGGTCCGCAGGGAGGAGGCGGATGAGGCAGAGGAGCTGGACGAGCAGCCGGTGGTGGGCGACGCTTTGAGGCTCTGCCACCACCACCACCAGGAGGTCCACCCCGACCACAGGGAGCTGGCGGGCAGCGACAGGCACAGCTCCAGGCAGCAGAGGCCTACGACCACGGCGCACCCGAGATGATTCGAGGTACTATCTGTGTCTATTCCACCCTTGCTGCAGTTCTTATAGACACAGGAGCGAGTCACTCTTTCATAGCCGCTGCCCTTGTTCGGAGCTCGGAGATTCCGACAGAGCCGTTGGTTCGATCCTTACGGCTAGAGACTCCTACGGGAGCAGACTCGACGATTACGCACTGGTGCCGGCAGTGTGAGCTTACTCTAGGAGGCGAGAGCTTCGGCTGGGATCTTCTTGTAGCAGCGTCGAGGCCTTACGACGTCATCTTGGGCATGGATTGGCTGTCTACGGTCCATGCACAGATTGACTGTTTTAGGCGCAAGGTGCGATGTGTACGCACCGACGGGAGCAGGTTCACCTTCACCGGCGAGAAGGGAGCCTTAGCAGCACAGGATGGACTTCCGCGGAGGAGAGGACAGCCCATCACTCATTAGTTGGCTAGCCTCATCCTTGGAGCAGTTGACGTGCGGAGTCCTGGTTTTCCTGCAGTGGTGGATCAGTTTGCGGACGTTTTTCCTGACGACGTCCCAGGGCTACCTCCTCGCAGAGAGGTAGACTTTTATATTGACTTGTACCCCGGGACAGCCCCGATATCCACTCCAGCATATCGGATGGCCCCCGCCGAGCCTCGAGAGCTACGGGTACAGTTGGAGGACTTCCAGGGCAAGGGGTTCATCCGACCCAGTGTTTCACCCTGGGCTTCCCCGATATTGTTCGCCAAGAAGGCGGACGGGAGCTTGCGACTTTGTGTTGACTATCGTCGCCTGAACCAGGTGACAGTGAGGAACAAGTATCCGCTACCGAGGATTGATGACCTCTTTGATCAGCTCAAGGGAGCACGGTGGTTCTCGAAGATAGACCTCAGGTCAGGCTATCATCAGCTCAGAGTCAGAGACGAGGATGTGCAGAAGACGGCCTTCAGATGTCGGTATGGCCACTATGAGTTCTTGGTTATGCCTTTCGGTGTAACCAATGCTCTAGCAGTGTTCATGGCTCTCATGAACAGGATCTTTCAGCCATACCTCGATCGGTTTGACGTGGTCTTCATCGACGACATTCTGATTTACTCTACGACAGAGGAGGAGCACGCCTATCACTTGCGAGTTGTTCTTGACACACTCCGAGAGCACCAGCTTTATGGTAAGCTCTCGAAGTGCCAGTTCTGGATACGTGAGGTCCACTTCTTGGGACACGTTATCTTTGAGGCGGGAGTTGCAGTGGATCCCGTGAAGATTGAGGCTGTGTTAGCATGGGAGCCACCCAGGAGCGTGACTGAGGTTCGGAGTTTCTTGGGACTAGCTGGATACTATCGGAGATTTGTGCCGAACTTCTCCAGAGTTGCGGCATCACTCACAGCTTTGACGAAGAAAGGGAAACCCTTCGTGTGGTCAGACAGATGTCAGCAGAGCTTCCAGGAGCTGAGACAGAGATTGACTAGCGCACCTATCTTGAGGTTGCCTGAGGAGGGAGTAGGGTACGTAGTCTACTGCGATGCATCAGGGACCGGACTCGGATGTGTTCTAATGCAGGAGCGGGCCGTGATCGCCTATGGATCACGTCAGTTGAGGCCGCATGAGCAGAACTACGCTACACATGACCTGGAGTTAGCAGTAGTGGTCTTCGCTCTGAAGACATGGCGACACTATATGATGGGCGAGCGTTTTACAGTCTTTTCCGATCATCAGAGTCTCAGGTATATCTTCTCGCAGAAGGACCTGAACCTGAGACAGCGACGATGGCTCGAGTTCCTCCAAGACTATGACTTTGAGATAGTCTATACTCCTGGGAAGGGGAACGTAGTAGCCGATGCCCTCAGCAGGAGGACGGGCATTCAGCTACTTGAGGAGGCGACGGAGCAGCTAGCCTCTTTGCAGATATCCTTCGTGGATAGAGATGGAGCAGCCTTTCTTCAGTCTCTCACAGTCACTCCTCCACTACTGCAGCGAGTCAGGGAGGCACAGCACGGAGACGCTGACTGTGAGACACGGCATGCATAGATATCCTCGGGACAGGCACCTGATGGTTTCTCCCTTGGAGCAGAGCACGACATCCTTTTCAGAGGACGTACCATGGTACCAGTCGCATTGCGAGAGGAAGTGCTGAGGGAGTTTCACACTTCACCTTTAGCGGTACATTCTGGAGTGGCGAAGATGTACCAGGACCTCAGACGACAGCACT
This sequence comes from Viscum album, assembly GCA_963277665.1. NCBI lineage: Eukaryota > Viridiplantae > Streptophyta > Magnoliopsida > Santalales > Viscaceae > Viscum > Viscum album. Next base: position 468,828,552 of record OY728122.1, on the reverse strand, counting down.
GGTGGCCGGGTATGAAGAAGGTTGTAGCAGAGTTCGTTTCTCGATGCCTCACCTGTAAGCAGGTGAAGGCAGAGCATCAGGTACCAGCTGGCTTGGTACAGCCCTTGGAGGTTCCGGAGTGGAAGTGGGATGGCATATCTATGGACTTCGTGACTGGACTTCCACGCACTTCCAGAGGTCACGACTCCATCTGGGTGATTGTTGACCGACTCACCAAGTCGGCACACTTCTTACCCATCAGAGAGCAGGGCTCAGTGGAGAGCTTGGGACGTCTCTACGTTCAGGAGATTGTGCGGCTCCACAGCGTGCCATAATCTATCGTTTCCGATCGTGATGCCCGCTTTACTTCCCGGCTTTGGAAGGGGTTACAGGAAGCGTTCGGGATGCAGCTACGTCTTAGCACAGCTTTTCACCCTCAGACGGATGGTCAGACGGAGAGGACCATTCAGACTCTCGAGGACATGCTCCGCGCATGTGTCCTCGACTTTGTTCGTAGCTGGGAGGACCACCTACCCTTGGTGGAGTTCGCATACAACAACAGCTACCACTCCACCATCGGGATGGCACCGTACGAGGTGTTGTACGGCCGACCATGTAGATCTCCTTTGTGCTGGACAGACCCCGGGGAGTCAGCACTGGTGGGACCGGAGATGGTCCAGGCCACGACAGAGAAGGTCCAGGTCATCCAGGAGCGGATGAGGACAGCTCAGAGCCGGAAGAAGTCATACGCTGACAGGAGGCGGAGGTCACTGGAGTTCGAGGATGGCGACCACGTCTTCTTGCGGGTCTCACCTCGACGTGGTATTCGGAAATTTGGCCGAGGCGGCAAGTTATCTCCGCGCTTCATCGGACCTTTCCAGATTCTCAGCAGGATTGGCGAGGTGGCTTATCGCCTGGCTCTACCACCTCAGTTGCACCGGGTGCACGACGTCTTCCACGTATCTCAGCTGAGGAGATACGTGCATGACCCGACGCACATCATTGACCATGGGGAGCTTGACGTTGACGATGGGGCGACTTTTACGGAGGTCCCGGTGGAGATAGAGGATCAACAGGAGCGGGTCCTGCTTGGGCGATCGATTCCTCTTGTGCGCATCAGATGGCAGCACGGGAATCTCCAGGAGAGCACATGGGAGCGGGAGGCTCAAATGCGTGCTCAGTACCCTCATTTGTTTCCCTAGTTTTTGATGTATCTTTACGGGGACGTAAAGCCCTGAGGTGGGAGTAATGTAAAGACCCGTAAAATTCAAGGGAAATTTTTTCTTAATTTTCTTTAGAATTTTACAAGAGCGCGGTTTTAGACGGCACCTGATTCCGAGGCCCGGAGTGCCTGGAATTAATTTCCGAAGTTTGGCTCGGGTACGTTCAGTGAACGAACGAGCGGGAAATTCCTAACTTTTGATCTGGTGCTCGGAATTGAAATCCGAGGGCACCGATGAACTCGCAGCGCCGATATTCGCTTAAAGAGACCTTTTCGGGAGTTGCGTTTGTTGCGGGTTGAAAGTTAATTTTGGGGTTTTTAGTTTGAGTTAAATAAAATTTGTATAAGAACAAATTTTATTATAACTTGTTAAAAACCTACCAAAGGGGGTTGGAAGTGGGACCCACACCCACTTAACCTCCCTTGGGAGGATTAAGTGTGGTGGGGACCACACGAAACCCTAAACCTTTCAAATTCTCCCAACTCTCTTAACGCCTCATTTATTGGATTGAGTTACCTTTTTAATTATGGGAGTTAAACCTTTTGAATTTCAAACTTTTGAAATTCTAATGTGTTATGTGATAATAAAATAAGATGTTGTCTTATTTTATTTTGGGGTTTTTTGTTTGTCTTCTTGAGAGGTGGAGAGCTCTTCTTCTTCTTCAAACTCAACGAAGAACGCGAAGAACGTCGTTCTTCAACGAAGAACTTCTCCGCCGAAGAACACGGTCCATCCGCGACGCCGTATCCGCGACGCGACGTACTTCTTCCATGTCATATCTTCCGCGACGGTTTTCCGCGACGAACGCCATCGACAACGACTCTTCCTCCGACGTCAAAGGAATCGACACTGATATTCCACGACTACGTCAACGTGCGACTATCGTGGTAGGGGTTCTTGAGTTCGTTGTTTTCTTTATTATTTGACTTTCCTCAAGACTTGACGAAGAACGCTCAATTTCTGACGAAGAACGCCGCTCCGCTCTTCTTCGTTTTCCGTGTCAACGAAAGGGGACGCCACTTCTTCCTCGGACAACCTTCGTCGGCGTACAATTTCGCCAAGGACGTGTCTCTTCGAACGCATCCCTTCGTCATCGGATTTGACGAACGGCTACCGCGACGCCCGACCTCCGTGACGTCGTCTTCCGCGGAACGTTCATGATCTTCGAACCTTATACCCGAGGTAGGGGTTGTCGATTTCTTTTTAGTTTCCTTATTTTATTCTTGATCGTGATTTTAGCAAGACTAACGTGTGACTTGAATTATTTAAGTTGCGTTATTATTTTAACGTGAGGGGGGCCGGACCGCACGAACACGGCCGAACCCCCCTCCATCGTTCTTGTTTATTCTTGCGGGTGGAAGCATGTGGCGTGGTGCCGTCGCACCACGCGGATGATCGTGCAAATATTTTTCGCGGCGCCGTCGCGCTACGCCGAGGAAGTATCTTCAAGAACGCGACGTCGTCGCGCCGCGTTGAATGGAATCAAGGCACGGCGAAGGGGCGCGGTGCCGTCGCACCGCGCCGGATGACGAACACCGTGGCCGGTTCCGGGCCGCGGCGGAAGAGAAGACCGGCGGCCGGGCCGCCGGCGTCAGAAGCCGAAGAGGGGACCGGAATTTTCGGTCCCATTGGAGAAAACTGGCCGGCCGGCTAGCCGGCCGGATACCATTAAAACAGGGGGAATTAATCCCCCGGCCACCTCATAAAACCCCCCCTCTTTATGAGGGGGGGCGTTTCTTTGAAGGAGGGGGGCATCCGTCCCCCCGGTTCCGCACCAGTAGGCCCCCCACGTGAGGGGGGGCGCTTTTTAAAAAAACGGCGCGGCTATGCCGCGCCGCCACTTGAAAAGCGGGGGATTAGATCCCCCCGCGCAGCCTCCTTGCGGCGACAAGCCGCCCCGCGTGCGGCCCCTCGTGGCGCCAGGCCGCCGCCGGCCGCCGCGCCGCCGCCGCCCCAGGGGGGGGGGGGGGTCGGGCCGGGTCGGCCCGGACCCGGACCCCCCCGTTTCGAACCAGAATCGGTTTTTGGCCCGTAACATGAGCCTCGGACCTCCGATCGACGAACCGTCAGCGGCAATGCGATCCTTGGATCGAGACGGTCGTTTCGGTATATCACACTCAAGGTTTCGGATTACTTTGAGTTCGGCCGGGTTGGTTCGTTCTCGAAACCAACCGGGCCTTCGGAGCGGAAACGCTCATATCTTGAGCTACGAACGTCCGATTGACGTGCCGTCAGTCGCGTTGTGTTCCTCTTAGTGAGACGGATATTTTGGCATACTCCGCCCGAGGTTTGGACGCAGGAGGAGTACAGTCGGGTTGGTTTAGCCTTAAAAACCAACCGGGCCCCGGAGACGAAAATGCCAATAACTCTCAGACCGGGCGTCCGATCGACGCGCCGTCTGTTGCGTTGAGTTCCTGTTGACGATACGGAACTTTTGGATTCATCAACTCTGGTCTTTGTGACAGTTGATGTATCAGCCTCTCGGCTCGTGGAGCGGACCCTCCGAACGAGCTTGCTGTGTGCGGGAACCCTAGTGCTGGCTGCGACTGCTACAACTGCTACTACTGCTACGACTGCTACTGTGACTGCGACGACGACAGTACAGAGATCCTGTGTGGATTCGACGACGACAGTACAGAGATCCTGTGTGGATTCGACGACGACGACTATAGCACTCAGCGATCCTACGTGGATCAATGCTACAGGTCCTGTGTGGGCCCGATCCTGTGTGGGTCCTTGCGCTCAGCGGTTCTGTGTGAGCCAGCGCCTACAGGTCCTGTGTGGGCCCGATCCTGTGTGGGTCTTTGCGAGGGTTAGTTACCTATCGATCCTTCGTGGGTCCGACGACTTAGATGGATCAGTGATCATCTTTATCGTCCTTGAAGAAGTATACCTGTGTGAGCTGAATCCTATTGCTTTCCTGTGTGGATTGTGTTGTGAAATCCTGTGTGGATTATGTTTTTCTTTCCTATGTGGAATACGTATACTTTCCTACGTGGACTGAGTTGTACTTGGGCTCGGAGGTTGGAGCGTATTTTAATTGATGACTTAGGTATATGTATGGGCATATACCTAAGCAGTGTCGGTTGTTACTTCGTGATTTTACTTTTCTTCATGGTTTATCCTTTGTGGATTTGAGAGACCTTCAGGGGTCTCGGGGTCCCTACTGAGTAGCTTATACTCACCTCTGCACGGGCTTCGCCCGCACTACGTTGTGTTGGTTGCAGACGACGGACAGCGTTGACCTTAGCTGAGGCTTGTAGAGCGGGACGGTACCCGGAGGTGGACCACTGGGCGGGACGTGCACGGAGCGGACGGCGAGACCCGTGGAGCAGAGGAGCTATCTGTACCCACCTTTCAGGTGGGATTTCTAGTGGACAGCTCGGTGTAGCGGCTTTTACTTTTCAGTTGCTGGTTTCCCTTTCGAGTTGTACTTTACTTTTAGTTTGGGTTTGTATTCTTGCCCATTTACTTTTCCGCACTTTCAGTTGTACTCTGCTTTGTTTAGTGTTTACTTTCCGCTTGCTTACTCTGTGGTGTTTGTTACTTTTCAAAGGCAGTGCCTTCCCTTTTTACTGGGATTTACGCCTTGGTGCTAGTCGCCAGCCCCTGGCCTATGGAAGGCGGGCTTGGGGTAGTCACAGCACGGACCCCGAGGGCGGGTCGTGACATGGTTTGTTGGGGTAGTCGTATAGTGGGAAAACTATGTGCCCCCATAAAGCAGTTCAACAAATGGAAAACTATTTTCTAGGAATAACTATTTGATTTTATCTATCAATTTGCCAACAATTAGAATCCCCTGGGCACCCAAAATTTTTCTAATAACACAAAATACAACCTGATGAAATCTTCTATAAATGTATTATCAAAAACAATTATCAATGAATAATAGAAAAAAGTTAATGTATTGTTACAATATTTCACATAAACTATTTTCCTAACTCATCTACACCTAAGGTTTACAATTTAGCCTATTTTTTCCCCATATTTACCATTATTTTTCATTGAAATACCTATTAATAAATAATTATACATTAATAATAGTTTTCATAATTATATAAAAACATTGTGATTTAATTATTAAATACTCATGTTAAAAATATTTAATGTTATTAAATATGTTTCTTTATTGGATACATTGTATATAATGGTAGATAAGTTGGATATATATAAATTAATAAATATAAAACCAAATTCTATTTCATGAATTTTTTTATCAATACATTTTTTCTTATAATGTTAATGTTCATGTCTTAATGTTATAGTCAATCATCAATATTCTAGATTATATTTTTTGTGTAGAAAAACATTAACATGGCTCTAAATTTTTCTTTATGATATTTTTTAAAATTTAAATTATAATAAATTAATAAATAAATAGAGTTGAAATTGTTTACAATCATAATGATTTAAATTTTTTCTGCTCAATTATCTTAGAATTAATTAATATTAAATCAAATATATATATATATATAGACATAGCCATGTTTGATGATGAAATAAGTAATTTCTATATGGTTTTTTCAAATATAGATCGTGACTTACAAGTAATATTGGTAATAAACTGGTGTTAGTTTATATTTAAATATAGTCCATTTTAAACAATTAGAATATATTAAAATTAACATAAAACTATTATAGTGGAATGTTGTAATCATAGTTATTCAATAAGATTGATTATTACACATTAACATATAAAAACTAAATCACTCAATTATTATATGTTATAAATAAAAAAGGATCATAAAATGTATTTAAAACTATTGAGATAGTTGAATAAAGATGATAAACACATTTCATTTTTTGTTACTTCATATATTAATCTTCATTTTAATGAATATTATTCAAAATATATTAATTAAATTAGTTATGGAAATGTTTAAAACCACTAAAACATTGAAGTGTGTAATAAAATTGTAACACCCCAATCTTCCATGGTATGCTTCACTTTGAATAATAGAGCAGCGTGTGTTGTATGCAACCTCATGTTCTAACACACCGCGACCAATCAAAGTAGACGTTATGAATAGTAATACCAAATTTTTTAAATTATATACATTTTATATTTAAAATGGACTTTAATATTGGATTCGGAATATTGAATTTAGCCTATGGTGAAATTTTGGAACTTTTCGAATAACTTTTATATTTTGATGAATAGTTAAAATTACTAAATCTTAATTAAAAACAAATTTTTTAATCAAGATAATTAATAGTGATAAATTATAATATTGAGTGGTTTTAAGTATAACTAGAATATAATTTTACCATTTTATCCAATGGTGGTCATTAGAATTAATTTCACTTTGAAATTGGACATAAACAATTGTCAATCTTTTGATTGATATTGTTTCTTAAAAACACTCTATTTGTTTTGACAATAAGAATTAATTATAAAATTAATTAATGCAACTTATATGCTTGGAATTTTTTTAAAATAGACATAATTTTTTGAATTTGGAATATCAAATATAGCCTAGAGTTATTTTTTGGTATTTTTTTGAAAAACATCGATTTTTATGAATAATGAAACCACTAAGTGGCAGTTAAAAATGGATTTCTTGTTTAAATGAAACTTTACTACTTATAAAAATTGAATTTCAAAAATCTGACATACATGGTTGTAATTAAGAAGTAAATTTTCGTTCAATGGGATGAAAATAATTTTTGGTGAATAGTAACTTTTAAAATTTATTAATCATGATTAAAGATAATTAGTGTAATTTAAGGTAAATATAATGTTATAATAATATGAAATTACCTTTACACTTGTCATAAGCTTATTGGATGAGGCATGGCCAACCAATACAATACGTGGGTCAGCGTGGGGTTATATAAGTTAACTGTTCGACTATAAATATTCATCAGAAAGCTAAAAATATTTCCTATATCATGATATTTTTTTCTATATTTTTTAGATATTAAATAAATTAATTTTTTTAGAACACCATGATGATGCAGCGATTACCTCATTAATTAACATTTTAAATAAAATGAAAAGATAATGTAAAATATAGGACATACACTTGTCAAAAACCTATTGGATGATTATATTTCGAACCCTTATCACCTTATCCTCGAAATACATAATTTTGGGACCTTTAAAATCCGAAAATAATTATATAAAAAAGTAACATTTCTTGACATTCCATTAGTGCTCCTCCTCTCCTCTTATAAAATTCCCCCACCTCTACCACCTTAATCACATCATCAAAGCCATTTGGATCATCCAACCACTACCCAAATACTCTCTCAACTTCCCTCTCTTACTTCTAGAATCCTCACATTGGGCATAAGTCTTCCCAAGGAATCCATTGGCTCAAATCAAAAATAGTTTCCCTATTTTAAGGTGATGTCTTCTATTATGTTCGTTTGTTTTATTTTGCTTCTCCAAACCCTTAAACTCTTTTAATTCTTTTCTTTTGTAACAACACCAGTAACATCAATATACTAGGATTTTGTTATGATAATTACATCATTTACACTTACACACACCTTCATCTAATGGTTAAAGAACATACTGTTTCTGTGGGTGGAAAATTACTGCCTCACGAAACGATGATTGTTCAATCTAGTTTTAACACCTTTCATGGTGGCCATTAAGATGTCACTATATTTATTTATGATATATATTATTTTTATGTTTCACTTATGCTTCTGTATTTTTCATTTATGGCATGACTTTATGATTTCCATAATGGGTAAATGAGATAATTTCATTTTAGGAAGTGCAGACTACCGCCCCCTCAAAGTGATTTGAATCATTAACGCCATATGTGAGACGCATAAAGGATGGAGTAAATGATATTATATATGATATTATACTGGAATTATAATATAACTTTATATGATTTTGATTTCATTCCATTAAATACGAAATAGAAATGAAAGTAGTGTTCATGTGTATGTATGGCTTACCGTCTCCATGAACGGTGCATCTCATTTCTTACCTCTAAATGGTATGTAATATTATAAATGCATATATATATATTGGATATATGACACGTTCTGAATCTAGTCACCGCCAAAAATGGTACCAGACCAAGCCCGTGACAAGGCCCGAAGGGCGTTCCCTATCCCCATGGGCTGGCACAAGTGCCCGGGTAACATTTATCTTGGTTTGGGAACGATTTACCTGAATTTCTAAGGGTAAAACACCAAAAAGATTTGATAAAATGAATCTTAAAAATTCATACAAACAAGGTTTATAAAAAAAATACATAACTGAATACATAAGTTCAAATGAAATACAAAAGGTACAAAGACACAATGGAACATAAACAAAACATCCCCATGGACTCCACATGAGAAGGGGTTATCACCCCCAAGCCGTCTCCACTACTCCGCCCCAAGGATGAGGACTAACACCTTGAACCGCCATCACCCTTAGCCTTTCATTTACCTGGGTCAAAAAAAGTCTACTTACACCCATTGGGTTTAAGTAGGGTGTGATCCTAAGCTCAAAATTATACCACCCTATGATTCCAAGGTGCATGCAATACAAGGTGAAAAAGCAAGCAGTTTTAATATGCAATGAAAAGCGGTGACAAATTCCAAGAAATGAAACTTTAAATTGAAAAACTTTTTCAAGATAAAACTTTAAGAATGTAAAAATATTTAAATAGGAATTTTAGATACTGAATTATAATTCCAAAGACACCCAAGTACATGGGAAAATACCAAAAATCCAATGACAAACAAAATCCAGAACACCCCTAGGCACTAGATAGTCTCGGGCCCCATGTACCTCGTACCTCGGTGTAATGTAACCATAGTAAAATCTGTTCTCGTGCATGAGCCACTAGTAGGGAACATACCCATAACCTAGTGGTCCCCAATATTCATCCACATAGTTTAGTTAGAGTTTTCGTCATCCAAATTCTAAGTGAAATAGTGACAAAACCCATACGGTCCACTAGCCGTACTAGTACAAATCTGTCCCACCTATGTACCTGGGCATCCCCCTTTGTGCTCAAACAATTTCAGGATTTAAAGCATATAAATTTTAATTTAAAACACCACCATTTGTCACATACACCAAATATAGTAGCTATCGCATTTTATACCACTTAAAACACACAACAAACACTTTGAATTTGAATAAATCAATTTCTCAAAATCCAGTGTTGTTTTGCACACAAAACCCTTTCAGAAACCCACTTGTATACAATGTTCACACTTGTAAGTTACCAAAACAGTAAAGGCAGCCCAATAAATTTCAATTAAAACAATAAATCAATTTTCAGGCATCCCCATGTTAAACAAGAAGTGTTATCTTTGTAAAACCTTCATTTTCACACAAAAGTGGAGCCAAAACATCACTTTCTTTACAAACACAATTAAAACCCATTTTTGTAGTCGTAACCAAAAGGGATAATCATTATAAACATTATTTTATACCTTGTTAAAGGTAAATAAAAACAAATAAGTATTTATAGGGCATCCCCAAATAAACAAATAAAACATTTCTTTTGAAAACCCCCAATTTCACACCAAATTGGCATTTAAAATTCACTTGCAATAGAAACATCATTAGAAACAATTTCTTCAGCAATAATAAAATGATATAAATATGAAATTATGATAAATAAATAATTCTAATACACCATGATTGCATCAACATTGTAATCACTTACCAAATCAAATGAAACCATTGAATCCTTTGTATGAAAACACCAACGCAACACTACCACACCTCAAGAACGGTAGATCAAACCTAAAAATAGAAAATTGGACAAAGAAAACCAAAGGATAAACCTTAGGTTCTAACCACTACCCACTGGTCATTTTTCACTTTAATGAAAAGGGAGGAAACCCTAAAAAAATAGAATGAAACCCTAATCAATTTGAAAGGGAAATGAAATGGACTAAATTACTTGAGAAATCAAGAATGAATCTCCCCAAAACACCAGTATCTGAAATTGAAAAAGGCCAAAAATCAGTGAATGTTCTAACAAGAATTATTATGTCATTTATGAATTGTAATGTAGGGAAAATAGTATTAATTGAGAGAGTTATGATTGAATGAACATACCTCATCAAATCTGGCCGATTTTAGAAACCCTAAGATGTTCGTCCCTAAATCGTGATTTCTAAGAGCTCCAAAGAGGGGGTAAAGAGTCTGGGGGAGTGGATGGGTGTAACAGGGGAATATGAGGTTTGGAATCACCGACAACTACTAAAAATTGAATAAGTTATTAAATAAATAATCTTAATTTTTAAAACCAGATATGGGCATCCGGGCAGGCCAAATCTCTTAAATAAAAACCAACATAAACCTTGGTTATGGATTTCCAAAGGTTCCAAATTTTAATTTTGGAGTTAATATATTAGGGGATGACATTTAGTAGTTGGAATGAGTGAATAATATTAAAAAATTAATAAGTTATTAAAGAAAAAAATTAATTTTTAAATCTGGAATTGTGCTCACGGTTTGGCCCAATTCATGAAAACTCATCCATTCTCCATAAAACCTTTGGAAACCCATAAAACAAAGAATTAATGGAAATTAAAATAAAAATACATTTAAAATAATATATGTATGTGACAATTCTCCCCTCCATGAAAACTTTCCTCCCCAGAAAGTCACAGCAAGGCCCAAGCAACAACCAAACCCAACTGAGAAACTAAGAGGTACTCCCTTGCCAGGTTTCTCCCCCAAAGGGAAAAACACCTCCAGTGTTCAATGAAGGAAGGAATACTCTCACAAACATAACTTACACCACTTTCCGGAAACAGTCAAGAACATTCATACTTTATCCCAAAATAAAACTCCTCAAACACAATCCGAACAAGACTCAAGAAATTCACCGAAACGAACAACAACTTCAAACAATGTTACATTTACCTTACATTAACTAAACCATTGGGCACTCTCCAGTCCCAATGTTTACTCTAGAAATATTTTTGTAGATAGATAACTATGAATGAGACTATCTACACCATTCCAAGACCATGTAAAATTATATGTTACTGGTACGGGGGGACATAAATACGCTCCCCACCATAAGAGAGAACCAATAATTTTTTTCAGAGACAGAATCAGGAGACTGACAGGGGAGGCCTAAATGGACTCACCGGAAAAAAGGATATACTTCCATTAGAAATTTAAAAAAGAACTTATATAAGACTCATATTGGGTCTCCCCTCCATAAGAACCAACCATCTTAACCAACCAGCACTGGCCGGTAAAGAAAGACCCCAATATTTAAAGAGTTGGGGTGACCACATGGTTAGTTTGCACAGTTTGGGAAACCATAGGGTAATAGTGTGGATCCATCTATCCACATGATTTTTTAGGGCATGGTCACTATTAACCAAGTGAAAAATATGTTCTCAAATAGTCTAGACAAACTTCAAACCTTTCTCCAAAGACTCAGTGGAAACCAAAAGGGGAGGGAATAACATTGGGAGATGACATGGGTACATGGCCCTCCACCTATTTCCACTAAAGAAGGAAAATAGAAGAATGATTATGAAAGCATATGTTTAAACTCTTCCTAAATTTCATACGGAGGATAAGACATTGTACAATGGTTTAAACGACCCTGTGATTTCCACTGACTACAGGCCAACTTCTCTCCGAGACCTATGGCTGGAGCTCAAATGATTGAAGCTTCTTCGGCCTCGTAGTTAGGCTTTGGAAACCCCATGAATGATAATTATTCTTTCGGAGCAACCAACAACTACAATGAAATCCCCGATAAGTTTTCCAAGACATAACACATTCCAAACTCACTTTACCCTAACTCAGAATTTCCCTGAAACAAGGCCTTAAATTATGCACACACATCACACCTTGTTTGTTCGGGTGAGAAACAATAGAAATAAAGAAAACCAGTACTCACATTCCTCTAAAATTGAATATTTTTAAGCTTTTTCCAAGGGATACATTCTCTCACCATAACAGAGACTCTCATATGATTCCACATCTTTCACTTTTACAATCTATCGAGCCCATGACATCATAAGGCATCACCGAACATGACCATTGCGACTGATATAAACAATTCATGGAGAGGGACCTTATACAACATCCCCAAACAACACACAATTCTAGAAACTAGCCACAATATCCTATCGTGACCATATTTTACACACCTATGGTTTAACATGAATTCATACATCAAAAAAACTTTGAAGAACCCAAAGGTCCTCTTAGACACCATCTAGACACTCATTCACACTAACAACCCTAGACCACATCCACCTTCGATGTATCAAGAAACATAAGAAACTAAGGTATCTTTGAACGTTCCACGAGCACTATCCCATTACAAGAGGATCTAAAAATCAAAGAAAGGAAATGGTGTAGATTCAATCTAAAAATCTCAAGAAAAATATTCCTTATATTGATCAACTAGAGGGTCATAAAAAGGAAAAACAATCTGGGTTGCACTTCAGTTGTGCACTAACCCTTAATGGGGCTTACCTTATCCAATGATTGAACCAAAGGATCCAACCAACATGGTCCATTGGTCACGATATACCACAATCTAGATCCAAACACATGAAGGGAACCACCATAAAGGCATCCCAAAACATTTTTCAAAAGAGACCACTAATCGTCCCTACAACACAGCTCACCGACCAAACACAAACCCAAAACACAGTTCAAACAGGAGGGGTTATTGGACTCAAAACATCCCACAACATCAATATTATCAAAAACCCATAATAAAAACTATACCAAACTATTCATCAAGACAACATGTTTTTCTTTAAAACTATATCTTTGAAAACAAACTGTTTAGCAGTAAGCATATCCACCAATGGTACCCCGTGGGCCTCACACATGCATGTTTTTGTGCCACACCAGGAACCCTCCTCATATCTGTCCCGGCACTCATCATGTCATTCCATCAACCATCCATCATCCCATATAACCCCATGCATGTGGTTACTAATGGAAATACAAAAGGATAAAATAAATTTTATTTCCAATTTTCAAAACCAAAACGGTCAACCAACACATCCTTTTTTTCAAATCTGCTAACCAGGAGATCAAAATCCCAATTCAAATATTACTAAAATTTTCAGAAAGACACAAACATTTATACAAGAACTCAATTTCAAGATATTCACATCAATTTCAAAACATCTAATCCCATTAAAACACCATTTTATTGTTTATAAAACTCTATTGGAAACACTTTCCAAAACCGAAATCAATATAGTTCCTTCTTTCAAAAGAGGTGTAAGAACACCATTTTCCATTTCAAAATAATTCTGAAAATTCAGTTCCACCATTTCATTAACAAAACATTTCCCTCATTTTTTGAAAATAATTTCAAAAAAAACATTACGCTTCTTAAAACAAAGTCACTTTAAAACCAAAGTCCAAGATTTAAAAACTAAAGAACACAAGACAATGTGAGGGGAAACTAGTTTCAGTGGGTGACTTGGACATATGGTTGGTGACCATAATCCAATCACTTCATAGTAACCAAGAGTGTACTAGGGAAGATCCTTGGCTCCACATGGCTTAACAAGCCCTGCGAACTCACTGAGACCATTAACCCAACTCTCTTTTCATTTCCCCTAACCATCATCAAACCAAGAAAACCAATGGACTTAGATAAAACCTGAATTCACCTGAAAACAAGAATCCTTTCTTGAGTTGTGTTGATTAGGCACACTACCCATAACTAGAATACCAATTCCCTACAATCCTAACTCCATACAATCCTGACTCTTCCCCAAATAACATGACACAAAGTGTTAACCTGAACTAGCTCTGATACCATTTTGTCACATTCTGAATCTGGTCGCCACCAAAACTGGCACGAAAACCAGCCCGTGACAAGGCCCGCAGGGCGTTTCTTATCCCCACAGGCTGGTACAAGTGCCCGGGTATCATTTATCTTGGTTTGGGAATAATTTACCCGAATATGTATAGGTAAAACACCAAAAAGATTTGATAAAATGAATCTGAAAAAGTCATACAAACAAGGTTTATAAAAAAATCCATAACTAAATACATAAGTTCAAATGAAATAAAAAAGGTCCAAAGACACAATGGAATAGAAACAAAACAGCCCCATGGACTCCACATGACAAGGGGACATCACCCCCAAGCCGTCTCCACTACTCCGCCCCAAGGATGAGGACTAACACCCTGAACTGCCATCACCCTTAGCCTTTTATTTACCTGGGTCAAAAAAAAGTCTACTTACACCCAAGGGGTGTAAGTAGGGTGTGAGCCTAAGCTCAATAAGATACCACCCTATGATTCCAAGGTTCATGCAATACAAGGTGAAAAAGCAAGCAGTTTTAATATGCAATGAAAAGCAGTGACAAATTCCATGAAATGCAACTTTAAATTGAAATAAAATTTCAAGATAAAACTTTCAGAATTTAAACACATTTAAATATGAATGTTATATAATGAAATATAATTCCAAAGACACCCAAATTCATGGGAAAATACCAAAAATAAAATGAGAAACAAAATCGGGAACACCCCAAGGCACTAGATAGTCTCAGGCCCCACGTACCTCGTACCTCGGTGTAATATAACCATAGAAAAATCTGTTCTAGTTCACAAGACACTAGTATAAAACATACCCATAACCTTTTGGTCCCCAGTCATCATCCACATACTTTAGTTAGAGTTGTCGTTATCCAAATTCTATGTGAAACAAGGACAAAACCCATCTTGTCCACTAGACGTACTAGTACAAATCTTCCCCACCTAGGTACCTGGGCTTCCCCCTTTGTGCTCACTCAATTTCAGGATTTAAAACATATACTTTTTAATATAAAACACCACTACTGGTCACATACACCAAATATAGTATCTATCACATTTTATACCACTTAAAACACACAACAAGCACTTTGAATTTGAATAAATCAATTTCCCAAAATCTAGTGTTGTTTTGCACACAAAACCCATTAAGAAACCTACATGTACAATATTTTCACACTTTTAAGTTACCAAAAAAGTATAGGCAACCCTATATATTCAACTAAAACAGCAAATCAATTTTATTTCATCCCCATGTTAAACGAAAAGTGTTAACTTTGTAAAACCTTCATTTTCACACAAAAGTGGAGCCAAAACTTCACTTTCTTTACAAACTTAATTAAAACCCATTTTTGCAGTAATAACCAAAGGAGATAAACATTATAAACAGTATTTTATTCCTTATTATATGTCAATAAAAACAACTAAGTATTTATAGGACATCCCCAAATAAACAAATAAAACATTTCTTTTGAAAACCCCCAATTTCACACCAAATTGGCTTTTAAAATTCACTTGCAATAGAAACATCATTAGAACCAATTTTTTGCAGAAATAATAAAATGATATAATTCTGAAAATACGATTAATACAGCATGTTAATATACAATGATTGCATCAAAATTGGAATCACCTACCAAATCAAATGAAACCATTGAATCCTTTGTGCGAAAACACCAACGCACCACCGTCGCACCACAAAAAGGGTAGATCAAACCTAAAAATAGAAAATAGGACCAAGAAAACCCAAGGTTAAACCTTAGGTTCTAACCCTTACCTACTGGTAATTTTTCACTTAAATGAAAAGGGAGGAAAACCTAGAAAAATAGAATGAAACCCTAATCAATTTGAAAGGGGAAATGAAATAGACTAACTTGAGAAATCTTGAATGAATCTCCACAAAACACCAGTATCTTAAATTGAAAACGGCCAAACCTCTGGGGATGTTCGAACAAGAATTATTAGGTCATTTATAAATTGGAATTGAGGGAAAATAGTATGAATTCATAGAGTTATGATTAAATGAACATACCACATCAAATCTGGCCGATTTTAGAAACCTTAAGATGTTCGTCCCTAAATCGTGATTTTTAAGAGCCCCAAAGAGGGGCTAAAGAGGCCGGGGGAGCGTTTGGGTGTAAGGGGAGAATATGAGGAATGGAATCACCGAAATATACATAATATTGAATATGTTATTAAATAAATAAAATTAATTTTTTAAACTGGATATGGGCTTCTGGGCAGGCCCGATCACTTAACTAAAAACCAAAATAAACCTTGGTTATAGATTTCCAAAGGCTCCAAATTTTAATTTTTGTGTTAATATTTTAGGGGAGGACATTTAGGAGTTGGAATGACTAAAAAATATTAAAAAATGAATATGTTATAAAAGAAACAAAATTTATTTTTAAATCTGGAATTGGGCTCACGGTTTGGCCAAATTCATGAAAACTCATCTATTCTCCATAAAACCTTTGGAGACCCCCAAAAAAATCATTAATTGAAATTAAAATAATAATACATTTAAAATAATCTATTTATGTGATAATATATATGATATATATGAAATCTATATCATGAATTCAATTCTGGATATAATGGATATTTCTCCACATGAACAAATTGTAATTATAAGAATTTTATTTTTGACTCAAATACCAATGATCGACAAAATGACCGTTATTAACATAAATAATTAAATAATGGTAATATCATGGAAATAAGTGATATAAAAGGAATAATGTACTTGAAAAAGAGTCCTAAGAAAGTAGGAGATAACTCTAGTTTATTATTCCGAGGATTAAAGAACGATCGAGTCAAGTCGGACACGAGGTAATGGACTTCGTCGCAATCTCATTTCATTGAGGCATATTTTGTTTTATAAAAAACATTCTTATATACGGTTTATGAACCCCTTTGACTTTTACATTTATTCAAAAGGAATATTTTTTATACGAAATGTTTTACTAAACGAAAAAAAGGAATTTTTTTTCTCGTACGTATGCAGCCACGATGACTTCTCCACCGCTGTGACCATTATTTTTGTTTCAGCTTCCTCAACAAGCCATAACTTTTTTTAAATGAAAACTAAATACCAAGTTTTAATTTTCTTTTATTTTGGTATTGAAAATGGTTTTTATAATTTTTTTATTATATCAATGTGTTTTTGATATCTTGTGATTGAAATATGGAAATGTTATGTTTCCTTTATGCATGTTTTATGTGATACGATTATGTTATGGTTTATTATATGTTTAAACCTTTTCATATAAGCAATGAATTAGACATAATAAGTTACGGGTGGAGCCTGCTATAGCTTTTCGATGCATCGGTAGGTCTCATGAGACAAACTAGTGTATTGACACGAGGTCTTTACAAAATCTTATTTTTAGTCTTGGCACGAGGCCTTGGCTACGTGGTTATGATAGTCTGGCATTATGCATTCCATCATTACGAAAGTGGTTATTGATATTGTATGTGATTATTCGACTAGTAGAATATTCATGTGAATAATTAAATGGAATTATTTCATTTTATTTTTTCTATATTATGCTAATGTTCAAGTTTAAAAGGCTTTTATTTTATTTATACATTGCCTTAAATGTTTATGCTTATGAAAGCTTCCGCTATATTGTTATATTTACTGAGAATCTGAGATCACCCATTTCTATGTTTTATTTTTCCTAGTATGTGAAGAAATATTTTATGACTAACCTATAGGGATAGTCTTAAGGGGATATGTGTGTGGACTATGGAGACAATGTTATTTTTGTTTTCCACTTTATGATGTAATGTAACATTTATGAATGTATCTAGTGTTTCCAAGGCTACTAAACTAATTAGACTTTCGAGACATGATCATTTCTGATCATGCCAATGTTACGTAATAATGCACTGACTCTGGGTAACTGGGGTCGGGGCGTTACAGTTTTTATCATAGGTAGTTTATTACTAACCTTGGAAGCTATATTTAGATAAACTCTGATTAGAGCACATAGCCCTAATATAGACGTTGAGAATTAGTATAGAAGAACTTCTTAGAATTTTGTTATTATAGAGATTTTGTGAGTTTTTCAAGCAATACATCCCTGTCTGGATACGAGCAGGTAGAGGCGCATATGGCACAGATGTACCTAGGGGTAAAAACTGAAAACACTTCTTTGAGCTAGACTCGAATGGGAACTGGTGCACGACAACGGGCCTTGCTGCACTCTTGGTTACAACACTCTCAGAGGACATGCTTAGGATAATTCATGATTTCTTTACAAACCATTATGAAGGGTTTATGAGTATATACTTCCTCAAAGAAAATGTTTTTTATGGATTATATCCATAACTAGTTCAATTTATGTTAAGTGTTTTACATGTTTGGAATTATGTACTTCGATTCATAAACTAATCGAGTTTATGACATTGTTTAGAAATGGCGCCCAGTGGAAGGAGTGGAAACAGTATCAATGCATGCAATCCATGTAGGGATTGCCCTCCTGCGCAAAATAATTATAATGGAGCTGCTGATACAACTGGTGTTGATTAGCTTATCACCATACTGGGACAACTCACTGAGGTTATGAATAATAACTGTACTCATAGGGAGAACCCTGATCTGCAATGTGGAGGATTAATTATAGACCGCTTCCTGAGGAAAAAACACCAACATTCAATGGGATTAAAAATCCCTTAGTAGCTGAGAAATGGATAAATTCCCAAGAGAAAATATTTTAGGCTTTGCGGAGTAGTGAAAGGGAAAAGGTTATCATTGCAGTTTACCGCCTCACTAGAGATGCTGATCAATGGTGGTCATTGATTCAAAACAAAAAGGAAGATGAAGAGGTATCAAATATGGAATAGAGGGAGTTCAAAGAGCTTTTCTTATAAAAAATACTAAATCCATGTCCATCGAGCAGATATGGAAAGGCAATTTCTGAGTCTGAGACAAAAGGAGGATGATAATGTCACAAAGTATGAGTCCAACTTTACAAGGTTAGCGAGACATGCTGTAGATTATATACATAACCCAAAAAAGTAATATTGATCGTTTCTTTGATGGGTTAAAACCATTTCCCCATTGAGCGTTAGTATCACAATCCTTCTCATCATACAATGATATTGTCTGAAGTGCTATCAATACAGAAAATGAATTCACTAAGTCTTATGACAACAAAGTAAAGCAAGAGAAGAAGAGAACGGTGGAACAAGAGGCAGATAAAAGGAAAAGGGGAAAAGAGGATTTTCCATTATGTGATAATTTTGGTAAGAATCACCCCGGTACTTTCCTAAATGGAATGGGAGTTTGTTACAAATGTTTAGAAAAGTTCACCAGGTTCGTGATTGTAAGGGATAGAAAGAGGCTATTAATGTTAAATGCTACAATTCTAGAGAAATGGGGAATTATGAAAATGAATTCCCTAAGAGTCAGGGAAACTAACCTCAGAAAATGCCAAGGGATCAAGGCCAATCTTATGATGTTACTACAGTTGAAGTGGAATAATTAATGTATTGGTTCTTTTGGACGCAAGGATTATATTCTGGTTATAAGAATAATGTGATATATATATGTATTGTACTGCAGTACTTGTTGTTTTCATTAAGATTTTAATATGATTAAGGTAATCATTTTTTTAGTCTGTGAAAATAAGAGAAACTATACTTTGTTTGGGGAACCTGATGAATTGATTTTGGAATTTAGATACCATTTAGAGAAAGTCTGGACAGAGGTATTTTGGATAACTATAAATGTTGGTATGGATTAAGTATAACTTTGGATCGTATTTTTTATGGTAAAAACATTTCTGAATATTAAATTTGGAATATTATAATACTATAGTTTTTGGAAAAGGACAACCTGCAGGTCGGGGGATAACCTGCTACGTCGGACAAAGCTGTAGGAATCGAACCCAGAACCATAGTTCGACAGGACTTTATTACCTACCACTAGCCTACAGGAAGTCCCTAGTTATTACAAAATATTTTTCCTAATCTAAATGGTATGTGTTAATATTTTGAACCTTGTACCATTAGGATAAATATAATATTTTTTAGTTCTATTATCTTTTTGAGTGAAAGATGAGTTTTTGAAGGTTTAAACTCTACATTTAGAGTATATATATATATACCTCTCTCTTAATATATGAATAAAATAATTCTTAAACATTACGAAAGTGATATTAAAAAAAGTGTTATCCTAATACCTTATGTTTTGTTGAACTGATGATATTGTAAATCGCCATAGATTGAAGGCTTTGAGGCCCTCAATTTTACACTTGTTTGTGATTGATGACCTCAATCAATCTGTAGAAATATTTATGTTTTTCCTTCAATTATATGTCTCTGATTTCCACCAATGTTCTCCTAATCGATATTATTATTTTCTGGTGACTTTTTTCCTTTACGTTTCCGTCTTATTAAGGCTAAATTTAATTAACCTTATTTCCAATGAGGGTTTTCCAAAAAGGAATTTTTTGTTTTCAAACTTTTATTTCTGAAGAACGTTTTCAAATTATGAGGATGCAATTTATTGAAGGAGGGGAGAATTTAACACCCTAAGCTTCCATTGTATGCTTCTCTTTGAATAATAGAGCAGCGTGTGTTATACGCAACCTCAAGTTCTAACACACCGCGACCAATCAAAGTAGTCGTTATGAATAGTAATACTCACCTTTTGAAATTATATAAATTTTATATTTCAAAATGGACTTTGTTTTTGGATTTGTAATATCTAATTTATCCTAGGGTGAAATTTTGGAACTTTTCGGATAACTTTTATATTTTGATGAATAGTTAAAATTACTAAATTTTAATTAAAAACAAATTTTTTAATCAAAATAATTAATAGTGATAAATTAAATACTGAGTGCCTTTATAGTATAATTAGAATATAATTTTACCATTTTATCCAATGGTGTTCCTTAGAATAAATTTTACTTTGAAATTGGACATAAACAATTGTCAATCTTTTGATTGATATTGTTTCTTAAAAACACGCTATTTGTTTTGACCACATGAATTAATTATAAAATCAATTAATGAAACATATATGTTTGGAATTTTGTAAAATAGACATAATTTTTGAATTTGGAATATCAAATATAGCTTAGATTTAATTTTTGGTATTTTTCTGAAAAACATTGATTTTTGATGAATAGTGAATCCACTAAGTGACAGTTAAAAAACTGATTTCTTGTTTAAATGAAACATTACCACTTCTACAAATTGAATTTCAAAAAATCTGACATACATGGTTGTAATTAGGAAGTAAAATTTTTTTCAATGGGATAAAAATAATTTTTGGTGAATAGTATCTTTTAAGTTTTATTAATCGCGATTAAAGGTAATTAGTGTAATTTAAGGTAAATATATTGTATTGATAATATGAAATCACCTTTACACTTGTCCTAACCTTATTGGATGAGTTATTTCCGACCAATACAATCCATGGGTCAACATTGGGACCCCATGGAGCCACCTGTGTAAGAAAATGACATTAATAACTTTTTATTTAAAGTAAAATTAAAATTGTCACAAACATGTGTTGTTTTACTAAAACAATTATTACATGGGGTTATATAAGTTACCATTTAGACTATAAATATTCATTGGAAAGCTAAAAATATTTCCAATAGCATGATATTTTTTTATAATTTTTAGACATTAAATAAATTAAATTTGTTAGGACACCATGATGATACAACGATTACCTCATTAATTAAGGATTTAAATAAAATGAAAAGATAATGTAAAATATAAGACATACACTTGTAAAAAACTTATTAGTTGACTATATTTCGAACCATTATCACATTATCCTCGAAATAAATAATTTTGGGAACTTTAAAATCTCAAAGTCATAATATAAAAAAGTAACATTTCTTGACTTTCCAAGAGTGCACCTCCTCTCTTCTTATAAAAGGCCCCCACCTCTACCACCTTATTCACACCATCAAAGCCATTTGGATCGGCCAAACTCTACCCAAATAATCTCTCAACTTCTCTCTCTTACTCCTAGAAGCCTCACATTGGGCACAAGTCTTCCCAAGGAAGCCTTTGCCTCAAATCAAAAAGAGTTACCCGATTTTAAGGTGATGTCTTCTCTTATGTTATTTTGTTTTATTTTACTTCTCCAACCCCTTAAACTCTTTTTATTCCATTATTTTGTAACAAAACAAGTATCTTCAATATACTAGTATGTTTTTGTGATAATTAATTTATTTACAGTTACACACACCTTCGTCTAATGGTTAAAGAAGATACTATTTCTGTGGGTGGCGAATTACTGCCTCACGAAACGATGATTGTTCAATCTTCTTTTATCACCTTTCATGGTGGCCATGAAGACGTCACTATATTTATTTATGATATATATTATTTTTATGTTTTACTTATGCTCTTTTATTTTTCATTTATGGCATGCCTTTATGATTTCCATAATGGGTAAACGCGATAATTTCATTTTAGGAAGTGCGGACTATCGCCCCCTCAAAGTGATTTGAATCGTTAACGCCATATGTGGGACACATAAAGGATGACGTAAATGATATTATATATGATATTATACTGTAATTTTAATATAACTTTATATGATTATGATTTCATTCCATTAAATACGAAATAGAAATGAAAGTAGCGTTCATGCGTATGTACGGCTTACCGTCTCCATGAACGGTGCATTTCATTTCTTACCTCTAAATGTTATGTAATATTATAAATGAATGTATATACTTGATATATATGATATATATGATACCTACATCATGAATGTAATTCTGTATGTAATGTATATTTCTCCACATGATCAAATTGTAATTATAAAAAGATTATTTTTTACTCAAGTACCAAAGATCGACAAAACGACCGTTGTTAACTTAAATAATTACATAATGGTCATAACATGGTAATAAGTGATATAAAAGAAATAATGAACATGAAAAAGGTTCTTAAGAAAGTAGAAGTTATCTCTAGTTTATAATTCAGTGGATTAAAGAATGATTGAGTCAAGTTGGACACGAGGTAAGGGACTTCTTCTCAATCTCCTTTTATTGAGGCATATTTTGTTTTATACACAACTTTATTTTATACAGTGTATAAAAACCTTTGACTTTTACGTTTATTCAAAAGGAATATTTTTTATACATTGCGTTTTACTAAATTAAAAAAGGAATGTTTTTTGTCGTACGTATGCAGCAATGACGACTTCTCCGCCGTCGTGACCATTATTTGAGTTTCGGCTTCCTCTACAAGGCATAAATTTTTTTAAATGAAAACTAAATACCATGATTTAGTTTTCTATTCTTTTGGTATTGAAAATGGTTTTTATAATGTTTTTATTATATCAATATGTTTTTGATATCTTGTTATTGAAATGTGGAAATGTTATGTTTCCTTTATGCATGTTTTATGTGATACGATTATGTTATGGTTTATGATATGTTTAAGCCTTTTCATATAAGGAATGCATTAGACATAATAAGTGATGGGTGGAGCCCGCTATAGCTCCTCGATGCATCGGCAGGTCTCATGAGACAAACTAGTGTCCTGGCACGAGGCCTTTACAAAATCTTATTTTTAGTCTTGCCACGAGGCCTTGGCTACGTGGTTATGATAGTCTGGAATTATGCATTCCATCATTACGAAAGTAGTTACTGATATTGCATGTGATTATTTGACTAGTAGAATATTTATGTGAATAAGTAAATGGAATTGTTTCATTCTATTTTTTCCATGTTATGCTAAAGTTCAAGTTTAAAAGGCTTTTGTTTTATTTATACATTTCCTTAAATGTTTATGCTTACTTATGAAAGCTTCCGCAATATTTTTATCCTTACTATGCATCTGAGATCACCCCTTTCTATGTTTTACTTTCCCCAGGATGTGAAGAAATAGTTTATGACTGACCTATAGGGATAGTATGAAGGGGATATGGGTGTGGACTATGGAGACTATGTTATTTTAGTTTTCCACATTATGATTTAATGTAACATTTATGAATGTATCTAGTGTTTCAAGGGCAACTAAACAAATTACTCTTTCGAGACTTGATCTTTTGTGATCATGCCAATGTTACGTAATAATGCACTGACTATGGGTAACTGGGGTCGGGGCGTTATAGTTGGTATAAGAGGTAGTTTAGTACTAACTTTAGAAGTTATATTTAGATAAAATCTGATTAGAGCACATAAACCTAAGATAGACGTTGAGGATTAGTATAGAAGAACTTCCTAGAATTTTGGTATTATAGAGATTTTGTGAGTTTTCTGAGCAATACATCCATGTCTGGATACGAGGAGGTAGACGCGGCTCTGGCACAGATGTACCTAGATATAAAACCTGAAAACACCGCTTGGATCTAGAATTGAATTGGAACTGGTGCACGACAATGGGCCTTGTTGCACCCTTGGTTACAACACTACCGTGGGATATGCTTAGGATAATTCACAATTTCATTAAAAACCATTATGAAGGGCTTATGAGTATATACTTCCTCAAAGAAAACATTTTTTTATGGATTATATCCATAAATAATTCAATTTATGTTAAGTGTTTTACAAGTATGGAATTATGTACTTCGATTCATAAACTAATCTAGTTTATGAAATTGTTTAGAAATGGTGCCTAGTGGAAGGAATGGAAACTATATCAATGCACGCACTCCATGTAGGGATTCCCTCCTACCAAAGATAATTATAATGGAGATGATGATACAACTGGTGCTGATCAGCTTATCACCATATTGGGACAACTCACTCAGGTTATGAATAATAACCTTACTCATATGGAGCACCCTGATCCGCAACGTAGAGGATAAATTATAGACCTCTTCATGAGGCAACAACCACCAATATTCAATGGGATTAAAAATACCTTAGTAGCTGAGAAATGGATAAATTCCCTAGAGAAATTATTTCAGGCTTTGGGGAGTAGTGAAAAGAAAAGGTTATCATGGCAGTTTATGACCTCACTAGCGATGCTGATCAACGGTGTTCATTGATTCACAACACAAAGGAAGATTATGAGGTATAAAATATGGAATGGAGGGAGGTCAAAGAGCTTTTCTTAGAAAAATACTATCCTCATGACCATCGAGCAGATATGGAAAGGCAATTTCTGAGTCTGAGACAAAGGAGGATGAGAATGTCGCAAAGTATGAGTCCAACTTTCCAGGTTAGCAAGACAAGCTGTAGATTATATATGTAACCCAAGAAGTAAGATTGATCATTTCTTTTAAGGTTAAAACCATTTCTCTTTTGAGCTTTAGTATCACAATCATTCTCATCATATGAAGATATTGTCTCAAGTGTTATCAATACAGAAAAGGAATTCCTTAAGTGTTATGACAACAATGGAAATCAAGAGAAGAAAAGAACAGTAGAACAATAGATAGATAAAGGGAAAAAAGGAAAGAAGGACTTTCCATTATGTGATAATTTTGGGAAGAACCACCCCGGTACATGCCTAAAGGGAATGGTAGTTTGTTACAAATGTGGAGAAAAAGGTCACCAGTCTCGTGATTGTAAGGAATAGAAAGAGGATATCAATGTTAAATGCTACAATTGTAGAAAAATGGGGAATTCTGAAAATGAATGCCCTAAGTGTTAGGGAAACTAAAATCAGAAATGGCCAAGGGATCAAGGCCAATATTATGATGTTACTACAGTTTAAGTGGAATAATTAATGTATTGGTGCTTTTGGAATCAAGGATTATATTCTGGTTATAAGAATAATGTGACATATATAAGGATTGTACTACAGTACTTGTTGTTTTCATTAAGATTTTAATATGATGAAGGTAATAATATTTTTATTATGTGACAATAAGAGAAACTATACTTTGTTTTCGGAATATGATGATTTTATTTTGGAATTTAGATACCTTTTAGAGAATGACTGGACATAGGTATTTTGGATAACTATAAAGGTTGGAATGGATTAAGTATAACTTTGGATAGTATTTATTAATGTTAAAACATTTCTGAATATTATATTTGGAATATTATAATACTATAGTTTTAGGAAAAGGACAACTTGCAGGTTGGGGGTTAACCCGTCACGTTGGAAAAAGCTGTAGGAATCGAACCCACAACCATAGTGGGACATGCCTTTATTACCTACCAATGGCCTATAGGAAGTCCCTGGGTATTACAAAATAGTTTTCCTAATCTAAATGGTATGTGTTAATCTTTGGAACCTTGTACGATTAGGATAAATATAATATTTTTTAGTTATATTATCTTTTTGAGGGAAAGATGAGTTTGTGAAGGTTAAAACTCTACTTTTCGAGTATATATATATATACATTTCTCTTAATCTATGAGTAAATTAATTCTTAAACATTATGAAAGTGGTATTAAAAAAATTTATCCTAATACATTATGTTTTGTTGAACTAATGATATTTTAAATCACCATGGATTGAAGGCTTTGAGTGCCTCAATTTTACACTTGTTTATGATTGATGACCTCAATCAATCCCTATAAATATTTATTTTTTTCCTCCAATTATATGTCTCTAATTTCCATTAATGTTCTCCTAATCGAGATCATAATTTGGTGGTGACTTTTTCCATTTCCCTTTCCCTCTTATTAAGGCCAAATTTAATTATCCTTATTTCTGATGTGGGTTTTCTACAAAGGTATTTTCTATTTTCAAACATTTATTTCCGAAATACTTTTCAAATTTCTAGGATGCAATTTATTTAAGGAGGGGAGAATGTAACACCCAAAACTTACATGGTATGCTTCTCTTTGAATAATAGAGCAGCAGGTGTTGTACGCAACCTCAAGTTCAAACACACCGTGACCAATTAAAGTAGCTGTTATGAATAGTAATACCCACCTTTTGAAATTATATAAATTTTTTATTTCAAAATGGACTTTATTTTTGGATTTGGAATATCTAATTTATCCTAGGGAGAAATTTTGGAACTTTTCAGATAACTTTTATATTTTTGATGAATAGTTAAAATTACTAAATTATAATTAAAAACAAATTTTTTAATCAAAATAATTAATAATGATAAATTATACTATTGATTGCTTTTAAAGTATATTTAGAATATAATTTTACCATTTTATCCAATGGTGGTCATTAGAATTAATTTCACTTTGAAATTGGACATAAACAATTATCAATCTTTTGATTGATATTGTTTCTTAAAAACCCGCTATTTGTTTTAACGATGGGAATTAAATATAAAATAAATTAATGAAACTTATATGTTTGGAATTTTTTAAAATAGAACTCATTTTTGAATTTGGAATATCAAATATAGCTTAGACGTAATTTTTGGTATTTTTTTGAAAATCATCGATTTTTGATGAATAGTGAAACAACTAAGTGGCAGTTAAAAAACTGATTTCTTGTTTAAATGAAACTTTACCACTTCTAAAAATTTAATTTCAAAAATATTACATTCATGTTTGTAATTAAGAAGTAAAATGTGGTTCAATGGGATGAAAATAATTTTTGGTGTATAGTAACTTTTAAGTTTTATCAATCGAGATTAAAGGTAATTAGTATAATTTAAGGTAAATATAATGTATTAATAATATGAAATCACATTTACACTTGTCCTATCCTTATTGTGTGAGTGATGGCCGACCAATACAGTCCATGGGATAACTTGGGGACCCCATGGAGCCACCTATATAAGAAAATGACATTAATAAATTTTTATTTAAAGTAAAAAATAAAATTGTCACAAACATGTGTTGTTGTACTAAAAAATTATTACATGGGGTTATATAAGTTAACATTTCGACTATAAATATTCATTGGAAATCTAAAAATATTTCCTACATCATGATTTTTTTTATAATTTTTAGACATTAAATATATTAAATTTTTTATGACACTATGATGATGCAACAATTACCTCATTAATTAACGATTTAAATAAAATGAAAATATAATGTTAATTATAAGACATAAATTTGTCAAAAACCTATTGGATGAGTATACTTAAAACCCTTATAACCTTATCCTTTAAATATATAACTGTGGGACCTTTAAAATCCGAAAATCATTATATAATAAAGTAACATTTCTTGACTTTACTAGAGTTCCCCTCCTCTCCTCTTATAAAAGACCCCACCTCTACCACCTTATTCACACCTTCAAAGCCATTTTTCTCGGACAAACTCTACATCAATACTCTCTCAACTTCCCTCTATTATTCATAGAAGCCTCACTTTGGGAAGAAGTCTTCCCAAGGATGCCTTTGGATCAAATCAAAAAGATTTACCCAATTTTAAGGTAATGTCTTCTCTTTTGTTCTTTTGTTTTATTTTGCTTCTCCAACCCCTTAATCACTTTTAATTACTTTATATAGTAACAAAACCAGTATCTTCAATATACTAGGATTTTTTATGAAAATTATTTGATTTACACTTACACACACCTTCGTCTAATGGTTAAAGAACATACTGTTTCTTTGGGTGGTGAATTACTGCCTCACGAAACGATGATTGGTCAATAATCTTCAAACACCTTTCATGGTGGCCATTAAGATGTAACTATATTTATTTATCATATATATTATTTTTATTTTGTACTTATGCTTATGTATTTTTCATTTATGTCATGCCTTTATGATTTCCATTATAGGTAAATGCGATAATTTCATTTTAGGAAGTGTGGACAACCGCCCCCTCAAAGTGATTTGAATTGTTAACGCCATATGTGGGATGTATAAAGAATGGAGTAAATGATATTATATATGATATTATACTGTAATTATAATATTACATTATATCATTATGATTTCATTCAATTAAATACTAAATAGAAATGAAATTAGCGTTCCTGCATACGTAGGAATTACTGTCTCCATGAACGGTGCATTTCATTTCTTACCACTAAATGTTATGTAATATTATAAATTCATGTATATAATGGATATATATGATATATATGATATCTATATAATGAATATAATTCTGGATATAATGGATATTTCACCACATGAACAACTTGTAATTATAAGAAGATTATTTTTGACTCATGTACCAAAGATCGACAAAACGACCGTTATTAACTTAAATAATTACATAATGTTTATAACATGGTAATCAGTAATATAAAATGAATAATTAACTTTAAAAAGGTTCTTAAGAAATTATAAGTTAACTCTAGTTTATTATTCAGGAGATTAAAGAACAATCGAGTCAAGTCAGACATGAGGTAAGGGACTTCGTCTCAATCTCCTTTTATTGAGGCATATTTTGTTTTATACACAAGTTTCTTTTATACCGTGTATAAATGCCATTGAATTTTACATTTATTCAAAAGGAATAATTTTTATACGAATCATTTTACTAAATGAAAAAAATGAATTTTCTTTGTACATATGCAGCGACAATGACTTCTCTGCCACCGTGACCATTTTTTTGAGTTTCGGCTTCGTCTACAAGACATTAATTTTTTTTAAATGAAAAATAAATACCATGTTTTACTTTTTCTTTTATTTTGTTATTGAAAATGGTTTTTATAATGTTTTGATTATATCAATGTGTTTTTGAAATATTGTGATTGAAATTTGGAAATGTTATGTTTCCTTTATGCATGTTTTTTGTGATATGGTTATGTTGTGGTTTATGATATGTTTAAAACTTTTCATATAAGGAATGCATTGGACTTAATAAGTGACGAGTAGATCCCGCTATAGATCCTCGATGCATCGGTAGGTCTCATGGGACAAACTAGTTTCTTGGCACAAGGCCTTGACAAAATCTTATTTGTAGTCTTGGCACGAGGCCTTGGCTACGTGGTTATGATAGTCTGGAATTATGCATTCCATCATTATGAAAGTGGTTATTGATATTGCAAGTGATTATTATACTAGTATAATATCCATGTGAAAAAGTAAATGGAATTATTTCATTTTATTTTTGGAATATTATGCTAAAGTTATTGTTTAAAAGGCTTTTGTTTTTTTATACATTTACTTAAATGATTATGTTTACATATGAAAGCTTCTGCTATATTGTTATCCTTACTGAGCTTCTAAGCTCACCCCTTTCTATGTTTTATTTTTCCCAAGATGTGAATAAATATTTTCTGACTGGCCTACATGGATAGTTTGAAGGGGATATGGGTGTGAAATATGGAGACTATTTTATTTTAGTTTTTCACATTATGATGTAATGTAACATTTATGAATGTATCTAGTGTTTCCAAGGCTGCTAAACTAATTGGTCTTTCGAGACTTGACCTTTTGTAATCATGATAATGTTACGTAATAATGCACCGACTCTGGGTAACTGGGGTCAGGGCGTTACAAAAATAATAACCACAAATGTACTTAGCTCACATTAATTATGAAATATAATCCATGGAGTATCTAATATTTGTTACTAACATATATATATCGTTAGAATATCAATAGTTACAATGTTTACCGACATTGTTTTTACTAAATCATCACTCCCAAAAATTTTATATTACATCCAAATATTCAATCAATCATATTGCGAATCTCGATTATAAAAAATGATCTATATAAAAGGGTTAAAAACAAGTCTTCATCATCTCTAAAAAAATTTAATATCATTAAAAAAATCAATACACATGAACCATAAATATAAAATACATTTCTCATTAATCAACTCTATAAATATTAAATAATTCTATCTAAATTCCAGTATCCTATATTATAATTATATTTACAAATTATGTCACTCAATTAACATTAGATAATAATCAAATAACTTTATATATTTACCAAATATCGCAATGATTTTGTTACTAAATTCTTTTCATATTCAACGATCATTTGATGGATTCTTTAAAGACTCACAATTTTTTATTTAATA
The DNA here is from genome assembly GCA_963277665.1 of Viscum album. NCBI lineage: Eukaryota > Viridiplantae > Streptophyta > Magnoliopsida > Santalales > Viscaceae > Viscum > Viscum album. Next base: position 468,797,797 of record OY728122.1, on the reverse strand, counting down.
TTTTAATCATTATTTCCATCTACCCCATTAATATTTTTGGGGTTTTTCAATGTTTGGGAAAAGAATTATGTACTTTAAAAATCATCTATGTAGTTTAGAAACCTTTTTTTCAAATATGGGATACATTATCACCGTGGTGAAATTCATGATTATCCATGGTGAACCCTATGTAAAATAAAAATATCCTCTGGCCAGGAAGTGAGTAGCCATAATAGTTTGTAATTAGGATGATTCATATTGGAAATGAATATTGAAACATCACCATATCAATGGATAGTATAAATAGTCTAGATTTTGTAAAAATAATATTCGCAGTAGACATGTGAAGATTTATTATTCAAGAACACCAATGTTTTAGTAGTGGCCATATGGATTTTTATGCAGATGAAACTAATAATTTATTATTTAGATTTATAATTTTTGATAGATAAATCTCATGTGAATTAAATAATAATTATTAAATTATTTAATACTCAATACTCTGTTATATTATGTAATTTATCCCTCCACTCATGATCATTATTCTGAATTCTAAACAATTTTGATAAACCCGTGGTGGGGTTATGTTAAAAATCATGTGAAATTTTTACAAACATAAAGATCCTTTTCCCTCAAAAAAATTTATTATTCCTTTTTTAAAATTTTTTTGTAATAAAATATTGAGGATTTTCTCATTGATTTAGACTCCCCTGAGGCCCAACTAACATATCTATTCACTATTACATGAGTGATAAATTTCTCCATCTTTCAAATCTAATTTTAGACAATAATTGATTGTGTCAATCATTGGGTAAATTTTATTTCTTCCCCCCAAGGACTTTTCAAATTTCTCTCTCCTTTAGGAACCATATCATGTTGGATTGAAATTATTTCTTTGGAATTATATCATGCATAACTATTTTGATTAGTGTAGGAATGTGATTCAAGAGACAACACTGTTGAAGAAACTTTGTGTTTTCATTAAAAATATTAGGGTAGAATATTACATAAAATTTTGAGTTGATGAGTTTTATTTGTATCATGATATTATTTTTTATATTATCTTACAATATCATGATAATTTTTTGTTTAATATGTGTATATGTGTTTCCCATGAGACCATGTTTTCTACATGATCACTTGTGTGTACCTATATGGACCATGAGACCCATGTTTAAGTGTGATCACATGTGTGTCCATAGTAGCTACTACATTCATTTTATAAAATATCTCTAGGGACATATGGATGATATGATGAGACTATGTCAATTTTATTTATTTATTATATGTTATGAGATTATAGAGGCACTGTCAACATTGATCTCATATCCTTCATTGGGAATTGTGATTCCATCAAGGTTGATCCAAATTATATACTAACAATCCTTGAGTATTATATTAAGAAAAACATAAATATTTGTACATTAAAAAGTTTACACCGAATAACTACATAATTCCATTCCATGGAAAAATACCATCTCTTGGACAATATCCTACCAAATCTATTTGTATATTTTCCTCATAAATAACAACACTGACATAATTATCTAGTAGAATAAGGGGAACCAATTATCTTTTTTCAATTCTTGAAACCCATTCGCATTGGTCTAAATTTGTTCTTTTATTTTTTTGTATCCCATCCCAAATGACTGTGTGAATATTTTAGAGGGGTTTCACTAGGTCTCGAATATTTTAGACAATTAAAACCATATTTTTCTCATTCATTATTTTGGGTTTATGGTATTGGTTCCACCCAATGAATAAAATTTAATTTATGTGATATTGGTAAATTATTATGTTTTTCTTTTATTATTTGTCATTGTAAAGGTATTGGTAGACCCATCAGGTCCTGGTAGACCTCGGGAGAGAGCATGTTCTGATGTTGTATATCACACCATTAAAGGGGTGAATTAGAAAATGAGGCATTATTTCATAAGGTTATAACATGGGTGAATGAGAGTATTAAGTTACCTTACATGAGAGGATGAAGTGAATCATGATGGTATTTATGGAATAGAAATAGTACATTCCCATGGGATATGAAAGCGTTTTTTGAGTACTAAAGTATTGATATGACATGATGGCCTCGTAGAATATCTTATGAGATAGATGGGACGTGATAGCCTTGTGGACTGACCAAGGACTCATTATACTTATTGTATAAGTGGATACTGTTTGGTGACCTAGTGGTTGAATCTATATAATGACTTCTATTAAAAATTCATTTTCATCAAGGGGATGAAGCCCCTACGGTTGATGGTTGGTGTGTCTCGTTAACTGCAATACCACTCACTACATTATTATAAGTCTCTTCTTGTTCATTCAGTAATAATTATGGAAGAATTTATTACACATTTGAACTTGTGTTAAGGAAATATTTATGACAACTTAATGGGTTTATATAGACTACTTATGCAAGTATATTTATGCGTGCATAGAAATCATTGTTAGGGACACTTGAAAGGGTAATGGCCTTAGGACATTGAGTGAGATGGTAAAGCATGGTGATCAGAGTCAGTACTAAAATGGACTCCGATAAAATATTGTGGTGTTTTATAAACATGAATTTTTCACACTCTAGTTGAACAACTACTTCAGTGGTACTTGGTTTATTATTATGTATGTATTTAGATACGTGTCATGATTTTTTAAAAATTATTTAATTATTTAATTATGCTAGTTGTTGCTCCAATTACTATTTTTCGTTACCTATATTTAGTGTATATCCTCCATAAAAGTATTGGCAAGACCCTCACTACTAGTTTGAACCATATTATATAAGAGGAGGCATGGGTGAGGCCCTGTGGTACACCATACTAGACTCTATGATATGGTATTGGGAGTTATAAAGTAGTATCAAATACTATTTTTACCCATTATTTATAGTTCCCAATGTTTTGTAGTAGTGTAAATAATAGTTAGGTTTTGTGGGAATTGGGAATGTGAGTTTCCAAATTACATGACTAGATAATTTGTATCAGACATGTACATTATTATTATTGGGATTGTTGTTAATGTTATTATTTTATAGTATTATTTTGGTCCTAATCATATTTGTTTACAATTTTATATTTTTTTGTTATCGTCACGCATCATTACATGAAATTTAGGATCACATTTAATATATATATATATATTCTGATTGAGTGATACATGGTAGTTTTGAATTAAATTCATTAATATTTACTATAAATTAGATGATATATGTTATTTCCCTATTTTTATGATGTATCTATTATAGAGTTATTTATTTGACCATGAACATTATTTTTTTAATATATATGAATGTGACTAACATATATGTATAAGGAAATATGATTGATCCTTATTTAAAATGAGGAGGGTGCTACTATCTTATTACTGATATTCTTCATTGATATTATTTACAAACAAATTCCTTTTATATTTTTTGAAATGACATATGTTTTTATCTAAGTACGATATTATAGATGTTCTAAGAGTACATTTTCATTAAAAACAATTCAACCAAGATGCAGCCTTATGGGATAACCTAGAGATGTAGGGAAGGATTTTCCCACAGCGGAGAACATCATGATTCTACCTCCATTCATGCATTAGAATGTTTCTAAGAATTAATCCACACCTAGTATATTAGTTCATGATGAAGTTACACATCACCCAAGTGTCTTCTTCATAGTGCCTATTGAAGGTGGAAGACCTTCCATGACTATGGTTGACTATGACATGGAGTTTTAGCATCAAAGCACTCTATTCTTAAAGGGAATCGTAGGGAAAAAATTAACGAGGAATAAAATGGTATCCAAAAGGGAATATTTCATATATTAGTGACCTTATAGGTTTGATAGATCTGATTGTATACCTTCATGATTAATAGTTTTTATAGAAGGTGGTGTCGAATCATAAACTTGAGTGAACGTTGGAAAATTATTACCTAAATGACTTTCAAGGATGTTTTCTTCGAGGATTTATTTTTTTTGTACACTTAAAATTGATTGTTCTAATTATTTAATTGATATTTTGTAGGGCTTGATGACAGTTTCCATATACTCAGCATGATTTTAAATGTTCCTGAACTTTTATATTATCTAGGCAGTAAATGTGGCACAAATTTATATGAGGTTTGGGATAGAACACCATCTAGAGTTGACTTATTAGATCATGATTTTTTAAAAAGATCATATATATTTTTATATTATTTCTATATCCCATAACACAAGGAAGGATCTAGAGAATTAAATAGCTCCATGGAATTATTTATCCATGAACATACTTATTATTGATATTATTGCTTGGAGGAAGTGGAATATAGTCGATTCTTACAAGAGTTGTGGAAAATAGGTAGATCAAAATAGGGATTCATTATCCCCTTTAATGGGAGGTGACAGTCCTTAGAGATTTAACTGCGGACAATGTGGGAATTGTTAATAAAATACAAAAATCCTAAGACAAACTTCCATTACTGTATAAATACATTTCATATGCATCATTTTTCACAAATAGATACGGGATGAGGACTCACAATGTTTTTATTAAGATATACGAAATGATTAATGAGACTAGTAGGGTTCCACAATATCTAGTTTGTACCGCTTAGAGAATAATCATTTAGATGGTTCGTACATACGAGGGAAAATTCTATGGAGTATAGAAAATCCATGTGTACATGATGAAATGTGATCTTGATGACTATAGGTAGAGATCCATGTTCTTGTGATGCAAATTCTTTTCACATGTACAATTTTAACAAAAATTTTTTACATTGGGGCTTCCACTTATATTTATATTTACATATTTATGTTGGTCATGTAATGTTGATCTGGTTTCGTTTTGAGGTAATTTCTCTAGGTAAGCCCTTGCAGAAGAATGTGGAATAAGTTCAATGACGTCTAGGGATTCCCATAGTAAATTTGGGTTATAGAAATATATGAGATTTAATTGTACTTTCAATAGATAGAATCTATGTGAAATTTATCATAGATTCATTTACTAGTTATCCTAAACACATTGACCTCTATCTTAGAGATGTATTCATTTCTATTCATTAGGTAGAAAAGGTTGTTTAATCTGTGTGTGTGATATTTGAGTAGGTAGAGTGTGACCAAAATTAGAAGTGATTAGTAAAATTATTTTGTAGGTGGATGTAAAGGATTATTTGGATGAACCAATAATAGTATCTTACTTTCCTCAATTAATCAAACTATATCATTATATCTTCTTGGAAAACTTCTCAGTTTTCCCTAATAACAAGAGATTTTAATTTTTTTTCCACAGTCATATCAACAGTGTAATGAATATAGATTTACCAGTATCGCATATTTCCTACAATGTCGAGGTATCTCAGGGTGAAACATTGGGATTAAGAGGTGAAATGTTTTATCATACTGAGGACATATCCCCAATATAATGAATTATTATTTTTTGAAAAGAATGTGGATGATATTCTTTAGTTGTGTCTATACCAAATGATGAAGAACATGGTGAATGTAAATAATTAATACCCATTTCCAAGGATCGATGATGTATTTGAAGTGTTATGAGGACCCCGATGGACCCCCAAGACTAAATTATGGCCAAGAAAAATTTAGATTCCATGAAAATAAGATGACATTGCTATGCCTTTTTTTGAAGATTGGATAAGGACATTTTGAGTGTCATTTAATTACTTTTGGGTCAAAAAAATGCACCAACAGTATTCATGTATCAAATAAAAATAATTTCTCATCGATATGATAACTCCTTTATCATTTTGTTCATGGAATATCTCTTAAATACATTATGAAATCATATATAATTGATAGAAATTTGATTATTATTTTTATCATGTTTTGAATGAATTGAAGTGAGGCCAAAACAATCATGTTCCTCTTTTATATTTGGGAGGTATAGTTCTTGGTAATGTTAGTTATAACACAATGATATCTATATACATTGATATTGTATTAGATATGAACTATAGATGGAATACACTTGAATTATAATGTATAGATCCTCCTATAATTATGGTTATAATGAAAGTAGTTAAAATATAGTTATAATAATTTTGTGAAGATAGATTCTTTGAGTTTTTGTGATATATTAAATGAATATTTATTATGAAATTTTTTTAATATGGGATTGGATATGAAATTTACTATAATTCCACATGTTATGTATTGGGGATATGTATTAATGTGGATAGATAAGGAAGTAGGTTATAGGTCACATTAATTGCATCCTCATGTGTCTAATTACCTCACATATGGAATGAATATGTAAATTATTTCCCACACATTGATTTTTTTTACATTGTCTATAAAACTAGTTTTTTTCAAATGAGAAAAATATGGTTATTGGCATATATGATGCACAACAAATAATCCAATGAAATAAATATTACATAAATATTACCACTTAACAATTAATTAAGTCCAATGATATGATTATTATTTACTACATTAATATATATATTTATATTACATATATATATGTTATTAGAAAATTATTTTTCAAATTTTTTATAGTTTCCTTTCATTATTAATAACATGTTTTTTTATAAATGGTTTATATTTCACTTATCATTAAATATTTTATACTAATATTCAAGAATTATAGAAATAGTATTGGTTAAAGAAAACTCATTTTTTGATATCAACATATCAAAATTAACCTATGGTGAAAATTTGGAATGTTTTCATAAAAATATATTTTTCTATGAATATTTAAAAATATTGTTTTTATGTAAAATTATAATTTCTTATGTTAAATTCATTAATTTAAACGTATATTTATTAATTTAATTTTATTTCAAGATAACAAAATTATTATTTAATTATATTTTATTTAATAAAGTTTATATTAATCAATATTATATCTGGTTTTATAATAGATTATTTTTAGCCATAAAAAGTATTTTTCTGAAAACTATTTTAAAATTCTTATTAGATATACATTTTAATTAATTAGAGTTACCCATAATTTTAAATGATATAAAAAATATTATGATTATATATATATGAATTTAAATTCATGTAACTATTATTATTATTATTATTATAGTTAAAGTGAAATATTCTTTAAAAAAAGATGTATTTTTTTGAAAATCTTCTTTTTAGCATGCATGCATGTTTTATAAATAAATTAAATTAGTAAAATGATGTCAATTGAGTTTTATAAAATGGATTCCATATTTTGAATCATTATTAATATTATTATATAATATCTACATCTCTTTTGCATAATATGAATAGTAAATGTAGAAAATATTAATTACTAAGGTAAGAGGAAAATAGTTTTATTAAGATTAAAAATAATTTAAAAAATATTAGAAACAATGTAACCCTAATATTAAAATAATTCTAATTTAAATTAAAATAATATTAAATTCTATATTTTATAAATGATTATGTAATTAAATTTAAATATATATATATATATATATTGAATAATTAAAAAAATAATATTTTTCGTTAATATAAAAATTGAAAGAAAAAATCATTTTGTGGAATTAATGGATTTTTTAAATATATACTATTTATATTAATTTTTTTTATTAAATATAAATTATCAGATAATTTAAATGAAGTAAATTTTATGCCTCATATGGATTTGAAAAATGTTATTATCAAAATTCTATCACATCCAATAAATGTTTTTAATTATTCTAAAAGTAATAATTCACATATTTTAATTATTATTTAAATTAATATTAATATTTTTTTGGCAATTTTAACATCAAAACTATCCAATAATTTATTTTTAATACTTTTCTGGTCAAAATTAAATATCAAATAAATATACATTGTCTTTTATCACATAATAATGACCAAAAATGATTTGATTCTTACAATAAATATTTTCCACGACCAAATAAATGTGTTCAATTTATTATAATTTGGTTTTATGTTTATTTGATTTATTTTGTAAAGCCATCATGAATCCTCCAAAACCTATAATATATTTTATAATTTTAAAAATATTTCTTAAGGAGTGTGACTATCCTCCACATAATAAAAAACATTATAAAATTATATTTGGAATATTGACTTAAAAATAAAAAAACCACCGCCATTTTTCAAGAACCATATTGAAAATCTATGTGATTATTTTTTGTTTTTTATATATTAGTATGTATTTTTCAAAACCTAAATAATAAAGAAATCTCGTTAATTGTCTATAAAAACACACAAAAGCTAAAATTTCTCTTCACTGGATCTCCTTATATCACATTCAAACTCTTATATCCCCTATCTAGAGTCATACCAAAGTCCCCCAAGATCTCAAGAGGCCCCTCTGAATCATTTGGATTCACACACTAAATTACCGTATCCTGACCTTCCACTCATCCTATCAATTTTTGAACATTTTCTCATATTAGTCAATTTAATTCCAATTTTTTATATTTTGATTTATTTATTGAGATTCCATTAGTATCAAAATAATTTTATGTGATTGTTATTCCATTTAGCCTCTCTTATTTTCACCGATACTTATCCCATTACTATGCTGAAATTTAATACGATATCTTCCATGTTCCTTTTAAATCATGAACTTATCTTATTCTATGCTTCTTAATTTGAACTTGAATATTTTTTAATATGTTTTCCATATCCCAAATACTATAGATTTAATTTATATGTGATTATATTCCCCCTTTGACTCTCATTATACCTCACATTATCCTTTTTGTACACATATTTCTAGGCTGAAATTTCATATGTGAATTCACTCTTCTTATTTCCATTCAAGAACATATTTTAGGTTATGTCTCTTAAATAGAATTTTCATATTTTATAATATTTTATTAAATATTCCAATGAAAACCATATTATTTATAATTTATTGGATCCATTTTCCCTCTAATTAATCCTCTCATGATCAGTTATGGACTCCCATTACCTTGATGAAATATATTTAGGATTATTTTCTGTATTCAGTTTTCATAATTAGATTATTCCATATATTTCGAAATATATGGTATTGGGATATGATTTTACATGTATTTATTACTCCAAATTTTATGATTATGTGATCAGATACAATTTTCTATCTCATAAACCCCTTTTTTGCATATTTATGTGATATAGTTATGCTGTTAAACTTTCACCATGAACTCGCATACTGAAAGAAATTAATAGTGAATACCATACCCATTTCATGCAAAGGGGGTTCACATTTATGACCATATAATTATTATTGGGGTCATAAATATTTGTACCTGACACTCCTTGATCATGGAAATAATCATTATCATGAATTAATCCATATTTTATTATCTATGTGGAACACATAAGAATGAGAATGAAGTGAATTGATGGGTGCGTCATGATATCTCTCCAATGCATTGGGAAAATTTTAGTATCATTTAACATAATGTTGGGAAAATGAGTCAACCTAATTAATTTATTAGAAATTTTCCACAATGATTTGTTCCTGTGTTTACAATTAACTTATGATTATGATTCACTATTTTAGGTTGTTTCCCCATTTCCCATGTTATGATTACATGTTATATGATGTCTCATTATCATGTTTATGATCACAACAGTTACTATTTCCCATTAATATTCCTATTGTATAACATGTATTATCCTCTTCATATTATGAAATGTTTATTCCCATTTTTGGATTTATAGATCACCACATTCTTATGATTTTCCACAGGTTATGCCTGACAATTTTAAAAGATTTGGAATTTCAGAAGCATGATAAGAATTATTATGATAATAATGTTGTATCAAAATTTTGTAGAAATTATGTAAAAATAAATGATTTTTTTTGTAAATAGTGATATACAGTAATTGTCGTTATATAACAAATTCATGATTTAATGATTCATAGAATATATATGGACCGTGTAACATTTAAATTTAAAAATCTCCTTAATTATTTGAATACATATAGTTATAGGGTTTAAACTATTCTTAGTATTTAGCCAAAATAATAAACTAGTGAATAAAATAATCAAAAAAACGTATCTACTCCCCTATAAATACCACCCCTCAACACCTATTCACCTCATTACTTTGAGATACATGAATATTGACCAATTTAATCCTAATTAACATCCCATGACAATACCCACATCTATAATTCATTATTATCATGAAAAGTACGAAAACCAATTTATCTTAATGATGTCCTCATGGAAAATAAATCAAGAGGTAAAATACTCTTTAATTTTACAAAATTAATTTGTAATTTCTCATCTATTCTTATTCCCTCCTCACCTCACAATATATATGTGGAATTATAAATCTATAATAGTATATATAAAATAATTTAATTTTTTTATTTTAATAATATATCATCAAACCTCTTCTCCTCTCCCTTTTATTCTAAAAACTGAAATTATCATTTATGGTGAGTTTATTCTACAACCCCGTTGATGATGTGTTTCCATTTTTTCATCTTGTACATTCATGAATGGTAATAAATACATTATAATTTTTAAAACATAATTTAAAATTTATATTATTACAATTTTTATGTTTTTTAACTAATTTATATACATAATATTAAATAATAATACCAAACGAGTTTGTTGAGATAAAAACCCGAAAAATTAATCAAAATGATTATCATTAATTACATATGTAATCTCATAACATGTAAAAAAGTATATATAATATAACATAATTTTTATTAATTGTATATATTTCATATAATATCAATTATAGTAAAATATTCCCATTTTACATGATGTTTCATACATGTATGCAAGTGAACCGACAATAATAACCAAAAAAATGAACACCCCCAGCTTATGAAATTGAACATTATATCGGCATAAATGTTCATAAAAACATAATAAAATAATAACGAATAAAATAAATGTATAATTTTTTCTTAATATGCTAATTATTGATTATAATTTTTTTTATCTTGAATATTAAGGGGAATAATGAATTTTGATATAAGGTAAGAGGATTTCCCAAACCCAATTTAGATTCTTTGGTTTATTCCTCTTTCGAGGAAATTTTAGTGTGAATATTTATTAAATATTCCTAAAATATAATTTATTTTTTCTTGAAATTTTATTTCATGGATATAAGTGTTTCAAATATGATTTTGTGGAAAATAATATATATTTCCCTAGAACACATAATTTGTAAAAACGCGTCATTTACATATCTTGAGATTTTTTCTACTTTACTAAAAATTGTTCATTTTTATACCAAGATTCTTATTTGGTTTTTATTTTGGGAAACCTCAGTGTTTATTCATGAAAATGTGATATATGATGATATCATGAAACTTATTTCCATTACATGGTTTATTTATTGGAATATATTGTTATATGTTCTCTGTGGCATGCATGATTTCGTAAATGTTATGAGGGGATGGTTGCACCCAGAATAAAATAGAACCCCAATGTATTTTGTTATTTGATGTATTTCTAGTGATAATTTTTAGTATGATTGAACCTAAGGAATGATTTTTTCACAATGATGTTTTTATGATTTGAATATATTCTAGGTGTGAACCTGATACTAGATTTGATCCCAATTATGTGTCGTGTTTGACCATTGATACATGATGTTTCATTTTTTAGGCATTTCAACATTACATTCCTTCATATAAAGTGTGGCCTCATGATTAAAAGGATTATATTATTCTTATGATGTAATGTTTATTATAATTTTGTCCCACATTATATTGATCTAGGATCATATCTATCATCCTTCTTGGCTTTTATATCACAACCATTCATTTATATATGTCCTTAGTTGATTACATATACAACGGATAATGTGCGGGACACTAAGAGTCTAGAGAAAATGGAATTAATTAAATTTTATTTTTTATTATGTACATTTATTGGCCCTACTTTTCCTAAAATAATTAACCATTGGACCATGTTTTTTGGTGTAATATTATACTATTTATATTTAAAAATGTTGTATTTGTAATGTAAGGAATATTTGTGTCACTTTTGTTTGTATTAAATCATTTCTCTGGTAATATTGGAATTATAAGTAGATAACATTAGAGAAAACCCATATAATGAGACTAACTATGCGTAAGATCCTAGGAATCATTATTTTGGAAAATTCTACAGATACAAAGACCACATGATATGCCTTTAGATTAATTGGAAAAGGGAATATGTTATTTATTCATGAGTTGTTGACATATGTTTTGTTCAAACCATTCAAAAATTTGAAATCGGTGGGAATTAGGAGAAAATAGGCAAAAAATACATATGGGGGAAAATGAATTGATTTCAAAAATTACATCACCAATGAAAAATAAGGTGGAGTAGTAAATTTCATGGTGATGATTACCCACTATCTCAGGATGTGAATAATAACATGAACAATGCGGAATTTCAACATTCCCCTTAGAGGGAGATACTGGATATCGTGTCTTTTATCTGAAACCACAACTATGATTTATTAGATCACAAGATCTAATTATCAATGATTAGTTGGTCAACCATACAGTGATGATATTTTTTGTGCATCACTATTATAAGAAGGAAAAATGACTCTATCAATTTACAATTTTGATAGAGAGGTCGATCAATGGTTGGTTATTATCAAGAATTCCAAGATGATGGATGAAGTTGCAGGTATGGAGTGGGGAGACATTATTAAAATATTAATTAATAATTATTTCCCTCCAACACTTCATGCAATGATGGAGAGAGAATTTACAGAAGCTGAAACAAAGGAAGGCAAATAGGTAATGTCTTCCAAATCAAATTTTAAAGGGCATGTAAGGCACGACAAAGGTTTCATATCATCAATAGTAATAAAATAAATAGATTATGTTTTGTTTTTAATCTAAACTATCTAAAGACTCAATATATTTAATAAACATGGAGTTGGTGTGAAGTTATATTATGTGATTTCAAAGTGGATACAAAATTTGTAGAGTGGACCAATCGATACGGTGATATGAAATAATTGATAAAGATTCAAGATGGTTAATCTAATGAAAGAAGTGGAATGAAAACTCAACAACTCACATGTAAAAAATATGGGATGAATAATTGTAGGAATTGAATCAAAACGATGGGGAAGGGGTTTGGGTTTTGGAGATAAATACACCATGCTCATGAATGATGAAGATGCAAGAAGAAGTTCAAAAATGTGGTGGAGGAATGAAGATCACCCCATATGGTTCAATGATTCAATTTTATGAAGAGACGACATATTCATGCTAGTTCCCTAAACCCCCAGTCCATAAGGGTAATCTATAGAAGCATCCAAAAATGACCAACGAGAAAGGGAAATATTATTCCATCATAACTCTTAAGGTAGATCCCGAATATGATGTCATTATATGTACACTAGTTAATCAAATCAAGAATAATAAATGTATTATTTGAATTTGGTTCTATGAAATCCTTCATATCATGAATGATTAGAAGAATAATTCAAAAAGTACATCAAAATATACTAGTTTTGTTATTTTTTGAAACATTAAATGTGAAATTATTGTATCTAAATTATATAAATTTTTCCCAGTTATTGTATGTGGATGGATCATCCCACTAATGAGACGAAATCCATAAATCTGAAATAAATCATCACTATAGAAAACGTTGCATCACTCATATTTTAAATCATAATAAAAAATGATAACACGTACTCGGAACCAAAATCCCATATCCTTGGAAACCATTAATTCTTACCGGAACAAGGGTTTTTGAATCTCATATTCAATATCTATCATATTCTTTAACGTATTCTTTATAATCATGTCCACCATATCTAAAATAGTAATTAAATAAGAAAATGGGAACTTATGAAACAAATTAATAATATCCTAACATGGATTCCACCAAACGAGTCCTCCAAACTAGTTCACTACATGGAATCAATCGCATGTATCCAAACGCCAAAGGATACCTACAAAAAGTGTGGGAACCAGTTATTTCTTTGGTTAGGTTGTTCATTCATTACATATTAAAAAATAATTAAAATAGAAAGATACAATATATTTTTTTAAATAATCCTAAATAGAGGCATTATATAATAATAAAATAAAATAACACATAAGTTTGTATTTCCCTCTAATACATACAACACTAATCACCCACTGGTTTGGCCACACATACAAATGTACATAAAATATAATTTAATAAAAGTACATATATTTAATTATAATGGTTCCCAATATGCAAATCTTGAAAATATTGGATAATACTTTCAGTTAGTTCTTAGTTCACCCATGTTTCAGGTGAAACCACATTCTCTGTAGCTTCATCAGGTCGGTTTGATGATTCCTACTGGGTTCCATTTTCTAAACCAACAACAAACTTTGTCTATCTCACTCTCTAGAAACTGATGGATTAGAATTTCAAGTTCTATAACATCAACTATAATAACAATTTTTTCAAAAAAAAACATTTTTCCAGATCAATCCTTTTTGAAAACATTAACGTTATTTTTGAAAATTAAACTATATTCAAAATACCATAAGCATATACTTTTTCAAAATTATTCATTTGAAAAACAATTTCAATCTTTTCCAAAAATCATGAATTTTTTACAACAAGAATCATTCCTAGAAATTATGTATGCACTCTTAGTGGGATTCCATTCCTCTAAAATACATGTCATGATCATCTCATTGTAAAAACACATGACAATGAGATATCCAACATTCTAGAAGTGTGTCCAAACAATTAGGCACCCAACACCTGGGTAACATGTAGTTCATCATAAATGGATTCGCTACATCCTTCAATGCTTTACAATTCATGTTTCTAAAATCCTAATTCATTTTAAAATTTAATCCCATGGAATAGAAAAGAAGAAATTTCATCTCAATGACCAAGAAAACTGATGACTACTTGTTAGACATGGACCGAACAAGTGGATAGAATTTATAAAATCTGACAAATTATCATTGGATTTAGATTAAAACAAGTAATTATTAGGCCATAGGTGACATCCCAATGATGCTAAATGCTGGTAATATTTTCCCATGGGTTTTAAATATAAGTGGCGGAAAATTTACCCTTTATACATAAAACCATTAACCAAGAAACTCACTATATGATGCATGAACAAATTAAAGACAATTCAACAACTTCATATATACATATCAAAGCTACACCAAAGTGTGAAACCATGTAAGACCAAAAATTTATCCAAGTTAATTTATGATAAACACAAAATGAACCTCCAGAGATCACAAGACTCCATGGTCCACAAGCTCTAATCTCTACAGTCATAAAACATCCCATGTATCATGAGGTAGTGATAAAAACATGTGAAATGTTTTCTTTTCCCCTATCCCAGAACATAGCATCTGAAAAAAGATCCAAAGTTCCAACGAAGGGGTGAGTATAAAACTCAGTTGGTTTTCTCCATTTACTTCCCTAATCACAAAGATATTATTGAATGGTTAACACATTATATAAAACATTTTATATAAAACCATTTACCAAAATAGTTTATAACCAAATATAAACATGTTCGAAAACCAATAATAAATAAGTTCAGAAAAAGGTAATTGAAAAAAAAAATCAGCATATGATTTTCAAGAAAATAATAATCAAGGATTAAAATATTTCTCATTATCATTTTTCATACCCACTCCATAGTTTACAACACGCCAACACATGCATGCTTGTTTGATAGTTCCATACTCATGAGCAGTTCCTCACCAAATTATCTTGTGTCCTAATGACACACACCCATGATATTGGATCATACATTATACCCAAAAGGTTTAATACCTCTTTATGGTCCCATTAAGCATGAACTCACAACAAAAAAATTATGAAAAATATATCCACTAACAAAATAAACCACTTTAATAAAACTAAACTTTTACTGAAAACCAAAGTACAAAAACTTTTCAAGCAACATTTCATTTCAATAAAAAAATTCCCTTTTCAATGAAAAAATAGTATCCAATTCATGCACCAATAATATTGAAATATCTCATTTCTATAATAAAAATTTTAAAATCATGAACAAAACACTTTATTCAAAACACTAAATTTTCTCTATTTATACTATTTACCAAACCATCAAAAAATAGGGTTTATAACCATTCATAACCTGTAAATTAGCATTAAATTCATCAAAGGGAAATAAATTTGAAAGCATGAAAGTATGTAATACTATGATCAGTCGAGAGTGAAGCCTCCTACCTCAATTGTTTTGATGAAATGTGACAATGGACGAAGAATGATTAAGAGAACCGGATCGATTCATCACCGAACCTCCTTAGATAACTCCTCCTAGAAAGATAAAGACCAAATATATGTTTATTTGGAATCCACTAACCTATATATACCCAAAATTGGCATATATTTGATAAACCAAGAGATGAAGTGAAATATATTTAAGTAGATCTAAGAAACTTATCATGAATGAAGAAGAACGATCACATACCTCAAGAATCCAACTTCAATTCACCATAGGAAGCCTTTGGATTGACTAAAAATTTCTTGGAAGAGGTTATCATATCATTAAGGGATATTGATATCTAATTAGGTTCATTTAGGAAAAAAATATAGAGTTATGAAAAATCTAGTGAGATTCTATTTTTAAGGATCTCATTTTGACTATGTGCATGGTTTGATCGCATAGTTAGGAAAACCATGCGCTAACCATATGGTAGCCACTGCCCGCATGGTTCCCCCATTCACAGTATTCCAAAATGTGATCCTACTGTTCAAGAGCTACTACCTCAAGAGAACCACTACACACGGTATGGCTGCATGTTTAGGTAAACTGTGTGCCACCCGTGCGACCTTCACATAGCCCAAAACAGTATTTAAAAGTTCTAAAAACTCTCCCAACCTCTACCCTTACACATTATAGCCATAAAATTATCAGGTAATGGTTACATACCTGAAACTAGGGGTTCTACACTTCATTTCAAACTGATCATTTTGTGTGAAATTGACTATGAACATTTGGAGTAGTGATTTTTATAAACCCTCTTAAATGATGGTTTGTTGAACGTGTAAATTTTGTAATTTTGTAGATAGTGTTTTGGTTCTTGATTTCAGAAAGTTTGTTTTAAAATTTGTGTTTTCTTCAATTTTTTAAGTTATTTAATAAAATAACTAGTAAAAGTAATGGTTTTATTAAAATTAATTGAAATTCATGAATTTTTTCAATAAAAGAAATATCTTATTGAAAAGGTTGAAATTATTGTTTTGGAATAGGTTTCGAATAAATGGTTATCTATGTTTATGAGCATTCGGGAAAAATATAGGTAAAGAGTCTCCCCCATCATTAGTGGTATGGATACTGTTTTGAGATTGCCCTCGTAAAAATGGATTATTGGTAATAGATTAGAAAAGAATGATTAACCACTCATGAGTAGAGGGGGATCCAGGTTTTCAGGCATGGTTTGATGTCTCGATAAGTGAAATGGTATGGAAATACAAAAACACAATTTGTAAAATGATATTAGTGCATTGTTTTGTTTTGTTCATTGGAACATGATTTTTTTTAGAAAATGGATTCATTGGTACTTGATTATATTTTTATATAAAGTGTTTTACAAATTAGTTTATATAAAAAAAATATATATAAATGTTGCTAACATGTTTTGTCATATTTAAATTTGTAGAGATGTTGTTGGGGGAAAATCTACTGAGTTTAATTACTCAATTATTCCTTGGTACTTTGGTGCCTTTCTAGATATTGATTTCACAAAATGAGAAAACTTAAACTATCACACATCTTTAGTAGTACTTCGTGATACATTGTTTGTATAGTGGATATGGATCATAGATCTTGATGTATCCTTGGAGTCCATGTTTTTTTTGAGTCATGATGTGTTTTTTGCCTTCCATTGTGTACTTTGATTGTGTATAATACTAATGAGGTGGTTGGATTTATTTTGGTTTAGATATTAATGAAATGTTTCAGTTTTCATTCAATATCTCATGAATCATAAATAGTTAATTTGGTTATGGATTGTATGCGTTGTTGTCTTATTCTTTAATATCAAGTCACCCCCATATTTATTGAATCCCTTCATCATTTATTGGTAACCTTTGGCATCATGGGGATGTAGCTTAATGAATATTAATGTTCCACCACCTTCATAACCCGTTGTGGAGTTGCATGATGTTACTAGTGGTAATGTCTTGGTTCTTCCATGTATTATTGTGGAAACAATGTTATCCACATATTTAACCCTTTACTAACAAGTGGTCACCTTTTATGTCATTATTTGAGTTGAAATTAATTATATTTTATTTGTCATGTTTAGAGTGTAGAAATTAGTAGGTATTTTGGACATGAAATGTGGAGAATAAAATTACATTGCTAACCATATTATGTTTAACTTAAAGTTTCTTGGGATTTCGGTACTCATGTGTTTCATGAAACCTCTAGGATTTGAATCTCATTTTCATGGGTTTATTGCATGTATCAAGAATAAACTAGATTGTAGAAATGACTTCCCACTTGCACTGCATATTTTATATTGATTAACGATTAATGATTCAGTGGAAAGTGATGATTTTTTAAAATTATGAAATTATTTTAAGATGAACTATTTTGAAAAAAGGAATTATTGTGGTATTTTTAATATGATTCGATTTTCAAAAGCATTGTTAAAGTTTTTCAAAATGAATGAATATGGAAGTTATTGAAATTTTTAAATAATTGTTTTTTTAATATGATGTAATCAAATTTGAAATTGTTATGCCTGTAATTCATAGGGAGTGAGAATTGTTGAGTTTATTGGGTTTTTAGTAAATGGAACCTAGTAAACGTTATAGTAACCAATAGGAGGAAGCTACTGAAAATTTGTTTTCACCTATGCCACATGTGAACCAACAGAAAGTTCAAAGTATTTTCCAATCATTCTAGGATATATGTAGAGAAAACATGATGGATTACCCATGGCATGTTGATTATTATGTAATATTCTGATTGAAAAATCCACCCACAGGTCACGGTGAATCGGAACCAGAGAAGGAATAGTTGTCGATAAATATGATAAATAGTATCATTAATTTCCTTGTAAAACCAATAGTGTTGAATTCCACATTTGCGATGTATAGACTGATGGATATTTCCTTCCATCACAAGGATTTAGCATTTATGGATAAATTAAACCAATGCCTTACAAGGGACCATTTTGTAGAATTGTTCAATAAAAACTTATATTCTAAAATAATCTAAATTTAAAAAACACGCCATTATATGTATTTAAGTGGAAAAACATATCTACCATGGATTATATGGGTAATTCATTATTCTAGTCCTCTTTCCACCTGATGTTTCTACTCTTGCATCCTTGAAGGAACAAATCAAGGAATCAAGGATGAGGGCAGTGATTTTACCTATAATTTTCATGATCATTATAAGAGATTATATGGAGATTGTCAACAAATTGATGGTTGCAGACAGATTTATCATAGGTGATATAGGTACAAGAAGTATGTTGACACCTGTGGGAAATTATGGGACACTAATGTTCAAAACAAGAGAAAGAGGGACACCAACATCCAAAGTGGTATTATGGGTTAGAATCAAATGGTTGGATCATTGAATCTTTATCTTGATCCAACGATATAGCCTATATTTTATCAATGTGGTTCGTTTAACCACATCAATATATATTGTATTAAACCACCAAGAGAAATCCAATATTACAATTTCATTAAGAATATTCAGTTCTATTATCGAAGGGCACTAAGGGCAGGTGTTTGGGACACTTCATAGGTGTCATAAATGTCATATGCTTCGATGGGATGAGGGATGCCGAATCAATCTCCTAAGTAGAATAGAACTAGCCATGGTGATTATATGAATACCATGATTCATTATCAAGGATAATTTGAACATCAAAATAAATAAAAATGTGTCACTAGCAAGCAGTTATACTGAGAAAACAATGCTATTGAGGATGATGAGTCTGGATCATATATGCTACAGGGAACAATTCTTTTTAATTAAATCCTAATGAAATATTTTTTATATATGGTTGAATCACAAAATAGTATTTATTCTCCTTATATGGAATTTTTAGGTTTAAGTGTTGAGATTATGATGTTTTTTTCAAAAGTGAATACTCATATTAGTAATAGAAAATGTCAAACATTTACTTGTATGGAATGTTCTATAATAGTTAATAGAGCCGAGATGAAATGGTGTTTAATGATTCATTAGATGGATGTCACTGATATTATCATGGGCAAGGATTGTTTAAAATCATTCCAGCCTCACATCCACTTTTATAGAAGAATAGTTAGTTTCATGATGGAGGACAGAGTCGACCATATCTATATGTTTAAAAAGAAATTAAGGGAAGGTTAAACATGATACTTGGCCCTATTAGTTGGAATGATATCATACTAGTTGGTATACATGACTTTGACATTAATATAAAAGATTGATGATAGATATTTTCCACTAGTTGTGGATTAGTTTCCAGATAAGTTTTCAATTAATTTATTACGGTTTCCACCAATGAGTAAAGTGGGGATTAAAATTGAATCCTTTAGGGATGTGTCCCATTTTCTGCCCACCTAATCAAATGGAACCAACTGAATTTAGGGAGCTGAATGTGTATTTAGAATAACTGGAATGAAAAATAATCATTCAGACTAGGACATATCTATGGGAAGCATTGATTTTATTTTTCAAAGGGGTTGATATTAATCTAATGATATTTTTGGATTATCATAAGCATAACCATGTCACTATAATTTAATGATATCCACATTCAAAAAATGAGGATATATTGATGAATTTATGATAGATCAGTTATTCTCCAAAATTGACATGTAATCAGGGTGTTAGAAATTATGAGTTCTAATAGAGGATATTCTAAATTAATCATCCATAAGTATATATGAGCATTAAGAGTATGTATTAATTCCTTTTGGCCATATGAATTTACCCAAATTCATTACATCATTCATGAATGATATATTTTAGATAAATATTGATTATTTTGTGGGGTGTTTGTGGATGAAATATTGGTGAATTTAAGGGAAAGGTATTATAAGGCCCCGACCTTAAACCTTACTTATTCTTGAATTAAATTAATAATTCACATTGAGGATCTTTTCAGGTTTAGAGTTTTAGAGAATTAGAACATAACTATTACATCTCAAAAGATTACAAAGTAGACACTTCTACTAATTTTCCATAATAAAAAAAACTCTTAAAAACAAACATGTATAGTTCCATGTTTTATATTGCATGACATTCCCTTGATCCCATCCTTGACCTTATTCCACATTAAGTCCTGTGAAAAATATTTCAAAAAAAACTTGGGGTGAGCATAAAAAGCTCAGTAAGGGATACACAAAGAATGAAAACTGTTAGTTTTTTCATACATCAAGTAAACCATGTATACTATATCAAAGTAATACCTTCACCTTCATGAAGTAGTAAAAACTCTTCACTGAATAAAGTATCATTACTTACCTTTTTGTAACCAAAGGATTACCATAAAACACATATAAAGAACGCATACCATATATAAAGGTAACTTGGGACATAAACATACTTAAGTGGAATAACCATACGGTCGACTCCACACATATCACTTAATGGCATAGCCATACGGCCAATTTCCATACATACTTAATGGAATAGCCATACGGCCGACATCCATACCCATTGCATTGGAGGTTATAACGTAACCACCTGTCCTGGTATTCACGGCATCACCCGTCATATGGTTTATCACATAACCACCCGTCAAATGTCCAAGTACCAATATTAAATCATAAAACATAAAACCAATATAAAGGAATGATAAAATTTCCACATTTCAATCACAATATATCATAATAGAATCCTTTATCAAAACCATTTTCAATACCAAAATACATAAAAGAGTATATGGTATTTATTCTATTTTAAAAACATTATGGCTTGTTGAGGAAGCCAAAGACCAAATAATACTCGCGGCGGTGGAAAAGGTCGTTGTCACCACCTACATTAAAAGAAACATTCCTTTTTGTCATTTTGTAAAACGCTTCGTAGAAAAAGATTTCTTTTGTATAAATGTAAAATTCAAAGGGGTTTATACACCGTATAAGAGAAAGTTGTGTATAAAACGAAATATGCCTCAAAGAAAGGAGATTGAGACGAATTCCCTTACAAAAATCATCTTTTAAATAAAATAGATCTATTATGTGTATTCACAATAAGTACACATAAATAAAGTAAAAATACAAGATAGTACATAATAATATCATGAAATAATTTGAAAGTAGTAGATTAACCCAAAGAACGAAAATTGGGTTAAGAAGTTCCCTTACCTCGGGTCCGACTTGACTCGATCGTTCTTTAATGTCCTGAATAATAAACTTGAGTTAATTTATACTTGATTAAGAACCTTTTTAAAGTTCATTATTCCTTTTATATCACCTATTTCCATGTTATAAACATCATGTAACCATTTAAGTTAATAATGTTTGTTTTGTCGATATTTGGTTCTTAAGTCGAAAGTGGACTTCTTACAATTACATGTTGTTCGTGTGGTCAAAAGTTATTTATATCCAGAATGATATTCCTGATTTGGATATCATATATATCATATATATCTAGCATATACATGTATTT